>OY978221.1:803009-1403009 GCA_963854785.1 Vaccinium vitis-idaea
GAAGCTTCACAGCATGTAGCGGCCGGGTTCATAGGGGTCAGCAAAGGCCCTCCCTCCACATCACGAAGAGCCAAAAAGATCACTACCTCAGAGTCTGCAAAACCGAATGCAGATCGATCCGCCTCGACGATGCCGAACGAACGGTGCCCACGGCGGGCGGTGCGGACACAGGGTCTTGGACGAATATAGGTTTGAACGGAGGCTACCGAACGGCTCGATGCCGAGAGCATGGTACTCGCAGCTTGGTTCCCAGACGACCCTCGGGAGCTCCGCCGAGCGACGCGCCGAGCGCCCAGGGGGGTTGGGCCGCACGCCTGCCGAGTCTGTCGACCTCGGTAACGTGGGGGCTCGGACACATCCGGTTTGGTGGAAGTGTGTCGGGCACGCCACACAGTCCATGATGAGGCATTAAATGCGGCAGTCACCTACTCTGCCACCGCCGCCTGCAGAGGCACGTGGGTGATGGGGAATGTCTCGAGCTGATTTGACTACTCGAACCCACGTGCCGTGACGTCAGCCCAGACATGGCGTCTGGGGCTGGGGTGAAGGTTATATCACCTGTCATTCCGAGCGTGAATGACAGGCGCGTGAGGGGCGCCGAGCGCGTGGGACGCACGCCCCTCAGCCTATAAATACCCAGCCACAACTACCACGATGGGTATTCCTCTCTCCTCATTCACTACCCTCATAACTCTTCTTCTTTACTTCTTTCTCTGAGATTTCTGGTGCATTTCTCCCCTCCGGTGACTGACTTAATCATCGGAGTGCCTTCCCGGACCACCACCGTCCGGGCTAGGCACTGACGTGGTTGTCTACGTGTGCAGGTTACCATCTCCGGCGAGCATTGCCCTTTCCTCCGGTGCCCTTCTCACTCCAAGAGGTCCAAAGAGTTCACTCCGGCGAAGAGACCCCCACAATTGGCGACTCCGCTGGGGACTGGAGAACAGTCACTCCTCCCAGCCTCTCTGAACACATTGGTGGTGTATCTTCCCCTTCTCCAAGAAACTCCTAAAAACCTCTTCAAATACCGCTCTACATGGCCGACCTCACTCTGGGCCTTGATGCGTTTGGTCCCACCGGAGAGTTCCGCAGCTCCTCCGACCGGCACCGGTACCATCGGGTCAGGAGTGACTTGGGCCTCACCCTGTCTCCCGTCATCAACAGAGACGGAACGGTCACCATGGCAACCAACGGCGCCGGCCCCAGTAACGCCGGAGCCAGCAACATCCTTTTCAGTATGGACGGAAACGTTCTCTCCCTTGATAACCTCACGACTCCAGCGCTCACAGAAGTTCTTCCCCTGCCTCCTCCTCTCACTATAGAGGCCGAACTAGCGCTACTAAGGAAAGAAGTACTGGCCATGAAGGAGGCCAGGAATCAGCCCACAAGATCAAGGTCTGGCGGGCGGACGAGGACCCGGAGGCCACCGCCGAGCACGAGGACTGACAACGAGGAACGTGCCCCAGTATTTTCACGTCTCGGACAGGTCGTGGAGGTAGACCGCCGAGGCAGCGCACTTGTCATCCGGTCGGATGCGGCGCGTTCGCACCAGCAGCATACACGCGGCTGGAACTCTCAGCGGACTGACCACGCCGAGGATAGCGCCACGGCATCGAGCGCTCGGACACCAAACGTTCGAAGGGATGTGGAATACGCTCGGGAGGTGGAAAATCAACAACACAAGGGAAAGGGCCCGGCGAGCGCTCCTCAGGGCCACAACGGCCAGGACCGATCGCACGAACTACGGGAGGATAACCGTAACCATAACCGGTCGGGGGACCGGGACCGGGACCGCGACCGGCGTCATAGCCGATCGGTGGATAGGCATGGCGTTGGAAGCGGGGCACCCAACGTTCGGGGTAATTGCCCGCGAGGCAACGTGGTCACCGATCCTGTCGAAGTCTCGGCGGGTCGTGGCCATAACGAAAACAACGGCCTTAGGCCTGGGGACAGATACACACTGCGGAATGACGGTGGCAGCATCGTGCTCGTTAACGCACAGACGGGCGAAACTAAGGTTTATCATGCCGAGCCCGACGCCAGGGACCGCCGCCATCGGGAAGAGTTGGCAGGGGCCCGGGAGGGGCGCAACAAAAGGCTGTCCTCCGAAAGGAGCAACGTGCACGCGGACGGGCACGATACGGAGCGCCGAGCCGCTGGGCCAGCAAAACGCGCCCATGGGGAATTCCGAGCGGTGGACCTCAACCGCCCTTACCCTGCCGACTCCAGGTTAGAAAAAGCAAAGCAATCCCCTTTCTCACGAACGATAACCGAGGCAGCACCGCCACGCGGGTTCAAAATACCCAAATTTGATAAGTACGAGCCCAAGACGGACGCGATTACGCACGTCCAGCAGTATCGCCTGGTCTCCGAGCTCTACGGCCATAGCGATTCTCTCATGTGCCGGATATTTTCCATGAGCTTGGGAACCACGGCCCTCCTTTGGTACAGCCAGCTCGCTCCGGGGTCTATAAATGACTTCGATGAGCTCGAGCGCGCATTCACGTCTCGGTTTGTGACTAGCAACACACAGCCGAAGACGCTCGACGCGCTTGTCAACATGAAGAGAGGCTCGGACGAGACCCTGAAAGAGTACACATTGCACGATATTGGGAGGTCTACAGCCTCGTGGAGGGTTGTGATCAAAGGATCGCTTCCACTTCATTCAAAAATGGGCTCGATGACCGTTCCGACCTTTTCAAGGAGCTCATGGTGCGACCTCCGAAGAACATGGTGGAATTGATGGAAACTGTGAACCGTTTCCGAGAGCTTGAGGAGTTGCTCTTTGACCGAGCGTCTAAAGGAATCTCCGGCAAGAGCACGCCGAAGGAAGCAAAGAAACAAGTTAACAACCTGAGGAAGGGAAGAAACGATCAGGGCGGGGCAGACGGGAGTAGGGGCCCCCGGGATGCCAGCGGGAGCAACAACGGCAGAGGGGGATGGGACAAGCCCCCCCGAAATGACAACGATTATGTCGCCGAGACCACAGTCTTTACCATGCCAATCTACAGGTTGCTGATGGAAATCGGCAGGAAACGGTGGTTCTACTGGCTAGAGGAGAAAATGGGGTCAGATCCCACCCAAAAAGGAAAGTGCACGTACCACAATGAGGTGGGTCACTACACGACTGGTTGCCGGCCGTTTAAAGCGCACCTCGAACGATTGGTCGCCGAGGGACGCATGGAGGATTGGATAGACCGCAGCCACACACCGACCGTGCTCAGAGGAGCCGCCCCCCAGCCGAACCAGCAGGCTGTCGCTCCTCAGCCGCCAGGGCAGCAGGTGCAAGGGGACAGAGTGCGCCCGGGGGTGGTCGTTACGATCCACGGCCCGGTCGGGAAAGCCCGAGCCGAGGCGATGCATGAAGAGCTGCAAAAGATGGAAGCTGCTATGCAAGTAATGACGCTCGGCAGAGCGCCAAAGCGGAAGTATCTGGAACCCTTTGACCCGTACACTATTTCCTTTTCCGAGCAGGATCTGGATGGGCTGCAGCTCCCGCATGACGACGCCCTGGTGATCGAGGTGAGTATCGACCACGTGGAGGTCAGGCGGATCTTGGTGGACCAGGGGAGCTCCGCCGACGTTCTCTACTACTCGGCATACAAGGCCATTGGACGAACGCGTGATGAGCTTACCCCTGCCGACACCCCCCTTGTCGGGTTCTCCGGGTTCCCGGTGTACCCGCTCGGTAGCATCACCCTCCCGGTCTGGGCGGGGTCGATGCGTTTGGAGATAGAGTTCACTGTGGTGGACTCCCCGAGCCCATACAACGCCATTCTGGGACGAGGCTGGCTCCACGCAATGGGAGCAATCGCGTCGACCCTCCACCAGTGCGTGCGGTTCATTGGCACGTCTGGGAAACAGGAGACCATCCGGGGCAACCAGATGGCCTCCAAGAGGTGCTTTGTCAATGCCGTCCGCCAGAAAGACAGAAGGGAGGGCAGACCGCCGAAGCAGGTGCACTGGATTGAGGTGCCCGAATGCACCCCGGTCCTCGAAGACGTTGGCTCGAAGGCTGAAGACAAGTCGGTCGAAGAATTGATTAAGGTGCCTATTAACGAAGAAGGCACCAGGTACTTCATGCTCGGTTCGGATCTCTCTAATCCCGAGCGGAACGACTTGGTATGCTTCCTCAAGGATAACATCGAGGTCTTTGCGTGGACTCCTTATGAGATGCCGGGTGTCAGCCCTGATTTCATCACGCACGCCCTCAATGTTGATCCGGCTAGGAGGCCGGTAGTGCAGAAACCGAGGCGGTCCTCGGCCATTCACTCCGACGCCGTCTTGGAAGAGGTTGACCGCCTGATCGAGGCGGAAGCTATCCGAGAGGTGATGTACCCCACGTGGCTGGCAAACACCGTGGTAGTCAAAAAGAAGAACGGGAAGTGGAGGGTATGTGTAGATTACACTAACCTCAACGACGCTTGCCCCAAAGACTGTTTTCCCCTCCCTCGGATAGACCAACTGGTGGATGCTACGGCCGGGCACGCGAGGCTCAGCTTTATGGACGCCTACCGTGGGTACCACCAGATTGCAATGCACAACATGGACGTTGAGAAAACCGCTTTCATCACGCCGAGGGGTACCTATTGCTACCGGGTCATGCCGTTCGGACTGAAAAACGCTGGGGCCACCTACCAAAGAATGGTTTCCAAGATGTTCGCTAGGGAGCTCGGCGACATTATGGAAGCTTACATTGACGATATGGTAATCAAAAGCAAATTCGCAGAAGACCATCTCTCCCACCTCGGAAGGGTCTTCTCCATCCTCAGGAGGCACAGCTTGAAACTTAACGCAGAAAAGTGTGCGTTCGGGGTCGGTTCCGGGAAATTTTTGGGGTACCTCGTCACCCGCCGAGGGATCGAGGCCGACCCCAACCAGCTAGAAGCTATACAGAAGCTCCGAGCGCCGTCGACAATCAAGGAGGTTCAGCGGTTGACAGGGATGGCAGCTGCCCTCAATCGATTTATAAGCAGGTCATCCGATGCCTGCCGACCCTTCTTCCAATCCATCAAAACCAGTAAGAGAGCCTTTGTCTGGAATTCTGAGTGCGACGCTGCATTCGCCGGGCTTAAAGACTACATGTCCCGAGCACCCCTGCTAGTCATGCCGAGGGAAGACGAAGATCTCTACCTTTACCTGGCAGTGTCCGAACACGCTGTGAGCTCGGCACTGGTTCGGCAGGAGGGTTTGGAGCAGTTCCCAATCTATTACTCGAGCAAAACAATGCTCCCAGCCGAAACCAGGTACTTGCCAATTGAGAAGTTGGCACTTTCGCTGGTTACGGCAAAGAGGAAACTCCTGCCCTATTTTCAGAGCCACACGGTCGTGGTAATCACAGCGTACCCTCTCAAAACCGTCATGCGCAAGGCAGATCTCTCGGATCGGATCTGCAAGTGGTCCTTGGAATTGGCCAACTTCGACATCCGGTACGAGCCCCGGACGGCGATTAAGGGTCAGGCGTTGGCGGACTTCGTCGCCGAGCTCACACCGAAGCTGGAAATTGATCTCCAGGAAGAAATGACAGCCGGAGACGGAAGTACCAAGGGGGCCAAAAGCACCACCGCCCCCGAGCAATCTGGGTTCGTCCTCAAGCGCTCCCCTCCCCGCACGGCAACAATTTATACGGGGGAGTCCTGGCGGATGCACGTCGACGGAGCATCAAACAGCCGAGGGGCAGGGGCTGGTATTGTGCTAATCTCCCCTGAAGGGACCATCCACGAGTGTGCAATGAGCATCGGTTTCCCAGCCACAAACAACGAGGCCGAATACGAGGCCTTAATTGCTGGACTCCGCCTTGCTTTTGCTCTCGGGGTGGATGAACTGCAGGTTTATAGTGATTCCATGCTGGTTGTGAAC
Source organism: Vaccinium vitis-idaea (assembly GCA_963854785.1). Taxonomy (NCBI): domain Eukaryota; kingdom Viridiplantae; phylum Streptophyta; class Magnoliopsida; order Ericales; family Ericaceae; genus Vaccinium; species Vaccinium vitis-idaea. Next base: position 808,869 of record OY978221.1, read on the forward strand.
CAGCTGAATAGCGATTATGGCTCTGGAGACGCTCGGATGCTGAAATACCTCAGCCATGTCCTGGAGCTGCAAAAAGGCTTCAAGACCGTCCACTTTTCCCACATCGGCCGAGCCAAGAACGCTCATGCCGACGCCCTTGCTGCCCTTGGATCGGCCTGTAACGAGCTCGGAGGAACGCGGACGATCACGCTTGGAGAGATCGCGCTCCCAAGCTTCGAGCCGGGCGCCGAAGACGTTATGACAATCGCTGCTTCTGGCCCGAGCTGGATGGATCCCCTGATCTCCTACCTCCGAGACCAGGCCCTCCCTTCTGATAAGAAAGAAGCACACCGAATCCGCTGCCAGTCCGCGTCCTACTTCCTCTCCCCGACCGGACAGCTATACCGCCGCACCTACGTCGGTCCGGACCTCCGCGTGCTGCACAGCGCCGAGGTACCTCACGTCCTCCATGAGCTCCATGAAGGAAGCTGCGACAGCCACTCGGGAAGTCGCTCTCTCTCCGAGCGGGCTGTCACCCAGGGCTACTGGTGGCCGAAAATGAAGAAGAGCGCTGAGGATTATGTCAAAAAATGTGAGGCATGCCAGAGACACTCCCCCATCCTTCACCAGCCCACCGTGTCCCTGCAGCCCGTTACAAGCCCATGGCCGTTCGCCCAGTGGGGGCTTGATATTGTCGGAGTTCTTCCTACGGCCCCCGGAGGGTTTCGGCACCTAATCACGGCCACGGACTACTTTACCAAGTGGGTGGAGGCCGAACCGCTGATCCACATCACGGCCTCCGAGGTCGAGCAGTTCATTTGGAAGAACATCATCTCTCGGTTCGGCGTACCCTATGCTATCATCTCCGACAACGGCACTCAGTTCGTCGCCGAGGCCGTTAAAACACTGTGCAAGAGAAAGAATATCCGAGTTTTTAATTCAACCGTGGCTTACCCTCAAGGAAATGGCCAAGCCGAGGCATCGAACAAGTCGATCTCGGCCGGCCTCAAGCGTCGGCTGACTAACAAGCGCGGGAAGTGGGTAGAGGAACTCCCCAAGGTCCTCTGGGGTTACCGAACGACCCCCCGGCGAGGAACTGGCCGAACGCCGTTCTCAATGGCTTACGGGATGGAGGCCGTCCTTCCACTTGCAGCTGTTGCTCCCTCCGCCCGAACCGAAGCGTTCCATCCAGCCACGAACGATGAGCACCTGGCCTCCGAGCTTGATCAAATCGAGGATCTCCGTGATGAAGCTCACATCAAGTACGCGGCCTACCAGCAGGAGGTGGCTCGGGGTTATAACAAGCACGTTCGCCTCCGCCCCTTTAATATTGACGATCTCGTCCTCCGAGCGGTCGTGCAAAAGAAAAACAAAAAGAAGTTCATGCCCAATTGGGAGGGTCCCTACCGAATCCTAGCCAAAGCTGGTTATGGGGCCTACAAGCTTGCTGAAATGGACGGCACGGCCGTGAGCAACCCATGGAACGCATCAAAGTTAAGAAAATTCTATGGTAGGATCTTGTGTTTATCATTTTTTACTCTTTTGGTGCCCTCGGTAGCCTTTTGTAATGCCTGGGGATCGAGATGTTAATGATAAGATCCTTTCTTTATAGTTGCTGTCATTTCTTGATTTTTACTTTCCTACAAGTAACTAGCCTCGGCATGAGGACCATATCGGAATCACTGCCGTTCGGAGGAACGACCCGACCCCGTTCGGTGAAACGGTCGTCTATGTTCGATTGAACAAAAGTCTCTACTCGGCCAAAACGATACGTTAGCGTTCGGTTGAACACACGATCGTGTCTGATAGAGCGGGCGCTAATACGTACCAGCGTTCGGGGAGATGCCCCTGGTCCCAGGACCTACCTGGCAAACTAGCCGGGGGCTATTGTTTCGCTCGGCGCATTCTTATCCAAACATTTGCGTAAAATTATGAACTCACTTGCTTCGGCAGGGCGCCGTTATTACATTGACCCCCCGCCGAAGCAGGGACTATCATTTATTACCAGTTTTGGTGATTACGGTTCGTTATGGACGAGGAGCATAACTTGGAAGGAAATTCAGGCATAAAAATTCATACATTCAGATGCAAACATAGACGAGGAAGGAAAGAAAAGATATTTTCTCATTCATTACAAAAATTGAGGGGGCTCGGCCCCGAGTACATAAACTTCAAAAACAAAAAGAAAGAGGAAAAACGAGCAGCTGGTTAGGCCCCCGTAACGGCGGCCCCAGGGTCGGTGGCATCGAGGATCTGGTCCTGGCTTGTAGCACTGGCGTCGGCACCGTTCCCCTCGGTGGCCTCCGTGTTGGTGACGTCCCCACCCTCAGGGATGTCCTCCTCGTCATCATCGAAGGGCATCTCCGGGACCACGGTCTCGGGGACGGGAGGGATGGATGACCGAAGAGCAGAATCTGCCGGCACGGAGATGATGTCATAGGCCTGAGCAAAGGCTTCGGCCCAGCAGCCGGCACGACCAAGGAGATACCCCTTCCGGAAGGCTTTCTCCTCGTTATCGTTCGCCTCTTTGGCAAATTTGCGCAGCGTCTCCTCCGCCCCCCTCCCATAGCCATTTTTGTCAGCAACAGCCAACATCTCATCGTGGTCGGCTTGGGCGTGCTGAAGATCCCTCTCGGCTCGAGCGGCCCTCTCCTCGGCAGCCGTAATCTTGCTCTCGGCCGTCATGGCCCTCTCTTCGGCCTCCTTCTGAAGATGGCGGGCCTCCGCCAGCTGCCTCTCCAGCTCTTGGCCGTCGGCAGCAAGGGCCTCGGCGCTCTTCTTCAGATCAGCCCGAGCCTTCTGCTCCGCTTCGAGCTTTTTCTCAACCTCGGACTTCTCAACGCCAAGGTTATACACCTTGTCGCCGAGAGCCAAAGCCGACTGGCCAGCCTGTAAAAGAATGAATTTTTGGCAATAATTAGTAATCAACCGAACGTAAAGACTTGATAGAATATGAAATGAGAAGGAGAGGCCTTACCCTCACAATGCTGGTGCAGAGCTCGACGTAGTTGTCGGCCGTATTTCTGGGGACGGCCTTCATATCCCTTGGCAGAGCGAGGGCTTTTAGCAGGGTCATCGCCGTCTTGCGGCTCTCCCGAACGCTGGCGGTCCTTTTCACCGGCTCGCCGCTCGAGGTCCGGATGACCGGCACCCACGGCTCGTCCTTCTCGGTCGGAGAGGGTGTTTCCCCAAGTGGCGGGGAGACCGCCTGCTTGTCCTTGGAAGCAACCCTCCTCGGCTGAACCTCGGTCGGCACGGATTTGGGAGGAGGTGTCGGAGGAAGAGGTGCCTTGGACCCCTCCGGAGCCTCGGCCATCCGGGTCCTCTTCAAAGGGGCCTCCCCCTCGGAGGGGTTACCATGCTGGGAGCCCGCCGCCTTCTCGGCGTCCTTCCTCTTCCTCTCGGCCCTCTCCTTCCTTTGGGCCTCCCTCAAAGCTGAGGATCCAGCCATATCAGCTTCGGAGCCGCTACTTGTAAGGAGAGCCTGGGGCGGGTGGTGCGTGCTCCTCGGCAAGCGTTCCCGGCCAAAGAGGTCAGAGCGCTCGATATCGGTATCGAAGAGTCGTCTTCGGCGCTCGCCTGTCCTCTTCACGGGGCTCTTCCCCCTCTTCAGGAAGCCCTTGTATGCTGGCACGTAGCCGAGGACTTCGGGGGCAGTACGGTTAGGAATGGCGAAGATCTGGTCGATGACGTCGTCGTCCGCGTCTTCGGCGAGCTTCTTTGTCACCTTCCTGCACGCTAACAAAAAAAAAAAAAAAAAAAAAAACACAGAAACAAGTGCAGGTCAGTAAATTTCACTAAATGACAGAAATAAAAGATGAAAATGCAAGGATGAGCTCTCGGCTTACTAGGGCGCCCTCGCTGCCAGGGTACGGACCACCTGGACTGCTCGCCCGGGGCTTTCTCGTAGTTCCCCTTAACTATGACCAACTCACAGGCATGCCTCTCCGAGTCCGAGAGTTTACCGATGAGGTGGGGGTACTCGGGGCGCCTCGAAAAGTAGTAGCGGCCATAGCTCTTACTCCGAGCGCAGGTGTAGACCGCCATGAGGTCGGGCAGGCGGAAGGGAATGTTGTGACGCTCGGACAGCCTCACCACCGAGCAGATGATGCGGTACACGTTGGTGACCAGCTGGTGGGGGGCGAGCTCGTACACGTCCAAGAACTGCCGAAGGAGCCGGGGCATGGGGAAAGTCAGGCCACCCTCGGTGATGGCCATCAAGGGCACAGTCACCTGCCCTTTCGCGTAGTGGATTTTGTTGTCGACGGGCTTTGTGATTTCCACGTCAGCAGGGATGTTGTAGTCCCTTCGGAACGCGGCAAGCTTGTCCGCAGAACCGTCGAAGTACGTGTCGATGTACTTGCACTTCCCGTGCTTCGGGTTCGGCGGCGGGATCGTTTCCCAGCCGTGCCCATACTCGACGCCCCCCTCAACGTCGGCCTCGTCTTCATCTTCGGGGGCTTGCTCTTGCTCTTCGTTCTCGGCACCGTGGTGCGAGGAGCCTTCGTCTTCACCCTCGTTGCGGGGAGCGTGCCCCTCGGATTGTGGAGACTGGGCTAAGAGCTCATCCACCTCAAGAACCTCGACAGGCTCGGGCTCGTCGAACCCCGCAGTTTCCCTGTCGATCTCAATCACTTCGGGGTCCGAAGCCCAATCCCCGGAGAGATCCGGGAGCTCGGTAGGGTCGATGGTGGGGGATGAAGGGACATCGGTCGGCACGGCCGTCTCGGGGACCGGGTTCGGACGAGGGCTCTGCCCGGACGAAGAGGCTTGAGCGCCGCTCTCGGCGCGGCTGGCTTCCATTTGCATCTCCATCCAGCGCTCAGGGGTTATGGCCTGAATCGGGGCTATGTCTAGGGGTATGGCTTCGGGTGGTGGAGAGCTGAACTGTGCTTGGCTCCTATAGCCTCTCCCGAGACTTCTCAATTGCTCTCTGAAGAGGACGCTTTGGATGAAATCGCTGAACTGGGATTCGGCAAGGACGTCGTCGGAAGATGAGTCTGAGGAGTCTGAGCTCATCCAAGAAAGACCTACAGTGCACGGGTGAAACAACCATCAGCGATATGCACAGGTGTGATTTCAGAAAAATACAAAGGGTTGAGCGTCGGCCCCTGCCGAGCTCCCCGCACGTCGTTGATTATCCGAGAGCCCTACTACCTATGAGCTCTCGGCAATACCTAAAGAGAAATCACGCTCGGGTATATCCTCCGCCCTCGGCGAAAGGCGGTTCGCTCGATGGGGGAACGCTCGGAAGAACACGTTGAGTGTTCTTCAAGCCCAGAATCCGGCAGCCGTGCTCCGCCGCACAAACTGCCGGAAAACTCAAACAAAAACAGAGGCAGAAAAAGCGAAAAAAGTGAAACGCTCAAAAACCCACCCAAAATGCAACAAAAATGCACAAAAAGCTTCACAAAACGAATAGAAACAAGGGAAGAACACAATACCTTGGATTTGGTGGAAGAATCTTGGCCTGAAAGTGAGATCTCCGCGAGGAAAGAGCGGTTGAGCACGGCGGACGGTGGCGGCGTAGGGTTCTGGTGCTAGAGAGAGAGGGTAACGATCCTCTCTCTCTCCTCCCCTCCTTGTATTTATAGGGGGAAGGACTGAAGAGCCATTAAGGCGCCGGCTCGGGAGGCGAAGCGGCGCCCAATAGCAACGTGACACCTGCCCACGACGTTTAAACCGTTTGGGCGCGAATCCATGTAACGGCGCTCGGACCAACCGTGCGACGACGCGTGGCAGCAACGTCACCACGCGTCATAGATTCCTGACACGGCGTGTCAGACGTCTTTTCACGTCACTCATCGACGCGACGCTTCAAGCTCTATCCAACCCGAGCGCTTAATATAAAGAGACTCGGATCGTCAGGGCCCCGACCGCAGGAGCGACCCTCCGATCATGGCTCCCCGACCTCCGTTTTGCCGACCGCATAATCCGATCGAATCAACTCCCACATTCGTCGTCCCTCGTCATGGGAAGTTGATGGGGCTATTGTAGCGGCCGGGTTCATAGGGGTCAGCAAAGGCCCTCCCTCCACATCACGAAGAGCCAAAAAGATCACTACCTCAGAGTCTGCAAAACCGAATGCAGATCGATCCGCCTCGACGATGCCGAACGAACGGTGCCCACGGCGGGCGGTGCGGACACAGGGTCTTGGACGAATATAGGTTTGAACGGAGGCTACCGAACGGCTCGGTGCCGAGAGCATGGTACTCGCAGCTTGGTTCCCAGACGACCCTCGGGAGCTCCGCCGAGCGACGCGCCGAGCGCCCAGGGGGGTTGGGCCGCACGCCTGCCGAGTCTGTCGACCTCGGTAACGTGGGGGCTCGGACACATCCGGTTTGGTGGAAGTGTGTCGGGCACGCCACACAGTCCATGATGAGGCATTAAATGCGGCAGTCACCTACTCTGCCACCGCCGCCTGCAGAGGCACGTGGGTGATGGGGAATGTCTCGAGCTGATTTGACTACTCGAACCCACGTGCCGTGACGTCAGCCCAGACATGGCGTCTGGGGCTGGGGTGAAGGTCATATCACCTGTCATTCCGAGCGTGAATGACAGGCGCGTGAGGGGCGCCGAGCGCGTGGGACGCACGCCCCTCAGCCTATAAATACCCAGCCACAATTACCACGATGGGTATTCCTCTCTCCTCATTCACTACCCTCATAACTCTTCTTCTTTACTTCTTTCTCTGAGATTTCTGGTGCATTTCTCCCCTCCGGTGACTGACTTAATCATCGGAGTGCCTTCCCGGACCACCCCCGTCCGGGTTAGGCACTGACGTGGTTGTCTACGTGTGCAGGTTACCATCTCCGGCGAGCATTGCCCTTTCCTCCGGTGCCCTTCTCACTCCAAGAGGTCCAAAGAGTTCACTCCGGCGAAGAGACCCCCACACAGCACAACTCCAACGGCGACTGCTGGGTCGTCATCGGCGGCAAGGTATTTTAACTACTACTAAGCTTGGGATTTGTTTTTGAATTGCTTTTAGTGGTTGAATTTTTGTTTTTTGTCTTGTTGTTTTTTTCGCTGCTGGTTTTTTTGGTAGAGTATAACTTTTGGTTGTAATTTCTCTCTTTATTTAAGTAGACCATTGGATAATTCTTGATCTTTGTTTCATTTACGTAAATATAGCTAAATTTTGACGAAGATTTGGCCCGGAAGATATTACTCATTCAGTAATTTAGGACTTGTTGAGTTGAATTGAGTTTAGCAATATAGCATTGGCTCGTCACTCCTCCAATTTCACTGTCTCTTCATGAAGATTTTCCAACCTTGAACTTTCAAATTATTGGTCATTCTTCAATCTGTACAACTACGATGTGCTTCTGTTGTAAAGTTAGACGTGCTCTGAATTTGACAAGTTAATGGATGTAGGCATATGTGTTTTACTTGATTTGATTGTATCTGAAGTTTTGACCCAGGTATTTTGATGTGTGGGATAACGGATACATTATTAGCGAATGCATTTTTGTTCACCCTCACTTAATGTGGGGAAACGTTACCCTCACTCTGATTGTGAAAAAAGTGTGGGGTCCACGGGATCAATACATTTTTTGTAGTAACGGGGTCAGTTTGTGGTGGACCCCACACTTTTTCTACAAATCAAAGTGAGGGTAATGTTCACCTTTTGTTGAGTGAGTGTGAACAAAATCACACTCTCTATTTGCTAGTCTAACCCGCGCTATCTTCTGGGGTGGGTTGTAGCTTTGTGATTTACTATCTTTTGGGCTATTCTTTGGTGATTTTTTTGTGCACAAATGCACTATATATATGTTGTGCCTTGTGGTATCCTATCTAACATGGAACCCTTTTTTATGTATAGGTCTAAGAGAACCCTTACTCATTAGCATTATGACTCCGATCAATTACTCAAACGTGTAAGCTGTTTTACATAGCCCGGTATAACGAGGTGCTTCCTCGCAACCCCCAGTTTTCATGCTTTCTTCCCCAGCCAAAGTCATTCTTGAGTTTCTCCTAAAATAGATGTGTTTTATTTTCGTGATATTAGATGCTTCTTGTTATTTTAGTTGTGCCATTGTGTGAGATTAATAGTACAAGATGTAGCGTACGTTGATGTTTGGTATGTCCAATAGGAGTATTAATATCTACTTTAGGATTCAAACATGATGGCAACAATGTAGCATAATAAAGATATGTAAAAGAAACCTTCATGTTTAATAAAGATATGAAACAGAAACCTTCATGTTTTAATTCCTTTCATACTTTCAAGAATTTGGTTGCTCAGTGATCTCATCTCATGTTTCCAATCCATCAAATTTGTTGACCATCTAGCATGCAAAAATCCAAGAGATTGTTTGTTCTGTTCTCATATCATGTTTCCAATCCATCAAATTTGTTGACCATCTAGCATCCAAAAATCCAAGAGATTGTTTGTTCTGTTCTCATATCATGTTTCCAATCCATCAAATTTGTTGACCATCTAGCATCCAAAAATCCAAGAGATTGTTTGTTCTGTTGAATAGATGTCTCTTTTTGCTAGATGGACATGGTTTGACATTTTCGTATCACGTGGCATCCCGACACAAAATTAATGTTTCCAGTTCATCAACTCCTTTTCAATCTTTTCCACATTGTAGATCCCTTTTCAGATCCTTACGATTTGCATCTTCTGCCATGTCAGGTTTATGATGTGTCAACCTATTTGGATGAACACCCGGCTGGAGATGATGTTATCATTGCCGCAACTGGTACATATTCCTATGGCTTCTACTGTAAACCCGATTTACTAAAAATGCACCATTTCTGTGGTATGACTTGGGCTTGTGTTTTTTCAATGAAGGGAAAGATGCCACAGATGATTTTGAAGATGCTGGGCACAGCAAAACCGCAAGAGAGCTAATGGAAACCTTCTACATTGGGGAGCTTGATCCGACCTCTCCTGCTATTCCAGAACTGGAAATTTGCTCCAAGAAACAGCCATCAGATATTGCCCAGAAGCTCAAAGACTTGACAAAGCAATATTGGGCTGTTCCTATCACTGTTGCCGGTTTGTCTGTGATCATTGGCTTCTTGTACTTGCAAAGGAAGTGAAGGAATAATCTTTAAGTGATCTTATAATCATGGTTATTCATAACCTTTTGAGGAACGGGAATTGAATTTAGATGGGCATTGTATTTGAATCTATTACTTGTAAGGCAATGGAGTGATGTGTGTACTGATTTGTCGTATAGGCTGATACAAGGATCATCCAATAAAAGGTGACTGCAGGTTTCCTAATACGCTGGTTTTCTTGTTGATTATAGGAGTTGTGACACCAGTGAGTGAGGTTCAAGGCATTTGAATTAAGAACTGGAATCTCGATTACCTAAGCTTTGCACTTGGTCCAACCCATGTGGGTGTTTCGGGGAACCACTTATTTTTTAGAATCTTGATTTTTGGATTATAGATTACGAATTTTTGGATCATACTAAGAATCTATAAAAAAAATATAACTGGCTGATATGTGTAGAATATATTTTGCAACAAGTTTTGTGAGTAGAAGTATAATCAGAATCTAAAAAGCTCCGATGGTGGTCAGTTTTGGGTTATGCATTCACCAATTCATTTATGATTACAAGATTGACTCTCAAACACTGAAAAGCCAAAGTTGAACAATCCATACTCCAATAATCAGGTTGCCAAACAAGCCCTAATTCCTCCACCAATTCTCTCATTGAAAAATCGAGGATTATATGGGATTTGATGCATGGATTTGTTATGACCATTAAGGCACTTTGGACCTTGCATTTAGGGAATTTGAACCGTACATTTAGAATTTACAAAGCAAATAGCAGCCAACATTAAGTCACTTTTCAAAAAAAGAAAGATAGTAAGCCCCAGAACCACCACCATTATTGAAGAAGGAAAGGACTCCTAAAGCAATGAATCGCTAACACATAACACCACAAACAAAATCCAATCAAAATCAATTACAAACATCCATTATCAGTTGAAACTACAAAATTAACTAAAAGTTACGAAAAATATGCCAACGAAATGATAGCCTTATTAATGGAGTGGTGTACTTATGAAAAACTGTGAATGGAACGATGTATTTGAGTTCGAAATTGGTGTCTCTTTGATGATCAATTTAGCCGAAGAACACGAGCACGATCAATCGGTGTTTATTTGACAGATTTTGAACCTGTTTGAGACCTTGAACAGTATCGAGTGTTCCTTGCAAACACTCGCTGTAGATGACATGAGATTTGGGCATAATCGTTAGGCGGAGGGTATTTTTGGTAAAAAAAATTATTGCAGGACCTATTGAGCTATGGGTTTTGGGCGTCTAATTTCGGGGGTGTTTGAGAGCCTACTTCTTAACTTTTCATTTTTTACTTTTTGGTTTTTTGGATTATGGGCAGAATGTGTTTTAAATATGAGAGGTGTGTTTGGGAGAAATGTGAAGAATGCATTTTGCAAACAAGAGTAGTGTTTGGAAGATATGTGTAGAATACATTTTGTAGGTCTTTTTTTAAAATCAAAATGGGAAAGGTGGAAATGAGAAATCAAAAAGCTCCGCCCAAAATACTTTTAACCTTTTCTCCTTTCATCAAATTGGAAAGGGTCATGCTAACGGGTGCTATAGTGCACCCGTTAAGGGTACAAAAAGTACGTTTTGTGGGTTTCATTTGTACAAAAAAGTACATTTTAAAAGTACATTTGTATGTTGAAGTACACTTAAAGATGTACTTCAAAGTACAAGAGTATTTTTAAAGTGTACTTTTTTGTTCCTTTAACGGGTGCACTATGGCACCCGTTAGCATTTCCCAATTGGAATTGGAAAAAGAGAATGGGAAAACTAGAAAAGCTGGCGACCAAGTGGGACTTGCTGAGGTGTAAGCCCACCTCACAGGACCGGCCCCTCAAAAGCCCTAAAATTAGACTTCGAATGAAACACAAAAGTTGTTCCGAATGTCTTGAACCGAATTGAACCAGGTGGACGGGTCACCGATTCAACCGCTATCGTACCAGAATTGAACCGTAACATAACTAGTTTAAAATAGGAGGGGACACTAAAACTTATCAACATTAGTAGATCCAAAAAAAAGTCCAGTTTTTTAAAGTTTAAGTATTCATAATACCAACAAATAGCATATTTCCATAGTTTAATTCTCTGTCAACATGGAACGAAATAGCTAGTTTAACGGACTATCAAAATGAAACTCAACTTTCTTTTAAATTCGAAAATCGTCCACGAGTGATTTCAAACCAAATTTTGAAGAACTTTCTCAAAAAGAACGTTTTTCCTGTTGAATTGGATTGGGAGTGTTTTTCAATAGACCTATTTTTTTTGTAACTCCGGGTGGCATGTGTCCCTTCTCCATGAGAAGAACTTGGGTGCCGGCTGGGTACCACATGGCGGTACCCAACACGTATATCGGTCGCTATCCAAAAGTGTTTTAAAAAATTTCCTATTATTATAGTAGCATTCGTTCAAAATATATTTACTCTATAGATTCGTCCCTCGAAGCCTAGTACATTAGTAGCAATTTGGTAAATATGCATACATTTACTCCTCAGTAATATTGCATCCGTTTATAGAAGTAACTATAGTTTAATAAAGTTAAGAGTACTAAAACAAATTGACCATTTCTAATGACATACAACAAACCGAATACTCATAAACGGTACACAACACCCACAACTGTACAGAACAAATAAACACACAAAGAAGGCAGTCAAGATTTGTTCATACTACTACACACCATAGGCTACACACACAAATTACACATACAATTATACAAATACATACACACTCACATGAATAAAGGATCTTTCTCGCACACGGCTCGTACCCTTTATTGAATATTGTCGACCAAACCATATCCGCTAGCTAGTCTGCAGTATTCACCCCCGACCACAAGCAGATCACATCCTCAGCACGGGATATAATCCCAAAGCACTCCAAAGACTAGCTAGCAGAAGCTTCCCATGCACATATGGCTGCCCGCTGGATTAACCAACTCAGTAGTAACATTACGGGTAGCTCTTGGTCCACGACCTGATCTATGACATGTTTTACCGAGGTTTACAAACATGTTTCGGAACCATACAAGCTTACTGAACTTGTTCCACAGCCATACGAAGAAGTGGAATGCGTGAAGCAACAGAACAAATCCGCATATACCCATCCAACAAAGTTCCAGTCCAACAGATATCTCCAGAGAAAACTTAAAGTCATCCTTCGCCTCAGGGGCTACTAATTTGATTGCCAGCACATAAGCTACAACCATACATGAAAGTGTGATATACATAGTGTATACCAACATCCATATTAAAAACTTGTTGTGGTTTGGGAATCCACTCAAGGCCAGCATAATTGTACTCAACGATGCTAGTAACATTCCGGTGTTAATAACCAAGTATCCTGCGTAATAGCGGCTGTGATAAGTGTCCAGAACGGCTTGTCCCACCTTAAAGCCTCCACCAGATTCTTGCCAAAAGCCACCTGGCGGACTCAAAACAGCTTCATAAGCCACGGTAGCCGTTAGGGTGGCTGCCGTTATTAAATGGCCGCGTACCTGTTTGCATGGAAGATGCGCAAATATATGATTTTGGGTCATGATTACTTGAAAATTTTATTTTTGTAACTCGATATATATCTAACTCAACGTATTCCACAGTCCACTAATGAAGGGTCCTATTAAATCAGGGGCGAAAAATCTCAGTACGGAATTGGCCCAATAAAGGAGTTGATAGTACACGAGTGGGACTTCAAGCTCAGACCAAAGCGTTCATAAGATCCACCATAGTAGTCATGTGATCGACTACGAGGGGCTACAATGTCTCAAGCTCAAGTGCTCGTCATATAGACCACGTTTTGGGCCCAAGGAAAGTGATTTGTATCAGGAAGTCAGAAGCAAGGATCAATTTGGAGCAAATTTAACAAGAAGTCCGGAGAATCGACAATTGGTTATTTTTGGATTTATGGGGGTTTTTCTTTGGGGTCTACTTATTTTATTTTATTTTCCCTTTTCATTCAACTTCCCGTTGGATGATTTTCTAGCTTTATTTAGCCTTATGTTTTTCATGTGGCTTCTTGAAGTTAGCTCTTTCACTTGATGTACCCTTTGTCGAGTTTTTAAATAAATTTTTTTGTTGCCGATAAAAAAAAAAGAAAAAGAAAGTGATTTGAACTGTTCAATTTATTTGTGTGATCACGTACATCATGAAATAAAAAATCTCATTGATCGGACTCAATAGACACTTGATTTTATCATGTTTGTCCTGAAGTTCATTCTCAAAAACCACACTAGCCGTTATTTTTTAAGACAAAGTGCTTGGTTCATGCTAATGTCTACATCCGACAATGTGATTTTTATGTCCGCGACAAACTTGAAGAGTCAAAGAAATTAACAATTCGAATCACTTTTTGGGCTCCACTTTTTTACATACGTGACAAATTAGCTACCATTTTGCTACCTCTAAAATTTGGTTAAAAAGTACTCCTTATGTCCAAATTGCTTGTCCATTACGAAACTGCATGCTTTTTTTAATTACTTATATTTTTTATTGATAATGTTTTCATGATTTTGAAAGTTTTGGATAATAGAGTCAATTGAGATCTATCAAATAAGATTCATATGGTATATACTTTGAGATGCATATTAAAAGAAATAAGTAATTAAAAAATGACACTTTATACACGTAAAACCCAAGTAATTTGGGACGGAGGGAGTAGTCGTTATTAATTGATTGAATGAGTGTAAAAGCTGTGACTTAAAGTTACGCATATGTACGGGCACGTTTGTATGAAACTATCAGAAAGAGAGGGACAGAGAGAGTGTTTGATGCATCCAACAGTACCTCTTGGAGCCAGACATGATCAACCTTGAAATACTTACTCCAAAACCTATAAATGCATTGTAGTATTACTCCAGCTTTACACCGATGTTGAGAAGGCCGGAGATTCTCAGGTGGTGGCTCGGGTTTGGCCCACCCACCGCCAACGGATCTACAAACACCAGCTTGTAAAAGAAACTCTCGGATTTCCATGGTTTTTAAGTCTCTGTTAGGACAATGCTCCACAACATCCAAAGCTGTAGAACCGTTCTGGTTCTTGACATTGGCTTGATCTTTGACTCTCTTGATTCCCAACAGATATTCTATGGTCTGCACATCCAAAGTGCCCTTAGTGTTGCAAATTAATGCCACAAAATTAAGAGCAAGAATTAGAAGCTATTAACTTGAGAAAATTTTGTGGCAATAATTTTAGTCATATCTGTGAGGGTAACTTTATATATACATAAATACTTACATCCATTTGTTTTAGGGCTGAAGAAAGATGCAAGATGGTGTTGCCATCATTGTCTCCGTAGTTGAGGAGAAACTCCTTGCCATTACTCTGCAAATATTGCACCAATGTCTTTAAAGCCTCTAGCCTGTTATATTTGACACACAAGTGCAGAACAGTCTCTCCTCTGCCTAGTTTCTCATAAATCGACTCTGGTTCAGCCCGAAGCAATTCTGGTATGACATCGACTCGCTCTTTAATGACCGCCAAGTGGAGGGGGATTCTACCTATATATTGAAATATATGTTCTCATAAAACTCTCAAAAACTTACATTTTAATTTTCTTTTAAACAGGGGAGAGAGTTTAATTAATCAGAAACGATCAAAGGATGAAAACACTATAGTAGGAGAAGAAATGTATTGAGAGAGCCTCAAAGACTTCATACCCTTATAATACTGCTACTTGCAAAAACTCAATCTACCTCCATGCCACTCGATTTGTATTCACTTACGAGAAAAACCGAACAGGAAAGCATATCACAATATTGTTGACAAGGTGCCAACAAAAATACTACTAGAAAAAATTGATTAGATATTCCCTTGTCCTAAAGATCTATGCACTTCCCATGTCCTTTAAAGATTGTTGCCGGTAGCCCTTGAACACCTTAATCCACCAAATGAATGATTGCCAGCATGCCCCTGAAACCGGGGAAGGGAATCCGGAAAACCTATGTCTTCCCAACACAGCAGCTCCTAAGAACCGCCACCGCCGCTGCACCAAAATTGACCTAACCCCTCAATCACACCGGCCATGCCTCTCAACTGCCACCGGCCGGTTGAAACCTCTCTCAGCAACCACCACAATTGACTCAATCGCAACCGCTAATCGCCACAATACCATTGCAAACCCTAAAAACCAACCCCCAAAAGACCCCTCAAGCTTAACTACTGCAACCCTTATACCCCTCAACCCCCTCAACTTCATGACTGAACCCCAGCAGCTGATGATGCAAACCCTCATGGCTAAATCGCTAAATCCAGTCCAGCTGCAATAGCAATCCCCAAAACCGTTAAATTGAACCCCTCATGATAATCGTAACAAACCCCGGCCTAATACGGGAACATCTAACTGGTGGACACAAAAACTAGGGAAAAGTTGTTATAAGCATCATTGATTCAGGTTAGATTTTGGAGTAGATAATGTCTGCTAGAAATTTCACATGAAAAGCAAAATAGTAGTGCTACATACCCAAGAACACCCAAAAATTGCCTAGAATTTGATACCAGTGGCTTAGATTCACTCTCACATAAATCTGAGCCACTAATTTTAAATTCTAGATAGTTTTCTCAGCAATATGGGTACTTAGCATTTCTCAAAGCCAAAATGGCTTTGTTCGTTTGAGGGAAAAAAACTTGCTATAAACAACTGGAAAGCAAAATAGCATGACTACCATCCTGGTCACGAGCGATGCAGACGTTAGTGTTCACTTGTAACAACTCTTTTACAATCTCCACGTGGCCCTCGGCGGAAGCTAAGTGGAGGGGCGAACATCGTAGCGAGTCTAACTCGGTGGCAAGTTTTGGTTTCCAAGTTAGAAGGGCTTTCATGAAGTCCAAATGACCGCGCAATGCTGCTACGTGCAAAGGAGTGTCATTGGAGAAGCCTGTGAGTGAGCTCACTCGGTCGAGAATGAGTTCATCCTCTTCAATCAATTTTACTAATGCTGAGACACTCCCACTCAAACAGGCCTTTTTAAGCCTTCTCACCACGTCTTCCCTCTCATTCATCTCGAAATATTTTTAAGCTTTCTTTAATAACTCGAAGAAAGATGCAAGTTTGTAATGGGTGGGGAAACCTTTTATAGTCAAAGCCAACCCATAGGAAACGTTGATAAAAGGCAAGAATTTATGTAAATGAGAGATTGGTCTACCGCTAAATTAAAGGGAAGTAATATCTCTCTTTTTTTGGCTCAACATAGGGAAATATCAGTCCATCTAAAGGGGAGTAATATCTTTCTTTCTCATTTATGTAAATGAGAGTGTCTCAGCATTAGTATATGACAGAGGCTTTGGGGTTTCGCGGAGCATTGGAAATTATTAGTTCAGAGGACGGGTAGAAATATCTAGTGGAAGGGGACGCTCAAAGAATTATTAACATGCTGCGAGAAGTTAGTGCTACTAAAGTCTAGTTTGGATATCCTCACCAGAGATTCTATTTATTTAGCTAAACGTTTATTGTTTTGTTCTTTTCATTATGTTTCCCGTACTTGTAATAGGGTGGCTCATGTCACGGCCAAATATGCCCTATCTCTTGATCATGTGACGTCCTGGAGTGGAGATTTTCCATCCTGGATACAACATGAGATTTGTTTGGAATCTCAGTTATTGCAATAAAACTATCGATCGACTAGTAAAAAAAAAAAAAAGTAGACGATCGAAACATTATTCAGTGCCCGTCACGCGGTGTCCCCAGCCTCAACCTCACCACACATTCATCTCAGACACAAGACTAATTAAGTGTATGGATCCCACTGGAATGTGTAGTAAGAGAGGCATAGAGCACTGCACGTGGTGCATCGGGGCACTAAATAATGTCTCCAGACAGAGATGAATGAAACTCAATTATTGTTTTTTAGGTAAATTCACCGTCACCTCCTAAAGTTTGCCTTCGTGATGGATACCCCCTCACACACGAGAAATAACAATGAACCCCTGTGATTTTTATGTTCATTTTACCGACACCGTTAATCGACAATTGCATGTCTAAATACGTGATTGAATGAGCCAAAATTGACTTATATCTAAAAATTCACACATTCTGATAATAAAAACCAAAAAGTAATTTAAAAAAAAAAGGCTATCACCTCTCACTTATTTTGAATCAAAATGACTTTTTATATCCATTGGAGGAGTTGGTTTGATAAAAAAGGATATAAGTTATACTAAATAACTACTCCCTCCACTCCTTAAAAATAGTAGTATATTCCATTTTGGGCTGTTCTTAAATAAGTGTGATGTTTAGTGGGTAAAAGTTGGTACATTTCCTATTTTGCCCTTAAAAGTAAATTCATTTTTGAAAAGTTTGAGGGTAAAGTTTAATGATGATGTCTCCAAAAAGGCAATAGTGGAAAGTGAAGGTAAAAATTGATGTAAAAGGTATAATGATGAAAAAGTGTATTAAAGTGTGTGAAAATGATAATGTTGAAAAGTTAATAGGAAAATGCTAATATGTGTCGAATAGGCATACATTAAGGTTGAAAAAGTGTATTTTAGTGTGTGAAAAATGTATAAGAATATGTGAAAATGTATTGAAAAGTGTCAAAAGTGTATTGGAGTTTGTGTTTTATTTGTTTGTTTGTGTGCTTATTGTGTGCCAATTGGGCACACATTAACAAGACCCTTCATAATCAGTTGGAATTACGAAGCTACACACTTAAAAATAAACGGAGCGAATATTTATTTTTACATCTCGAAAAAACTGTTTTTAGGCAGAGATGGAAATTTTATTACTACCGAGTCAAAAAAAAAAAAAAAAGAGGAGAATTGAAAACTCTTTATTATTTATTTTGTTATAAAAGTGTGAATTTCCCAATATAAAAACACTTTTGATTGATTAGCCTATAAGACAATTTGTAAGCTTAGAGGGACTTGAAGCGTAATTTAGGAGGAGCTGCTTGACGCGGTTTTTTTCCACCGCCTGAATTGGACCCCCATCAAACGTTTCTACGATAGTTAATGTGTGTAGTACTTTGTACATGCTTGACGCGGTTTTTTTCCACCGCCTGAATTGGACCCCCATCAAACGTTTCTACGACAGTTAATGTGTGTAGTACTTTGTACATGCATGCATGTATGTGGGGTTGGATAGTGTTGGGCGTACAGAATGGGATGCACAGAAAACGTATTGATCGCGTTTGGGGACCCATTTTTGGGTCTCACACGAGTGATCCGAACCGTTCATTATTCTTAAAACATTTTTCCGAGGGGCCTCACCAAATTTCAGTTCAATCCGACGGTTGGAAGTGCTCCAATTTATTAAGCTGTGGCTGCTTTTTGTTTTTTCCTCATGTATTTGCTTGGATTGGCACCTTGCCAATCCTTTGTTATCTCCCTTTGGGTCCTTAGAGGCATATGATTGTCGGTTGCGAGGGTGCCAACTTGGTTGGGATGCTCGTTTTCCGTTGTGATGCTGTTTTCTTTGGCTCCCTTTAATCTTTGTAATGTGTTTTCAAAGATTAATAAAGTTTCCTTTGCCGATCAAAAAAAAAAAAAGTCCCACCGTTCCAACCAAAAAAAATTGTGGTTGGAACGGTGAGACTTTGGTTGGAGCACTTCCAACCGTCGGATTGAGCTTAAATTTGGCGGGACCCCTCGGAAAAATGTTTTAAGAACAATGAACGGTTTGAATCACTCGTGTGTGACCCAAAAGTGGGTCCCCGAACGCGATCGGTACGTTTTTTGTGCATCCCATTCTGTACCCGTTTTCTTCTTTCCCACGGTTGGTGCCCATAATGTACACGTTGACCACTTTCTAGATGATGAGTGGTTAGAAATATAAAGGTGGGGCCCAAAATTGTGCTAGAGACTCAGAGAGGCAGGGAAAGAAAGAAAATTTCAACGCAAAATGCCAGTACTTGGATTATATTGTGGGCCCAAAACTTTTCAGAGGAAAGTTGTACTAAAAAAGGGTAAAATAGGAAACCGAACAAAGCCGACACTTTTATGTGGAAATGGAGGAAGTATATACATATAGCAAGCAAACAGCAAGCAAACCCTTCCAACGTAATAATTTCATGAGTCTATTTGGCATGTCAAATCGATTGAAAATTGGAGACAGTGAAGGAGATCTCTTTTAGTCAAGATCTTTTTAGGGACTTATTGACACAATTTTTCTGGTCAAATCGATTGAAAATTGGAGACAGTGAAGGAGATCTCTTAGTCAAGATCTTTTTAGGGACTTATTGACACAATTGTTCTGGTTGCTTTCCTATAATCTTTACAATATTTGGGTCAATTTTGTACAAGATTCTTTTGTCTCGACGAGATGAAAAATCGGAAAGGTGTAAAAACATAGTATGAAAGTTGAAAAAACCCACATATAAGACGACCAAAAATAACCAAAAATATCGAAAAAGCCAAAATTTTGGGTCTTTTTGGTGCTTATATAAATATTTTTCAACTTTTTTTCTATTTTATACTTTTTTTTATTCCTCTCATCGAGACAAAAAAAATGGTGGAAAAATATCTTAGAAGAGTTGTGGTTTCATTAAACTTATCTTTTTCTATTTTCAGTGAACCTTTATTAAAATTGATACATATATTTTATTTGTCTCGTTCCTCTTGTTGAGACAAATAAAACACTACTACTACAAAATATTGACTAGAAATTTTAAAAAATTCACTAAAGCTAAAAATAACCTAAGTTTTCAAAAAAGAACTTTTTGACATCATACAACAAATTATGCCGTAATTTATTTGTTAGAGAAGTGGAAAAACAGAAAGATCTCTTATACTTTGTCGCCAAATAAGTTGTTGCCTATAACGAAATGAGTAAGTGTGTTTTTGAAGAGGCTGCTGACCCATGGAACAACGGAGTTTTATGGGGCTGCATTTTACGGTGCTTCGCCCGTGCTACAGGTAGGGACGGAGCCAGGATTTTGGCGTAGGGGAGACGGATATACACAATAAAAAAAAATTAAATTAAGACAACGATATGAATTTTTACTAACTCAAAAAAAATAAAATAAAAAAATAATGCCAATACATATGAAAATGAAACTAAAAATGTTTCTAATATCAACTTAGATTGCAAAAGGTATTAACGTTTATCTAATTCTATCTAGTATCTACTGAAATCAGACATCTTGAACTGTGCTCGACGCTCTTTCTTGCCATTGAAAGCATCAATGATAGAGTCTGTGTCCAACCCTCGAGCAATATCTTTCTCAATATAAGTGATCAATAAATTTGCTAAATAATCATCCTCCATCCTGTTGCGAAGTCTTGTCTTAACACATTTCATAGCAGAAAATGCACGTTCGGTTGTAGCCGTTGAAACAGGTAAAGTTAATATAAGCCGAATCAACCTATCGACAAGATGATATATCGTGCACTTTCTTGTCTTCGCCAACACTTCACTCAATTTTGAAATTGTTGACAAAGTTTGGAACTCAGGATGCCTAGACACATCAAGCTTGTAATTTTGCAATTGATATCTCAAGTGGTACTTTTCTTGCTCAGTGAAATCCATTGGATAATACTTCTCTGCAAGCTTGCAAGTATCTTCAATGTTGAATGATCTGAAGCCATCACGAGGATCTAGAGATGTGCTGAGAATGAGTAACTCCATTGTATCTTCCTTAAATCGAGTGTTCAATTCTTGCAATTGAGAATCGACTGTACATGTAAAAACTTGGATCCGATAATGATGTTCAATTGTGATAGGATCTTTTCGAACACGCCCTCGACCTGCTATATAAGGAGCATTCAAATCAGAAACACTTATCTTGTGTTTTCCACAAAATCGTGTAACTTTCTCTTGAAGGAGAACCCATCCATCTTCTCTGAACTTTTGAATTTGCTCTTTTGTTGTGGCCACCAAATGCATTGCATTCAATATATCTTGGGATTGACGTTGCAAAGCTTGGCAAAGATCATCAGTGATCTCCAAAATCTCCCTCATAAGATGTAAGATGAACACAAATTCAAAAGTAGTAATGGCATCATAAACTCCATCAGTTTCAGAACGTTGATTACCGGTGGTTTCTGGATCATTGATGATGTCTCTTAACACTGAACAAGTTGCACTGAACAAATCCATCAAACTAGAAATAGAACCCAAATGAGAACCCCATCGAGTATCAGCAGCTCGTTTCAAATTGCGAATTTGATTTTTTCCTTTACCAGTCTCAAACTTCCCATCCTCATCCTCATCCTCATCCTCATCATCTTCATTGTGAATGGCTAGCTTTTCAGCAAGTTCTGTAGCTTGAACAACTCTAAATTTATCATGTTTTTTAGGAGATGAGCCAATTATATTAACCACAAGAGTTAGATAGGAGAATAACTGACCCACTGATATAACCTCTTTAGATGCCGCTACTAATGCTAATTGGAGCCGATGAGCAAAGCAATGAATATAATATGCAAATGGGCACTCATTTAAAAATAAAGCCTGCAACCCATTCCATCTTCCACGCATGTTACTAGCACCATCGTATCCTTGGCCACGGATATTTTGAACATTAAGGTTATGACGTGCAAGAACACTACATATATCTTTTTTCAAAGTAGCCGAAGCAGTGTTCAAAACGTGAACTATTTCAAAACAACGCTCTTTTACAAACCCATCCTTATCAACAAACCTCAAGACAATGGCCATTTGCTCCCTGTTTGACTCATCTTGAGATTCATCCACGATAATGCAAAATTTTCCACCACTGATCTCCTCACAGATGAATCTTTGTATTTTATCATGAAAAATACTAAGAATCTCCTTCTGCGATTGACCTGAATGATAGGAAGCATTTTGAGGAGCTGTGTCTAGTACACTGCATTTACATCTGGATTATAAGAACCCAATAACTTTATCAAATCAATACAATTTCCTCTATGGGAAGAACGAGAACTTTCATCACGGCCTCTAAGAGAACAATTATGCAATGTGAGCCATTTAACTGCATCAATTGTGGTCCTCAAACGCAAGCGATTTTTTGAAACTTGCACGGAAGTTTGCTTCTTAACAACTTTCTCAATATGTTGCGCTTGATTCAGTAAGGCTTGGCACTGACTAACAGCTTTTCTATGAGTGGAATTAAGATCTTTCCCCACATGAGTTAGGAAGGCACAATTTTTTCCATCATGGACTTTCTTCCAGTTTGAAAATCCATGAACAGAGAAAGCATTATAACCAAAGCGACTCTTTTCCGGAGCAAAAAGATAGCATGGAAGACAAAAGACAGTGTCTTTTGCAGGAGAATATTCCAACCAATCTGGGAACAACTTATACCAAGAAGTTAGAAAGCAACGACCATTCATATCTTTTTTTTGTTGGCCTTTCGAAAGTTGAGGTTGGTATGGTCCAAAATTGAGATAAGCTCGACAAACCTCATCACGCTGGGGTTGTGGTACCTTCCATATTGGATCTCTCAACCCCGGATCCCTTATCAAAGATGATATATCAAATTCTTGCAATTCAACTCTAGGACTTTTAGGAGGACAATGTTCCGGTTCATGTGTCGAAGTTCCACTTCCATCAATATGCGTTGAAGGTTCTGCGCTTGTACCATCATCAACATTTTGTGGACCTCTTTTCTTAAAGAATGAGTCAATTGTCTTTTTGCTCATGATTAACTGCCAGTACCACGTATATATAATTCAGAATGTGCACTAAAATAATCAATTTGTACCAAATTAAAAACTCCAGAGAAATAAAGACATCCAGAATTTATAATCAATTTGTACCAAATTTAAAACCCTAAGTGAAATAAAGACATCCAGAATTCAAAATACAATAACAAATCCACTTCCCCAAGCCAAATAATAAATTTAAAACATTATTCACAATACATAAACTATTGAACCAAGTTTTAAAAACAGAGTAAAGAAGATTACCTTTTGAGTGGAGTAATTCTAGTCTTCTTTGCAAATTGCAATACTTTCTGATTACTGAATAGCGCAAGAGAGAGTATTCAATTTCAATGAGTTAGTTCCGTCCCTTCCAAAGTATCAGAGATCATCTCATCATTCCACATTCCAAATTCCAATTACTTCCGAGAAAGTGAAATAGTGAGTTGATTGTGGGAGAGTTTTTTGGCAGAGGCAAAAGGGGTTAGATCGTGTTTTTGGGAATCCCCAATTTCTTTTGCTCTTTTCTTTTTCTTTCACTTTTGATGTCTACACACCACATTACAGAGTTTTGGGCTTCGAAATTTCAATGAGCCTTAGTTCTTAAAAATGAACGGGCCTTGAGTCCCTGACTTTGAGTTGGGTTATAAATTTTGGGTCTTGTTTTGTTTAAAAGAATTGATTTTAGTACAAAGTTGTTTCATAGGTTGATAAATATTATGTTACTATTATTATTATTTTTTTATATTTTTTTAACGAAAAAACGGAGGGGGGACGGGACTATATAGTTTGATGATAATTTTTTTTTTCAATGTAATAGTACAGATTTTTTTAGACGTAGGGGGGGCGACTGCCCCTACTAGCCCCCCCCTGACTCCATCCTTGGCTACAGGCCCCCAACCCGAATGATAACTGTGGTGCAACTTGCCTATATAAACCCTGAAGTTTAATTAGTTTATGCTTCCATCACATACCCTCGGTGGCAACCAAAGTTTCATGAAACAACTGTTCCATCAAACTAGTAGATTACATTACTTCCAAGACATTATGAAATTGGAAACTTAGGAGTTAGCCGGCATACCTGGTCCATCAAAGCACCAAAAAATTCATTGAGGAACAATGCAAGTAAACTCACTGAACGTGGCTCGTATCCATCGCCTAATAGTATAGGTCATGATTAAAAAAAATGAAGAAGAAGAAGAAGGCATCCAATAGAGAATTAGATGTAAAACACAGCAGCTATGACATTAATTCCAAAAGAGAAACGAAAAAAATCAACACCCAAGATTTGTCAGGAATCAGATGCAGGTTATGAAAGGATCTTTCCCTTAGGGTTCTAAGCCTTTAAAGTTGCCTGACTGTGAAACCATAACAGGAAAGTTCATTTTTTCTCCAGCTTCTGATTTCTTAACTGGTGAACGCATCTTCCTGTTTCACTCGTCCACTTATGGATGATAACGATTATAAATTTTTCTGACACTAACAAAAATTGTCAGCGGTACTAATGGTTTTGCAATTATGAATGTAAAGTTACGAAGAAGCTGTTCAAAAGATCTTGGAAGCGTCAAGGCATATGTTTTTTGGAATCTATCTATTAAATCATTGGTCAAGCTTCCACAGTTTTGGTCGATAAAAATTCATTCGCCTAAATGTTTTTGCTGTCCTTTGGTAGCAATCACTCAAAATTTAGAGGATCCATGGCATATGTCAAGGCATATGTTAAGCCGAAAAGTGATCACATCAAAATTTAGAGGATCCATGGAACCAAAGACAAGCAGTTAATTAAGAAATTGTTCAAATAACTTCTTTTCTTGAAACATAGAAACCGTGGAAACAATTTTGAAGTATGGATCCCAATATCTCATTAAACATACTCGCAATGTTCAATTCGGCAAGTTTTTGAAACCCTTTGAAACTTTACTACCTTTTCAAGAAAGATCGTCATTTCCTCAAGAGGTAAATGGCAACAACCAATTAACACATTTTTCAACACTTGGCCATTTTCCAGAAAATACTTTAGCAGCTTCAGCTCATCGTCTTCTCCATGAAATCGAATAATTCTCAAGTTTTCAAGGCGTGAGAAGACACAAGTAGGTGTCCTTTGGGGTTCAACACAGCTGAAGCCTGAATTCATCCATCAAATCTTGATCAAATTCATGGTCCTTGGGAAAATAGAATTTTTTTTTTATCAGCAACAGCGAATAAGATCCTCCAGTAAACCCATTACCCAGCCAGAGTTAGCTCTGTTGTAAGTAATGGCAAATGGAATTGGCCTAGAAGAAGAAATCTCATTATCCAGGAAATCATAGAGTCTACTCCAGATAGTTTGACGCCTTGTGTTGATAAGGAGGATACAATTATTTGTACTCTAAGTTCGAACAGTGTTTACTCCTCCAAGTCAGCCTGCGAGGCCCTTCAATCTTTCTAGGCCTTCAGTGAGTTGGTTTGAAGTGGTTTGGTTCAAGCACCGTGTTCCTAAATGGGCAGTCACTCAATGGATGGTGTGTCAAGGTAGATTGGGTACATTCGATAGGCTTGCTAAATGGGAGACAGTTGCTCATATCCCTTGTGTGCAGACTGCATATAAATGTTGAGAAATAGGCCAAACCAACAAACAACTAACACACAAAGAAATCGAGAACAGAAAACCACCACCCTAGACACTGAGATGTTTACATGTTCCCGAAATGCATCGTTGAGAACATCAACGGCTCACACTAGTTTCACTATGTAACTTGAATAAAGAGAGTACAAGTTGCATCGGTTGCTGCTGTGTATAGCAAAAGTATTTATAACTTATAACTACTACTACACGCAAGTGGTGGCTAGCTCATGCGGTAGAGCTCTTGCATTCTCCACTCTGCATCCCGAAGCGAGTCCCATTCCCCCTCCCCTATGTATTGTAATAGATTATGAATGACGAATGAAAAAGAATAAATAAATAAACAACAACAACTACTGCATTAGTATTTATAATCGCGACCAAAATCGAATCAGGCTTCACCAACCTAACAATAAATTCAGAAAAATAAAACCTCAAGAGAATATTTCCCTAGTTAGATGGTTCCCGACCAATTTTGTTGAGTTTCCTTATTCTGATTACTGGAAGTCTGAAAAGGAAGTTGTCGCAAATCATAGATTTTAACTCATTTTGCCGTAAAATAAACATCTAATGTACAAGTACAAGCTTACCTCTGTCATTCTTATCCCTCTTCTCTCTGTTTCTTCTTTCCTCAACTTGATCCAAGCCTCTCCGTCGCTTCCATTTCCCCGGAAAACCCATTGCCGTCGGCGAAAATTTGCCGGAATTGAGCCGTCGCCACCACGTGCCTCGTGCTTCGCCCCTTAACCGATTTTGTTGTGTTTTTTCTTTAAGTAATTAATTAATTAAAGGCGTGATAGGAAAACAAGCTTTCTGAAGGCGTGATGTGAAACCACGCCTCCTCCGCCGTTCACCTCGTCGTTAAACTCTAACAAAAATCACAGCAAGCTTTAATTTTGAGATTTGTTTGAAGTCAGAGAGACAGGGCGGCTACCGGAGCAGTGACCGGCGGCGGAGATGTTGGAGGATGGCCGGAGCAGTTGCCTGTGTCGGTGGAGTGGCCCTCGTAGAAGAGGAGGAGGCAGCTTGTGTCGGTGGAGTGACCGACGCAGAAGAGGAGGAAGCAGTTACAAATTGGGGGAAAAAACGCAAGTGTTTTAAGAGTCCGGATCTCATCCGGGACTCCCGGATCCGGGACTCCACCTTCCCGATACTTTTTTGAAAATCCGATCCGTCCAATGTGTTCAGAAGGTGTTTTCAAGAGTCCAAGCGGAAAATCTTCAAAAAAAAGTACCGGGAAGGGCTTGATCCAAGCAGTTTTTCGCAAAACTGTAAATGTACATTTTTTGCGAAAAACTACTTGGATCAAGCCCTTCCCGGTATTTTTTTTTGAAGATTTCTCGCGCGGACCTTGGAAAACACCTTTTGAACACATTGGACGGCTCGGATTTCTCAAAAACAATCGTTAAAAGCATCAAAACGCTTCAATCCGGGAAATCCGGGATCCTTGATTGGATAATTGCCGGTGTTTTAAAGCCCCAAGCTACTTACTACTTACAACCATACAAGGAAGAAAGCGTGTTCTTCCAACACGCCTTCAGAAAACGTTGTTACCAAACACGTTTTTTAAAAGCGTGTCTTTTTAAGTCGAATTATGATTAACTTAATTGCTTCGGTTAATCCGTCTTAAACCACAATAAGGCTTTGTTCTTGAATAGATTTTATGAGATAAAATCTAATTTTGATAAAATGTAGTTTTGTTTAGAGTGTGATAAAATAACATTGTTTTTCCAATGGATTAAATCTAGGGTTGATAAAGGTGTTTTATAAATGATTTTGTGAGATAAAATCTAGTGTTGATAAAATCTAGTTTTGCTAAAATCCGTTGAGAATGTTAGATTTTATCAAAACTAGATTTTATGAGATAAAATCCATTCAAGAACAAGGCCTAAAAGCGTGAAATGCAAACACGTTTTCACGTATTCGGGGAATAAAGTTAGAAAAAGGCCACTTTAATTAATAAAGTTAAAAAAAAAACGCAAAACAGTTAATGAGCCCTCGTGCTTGGTTGCCGTGGTGGACTGGGAATGGGTGGTCGATCCAGACGGCGGAGTTACTGAGGGCCCGGAGGTGATTTAGTTACTTAATGAAAAACATACATACTGTAATAAATTTCGTATATTAATGTGGCATGGGACTCAAAATGATCGAACTTGTACATTATAGGATATGAAAATAGAAAAAATGTATTAGTACAAAGAATGTAGCTTTGCTGTTAAAAAAACAAAAAAAAAACGAAACAAAAAGTATAGATTTCGAAAGAAAATTTATCTCTTTGTTTGGTACCCTCAAGTCCAAGTCCTACCTCCGCCCTCATCCACCGATCGGAGAGGAGTTCGATACGCAAAGGATACCGTAGTAGCACTCTAATCAAGTCTAGTATAGTCATATGAAACCCTTCTTAATAGTCTTATACCAAAGTGGGATTTATTATACTGTATAAGGGGATCCACCAATCCCGTATGACCAGTGACCACGAACTTTAACCTTGCGGCTTTCTTATTAATTTGTTTACATCTTTGTAGTATTACTCTGTTGTTCAATGTCACGCGACCGCCTAATTGATCATGCGGGCATGATATCCATGGCACAGACGCAAAATTTGTAAAATAGATAATGTAGCCGCAAACTTTCAGCCGAGAGTTCCAACTTCGTGGCTGCAAATTCAAGACTACATACAGACTTTTTAGGCTTGGTTTGGCCCCTACCAACTCTGATTTATGCGTGGTTTGAACCGTTAAAATGCTAGTTGAGTCTATTTTTCTAATCGAAGTGATTTAGCAAGCTCCAAAAGATGCACAGCCATTTTATTGGTGGTAGGTTGAAAACATGTCTTTGTCGTATATTTGAAAATGATTTTTGTTGTAAATAAAAGATGGAAGTTTGGTCGATGAAATTATCAGAACAATTCAGAAGTAATCATAGCCGTTAAGGCTAAATTCTCTTTTATATTAGGCCTTACAGTTTATTCCAAATTTCATTTTACATGTTTCCAAGCTCGTATTTCTAGTTCTACGATATATATTGAGATCATTAATCCTTCCCAGAATTCTGCTTCTCGGCCTTGGTAACAATTTCATCATTGCGATCGGCCGGACGGGGCTTAGCCTTATAAAAAGTCAAATTAGGTTTTGTACAATTTCCCTGACAATATGTGTATTGAGTGAATGTCAAACTCCTAGAAGCACTTGTATTTGGCATGAGTAAATATACAAGTATCAAAAAACCAATTGCAAGAGCAATCATGCATGCATTTTTTTTTACAAATCTAAGAGTTTCTCCACCATCCACTTGTTCAAATTGACATTATAGTCCTCTCCAAGACTCTAACCTTACCTTCAAATGGAAGTCAAATCCTACATGGATTTGAAGGCAACCAATTTGCTTCAAAATTGACATCAAGTGTCAAACATAAAAGTGGCCTTTTGGATTATCGAAGATAATGTTTGAATTTTTTTTTTTACATCCCGAGAGCAAATTTGATACCATAGTTGGAACAATTTAAGCAGTGTCAAATTTGAAGGTGTAAGATTGTCACATCAGCTTTAAAGCAAAATTGACATCTCTAAATTTGGAGCAAAGGCCGGAGAAGCTCTAAGCCTACATATTCTTGTTGCAACAAATGAGACCAAAATGTAGGTAGGGGCATCAAAACATAACAACTAGTTTCGGTGAACTAAAAAAATATATGCAATTTGGATGCCAAGAGGCAAATGATTTCAAGGCCAAGAGGTTTCGTAATGTTCAACAAAATAGTACGTTGACTGCTTTGTATTGTTTTTGTTTTCTTTATTTTCATTTTGCCTGTTTTCGAAATAAAACCAATGAGAAGTTCAACAAAGACTCATATATCTTTCTCTTGACATTTCCATTTTTGCGCAACACAAGCACTACTCTGTACCTAATGAACTAGCTATACTTCCGAAATTGCATAATTTCAAAAAATGCAGACATTAAAAAGCACTAAAATGTTTTCCAAAACATTTCAGTGTTTGGTTGAACAAAAGGTAAAGAAAGTATTTTACAAGGAAATTATTTTGCAGTGAATTGACATAAATTGACTTATGACTGTGAACCCCGGAAGTCATTTTATGGGTTTTGATCTTGGGGGAGGTTCAACCGAGAAAATTTTCAGTGTCGAGTGGGTATTGCTCACGTGGTACACGCTCGGCAATTTCAGCCGTCCATAACTCGATCCAACGGTGCGGATTTTAGAGAAAGAAAAAGAGAAGAGAGTGTTTGGGTGAGAGTAGAGAGAATGAATCAATCTGTGCCGCCTAAAACACATTTAGACGACTCGGATCATGCTTGGGTATCAAGTGGCAATACCCACTCGGCACCCAAAATTTTTTCAGGTTCAACCACTATGCATGCGAGGCTCCAACATGATCTCTTCCTTTCTCCCGCACTGAAGCTCATGTGGGAACATTTTTCATCAAAAGTTTCGCAATAATTCTAAGAATTTACCAAACAACCAAAAATAGAAGTTCAGAAATTCTTTTTCTTTTACACACAAGTAATTTTACGTGAAAAGATTTTGTTGTGTAAAATATTTTACATTAAACAGAGCTTATATATACTAACTTTTCCATACAGTACAATACACGTCACCATAGACACAGAACAACTCCTCAAACTTTTTTTTTTGATCCGAAATTCATTGTAATATTCAAAAGATGCCATCCGGCACTAACAAAGGTCTCCAAACAATACAAGGAAAAGGAAAATACAATGAAGCACGAAAATTGCATAAACTGAAAAATGGAGTAGAAAAAAAAAAGGAAAAAACAAAGTGAGAGACACCGTGAGTGCACGGAGTATTAAAACTAGTATTATTACAAATAAGTTCATTATGCATACATTCACTCGATCTAAAGTAACCTTGTGTCTGTTTTTCTACCAATACATGATACGCACGCAAGATGTAGTACCTGGACAAATACAAATCCTCAATTCCTAAGTACTTCAAAGAGTACTAGCTATATATAGCTAGCAGAAGTTTCCTATGCATGCACTTATGCCTTATGGCCTGCCAGCTGGATTAACCTCACTAGTACTAATATTATTACGGGTAGCTCTGGGTACCCAACATCTATAACATGCTTTAACGAGTTTTACCAACATGCTCCCCAACCATACCAAAAAGCGGCATGAGTGAATCAGCAGAACAAAAATAAATAGACACGCCCAACCATAGGACAAGCCAATTCCTGCCTTACCACGAAGCTTAGCCCGTAATTTTGGGGATACTAAGGTCACTGCTGCAACATAAGCTTCAACCATACCTAAAAGTGTGATATACACAGTGAATATCATCAGCCATGTTAACAGCTTGTTCTGTATTGGGAATCCAGTCATGGCCAGAATAATAGTGCTCAACGATGCTATTAACACTATGCTGTTAACAGCAAAGTAAAAAGCATAGTTGTATTCGTCATCACCAGCTGCACCGTCCAGAATGGCCTTTCCTGCAACATGGCCATCTTTGTTTTCTTGCCAAAGACCACCAGGTGGACACAAAATAGATTGATAAGCCATGGTTGCCGTAAGGGTGGCTGCTGTTATTAAATGGCCGCGTACCTGTCAACATGGATATATGATTTTGGGTCACAATCAAGGGCGGAGCCAGGTATCAAATTTACCCTGGGCTAATTGCCTATCTCAAAACTTAATGAATGAAGTTTATTATCAAATTTATTAGGGATCCTAGATTGGGTTTCCATCCGGGACTCCCCAAATTCCCATATTTCCTGATCAAATTTTCACAATCCGAACTGTCCAATGTGTTTAAAACGTGTTTTTAAAGGTTCCCGCAAGGAATCATAAAAAAATGACTAGGAAAGGCTTGATCCGATCAGGAAATATGAGGTAAGAATGGAAGCCCAATCATGGATCCCTTATTGGATATACATATGAAAGAAAAATAGATTTGTAATTAACATTCAATGGCCAGTGCTCTGTCAAGCTAGTTTTTGTCGGCACCATTGTTAGAAACGGATTTGCCTATATTTAAGAACAAAATTACCCACATACCCAATTATTAAACATTGAGAATTAATTTATTCGTTGTAATTAAATACAAAAGTAAACGAAAAAAATACTCTATAACGTGTTGCCAAAAAGGAAGAGAGCGGATATATAAATCTAGATACACAACTTTGAGTGGTTGGGCTAAATTTAATTATTTGGAACAGCCGGAACAAATAGCTTTGAGTGACATAGTTTGGCTAAAATTTTACGTATAACTTTTTTTTGGATTTGGCAACGTATAGTTTGGCTAAAATTTTACATGTCAAAGGTTTCGAAAGGCCCCTCTTTATGTCATGTGACCAAAAGGCACTACTGTGTCTCAAGCATAACAATGCTCATTATATAGACCCGTTTGGTCCCAAAAAGTTATGATCCGAATTGTTCAATTTGTTTGTCTCGTCAAGTTTCTCGTCGACATAAAAACTCACACTAATCGGATATAGGTAGCCCATGTTTTAACCATTTTTATCCTTAATTTTATACATAGAAATCATACTAGCCGTTAATTTTTTTTCATGGCATAGTATTTTGGTCATTCTTTTATTGATGGCTGACTGTAATTAATAATTTGATCGAAAGAGAGTGTAGCTGTGATTTATAGCTATGCATGTGTACGAGTGTATTTGTATCAAACTTTGGAAACTTATCAGAAAGAGTGTGTATGTGTGTGAGCCTGCCATCCAAAAGTACCTCTTGGAGCCAGACAGGGTCGACCTTGATATACTTAGTCCAAAACCTAGAAATACATCGGATCAATATTCCCCCAGCTTTACAGCAACGTTGAGAAGGAGGAGGAGGAGGATTATCTGGAGGTGATTCAGGGTTGGGATACGGCCCACCGCAAATGGTTTTTCGAACACCAGCTTGTAAAAGAAACTCTCGGATTTCCATGGTTTTTAGGTCTCTGAGTGGGCAGTGCTCCACAACATCTAAAGCTGTAAAACCGTTCTTGTTTTCGACATTGGCGTGGTCTTTGAAACTCTTTATTCCGAACAAATATTCTATGGTCTGCACATTCAAAGTTCCACTAGTCTCAGAAATCAAAGCCACAAAACAAAATTAAAAGCAAGAGTAAAAAGCAATTAAATCTTCCGATATTTTTTTACTTCCTTACTCTGTTTTTTCTTAATGTACATTATAACTCAGTAATCGGTTGAATGTCCACTAACATAGGTCCAACACAATTGATTAAGCGCGGGTAGAAGAAGTTGAACCCTAGACCAAAAGCTTCTTAAGACAACCAGTTGAACCCTAGACCAAAAGCTTCTTGAGACTTTTGGTTGTCATGTAATTACACTACACGAAGTCGGGGATCTGGAGCCGTTCCACAATGACTGACTTATTTAAGCCAAAATGACTTTAGCACTTTAAGCCAATAAGCTAAAAAAATTTCGATTGGAAATGTTAAGGGGGTAAAGGGATTAAAAATTACAGTATTGCAACTTGTGGCGGTGTAATAGGAGTCAATTTGTTTAAAAAACAGTGAACATAATCTTTGAGATAGTTGTTTGTAGGGGTGCTCACGGTCTGGATTGGTCCGGATTGGCATGAATCCAATCCTAATCCGTGAGTCACGGTTTTTTGAAAATAAAATCCGTGTCCGATCCAAAAGTCTCACCGTTCGGTTCCAATCCGATCCGCAAGTCACGGATCGGTTCCGGGTTTGTCCACGAATTTTCATTTTGGACAAATTAATTGAACCAATCTAAACTTGAACATTATGAAATCAAAATTGATAGCCAAAAAACAAAACTCAAAACTCATTTTGGAATTCCAACATAGTAGGCTATAAATTTGAGCTTGAGCATTGTAAAGTGTAAACATCAAACTTGTTAAACATGCCAACAAACACATCTAAAAAGACAGTTACAAACACAAAACTATGATATATCATTTTGGAATTCCAAACAAAGTAGGCTACAAAATTTGAGCTTGAAAATTGTGAATTAGTAAAAGTAGATAAAATCATTTATCTATATATATATATATAGGGAGGGCTTCTAGTCCGGACCTCCCGTTTCTGGACCTCCATGATCCAATTTTTTTTTTGACGATCCGAGCCGTCCAATGTGTTCAGAAGGTGTTTTCAAGGGTCCCTCGCGGAAAATCTTTTAAAAAAAATACCGGGAAAGGCTTGATCCAAGCAGTTTTCGCAAAAATATATAAATACAGTTTTTGCGAAAAACTGCTTGGATCAAGCCCTTCCCGGTATTTTTTTTTGAAGATTTTTCGCGTGGACCCTTGAAAACACCTTCTGAACGCATTGGACAGCTCGGATTTTCAAAAAATAATTTGCAACACAAAAAAAGCCATGTTTTTCTTATTTCCGGGAGGTGTGGACTAGAAAATTTGCCATATATATATATATATATTTAAAAAAAAAATTATATATAATAAAAATCTCCCGGTCCGGATCGGTTAATCCATAGTTTCAAAATCAAAATCCGTATCCGGACCGCGAGTCACGGTTTTTTATTTTTTGAATCCGTGTCCGGACCATTAATCCACGGTTAAAATCCAAAACGTGCGGATTGGTTCGGTCCGAACCAGATTCGCGGTTCACCGGTTTTTTTGAGCAACCCTAGTTGTTTGCCTAGTCATCTCAATGCCGTTCCGCAACACTTGACTTAAGATTAGCAAACACTCGTTAAGCCGGTTTGTTCCACAACAAAAACAACCACTCTTACTGTGAAATGTCCAAATTGCCCATAATGAATTCTAGTGCTGGGTTGCATACAAAATTATCATAAGTCAGTAACCAATCTTAACTCAGTGGAACGAGTTGGCTTTAGCTTACTAACTTTTAATGCTAAAGCCATTTTGACTTAAGTAGGCGTTGCGGAACGGTGCCTAAATGACCCTCAAATGGACAAACTAAATAGTCAGGTCCTTTTTAGTCGTGTTAGTGAGGGTATTACATTGATACACAAATACTTACATCCATTTGTTTGAGAGCTGCAGCAAGATGCCAGATGGTGTTACCATCATCGTCTCTGGAGTTGAGGAGAGACTCCATGCCATTGCTTTGTACGTATTGCACCAGTGCCTTTAAAGCCTCTAGCCTGTTATATTTGACACACAAGTGGAAAACAGTTTCTCCTCTGCATAATTTCTCATGAATTGAATTTTGTTTGGCACCAAGCAGCTCCAGTATGATCTCTACTCGTCCTTTCACGGCTGCCAAGTGGAGAGGGATTCTACCTGTTGAAATATATTTTTATAAGAAACTTGTAAAAAATTTATACCTTTTTCAATGTTCAATTACAAGAGTTTTTTTTTCTTTTTCTTTTTCTTGGCCATGTTAGAGTAATTGTCCCACATTGCTTGGGTATGGAATAAGAAATCACTTAATAACATTTGAGATCTCTCCACTCTTTCCACTCTTTACCAATTGGCTTTGAGTTGGATATAAAGTTTTCATATTGTATCAGAGTGGGGTCTATTCCATCCAAAATTTTAAATTTTATAACCAAAAATTAAATCAAGTGAGAAAAACAAAATTGGGGTACTTTATTTATAGAATGTGCACAGTTGAAGACATGAACCTGGGGGGCCTGCTATGCGGGGGTGCTTGGCATGCCGTGCCAAGCACCATCCGAGCCGTCCAAATACGTTTGGACGGCCCAAATTTGAGGATGGGTACATTACCGTGTAAAATACCCAAAACACCCTTTGGTACCCATCCTCAAATCGGAGCCGTAACGGCTTAGATGGTGCTTGGCAGGGCCTGTCGAGCACCGCCGCACAGCAGGCCCCGGATTTCTGAAGACATAAGTTTGATTCCCGTGAAGAGAGAAGAAAGCATCAGGATCCCAACTTGGTAAAATGACTTGCAACGTGGAAAGACATATTCCTCTGAGTGGTACAAAATATTTTTTTCCTATACTTTGTGCGGTCAACACAAAAATACATAAAATAAAAAATAAATGTTAACTAAAAATGTTTTACGCCCGAATAAACGGAGTCTAGAGGAAAGTTGTTATAAGCATCAAGTTAGATATTGGAGTTGGTACTGTATGCTAGAATCTTACCGTGGGAAGCAACGAATTCGATTGGTTAGGGAGGGGAAAAAAATACTATCAAATATGACAACTCTGTACGATCAAGAGCGGTGCACGGGTTGGTGTTCACCCCTAACAACTCTGTACGATCTCAGAGTGGCCTTTGGTGAAAGGGAAAACACCTTAACGACAATCGACACAGTTCTTTTTTCACTGTTGGACTTGAACACTAGAGAAGAGTTGCCATATAAGCATCAGGTTAACTAGATTTTTTGAGTTGCTATTGTCTGCTAGAATCTTCACACGGGAAGGAATGGAAAATTTCTTTCGTTTGAAAAAAGGAGAGCAATAAACTGCAAACAATTCTATAGAAAGAAAACACTACGTACCATCCTGATCACGA
This sequence comes from Vaccinium vitis-idaea, assembly GCA_963854785.1. Taxonomy (NCBI): domain Eukaryota; kingdom Viridiplantae; phylum Streptophyta; class Magnoliopsida; order Ericales; family Ericaceae; genus Vaccinium; species Vaccinium vitis-idaea. The sequence continues at coordinate 844,466 of OY978221.1, forward strand.
GCGATGCAGACGTTAGTATTCACCTGTAACAACTCTTGTACAACCTCAACATGGCCCTCGGCGGAAGCCAAGTGGAGAGGTGAACAGCGTAGCGTGTCTAACTCGGAGGCAAGTTCTTTTTTCTTAGTTAGAAGAGCTTTTGTGAAGTCCAAATGACCGCGCAACGCTGCTACATGCAATGGAGTGTCCTTGAAGAAGCCTGGGAATATGCTAATTCGGTCGAGAATGAGTGGATCTTCTCCAATCAATGCGTCTAATGCTGGGACACTGCCACTCAAACAGGCTTCATAGAGCCTTTTATCCACGTCTTCTCTCTGGTTCATATCGAATTTTGTAAGCTTTCTTTAATAAGCAAAAGGAATTTTACTAAGTCGAAGAATGATACAAGTAGTTAATGGGGGAGTAAGGAAAAAACTGCAATGAAATCGAAATGGCTTACAAGACGACCTTTATAGGCAAAACCAACCACAAGAAAACGTTGATAAGAGTCGAGCATTTCTGTGAAGGAGATTCCAAATTGATTGTCACCTTCTTATCAGTCTTTTGTTTTTTTTTTTTTTTTGTTCAACGTTGCCAAGTAAAGAAATATCAATATATCAGTCCAAAAATATACCGTAGTAAAGTTGAAAAAAGCATCCGAACAAGAAGACTATTACGATGATCAACAAATGAGAACTCAATTATGCACACCTCTGTGTAGAGCCTAACCACCAATAAAAATGTATAAATATCATTGTGGAAACTTTATATTCATCTCAAAGTCAATTGACAATGAGTGGAGAGGCCCAACATTATATATTAAGTGATCACTCATTCCTCCCCTAAGCAATGTGAGACAATATTTCTTAACATCCCCCCTCGCGTGCAACCGCATTTGAGGTCTATCACATGTGGCCACTTTTTGGGTCCAATCATCGTACAACCCTTTTGCTGGTTGAGGGGTGGATTGTAATTTTTTTTTTTTTGAATATAGGGTGGAATGGGCCCGCTCTGATACCATGTGAAAACTTTATATCCATCTCAAAGCCAATTGGCAATGAGTGGAGAGGCCCAACATTGTATTAAGTGATCACTCATTCCTTCCCCAAGCAATGTGAGACAATATTTCTTAACAATCATGCCTCAAAAATAAGAAAGATCTCAGATTTTGTAAAAACGTGATAAAAAATAAGAGTAAGATTTTTTTATCACGGTTAAGTACATAAAACCGAGATGAAATATAGTTCTAATTTTGGTCATCTATAAAACGTGATTAAAAATAAAAATAAATGAATGAGATTAAAGCTTAATTTCATTTTTATTTTTAATCACATTTTATAGATGACCGAGATTAAAACTATATTTCATCTCTATTTATGTACTTAACCGTGATAAAAAAAATCTAACTCTTATATGTTTATCACGTTTTTACAAAAACTAAGATCTTTCTTACTTTTTCTGTCTTGCTAAAGAAAGCTCAGAATGTGATGGATATTGGAGAACGGTTGGGAGTAAAATTTTACGGGGAGAAAAATTCCAATTTGATGAAAATTGTTGAGTTGGAAGATCACAATTATGCTTAGAAAGAGGAGGGATTTAGATGTTTTGAAGAAAGGAAATTTCGTTGAATTTGAAGATGGGACATCCCTTTTTAAGTAAAAAAAAAATTGTTGTCAGAAAGACAGAAATTGTAGTCAGAAAGTCCGGTTCATATCAATATATGTAAGCTTTCTTTGATAAGCAAAGAGAATTTTACTAACTTGAAGAATGATACAAAGCTAATGGGGGATTAACGAAAAAAAACAGCAATGAAGTCGAAATGGCATACAAAGGCCATTCTTATAGGCAAAACCAACCACAAGAAGAAATTGATAGAATTCAAGCATTTCCGTGGGGGAGATTCCAATTGATTTTCTACCACTAAAAGTGGAGATATAGCCGTCAGTCTTTTGTTTTTGTTTTGCATTTGTTCAACATGGAGATATATCAGTCCAAATATAGGAGTGCAAAGTTACAAAAGCCTCTGTCCCCGCAGCAGACGACTAGTCTGATCAGCTACATTATCACAATCTCTCCTTTCTTTTTTTTCACTATAACCAGTTAACCACACTCCTCTTTCATGGGAATAAGAGAGAATAAACTCACACTTAAAAGACACACAAATGTATTGTAATTAATAATTACAAAAAATATTGGGTGGCGCTAATGCCAAAATCGTTTTTGTTTGTGCCAAAACCGTTTTTGTTTGTGCCAAAATTATAGTGCTTAAAAACCTTGTACCATGTGCAAGGTACAAGCCTTTTATGCACTACAGTTTTGGCACAAAAAAAAATGATTTTGGCATTATCATTTTCCAAAATATTACATACACACCACTCTCTCATTCTTTCGCTCACAAACATTCACGGTGTTGCGGGGAACCCATGTGTGGGTCCCTTATTTAGTACTAAAAGAAAGAAAAGGTAAAACCAGCGAAAGCCACACAAAGAAGTGATTGATTATGAGTTTTGATGACCTAGGAGTTCGATCTGTTTAACTAATCTTTCAATCTGGGCCTGATAATGGTTTGTTTTGTATATCAAATCACGTGTTAGTCCGAAGTACAAGAACAAATCGAAAATTTAAGTGGCTAAGAGCATCTCTAGCGGAGTTTACAAAATTTACTTTACTTTCCTACATAATTTGAAGGTTAAGTTAGAAATGTGTGCCACAATAGACTATAAATTCTAGTTGAAGCATATACTTTTCATGTAATAAAAATAGAAAAAAAAAGAGGATTCCTCCCTTCTTTCTCTCATTCAAAACTGTGCATGAGACTTTTATCTTACAAGGCTCCTAACTGGTAAAACAAAGAACAACTCAAGTTCTTTTTCTTTTTTTATTTGATTTCCTTACTCAATTATGCGTACGACTAAATACATTCAATTTTCAAAAAAAAAGAAAGAAAAGAAACTAACCCTTGACTTTCAGAGAAATACTTCATCAGCTGTTGTGAATCACCGATTTTTTTCAAGTTTTACAACCTTAGCTGTGTAGAAGCACAATAAACTTACATAGAGGTTTTCAGAGTACCCAAAAACAATAGACTACTTAATTTCGCTCATTGTGTACATGTATTCCGCTCCCAGTATCAAAATCATGTATATCCGTACTAGAAGGCAACAAATCAGATTGGATAGTGGAGATTATGCCCGAAACAAGCAGCCGAAAGGCATCCACAAAATGAAGCTGAGTCTCAAAACCCGTTGCCTAGTGGGGTATTTGACTATCCTTGCAATTATAAATTGGGACTACCTTCCAAACAAATATGTTATGAAGTTTGGCGGAAGAGTTGATAGCTTTATGCTTCCATCAGATAATCACGGAAGCTAACAAAGTTCAGGAAACCACTGCTGCTCTGTCATACTAGTACTAGATACAAGATATCGTTCTTAAAATTGGAAACTCAGGAGTTAACTGCCATACCTGGTCAGTCAAAGCACCAAAAATTTCATTGAGGAACAACACAAGCAAATTGGCTGAATGCAGCTCGTATCCATCGCCTAATAGTATCGGTCATGATACCAAAAAAATGCAATCAATAGATAATTAGATGCAAAACGCAGTAGCTATGACATTTTCCCAAAGGAAAAAAAAAAAAAAAAATCAACAATCAAGCTTTGGCAGGAATCCTATGCAGGTTATGAAAGATATGATGGATGATACAAATTATATATTCAATTGACATTGGAATAAATAGTCAGCCGTACTAAAGGTTTTGCAATTGTGAACATAAAAGTTACTAAGAGACTGTTCAAATGATCTTTGAAGCGTCTACGCATTATTATTTTTTTAATCTATCCTGTTAAACCATAGATCAAGCTTCCAGGGTTTTTAGTGGAGAAATATTCATTTCCCTAAATGTTTTTTCTGTCCTTTGGTAACGGTCATTGTGAGATCCAAATTCCAACTATCAGAGGTCGCAGGTGAGTTAATGAAACATTGATAAGTCAAACACATCCTTCCGAATTTATCACCTTCCTTGTGCATGTGCAAAAAGCTTATGGCCAGAATATTTGTACAAGGATAACACTATGAAGGGAAAATTGAAATGCAAGCCAATTGGTAAAAACGTGATTGTTTCAATCAGAACTCACCGAGACATAGTTATGTTCTGAGAACGATTATGAATCTGTCTGCTGTATACATCCATATCTACAATGGTGAAGCCAGCACTCCCAAACAAGGTTGACAAAAATTCTTCAGAGAAGTAAAAAGCACTCTGAAGTGTATACGGCAAACTGTCAAACCAGCAATGCAAAGTATTTCAGAAGAACAACAATGACTTTTGGATATAAAGTACTTACAGTACCATCTCCTTGAACGTAGAAATTCTCACTAATCATCTGATTCCTCTTATCCAACTCAACCTACAAGATAAGTTTGGTCAGAAGATTTACACAACAAGAGAACCAGGAAACCAACTCAAGATAACTCAGTAAGAAGTAAATCAAACACAAGAACAACCAAAAGTGAAAAGAAAAAAAAAGAAAAGAAAAGAGAACAAAACAGCGATATCAAGAAGATGAATGTAGGAAGAGTATCCCCCTAGTGTTGGTGTAGCTTCTTGCTCTATTGGTTATATGAATCAATTTACGAAAAAAACTGACTTTTTCTCCCTCTCGAATTTATAACGGATAGAATAACTTGCTCCAACAAATATTGATTGGTGAATATTTCGGACATCGAGTCCATTTGTCTTTTTTGAGTTGCTGGCAAGCAATAAATTAGAAAACACTGATAACATGCAGGGCAAAGAGGATGTTGTTTGATTCCTGATAGAGAGTTATTGCAAAGTGCAGCCACAGCCAGCCAAGAGGATAGATATGAATAGAGATTCTTTGGTATTATACAGTATTATTAAAGACACCACGGGTAACAAACTTTAACACCCAAGGTACACAAGGAAAAAATACCCACAAAACAGGTATAGATTTGATATATGGACACTTACTTGAGCATAATCTCCTATTGCATAGTCTCGCAAAAGAATGTGACCATCTGGCTGCAAATTGAGAAAACAATGTCATTACTGCAATTTGGAAAAAAAGAAAGTGCATGAAAAAGATGGCTATGTCAAGCAATACAATGCAATAGCTACCTTTAATACTTTCTTGAGATTATATAGTATCAAGTGCATCTTCTTTGGACAAATTGCAGACAACACAAATAGCTGCTTAACATGTTAGATGTTTCATAAAGCAGTGATGGCATACTCTCTGAAACAAGGACTAAAAAAGTACTCCCCACCACAACAGGTAAAACTATGTTTATGAGCCAGAAGTATAGACACAACCATAAACAAGAATATATATGATGATCATCTAACGATGTACTTCCCCCTTTTCTCTTTTCAGTAAGCAAGTAAGCAATTACTTATAGCCCACTCTTACCAAAGTAACGACATCAATTGAAGAAGGCATCATTGTGTCACAGAGATCATCATTCACAACATCACAAAGAAAGGCATTGACTCGGTCTTCATTGAAATCCACATGTGACTGCAATCAGTGGAACAACAGAAGTTATTCAAACACTTGATCATAGAATTCACAGAGTTGTGGATTTCTCTGAATTGGAATACTGATCATGAACATGATTAGAGGATTGCTGGAAACAGAACTAAATGGGACTCGCACAATTACTGAGATATTATGGTTGTTGTGGCGACTCAGTGATGGTCAAATCTGAATTGGCAATATTTGCTTCTCTAATTTGCTCTATCCAAAACCACATCCATGTTTAAGTCAAAATTAACTAGAAGGGTTTGCATTGGTAAATAAGGTAATGCGAGTTAATCCCCTTGCAATCTTTTTATTGCTTTAAGAATCTTCTATGTGAAATCATATATCACATGTACAGAAAAAATAAAGAGAACTGCTCCCGTACCTTCTGTAAAGTTTCATCAATTGCATTCAGAATAATGAAAATTGGCAATGTTACATTGCTTTTGTTTGTGATTATTTCGATTGCCTTGTAGTAGTTCATAGTAGAAATAACTGTATATGGTAATACTCGGAAAAACTAACCTCCAAAACAACCTTCCGAGCCTAGGAACCTCCTTACAAGGTCCCCGGTCCGACTATGTGACATTAAGTTTTCACTGAATATCTTTGGGAAACTTTTGAAATGATTTCACACTTTCTTTCTCTTATTCAGAAACATGCATGAGACTTCCATCTCACACGGCTAGTGATAAAAGAAAGAAGATGATTTGATTACCTTCCTCCCATATGTATAAGACTGAATCCATTCAACTTTTGAAAAAGTTTAGTAATACTAACTTTTCCAAGAAATCCTTCATCAGTGGTTGTGAATCACTGATTTTTCCAATTTTTAAATCTTATAGGAGCAAGCCAACATGCAAAATGAACGTAGATATTTCTAAGTGTTCTCTGAATACTACGAAAAAGTATTGTATTTTTCCCTACACTAAGTACTACGAAAAAGTAATATATTTAATCTTGCGTCATTGGGTACATTTTATTTTTTTTTAAATCGGCAACAAATTTATTAAGAAAACTTGACAAAGGGTCATTGGGCACATGTACTCCACCCCCACAATCAAAATCACGTCTATCTTTATTAGAAGGAAACAATTGAGACTGGAGAGCGGAGATTATGCCCAAACCAAATTGCTAAAGGCTTCCACAAAATTAATTGATTCTCAAAAGTAGATCGTATGGCTTGATAATGCATACTAATTCCTTATCAATTTCTTTGATTTTTAATCGTTGTCTGTGAATCAATTGTCAAAATAACCTTTTATGAAGCACATTTTGACCATTTTGTACGCAATATAACCACCACATGTGGCTGAAGGAAGAAACCGCACATTCACTCTAAAGTTTATAATCTCACGTCCTTATATAGAAAAACCAACAATAATTTAAGAACAGTAGAACGACTGAATCACATTGACCATTTCCAACAACATACAACAAACTGAATACTCATGAACCGTACAACAACAAATTGTACATGACAGTCACACCCTTACAAACGAATACACAAAGAAGAAAGTTTTGGCTTCTTTCATACTTACTACATACCATAGGCTAATGGGCGCACACAAATTACAATAAAACTTTTTTGGTAATGAATTACATAAATACTTACATACGCACATGTGAATAAAGGGTCTCACACACAAGGCACCGTACTCTTACTTAATTAAGATCATTGCCGACAACACCAAATCCGCTAGCAAGTCTGCAGTATTCACCCCAGCCCAGCCCACAAGCACAAATCCTCAGTCCAGAATATATTCCCAAAGTACTCCAAGACTAGCAAGCAGAAGTTTCCCGTGCACCTATGGCTGTAAGCGCTCAGAAGCTCTTGGTCCACGACTTCTAGTACATGTTTTAACTAGGTATCCAAACATGTTTCGCGGCCATTCAAGGTTTCCAAACTGTTTCCACAGCCTTTTGAGGTTCCCAAACTTGTTCCATAGCCATTTGAAGTTTGCAAACTTGTTGCACAACCATACCAAGAAGTGGCATGTGTGAAGCACCAAAATAAATCCGCATAGACCAATCCAACTCATTAAAAAAACTCCCAGTATCGGCCACATAGAAGAGTTGAAAGTTTTTGGGAATACTAAGAAAATTGCGTGCACATAACCCAAACCCATACATGAAATTGTGATATACACAGTGAATATGAGCAGCCATATTAAAAGCTTGTTGTCAGTTGGGAATCCACTCAAGGCCAGCATAATAGTGCACAACGATGCCATTAACATCACAGTGTTAATCATTAAATAACTAGAGATAGGCCTTTCAGTGTCGCTGCCACTGAAACTAGTCCCACTGAAATTATAGTGGTATTGAAAAGTACGACTGTCCATAGTGGCAATTCCAGCCATATGGTACCCTACATCGGATATCCAAAAATGACCACCTACTTCCTCAGGTTTGGGCTGTTCACTGGACCCGGAATCTTGCCAAAAACCACCAGGTGGACTTAAAATAGCTTGATAAGCCATTGTTGCTGTTAGGGTGGCTGCCGTGATTAAATGGCCGCATACCTGTTGGCATAGAAGATGTATCAAATATTATTGGTTTTGGGTAATGGCTACTTGGAAAACAGTTTCTTTTTTTGATTACGTAGGGTCCTACCAATCTACTGACTAACATGAAAAGTCTTTTTCAAAACCTAGCATTAAGGGCGTTACGATGATAAACAAGAGGAATGGAGAAAAACTCATGATTGGTGTGGAGGGGAAGATCAATTTCGTTGTACACTAATGAAGGATCCAATTAAAACTAAGGGCAAAACCTAGTATGAGATAGGCCCAACAAAGGAATTGATAATACACGAGTAAGAGTTCACTATCATACCAAAGGTTTCGCAAGGGCCCCCATAGTTGTCGTGTACTACAATGGGCAACTGTGCCTCAAGTACAATAGAGCTTAGCCCGTTTTGGGCCCAAAAAACTGATCAAAACCACTTAATTTTTTGTCACGTTGAGTTTATTGGGCACATAAAAAAATCACATTGATAGAATGTCAAAAACCACGATGATTAAGTGAAATAATTTTCACACTCCACTTTTTTATAAATATACTCCAAAATTTGTCACTTAGTGCTTAAAATTAAGCACCGCACAAACAGTAAAATACAAATCTTGGAGTGTATTATAAGAAAGTGGAGTGAATAAATCATTTTCCATGATTTAAACATGTCTGCACTAAAGCATGTTCTAAAAAAAATACTACTTGATATTTTACTATACTAGACAAACTCGCCCAGCCGCGGAGAAAATAGATGATTCGAATAACTTTTGGGCCCGGGATGGGGTGCAACATTCCGAATCCATGATTCCACTTCCCTAACTATAAAGTTTGCTTCTAAAAAGTAGTTGATGAGTTAATTGAATATTTGAATGATTGTATAGCTGTGATTATAGCTATCAATATGTATAAGTGTATTTCTATCACATTAAGGAAACTCATTAAAGAGAGAGAGAGAGAGTGACAAAGTGTATGAACCATCCAACAGTACCTCTTTGAGCCAGGTATGGTCGACCTTGAAATACTTAATACAAAACCGATAAATGCGCTGCAGTATTACTCTAACTTTACCGCAACGTTGAGAAGGCGGAGGAGGAGGATTATCGGGTGGTGATTCGGGTTTGGAATCCATCCCACCGCTACGAACACTAGCTTTTGAAAGAATCTCTCGGATTTCCATGGTTTTTAGGTCTCTATTAGGACAGTGCTCCACAACATCCAAAGCTGTAGAACCATTCTGATTCTTGACATTGGCTTGATCTTTGACACTCTTTATTCCCAACAAATATTCTATGGTCTGCACATACAAAGTGCCAATTAGTGTTGGAAATTAAGGCAAAAAAATTAATAGCAAGAATTGAAAGCAATTAAAGATTAAGGCCACCAAACAGTATTTGTGAAAAACTGTTCGGATCAAGCCCTTCCCGGTATTTTTTTTTTTATGATTTCTCACGGAAACCCTTGAAAACACCTTTTAAACACATTGGACGGTTCGGATCGTCGAAATTCGATCGGGATCAATGAGGTGTGAATTTTTTTAAAATCCGGGATCTTGGACTGGAAGTGCGGTGTATATATATGTTTTGAAGGTTTTAAAATGTGTTTTTGCATGATCCAAACCGTCCAATGTGTTTAAAAAGTGTTTTTAAGGGTCCCCGCGAGAAATCGTCAAAATAAAATACCGGTTGTCATGTGACTACTACTACTACGCCAAGTCTGGGAGATCATTCTCTCTCTCTCTCTCTCTTGTTATATTACAAAAGTTAAAAAGGGGTAATAGGAGTCATTAAAAACCATTCAACTTGATTTTTGACATAGTTGAATGTTCGATGAAATGTAAAATAAGAATAGATTTTTCCGTTATCAAAGGAGACCCCAGAAGGATCTACAAATGGACAAACTGAAAAGTCAGGTCCTTCTTGTTAGTCATATCAATGAGGGTAAATACTTGTATAAGCAAAGACTTACATCCATTTGTTTAAGGGCCGCAGCAAGATGCAAGATGGTATTGCCATCATCGTCTCTGGAGTTGAGGAGAGATTCCTCGTTATTGCTATGCAGATATTGCACTGGCGTCTTTAAGACCTCTAGCTTGTTATATTGGACAGACAAGTGCAGAATAGTCTCCCCTCTGCCTAGTTTCTCATGAATTGAATTTTGTTTAGCCCCAAGCAGTTTTGGTATGACATCGACTCGCCCTTTTATGGCCGCCAAGTGGAGAGGTATTCTACCTGTTGGAATACATGCTTTTATAAAACTCTCATAAACTTAATTTTATACTTTTTTTAGGGAAATGATTTGCTCACCCCCTTTTATCCCAAAACACTATATTTTATATTTTTGTCTTTATTCACTTGAAATTATCAAATTGCTCCTTTTTTACAATGTACAAGAGCTCTTTTTTTTTTTTTTCTGGGCCAGAGGTGGAATAACAGTTAATTAAGTTAGATTACTACCAGGTGTCCATGTTGAGCTCCAACCCCAAACTGACATGACCCTGAGCTAATTATCCTAATGTTAATTACGGGCACTGGATGACCTATTTGTTTAAGTAATAGATTGCTGCTTACAAAAAATTTTATTTGGACTTGCTGAAGATGAGACAAGTGATGTGTTAAAAAATTATTTTATGCACTCTCTCTTGGTTTTATGGATGACAATTGGGACAGTTTTTTATTGATCACTAGTGGATTCGAAAGAGTTGCTATAAGCATCAGGTTAACTAGATTTTCGAGTTGCTATTATCTGCTAAAATTTTCACATGGGATCCAACGACGAATTTCTTTTGTTTGAAAAAAAGAGAGCAATAAACTGTAAAAAAAATACTGAAGGGAAAAAAACACTACCATCCTGATCACGAGCGATGCAAACGTCGGTGTTCACCCGTAACAACTCTTGTATGATCTCAACGTGGCCCGCAACGGAGGCTAAGTGGAGGGCTGACCGCCGTAGCGTGTCTACCTCGGTGGCAAGTTCTGGTTTCAGAAGTAGAAGAGCTTTCGTGAAGTCCAAATGACCGCGCAATGCTGCTACATGCAAAGGAGTGTCACTTTCGAAGAAGCCTGAGGGTGAACTAACTCGGTCAAGAATGAGTTCATCCTCTTCAATCAATGAGTATAATCCTGCGACATTCCCACTCAAACAGGCTTGTTTGAGCCTTCTTTCAACGTCTTCTCTCTGGTTCATATCGAAATATTTTAGCAAAGAGAATTTTACTACTAACTCGAAAAAGATACAAGAAGTTGATGAGGAGTAACGAAAGTTTAAAAAAAAAGTATCGAAATGCAAATGGCAAACAAGACCTTAAGCCTTCTTATAGCTAGGCAAAGCCAACCAATAGTAGCAAAGATTCCAAAAGGGGAGAGAAAGATAAGTCTAGCCGTAGTACTGTTTCGCAGAAAGATCCAGGAAGCAATTGAGGGACCAGAGCATAGTTTTAAATCTCGGTATCGGTCGCGGTATCGGTGTATCGGTATCGGGGCGTATCAGCGATACGTCGCGGGAATCGGTTGTCTCGGCGGTGAATTTTTTAAAATCATTAGCAATGTGTAGAAAACTTGATTGTACACTTTTTTTTGTCTCTCATTAACTTAACTAGTCATATTTTAACTTATTTTATCACATATAATTCAAACAAACCACCACGATGCACTCTCTCATTGCAAGTGGGCGTGAGGTAGTAGCTGTACCCTATCTCGGGCGAAATAAATTTTGGGCTCAAGCGGTCACAGCTATGAACAGCTGTGTGCCTGTGGTCCATAAAGATTAAAGGTAAGACAAGATACCTTTTGAAAAGGCAGGTTTTTTTTTTTTTTTTTGGTAATTTAAAGGCAGGTTTTTACATGGGGTCTAAGGCATAGTTTTCAGGAGGTGCTAAAATCATGTTTTTGAAATCAAAAAATGAAATCGTTTTGTGTACCATTTTTTGATTTTTTTTTGCATCAAATTAAAATACTCCTCGTTTACTTTAATTCGGTGTGAAAATTCAAAAAATGATACACGGATACACTTAATTTTTTTTATTTTAAATACCATAATTTTAACACCTACTGAACTTATTTACTAAAATTATGATTAATTTTAACAACTGAATTGCTAAAATTTTCTGAAAAACTATGCCTAAGTTCTTCCTCTTGGACTTTTACACGCAAGAGTACCACTGCCTTTTGGCTGAATATTCAAATCAACAATGGTCCAATCGGTCCTTTACTAGCAGCGTACTCGGTGGGTGATATTTTATAGGCAAATTCTGCAAACCACGCCAAGGGTGGTCAAGCGTGAGACACACGCAGAGACAAAGCGCGCATACGTGTATTTAATATGAATCACTGCATCGGCAGCAGCTTTTGCGTTGATGTAAGCCTTGGACAAAACAACAATAGTAACCCCTTCCCAATTTTCCCTGCAAAGGCCACCTAGTTCAACGCATTTTGGGTGTTCTGCTAACTAGTTTTTTCAAAAATTTAGGGGTGATTTGGCTAAAAATGAGCCTATACCCAAAAAAAAAATTATACATAATATTCAATATTGGTCTTGTTTAATAGATGCCGTCGAGTAGATTTTAAATATATAATTTTTTTTATTTTTAGACATATAAAATAAAAGTTATAAACATTTTAATTGTAAAGAATAAATTGTGAGAAATAAGTGGGTTGAGTAGAGGGGAGTAGAGGAGAGAGAAATGAGAGAGAAAAGTCAGGGAGGGAGACGGAAGAGAGAGGATGGGACAAGACGGAAGAGACTGACTGCCCATGGGAATCCGCACTATGTATTTTATTTTTATTCCGTGATCACCCTAAGGGTGGTCACTAGCAAGACCCTTTATATATTTCAAGTGGGACTTTTTTTACCATGGTCCCAATGCTCCAAAGGAACTTTACGTAAAGTGGGTTTTCAACATTGGGCAGTGGTCCCCTAATCGGACAGAGTGCTCTTCTGCAGAGACTGTTGCTATACGTAATTTGCAAGTGGTTGGGCAATTTTCAAGTTGCTTTCAACCGTACCACACATCAGTGGGCTGGTGCACACAATTTTTTAACAGTTATTGTGCTTGTTATGTATACTTATCCCTATCTTTGCGGGTTGTGTAAGGGCATCCTATTTCTCACCCCGACGGGTTGTGTCGGGGAGTACGTAATTTTTTTTCTTTTTTTTATTTTCTTTATTTTATTTTGTCCTCCCTGGGGTATACTCCTTGTAGGCTGTATATCCGTTTATCCCTTTTTAATTTCAAGCTAAATTATCAACAACAAAAAAAAAAACCACCACAATAAGGTTATAATACGAAAATAAGCACACCATAGAGTTTTTACAACACGCAATTACAAGCCATAACAAGTTTCAAGCTCAATAGCCTAGCTCCTAGTCTTAGTCATACATAATATGCTAGTACGAACTCAATACCAAAATGATTTGCGCGGAGGTACCGGAGGATCTACATTTTCTTGATTGTTATGATGATCACCATGGCTTTGTTGCCCAATACCTTCAAAGAGACCATAGTAGTTGCTGGTGAAATTACAATGATCAAACCTGTTGGTGGTGCCACTACTATTTGATTCTTGTTGAGAATAATCATTATTTCCTGGTAGACCAAACGTAGTGTTACTACCATAAGAAGAGCTCTCAGAATATGGATAATGGTGAGATTGATATGGATATCCCATCCCCATGTATGGTGGTACTGGTTGATTTAAAAATGGTTGCTGCTCTGGAGGGGGATAATTAGGATATGGAGGTGGTTGTCAGTGCAAACTATGTGGTTGACATTGATCTTGCCCAACTCCAAGCTGTCCAAACCGGTGTCCAAGATTAGCATGACCATCGTAAAAGTCACCAAGAGGACGTGAACGTCTATTGGTTCTAAGTGATCCTACATCATCACCGGATACTGAGTGTCGTTGTTGTTGCTGTGTAGAACCCCTAATGCCATCGTCCTCATCGTGATAAGTTGTGTGACTCGCTCTATTGCCATCTGCATGCTTTCTGATCTCATTTTGCCCACCACTCCCACCAATATCACTACCGCTCCGAGATGGACTCAACCCACGACCTCCACTAGAGCTGTTTCCGGATAGATCTACGGGATTCTGCTCGTCATCACTCATATCCAACCATACTGGATTGTCTTCATCATCTAGTCTTGCATGCTCTCTCTCTTGCAACCATGGAGATAAAGGATCATCCTCATCAAAGATGTAATCGAGATTGATGGGATTAAAATGATCATCTCTCTCCTCTTCACTTATTCTACTTGCATGCCTAATCTTTAGCCTCATATTGTAGTACACAAAGACAACCTTGTTTAGTTTTTGATACTTCAATCGATTCCTTGACTTTGTGTGTATCAGACTAAAAGTACTCCAATTACGCTCACAATTTGAAGAAGATGTGGTTTGACTCAATACCTTCATAGCTACTTTTTTGAGCTCAGGAGCAGATGCGCCATAGTTGTACCACCATTCAGCTACAAAAAAATAAAAAATTATATTTTCTTTTTACTACAAGTGGTCACTGTAATATTTTTTTGCTAAAGAGTGGTCAAAAAAGTATTTACCAGGATTAGTAGAGTGGTATGCTCTTTGAGCCACTTGTGTGCCAAAAGAATCTTCTTTTTGTTCAAATATAGAAATATGCACTTCAAAACATATATTTATCACCAAATCTACATCCATGAGTCATATATATTTCTTGAAAACTATGAAATAACTACTTACTTGGTTGATGGCTGCCACTTGCTCTTCCACATCTGGCAATAATTTCATGATCACATTTCTAACTCCATCCATCACCTCATTGTCAGTAGACAAATGACCGCCATATTGAAATATGGGATTTAGGAAATAACCTGTACATTTATTTAAATATTCCAAAGAGAGTTAGACAATGAAAATATAATAAATGAACATTTAGGGACTAGTGTTTTAAATCAATTGTTAGTATAAAATTGTTTACCTGCTGCATGCAAGTCCGTGTGTAACTGAAAGGTCCATCGATTGTCAATAATTCTCCAATACTCAGTATAATAACGACAATCATTTTTTATGGCCATCTTTGCCCTATCCATGGCTTCATAAATAAAACTCATCGTGGGTTTTAGATCCCCATCCACAAGCCTAAGTACTTTCACAAGTGGTTCCTATACTTTTAAAATGTCTGCTGCTTTTGCCCAAAAGTCTTTCGATTCTATAACATTCTTAGCTTCCTTTGCCCCATCCATTTTTGCATATCGTGTATTTTTCCACTCCGTAGAATTGAACATTTCCTTCAAACCAGTTTTGTGTCTAACCAAGCTCTCCAAAGTAATAAAATTTGTGGCGAAGCGTGTGATAACGGGACGTAACAACTCTCTTCCTTCTGTGTATCTTTTCATGTAATCAACAACCCAATCATAACTGTAAATGAAGCGCGTGATTTTCTTTGTGAAATCTCTAAAGTGATGCTAGGAGTAATACTTTCGCTGTACCAAATAACCTCAAACACGCAACAAAAAACCAACCAAAGAACGAGACACCAAAGTTACGTGGAAAACCCCAAATACGGGTAAAAACCACGGGAAG
The DNA here is from genome assembly GCA_963854785.1 of Vaccinium vitis-idaea. Lineage (NCBI taxonomy): Eukaryota > Viridiplantae > Streptophyta > Magnoliopsida > Ericales > Ericaceae > Vaccinium > Vaccinium vitis-idaea. The sequence goes on from OY978221.1 coordinate 860,058, forward strand.
GAATCATGCACTAAAACAAATGTACGATTACAAGCAATCTTAATAACGACTGTGTATCCTCACCACAAGTCCTAAGAAATACCTGCCGAATCCACGTTCATCGTACCCTGCATGATCGTCGAATCCCGAATCCTCAGGCCTTCCAAAAAACAACCCTTTCGAACTCCGCGAAAGAATTTAAACTGAAGTCGATTGTTGAAGTAGATCGAAAACCCCTTGAACTTTTATCACTGAGGCGTCATTGATTTCTCTTGGTCTTCAAGGTTCACACGCCACATATGCTCACAGAATTTTGGCAGTAAACACGAGCTCCCCACAAAAATGATAAAAACCGCTACCAATCTCGTGGCCTCAATATTTTTTTATATATAAATCTGATGTGCGGCTCTTGTACCCATGTCTGACCTAATTGTTTAAGCTCTAAGACAATATATTAGACTTAAGCCCTTCTAATTTTGCTGGACCGACTTTCTTGCCCCAAACTTCTATCACTCTCCAATCACAAATTAAATACATGAATTGATTCCTTCCACACCTAAACAGACGCTCTAATAAGATAAGAGACAAAAATACAACTCGATAAAGAAATACACGCAAATGTGAGTTTTGGTCATGAAAGTGCCAACTAAAAACAAATTCGACCTTTGGAGCTTACAATCTCCCCCTTTGGCTCTTCCATGACAAAACCAAAAACTCACTCAACAAAGCTGCGAACCCCTATAGCTGAACCAAGAACCTGCACAGCTTCAAACCACATCAAAAACAACTTCACAAAACGTCACAAAACGTTAGCATTAGCAACCAATAACATTTCTCCCCCTTTTTGTCACGGAAGGACAAAGGATAGAACAATGAGCAATAAGGAAACAAATGTAGCATTATCCATATGTTGTTAGCATTATCCATAAACCAAGAGCATTTGCCATAATTATCCATAAATAAAGATGATAAATAGCAATACGGCAACCAAGACCAATCTGCTGAAGCAATAGACCAACATAATAACCTTAACATACTGGGACAAAGATAAAGAGTTACCAAAAAGAGGTAAACCTTGAAGACTTAGGGGTATACGTGACTTAGAAAAATAATAGAATAAGGAAGGTGGAAAAGTAGCCATAAAAGGGAAGAGTTAACCTTGACATATCATAACCGACAAAGGAAAATTTTAATTTTTAAATGAGATTCTTTTAAAATAAAACAATTCCTTTAAACCAACACACATGTGAAGCAAGCCAAATAAGTATGAGATTCTATGAACACATATAAAAAAATGCATGGACACATTTTAAATTCAAATAGCAGAAGAATATCTAGAAATCCAATGTATCTGAGTCAAGTACTAAAGACAGAGGTGAGTGTGTGAGACACGTCAGAGTATAGCTAGATCAACTCAACACAAAAACATAGTTTCTCATGTATGCATAAAGTGTCGAGATAAACTCCAATTCCAGAAGTCAAACCAAGCAATATTTTGGATTTCTCGATAAGCTGGACTCCCCCTCAACGAATACTAACTGAATTTCCACCCGACTCCAATGCATTTTTTTTTTTTTTTAAGTCAAAGAACCCCCTTATCGAAGTCCAATTCTCACAATATGGTTGTGCAATGCCTAAGTTCCTTAAGCTTTCTAGTTGACCCGTGTAGCGAGCTTTAGGCCAGTGACACCCAAACCAAAAGGCCTTAGGGCACTAGGTATATAGAATACCCCAACGGACTTAATTACTCGAGTCAAAAAAGGCTACGAACCCCAGCAAACCATATAATACAATCCCGAAATTCTCCACCGTTTGACGCGAACACTCACTGCTTACTGAGGCAAGAGGCCCGGTTACTAAGTGAAAAACCCGAAAATGCAGAGAAAAAGGAAACAATTCGCATCCTATCTTTCTTTTGTTTTTTTTTTTTTTTTTTTTTCAACTAAAGTCCCATATATATATATATTTTTTGCATAGAAATAAATAGCCTCGATAGTATCATAACTGCATAGCGGTCAATCTCTTAGGAGTTGCACAGGACACATACAGCCACATGAGAAGTGGTAGTTAAGAGTTAAAGAGCTAGACACATCTGGCGTGCAATGACGTGTATATCACAGAACATGACTCATGCTACAGTTGAGTTCTAGAATATCACCAAGCTATAAGAAGATAAAAAGAATGCACATGCAATTTAACATTGGTATGTTCAGACAATCCAATAACAAATTAGCTCTCCATCGAATGTGCAATAAAAAATAATTGAAATTCACCAAATGTGCAGTAAATAAACCAAAGCAATCATAACGATGACACCTTTTGTTTTTTTTTTAAAAAAAAAAAATCAATCGAGTGAACAAACACCAACAGATTTGCGGAGGTAGTCAAAACGGATTAAGTCGAGAGGTTTAGTGAAGAGATCGGCTTTTTGGTGTTCAGTGTCTAAATATTCCAAGGAAATAACCTTATCCTCAACAAGGTCCCGAATAAAATGGTGTCGAATATCTATGTGCTTAGTGCGAGAGTGCTGAACAGGGTTCTTAGAAATATTGATAGCACTAGTATTGTCACAGAACAGAGTGATAGTACCCTGTGTAATACCATAATCGGCAAGCATCTGTTTCATCCAAAGCAATTGAGTACATCCGCTACCTGCTGCAATATATTCAGCCTCGGCTGTGGATAGGGAAATCGAATTCTGTTTCTTACTAAGCCAGGAAACTAGATTATTTCCTATGTAAAAACATCCACCGGAAGTACTCTTCCTATCGTCTGCACAGCCAGCCCAATCGGCATCAGTGTAGCCGGCTAAGTTAGCTGTTGTGTCATGAGTAAACCATATTCCATAATTAAGAGTTCCACTCACATATTTTATGATGCGTTTAACAGCTGAGAGATGAGACTCTTTAGGACATGCCTGATATCGGGCACAAACCCCAACACTAAATGTAATATCCGGACGACTAGCAGTAAGATACAATAAGCTCCCTATCATACTACGATAAGTAGTCTGATCAACATCAATGCCCTCACTATCTCGTGCAAGCTTAACAGTAGTGCTCATTGGAGTACGAGCATGCTTAGCTGACTCAAGACCAAACTTGCTAACCAACCCTTTCGCATACTTAGACTGAGATATAAACATACCCGTGTCAAGTTGTTTAACTTGAAGACCGAGAAAATACGATAATTCTCCCATCATACTCATCTCAAACTCACTCTGCATAGTATTGGAAAAATATTTAACAAGAGATGGAGATGTAGAGCCAAAGATTATATCATCAACGTAGATTTGGGCAACCAAAATTTGTTTATTATCATGTTTCACAAACAGCGTTTTATCTACGCTTCCTCTGGAAAAACCTTTTTGAATAAGAAAGTGGGTCAATCGCTCATACCAAGCCCGAGGAGCCTGCTTTAATCCATATAGCGCCTTTTTAAGATGATACACATGGTCTAGCTTGTGGGGATCCTCAAAACCTTTGGGTTGTGAGACATACACCTCTTCTTTAATAATGCCATTCAAAAAGGCACTTTTCACATCCATCTGAAATAATTTAAACTTCATGTGACATGCTATAGCAAGCATAAGACGTATAGATTCTAAACGGGCTACTGGGGCAAAAGTTTCATCAAAATCTATCCCCTCTACCTGAGTATATCCTTGAGCTACAAGCCTAGCTTTATTTCTAATAACTACACCTTCCTCATTGGTTTTATTTTTAAAAATCCATTTTGTTCCAATAACGTTTGTATCGATAGGTTTGGGAACCAACTCCCACACATCATTACGTTCAAATTGATGTAGTTCATCATGCATAGCACTAATCCAACAATCATCAAGCAAAGCTTCCTTGATATTTTTAGGTTCTATTAAGGACACATAACATAAGTAAGTTACCTCGTCTCGAATCTGCCTGCGAGTTTTCATAGGATCTGATACTTTACCAATCACTTGCGTTTCCGGATGATTTAATTTGACCCGTGCTGAGGGTTTCAGGTTAGCATCCGTCTCTATTGACTCATCTTCTTCCTCTGTTTTGATTTCCTCTTCGTCAGTTTCTACTTCATCTTCAGTATCTCCATCATCTTGAGAAATTGCTTTATCTGTTTGTTCTTGAACACAAAAAGGCTCAAAACACTCTTCATTAGTAACCTCTATCTCATCCTTAACCATATCATCAATAACAACATTAATAGATTCCATAACAGATGATGTGCGATGATTAAAAACACGAAAAGCACGACTATTCGGAGAATATCCAAGAAAAATACCTTCATCACTACGAGAATCAAATTTTCCCAACTTATGTCTATCTTTCATTATGTAGCACTTACTACCGAAGGTTCTAAAGTACTTTACGTTAGGCTTCTTCCCTTTCCAAAGTTCATAAGGGGTATTTTTGGTCCCGGGACGAAGATAAACCCGGTTAATAATATAACATGCAGTGTTTACAGCCTCAGCCCAAAACCTGATAGCAATCTTACGAGAATGGAGCATGACTCGTGCCATCTCTTGAATCACTCTATTCTTACGTTCAACAACCCCATTCTGTTGAGGGGTTTTAGGAGCAGAAAACTCATGACTAATCCCTAGATCATCACAGAACTTAGCGTATTCATTGTTTTCAAACTCTTTCCCATGATCTGAACGAATGCGGACTATCCTACCAATTTTCATATCTTTTTCGTTCTGCACACTTTTGACGAAAGACTTAAATAAAGTGATTGTTTCTGATTTTTCACGTAAAAAACTAACCCATGTAAAACGTGTGAAATCATCCACTATAACAAGGATGTATTTCTTACCAGCAATACTAGCTACCCTTGAGGGACCCATTAAGTCCATATGAAGTAGTTCCAGAGGTCTAGTGGTGGCCAACGAGTTAGTCTTTTTATGAATAGCTCTAGTTTGCTTTCCCATTTGACACGGACCACAAATATGATTCGATGGCCGATTCAGTCTAGGTACCCCACGAATTAACTCCTTTTTAGTTAATGTAGATAGGTCTTTGTAGTTAATATGGCCTAACCGTTGATGCCAAAGATCTATCTCATCTAATGTAGTGGAGTGACATGCCATGTTATCTGAGGGAATAATACCGTAGCAGTTGTCAGAAGTTCTAGTACCATGCATTACATTAGCCCCGTTCGCATCTAAGATATAACAATCTTTTTTAGAAAATCTAACTTCATGACAGGAATCACACAATTGACTTATACTAATCAAGTTGGCTTTGAGTCCTTCTACAAATAGGACATTTTCCAAAGTACCGATTCCAGGAGCTTGTATGCTTCCTTTACCGACAACCTTGGACTTGCTACCATCACCAAAAGTAACAGAGCCTCCATTGTAATTTTCAAACTTTGAGAAAAGTGATTTGTCTCCTGACATATGACGAGAGCATCCACTATCAAGCTACCACATATTAGTGTTTTGTGCTTTTAGTGCAGTGTGAACAACCATGCAATGCAAATCAGCACTCCTAACCCACACAGGCCTAGTCTTAGGACTATAATTTTTAACCTGATTTTTCTCATTGGGTTTATCTTGATTAACACAACCAAGTACTTGTTTTTTATGATTGCCACCATTCTGATGCATATTTTTCTTGCTACTATTCACATAATGACGTGTAGGATAGCCATACAATTGAAAACAATGAGGACGAATATGTCCTTTAACACCACAATAATGGCACACGGGGATGAATCTCCCAACAATAGTTCTTTGAATATATGCAGGCATCTTAACAAAAACTTGAGGCTTAACATTATTATACTTAGGTTCTGATTTTAGCTCTTTGTGTTGATTGTGGAATATTGAAGAACTTACAGGGCCCTTTAATATTGTCTCGTTATGTTTTTCTTCGAATATGTTACTGACATTTTCTTGATTTGAAGATGCGGCAGAGAACCCAAGTCCAGATCGGTCATGGACTGATCTTTGTACATCAAGGATGTCATCTAAGTACTTAGAACCTGCATTCATGCGCTCAAGAATAGTATTAGCTTTAGTCAAATCAATACTCAATTTACTTATTTTACCTTTGTTTAACACATTCAGCTCTTCCAACTCGCTAACTTTCTCTCGAAGCTGCATCCCTTCCAGTTTGAGTTGATTCCTTTCCTGAGTAAGACATTCTAGATTTTCTGATAGCTCCCTTGCTGAGGATAGTGCTTTTGACAAATCAGCAATGGCTGCTTCACTTTTACTTACTAGCTTAATGTTCTGTTTGGTGAGTTTCCGGCACTCTTCATATAACTTGTCATAAGCCTCCTTTAACTCATCAAAATCTACTTCCTCCTCTTCATTATCAACATGGGTTCCTCCACTCTTCAAATTCACCTGGGTCTTTTCACTTTCGCGGTGGTTTGCGGTGAAGGCCAAGAAGTTTTTCCCATTCCTTTCCTCATCTCTATCACTGTTCGATTTCTCACTATCAGAGTCATCATCCCAAGTTGTCACATTGAATACTTTTGGCTTCGCCTTTTTATTAGCGCAATCCTGAGCGAGGTGTCCATACCCGTGGCACTCATAACACTTCGGGCCCGAGGGTGGTCCTTTTACTCCTTTCCGATCCTTGTTACCATAGGACTCCAATTTTCCCTTACCTTTCTTTCCATTGTTATCACTATCATTATTCTTTTTCTTGAAAAATCGTTTAAAATTTTTGGTAAACAATGCCATGGCTTCCATATCATAATTTTCATCGCTGTCCGACTCATTGAATTCATTATTCTTACTAGAAAACGCAATTTGTTTTTCCAACCCTTTTGTAGTATTTTTAGTAGGAAATATGTCTTGATCAAAATGTGTGAGCTCATAATTTTGAAATTGACCTACTATTTCTTCTACAGACATTTCAGGTAATTTTCTCTTACTTTCTAGAATATCTACTTTAGTTCTAAAGCGTTCAGGAAGAGATCGCAAAATTTTCTTAACAACACGAAAGGGAGTAATAGGCTCACCCAAGGTATAACTGGTGTTGACAATATGGTTGAGTTTGGCGTAGAACTCGTCAAACGTCTCTTCTTCCTTCATACGCAGCATTTCAAACTTGGTAGTGACCCGTTGCAACTTCCCTTGCTTTACTGTATCAGTTCCTTCGTGGGTAGTAACGAGAATATCCCACGCTTCCTTTGCTGTTTTGCATGTAGATATACGATGGAACTCCTTTGTATCAACATGTGTGAACAACACATTCAGTGCCCGACTATTTGCTGCACGCTCTGCCTTTTCAGCTGTTGAGAGGTTAGCCTTAACCTTAGGACCCGAAGTTCCCTCAACAATTTCCGTTGGCGGCGTATACCTTACTTCACATGCATTCCAAACATCTTCGTCAATGGCCTTTAAGTAGGCTTGCATTTTTGCCTTCCAATGATCAAAATTTGTACGATCTAGAACAGGGGGGCGATTTGTATTTAACTCCATTGCAAATCAAGGATCCACTAAGAATTCGAACAATTCCAAAAAATAGTGACCTTGCTCTGATACCAAATGAAATCTCTAAAGTGATGCTAGGAGTAATACTTTCGCTGTACCAAATAACCTCAAACACGCAACAAAAAACCAACCAAAGAACGAGACACCAAAGTTACGTGGAAAACCCCAAATACGGGTAAAAACCACGGGAAGGAATCATGCACTAAAACAAATGTACGATTACAAGCAATCTTAATAACGACTGTGTATCCTCACCACAAGTCCTAAGAAATACCTGCCGAATCCACGTTCATCGTACCCTGCATGATCGTCGAATCCCGAATCCTCAGGCCTTCCAAAAAACAACCCTTTCGAACTCCGCGAAAGAATTTAAACTGAAGTCGATTGTTGAAGTAGATCGAAAACCCCTTGAACTTTTATCACTGAGGCGTCATTGATTTCTCTTGGTCTTCAAGGTTCACACGCCACATATGCTCACAGAATTTTGGCAGTAAACACGAGCTCCCCACAAAAATGATAAAAACCGCTACCAATCTCATGGCCTCAATATTTTTTTATATATAAATCTGATGTGCGGCTCTTGTACCCATGTCTGACCTAATTGTTTAAGCTCTAAGACAATATATTAGACTTAAGCCCTTCTAATTTTGCTGGACCGACTTTCTTGCCCCAAACTTCTATCACTCTCCAATCACAAATTAAATACATGAATTGATTCCTTCCACACCTAAACAGACGCTCTAATAAGATAAGAGACAAAAATACAACTCGATAAAGAAATACACGCAAATGTGAGTTTTGGTCATGAAAGTGCCAACTAAAAACAAATTCGACCTTTGGAGCTTACACTTTGCATTTTCCAACACCGATCCTACACTTTTTTTCTTTCCGATGTCCTCCAAGATTAAATCAATGCAATGAGCAGCACAGGCAGTCCAATACAAATGTGGCCTCTTTTCCATGAGTTTCTTACCAGCCGCCTTCATAGCAGCTTCATTGTCAGTTACAATTTGAACAACATATTCCTCTCCAATTTCATCCACTGCCTTATCCATGAGACCGAAGTAGTAATCTGCTGTTCTGCTTAGCACATTTGTTGCATCAATGGACTTCTGATAAATTGTTCCACGATTACTGTACACTAGAAAATTAACAATATGATTCCTTCTCGGTCCTGTCCATCCATCACACATAAGGCTAACGCCTCTCTGTTTCCAACTAGGCTTCATACTTTCTATCCATTTCTGTAAGCCCTCCATCTCTTGAGGCAAATACACTTCAGACACCTGTGAACAATTAAAAAAAAAAAAAAGAACGCAATGTTATTAATGCTCAAAAAAATAAAACACAATGTTATTTATGCTAAATGTTAAATTAGAGCCTCACCTCGTAAGAACTAGGAAGCTTTGTTCCTTTCCCAACTTCTCGAGCAACATCCAACATTGGTTCAAGCCAAGGAGAATTTACTGTATTTATCGGAAGTCGAGTATATATCACAAATTGGCTAACTGCTCTTCCTAATTTTTTCTTTGCTGTCCTAAGCAATCTGCTCGACAGCTTTGCTTGTTTCTTCCCTTTACTTCGTTCAAGATCAACTTCCATTTCAGCCAATCGAGCTGCTGGTGAAGATAGATTGGTCCATTTATCTGTGGTGCGGACTGTGCGGTTGGTGTTAGTCTCACGAAGACTAGAACTGCGTCGCTCAAAACCAGGAGGAGGCCCAAGTTCAACCCTACCACCACCAGCCCCACTACTTCCTCCTACGTGATATCGACCCCCTGTTTGATACTTGAGTCTTTCTCTTTCCTCATATTCATTTTGAAATCTCAAGCTCTCTTGTCGTGCCATGGACATTTCTGGATCCGAGTCATCACTATGCATATTAAGTGCATCATACTCATCTTCCTCGTCACATTGTGTGGCTCTAATTTGTTCCTTTAATTCTTCTTTCCGTTTCCTTTTATCAAATTGTTTGGCATTATTTCCTTGCAAATGTTGCATCATTAGGATCCTAACTTCACTTGAAACCCGATCACATGAGGCAACTTGTCCTTTTTTGTGTGCCAAGTGTTCCTTCAACCTAGTTATACCACCACTCATTACTTTATCACACAATTTGCATTTTACTCTGCTTCTATTGTTCTTCTCCACCATAACTCCAAACTTCCACCCGATATCATCACTAGGAGCATCAGGATCAACATTAGTACCCCTACTTCCGCGACTACTTCCGTGGGACATTTAATTTTGATAATTAACCTATGATCAATGAGCAAAAAAAATATCAATTTAAAACCACTTTTTAGATTGACATATAAAATGCTATAAAGTAACGGTGTAATACATGCTGTGCAAACAACAAATTAAGACCCACTACTCTTTTTTTTAATGAGCACTAATAAATTGAGTACTACTATGAATACAAATCCCTTTAACCAAATGAGCACTAATTAATTGGACTGATTGATCTGATAAATTTGACAAAACTCTAATTGTGGTAAAACAATTTGTCAAGAAAGATAATTTTTTTTGTCATTTTTAGCTCCAACAGTCAGCAAGAATGGACTTGAATCTATACGTAAAAGGAGAGAAGAGATTCTTCAAAAAGGGGATTCCTTCAGCCTAGTCAATCAAGTACCACAGCTAGATAAAGGGCTATAATGTTGCTTTTTGCTGGTAACAATTTATGGGAAAAATGGCTACTGAAGGGCATTACGTGATGTACAAAAAAGGGACCCACATCTTTTGGACAAATTGCTGGTAGCATGTGCGTGCAACAGCACCTTATGGTCAAATTGGGGCCCACATCTTGCATGGTTCTCTATTGGAATACATCATACACGGTTACATTTTCACCGATCAGTAGATTTATTTTACGGGTTTATGCTTATTACACCTATCTCAGCGGGTTGTGCTGGATTTCGTATTTTCCCACCCCAGCGGGTTGTGCCGGGGAACACGCAAGTTTTCTTTCTTTTCTTTGTTTTTGTTTTGTCCTCCCTGGGGTATGCCCCTTGTATGTTGTACATTCGCTTAACCCCTTTTAATTTCAAGTTAAATTATCCAAAAAAAAAAAAAAAGAATAGACTTGAATTTTTTGTCATTTTTAGCTCCAAAAAGTCAGCAAGAAAAACTTATACTTGAAACAAAGGATTGAATGAATTTTGTAGGACAATGTTCTCAAAATCACGTAAATTAACATAAATTATGAGATATAATCAATTAAAAAATTACATAAACTCTCAAAAGGGGCAAATAAGTGGGGATGGATGGAGTACCATCAACGTTGGACTTTCGCACGTCCATCAGGTTCCATTGATCGTGATGATAATGTTGAGTACTGAATGGTCCCACAAGTGAGAAATTTTAGGTAAATGTGGAGTCTTTATTTTTTAACGTTGGGAGATGATGGGACTAGCAATTTTTTTAATTTTAGGGTGTAGTTTGATTGACCCTACAAGGAAGTAAATTCCCTTAAGTAAATTAGGCAGTGCTTTGAGAGTGCGGGTGGTAATTCGAAAAGTATTATCAAATTTAATTTACAATTACTAGGCATACTGCATGCAAATTTCGCTATGAGTCAAGGGCTCAAGGTGCGTGTAAGTGAGTTCTAAATCCTGGTCGCAGGGTACAAAAATTTGCTAGAACTCGAACTTTGACTATGTTGTATTATTTCACTCAGATGAGTGTACAAATAAACTATATTTTGTCATTTTTAGCTCCAAAAGTCAGCAAGAAAAACATATACTTTGAACAAAGGATTGAATGAATTGATTGAACACTCGTCAAATATCCGAATAAATTGATTTTTAACAGGAAAAAAAAAACATTTACAAATAATTTCAAACAAAACGAACATCGTGGATCATTTACATCGGCCCAATTCAAATCCTAAACAAGGGTTCGTGCATAATCAGTACCTCCCCTTTGTGCCCATGGTTGGTTAACTTGGCTCTACCAAGAAAAAGGTTTAATTTGTTGCTTATAATTAATTAGAAAAATGATTTTGACAATTTTTTGCTTTTGGTGGTGGACAGATTCATAGGTGGTGGACAGATTCATAGAGTTAAAGTTACATAAAAAAAAAAAAAAAAAAAAAAAAAAGCCAGTTGTGTGGTTGAACATTGTGTACACGTTGAACTTCCGTTGTACCAAAAAAAAAAACATTGTGTACACGTTACTACATAAACAACAAGACAAAGAGGCAACTTTACTTCCCACATTCACTTTCCCACACCTTCTTCTTGCATAGCAATTACAGGAGATATGGCGAAATTCTTTGAGGCTCTGAGAGGCCATGAGCAGTCCGGCCATTACCCTTTCCCCCTGACTCCCCACACTCTCTCTCTCTCTCTCTCTCCCTCCCTCCCGCCACAACAAAGAACAAATTGCATTTGTGGATCTATAATTATAAACTGCTGTAAACTTCAAGTTCAGAACATACCCGGCTTGGCTTGTAGTCGACGATCGTGTAAAAGATCGAGCTCCCTTGGCCGGTAAGATCTCCGGCCCCTCTATGCAATTTTTTTGCAGTTTCTTCCCCTCTCTCCCCTTCCTCTTTCTTGGCAAATGTTAGAGGAATCTGATAGTAAAACTAGAAGAGAGGGTTTATTTTAACTTGTCATTGATTTTTCTCAAGACCAGATCCACAAAATGTGGGAGAAGGCTGAAAATCTGAAAAAATGACTGTCATAGCGTCACCTCTGTCTTCTGTTCAACCGTCTCGGCCGATACGGGTGAATCGGACACTGTCTCGGCCGAGACACCGAGACGTATCGCGAAACGGGCGATACACTATGCGATTTTTCTTCCCACTGCTATATCGGCCTGTATCCGTCTCGGCCCCTTCAAATACCGGTACGAACCGGCCGATACGGTACGTATCGGCCGATATTTAAAAGTATGGACCAGAGAATCATTTTCCTAAGAAAAATTTACTCCACTCGAGAGAGAGGATGATGAAAAGACCTTTACCGACCTCCTTTCATGCAGCCCGTGCTGCAAGAATTCCTGCGGCACCCCATGGATTGAAGGCATCCCCAGGGTCCACGTTTCCACATGATTAAACCCAACTTAACGTTTAGCACCTTCCATTGGAGTATTAAGGGGTGTTCCACTAAGTTAATTTTTTAAATAAATTAGTTTTTCACAGTATTTTGTCATGACTATACTTTCTTTTTTAAAAAATGGATCTCTTTTTGCAACCTGATTATATTTGGTCTGTGTTTAAGTAGTTTTTTTTTTTTTTATCTTCAAAAGTTTATTTTTCTTATTGTGTTATTTTGAGCTTTCTAAAAAAATTGTGAAGATGGATTTTTTAGACATTTTGAATAAAAAAGTTAAAAAAAAAGTTGATCAAAGGAGGAAAGGGCCTTGATCATGGTGGACAAGTGGACCGCGGGGATATATTCTTTTTTTTTTTTTGGGTCCATCGGAAAGCAAGGAACGAAATACAATATACAACCAAAATCGAAGAACAGTAACGCAACGATCAACCCAAAGCCATTCAAGATCGGGTTCCAGAGAAGCTAGATCTGCATCCACCTTCCACCGTGGCCGGGGTCTTACCCATTGCCGCCGACGACGTCGCTCCGCTGCGGTAAAAACCTGTCTGCCGCCTCCTCCAATGGAAGCCGGGCCTCGAGAATGGTGATGTGCATCACAAAAATGAATGGAAGAATAGATCTCAACCCAAAAGCACAAGAGATGGAGAGAGGAGAGAAGAGAGTGTTAGGAGCTTAGGGATATAGACTGAGGGGAAGGGAAGATGAAGGGGAAGATGAAGGGGGAAAAATGGAGGTGGGAAGCAGGGGAAAGGGGGGCGGTGGGGGAGAAGAAAAGGGGAAGAAAAAAAACCCTAAAAGCTCTCACTTTCTCTCTCTCTGCGGGGATACATTCAATACACGGGACAGTAGGAATTCCTGCAGCACGGTTCAGGCGGGTTCCATTATGATTGGTTTGTAAGAGCAACCCAAGAGGCTCTCTAAACTCCTCCCTATCCCCATTTTACTTAGCCAAACTCAAAAAACAAGCTCTAAGAGCCTCCCTAAATCCCTCCCTAAAATACAAAATGCTACAGTACCTCCCCAAAACTCTCCTCGTTCGGAAAGGCACTGTTCAGAGTGGGCTATAAGTAATTGCTTACTTGCTTACTGAAAAGAGAAAAGGGGGAAGTACATCGTTAGATGATCATCATATTCTTGTTTATGGTTGTGTCTATACTTCTGGCTCATAAACATAGTTTTACCTGTTGTGGTGGGGAGTACTTTTTTAGTCCTTGTTTCAGAGAGTATGCCATCACTGCTTTATGAAACATCTAACATGTTAAGCAGATATTTGTGTTGTCTGCAATTTGTCCAAAGAAGATGCACTTGATACTATATAATCTCAAGAAAGTATTAAAGGTAGCTATTGCATTGTATTGCTTGACATAGCCATCTTTTTCATGCACTTTCTTTTTTTCCAAATTGCAGTAATGACATTGTTTTCTCAATTTGCAGCCAGATGGTCACATTCTTTTGCGAGACTATGCAATAGGAGATTATGCTCAAGTAAGTGTCCATATATCAAATCTATACCTGTTTTGTTGGTATTTTTTCCTTGTGTACCTTGGGTGTTAAAGTTTGTTACCCGTGGTGTCTTTAATAATACTGTATAATACCAAAGAATCTCTATTCATATCTATCCTCTTGGCTGGCTTTGGCTGCACTTTGCAATAACTCTCTATCAGGAATCAAACAACATCCTCTTTGCCCTGCATGTTATCAGTGTTTACTAATTTATTGCTTGCCAGCAACTCAAAAAAGACAAATGAAAAATGTGCACTGTTCACTACATTTTTCAAAGAAAAATTTATGGAGGTTGTTGGGAATGGCCTAAGTAGCAATTAAAAAATCCACAAGTGATAAGACCTCGTGCAATATTATTAACCGGTTTAATTTACCCCTAAAATCCACTTCATTATTGGAGTTAGGGGTGTCCACGGATACGGATCCGATTCCGCTCAGAGCGGATTATGGTTTTTAAGATCCGGAACCGAACCGAACATTCACGGATCGGTTACGGATCAGATCGAGTCGGATCGGGCGGATTTGACAGATTAAAGAAGATTATTGAGCGGATTGAGCGGATCGAGCGGATCCGATCCGATCCGGAACCGTCAGATGAGAAATTCTCGATCCGGAACCGAACAGAACATTCACAGATGGATCAACGGATGTTTCGGATCGGTTCGGATTGGTTGGATTGGTGGATCGGATGATCCGTTGGACAGCCCTAATAGGAGTATTAAACTGTGACGGCTTGACCCCTGTTTTCAAAATTACTATTACTAGTAATTCTACTAGAAGTAGTCAAAGGGTAATAGGCTGCTAATCTCCCGAATTAACCAATTGTTTATTTAGTGCTCGGAACTCGTTCATAGTGTAATAATGTCTGTTATAGCCTATATGGCGCCGGATTTTCTCCTTTTCACCTTCTCCATGTTTGGACGCCCAAATTGAAAACTCATTCTAAGAAAACACATTCACCATTTTTCACTTTCTAAGACAAAAAACCAGAAATAGGTCCTAACCTCCTTTTCCATTTCTACTTCTCCTTTTCACTTTCCTTCAACTTCACTCTCCCATTCCTACCCTCCCCTTTTTCCACCATTACAAACAACAAAGAGAAAGGAGAAGGCAACATAAGGGATGCCATTAATAGATAATAAAATTATCCACCTTTCATTTCAAGTCCATGGAGTTTCTATCATTGAGCAAATCACGTAACAAAGCATAGCTTTCACGTTTGATAGCAAAACATATTTAAAACCGTATAGCTTGGATATTAATCACTCACCTTGGTCCACGTGTTCACTCGAACTCCCCAAAATAATTGAACGATGTAAACAAGATTAGACGATGTTGAACGAGTATAAACAGTTTGGTAAATTACACACCTCTCTCATTTTAGTTATGTGCAAGGATAAGAAAGGAGAAGGCAACATAAGGGATGCCATTAATAGATAATAAAATTATCCACCTTTCATTTCAAGTCCATGGAGTTCCTATCATTGAGCAAATCACGTAACAAAGCATAGCTTTCACGTTTGATAGCAAAACATATTTAAAACCGTATAGCTTGGATATTAATCACTCACCTTGGTCCACGTGTTCACTCGAACTCCCCAAAATAATTGAACGATGTAAACAAGATTAGACGATGTTGAACGAGTATAAACAGTTTGGTAAATTACACACCTCTCTCATTTTAGTTATGTGCAAGGATAAGCCCCTGAAACTTCATGTAATAAATAGGACCCTCAGTTTTCAGTTTTACTCATTCAGAAATCTAGAGAAAAGTTTTGTTCATTCAGAAATCAAGAGAAAAACAGTGTAATATGAAAAAACCAAAGAAAAGAGAAATATTAGAAAATTTCAAAATAATGAGAATTTGATCATTCTAGAAGATTAATCGCGATAGTTCTTGAAAAATTATTCCATACACATATTGTGTTGAATATTTGTTTGACTTTTACATAGGTTTCTTTTAGTATTGTCTTAAGTTTATAACATGTTATCAGCACGAAGCTCTAACCAAAAAGAAAATCCAACTAGAAATAAATAGTGTATTCCTAATACTTGAAGTATTTTTACTTTATCATAGAGTTTTCATAGATACATGAAGTATTCTATTCGAAGAAAATATGTGAAGTATTTTATTTACACATACCTGAAGTATTGAGTGAGTTTAAAGGGCTTTTACGAAGAAAATGATTTATTGGGCCCATTTAATTCGTTTTGTTTGCTGCTCTTTTAGTTTTCCATTACCTTTTATTAAAAGTTTTCCCTTTCCTAAATGAGTGGCGATATTTTCCGGACTACAATAGGACTACAGTAACTACTCATCAGTGGCCTTGTAACATTATGGCCTTGTTCGTTTTCGATTTTCAAAATTCAATTTTCTTAATTATTTTTCAATTATTTTCTCTATTTAAAAATATTATTCATATTTTTCTCTCTATCTCTCCCTAATCAATAACCCTTAGTTTTAATTATTATCTTCATTCCTCCATCTAATCATTACAAAAACCAAAATACAAAACTCAAACCAAACACAACATATATTTTCTCTGTCCAAAAAAGTTAAAGTCTCTTTGGGATTCAAACTTTTTTTCAAGACATAATCGTTACACTTTATCATTTTTGTCTGCCCGTGATCATTACAATTATGCGTTTAAATAATCTTTCCACATCAAAAAAGGAAGGGACAAAAATTAGAAATTTATCAAATAAAGTACATTAATTTTTGTAAATGACAGCCCGACATGAAATATAGGACCAACTTTTTTGAGACGGAAAAAATAATATTTTATATATAAAAGCATCATTCGACTAGTGGAGACCCACGTAAAGATTAATCTCTCCACTGGTCTCCTTCTTTTTGTAACGTCAATGTGAGAGGGACTGAGAAAAGGAGAAAAAACAAATAGAGAAAGCTGCATGTGCTGGGGCATGACTCAAAAATCCTTGAGATTAATTTTTTAATTTCTCAAAATCATCCCATTAAAACTTGATTTAGTTTTAGAAATATCATCGTAGGAAGATTTCTTTCAGAGTTACCCAAAAAAAAAGATTTCTTTCATAATCCGGCCCCCTCCGACTTCAATTTCTGACTTCGCCACTGTTTTCAGCTCTAATCATTTACAACTACCTCACATACAAGTGGACTTACATACAATTATGAGTGTAAGCTTCACATGTATGTAAGGAGATTATAAATAATTAGAACTGAAATGGTTGTATAATAAGCATTTTTATTACGCTGCGGCCTCCTCCACTTTCTCCGGCTTTCTCCGAAAGATGACAACGTGCGTACAACTTGTTTTACTACTACTATTAATAAACAGATGGGGCCCGATTCGCTATTGCTAGTGGCCTCCTCCCCGGGAGAAAGCCGGAAAATAATGACGCGGGTGCCGTACGTCACAGGAATGACGCGGTGTTCCTCAGAAAAAGAGAGAAATGACGCGGGTGGGATGCTAATTGTGAGGGTACAGATCTACATGCACCAACGGTGCACATATTGGTCCGTAGGGTTCACGAACGGATTTTACATGAAAAATTCGTGCCGTTCGGTAATTTTAAAAACAAATTTTCAAATGACATTGAGAAAAGGACCCTGCTTTTGGGTCCCACACGAGTGATCCGAACCGTTCATTGTTCTTAAAACATTTTTTCGAGGGGCCCCACAAAAAATCAGCTCAATCGGACGGTTAGAAATACTTGAACCAAAGTCCCACCGTTTCAAACAAAATATGCAAACATACTCCATTCTATTAATTACTCCTAAGATAATTAAGAAGTCAGTGGAACTGGCTTATTGTCAAAAGTAACTAGAAGGGTTTGCATTGACAAAAGCAATACAGAGCTATGGTAATTTCCCTTACAATCTTTTTAGGACCCTGCTAGGGGTACCGAAGCTTTAGTCCAGAAAATGTACCAAGCCCATTAGGGGATCCACTTTTGGGTCCGACACGAGTGATCCGAACCGTTCATTATTCTTAAAACAATTTTCCGAGGGCCCCCACAAAATTTCAGCTCAATCGGACGGTTGGAAGTTCCCGAACCAAAGTCCCACCGTTTCAATCAAATTTGTCGGACCCAAAAGTGGATCCCCGTGTGCCCTCTGTACATTTTCGGTGCATTATGGTCGGTACCCTTATCTTTATCCATCTTTTTATTACTCTGAGCAGCTTCTACGTGAAATCAAATAGCACAAACGACAAAAAGAATTTTATCAACATCGATGAGCAAGGCACATGACCATATCGTGTTGTAAGGACTAAATTAACCAAAATAGAATCCCAAGGAACATGTTAATCTATTAGCAACATGTTCAATGACTTAACGGCACAGCTGCTCCTGCACACTGTAAACTTCACCGAATGCATTCAGAATAATGATATTTGGCAATGTTAAATTGCTTTTGTTTGTGATTATTTCGATTGTCTTGTAGTAGTACATAGAGAATAACTGTGCATTCAGGGAAGAACAGTAGAAGAACTGAAACACATTGACCATTTCCAACGACATACAACAGACTGAATACTCATACAACAGACTGAATACACATAAACCGTACACGACAGCCAATACCTTACAAACGAATACACAAAGAAGAAACCTCTGGCTTCTTTCATACTTACTACTCACCATAGGCTATTGGGCGCGCGGATACAAATTACATAAATATTTTTTTGGTAATGAATTACATAAATACTTACACACGCTCATGTGAATAAAGGGTCTCACACACAAAGCACCGTAGTCTGCAGTATTCACCCCAGCCCGCAAGCACAAATCCTTCCGGAATATGTTCCCAACGCACTCCAATGCTAATTAATCTCAGCGATATCGGCATTGACGGTCAACTAATGGATGGGGAAATTTGATATCAAAAGGTGAACTGGATGGAAGGACAGTCCAAGCAATTTTAGAAAAACAAGATTATAAGCTGTTAAATACGGAAAACCCACATATGTGTCCATATAAGTTAGTTTCGTACCTTACTAGGATACAAATTTTCAGTGTGTTATTTCTAAGTTTTATTCTTAAAATAATCTTTAACATCTATATGCACATATCCATTTTATTTTAGCACTCCGTATTTGTTTCGTTATAATGTGCAAGTGTCTATCCTATTAGACCACGTATCATTAATCGATAATAGGAAACAAATATTAATTTAAGCTTAAAGTTACCATTTAATTGTACAATGCATCTTCAATATTATATAGGTGCATAGATACATTTTTCTAGGTGTTTTGAAATTTGGACCGAATCGTTATGATTCATGATTCGATTCGATTCACAATTCGGAAAAAGACCAATCCGATTCTCGATTTGATTCACGATTTGACAATTGTATCCCTGTTTAACAAAGTCTAACTCCAAAAAGAAAGCATCTTAAAAACACAAAACAAGACACACTTGGGATCTGAGCCATTCGTTGCACATGGGTCCACATGAATCGAATAGCTCCGGACGCAGTTGTATGAGGATTTGCGTTATAAAGTTGTATTTGTAGGCTTTCTGAAAAATAAAATGACAAAGGAATTTGTGTTTATGAGCAAGGAGGAACTACAGTATATAACTCGAATTGCAAAAGCCGGATGAAAGTTTTATTAACACTGCGAAGGGGAAATACAGAGAAAACCAAGAGATATACAAACTGCTTACTGGGGTTTCATATCATGCAGAAATCTAATGCACGCCGAAATGTTAATAACATCCAACTACGGGCTCGAAGATCCAACTTTAGAGATCCATGGAAACAAAGATCCAACAACTTTAGAGGTTATAAAGAAATTGTTCCAATAACTCCATCATCTTAAAACATAGGAAGTGCAGAAACAAATTTGAAGTACACAAGTCCAATATATCTCACAACTTCACACATATTGGCGAGTCGCAATGTTCAATTCGGCAAGTTTTCGAAACCCTTTGGAACTGTACTACCTTCTCCAGGAAGTTGCTCTTTTCCTCGAGAGTTAAATCTGAACAATCGATTAACACCTTTTTCAACACATTGCCATTTTCCAGAAAATACTTTAGCAGCTTCAGCTCGCTGTCTACTCCATGAAATTGAATAACTACTAACTTTTCAAGTTTTGACAAGAAACAACAAGTTGTCCTGTGTGGTTCAACCCAGCTGAATTCATGATTCAAATCACCTTTGTAAAATCCCTGATTCTCAAAAAAAATAAAAGACAAAAGAAATGATTAGCAACAGCGAATAAGATCCACAAAATTGGAACTTCTCTAGGCAAAATCTCACCTTCCACAGTACGAGAGTAGCTAGATTAGGAGCACTACAAAGCAAGTCTGGTAGCAATCTCCAAGAATAATCATCGGGAACAATGAGATTCAAACGGATCAAATTCGGGAAAAGAGGCAACTTATTATCATCAGCAAAGTCCAGAGCCTTTACAAAGATAAAATTTCAGCCAACCATAAGTGCATGCCAAATGATATGCAAGTCCAATATTCTATGAGAAATTAATGGAAGAACATTCTGAAAGAACTCATCAAAAAGGAAGTTCAAATTTACTTACCGCCATAGTTGCTGAATCTAGAGTAAGAAACTTGACACTAGTGATTCCTTCCAGAAGCTTAAATATTTGATTAGCATGTTCCTTCATTCCAATATCTTGTATACAGCAGTGTCCAACTTCTATATATGCTGAAACTAAGGAGGATAGGTTTTCCAGAGAATAGCAAGGTAAATAGTCATCATTAACAATCAGGTCTTCAAGAACTGGTGCATTACCGACAATCTTGTTTCTAGAAAGCATCATCCCCCTCTCTAAATGCTCGTTATGCAGATATGCAACCAACTGAAACTCTAATCTCTTCAAAGCAGGCGCACAAACGTTAAGAACCATATCTTCCTCATTCTCCACGTTGGCTCTAATATACAAATCCTCCAGCAGGGGGCAGCTACTAAAGAGCTTCTGTGTTATGTCATTGCCCGGAAAATGAAGTGAAACCTGAAGGTCTCTGAGGTTTGGCAACCAAACAGAGCTCAAGGGCGTATCAAACTCAAGTTCCTTTGCAAGTTGTAACCTTGCAAGTGTCTTGCAAGTGAAGAGTTCCGAAGGCAAGCTAAGAGGCTGGAATGGGCACATTTGAATATAAATCACTCGAACATGGCGCCTAATGGCAACTCTTAGCCACTCATGTAAACGAGATGCCACAACTTCTGAATCAGGACCTCTCACATAAAATGAAACTCTTTCTATAGAAGTCAATTTGTGGAGGAGTAGTACATGATCAACAAAATTCACGAAACTTAAGTCATTATCATCAACGGTCTTTAAACTCATCCATTCAAAGTCAAGGCTTGGGACCAAAGCCCACAAGTCCTTCCATCTTAAGGACAGGATGCTGGTTCTGACTGCATAATGGGTTGGCATCAAGGAGAGAATGTGGAGAAGAAGTTCCTCCGGCAAGCTGCTTATTCTATCTTCTCCATCTCCAGTGTAGACATATTTTGACAATGAAGTCATGGTTTCTATGGTGCTTCTACAAAATAGAATGGAGAAAATTAGATTAAGCTAAATACATAATTGTCAGCAGTCAATCAAACCAAAAAATCAGGGTGCACATCTAGTTGCTTCCTAAATAACTGTTGGAACAAAACGAGAGAGAGGGGGGTGGGGTGTTACGGGAAAGAGAATCCAAAGTATGTATGTTACATGGACTTGGATGCGGGCTCCGGGTGCAACTATGCATCCAAAGTGTTGGATTCATCCAAATTTCGTCTCAAAGAGGCAGGTACACGC
The DNA here is from genome assembly GCA_963854785.1 of Vaccinium vitis-idaea. Taxonomy (NCBI): domain Eukaryota; kingdom Viridiplantae; phylum Streptophyta; class Magnoliopsida; order Ericales; family Ericaceae; genus Vaccinium; species Vaccinium vitis-idaea. The sequence goes on from OY978221.1 coordinate 881,810, forward strand.
TAAACATGTCATATTTCTTAGTATTTTGATATTATTTTTCCAGGCTAATTGGTGTTTGTAAGTTGCCTTGGCATAATGTAAGACTTATACATACTTTATGGTAAATTCAAATAACCAAACATGGTTGCTAAGTGAATGTCCAATTAAACACGTCGGACACGCATCCAATGACCTAATCAGAGTTACCCTTGCAACATTTAGAAAGAGTCCCTTTAACATAGATGGAGCCGATGACAGATTGTCCCGAGAAACTTGAAGAAGACAAAGCTCCAATTAGATGGCCAATGATTCCCGTCATAGTAAAAGAAAGGGACCATAAATCACAATATTCTAGCTATCGATCTCAAGTTAAGACCTCAAGAGTACAGATACAACGATATGCCCAGTTGAGTTTCTAATTTCAAGCAACAACACTGACAAATAGCACACTTAAAGGGTCAAACTACAGGCAAATTTTTCCAAGCAGGTTTTCAACAATTGGGAAAATCTACTACAACTCTACAAGCCTAGAGAAAATGGACAGCTATACAAAAAACTCAAGGAATCTTATTAGACCTTGACCTCTGGCTTTGGCTCGTCATCAACTATGATTCTGTATTGCTAATTAGATGTCAGATGAATCCAACATCTGGAAGGATAAGAAAAGAATAGATCATTATGCACGCCATCAGTTGCTAAAAGCTAAGTTAGCCTATTATGTGCTACACCCTAAAAGGTAAGAGGAAAGTACCCCCAATTGGAAACAATGGAAAGGCAAATATTCAGCAGGTTAAAAGGACTCATACTCTCTTACAGACAACAGTGTAATTCTATTTACTGAACTACAATCAAACAAACTTGCCGAAAACAGTGAAACTGTATTAAGAAATACCTGTGGTAACAAATTTCCACTGTTTTCAGAAATACCTGTGGTAACAAATTTCCAACTCAAAAGTCCATCAAATTGGCTCCTCAACCCCCAGAATCTGCAAAATCTGTCAAGATAATAAAAGCTACAGGATCTTTATATGGTACATTTTACAAACACCAAAATTCAAGGGGCAAATGGAGGGAATGTGCAGTTTCCAAGTCTAAGCAAAACAGTTGGATGAATCTAATCAGCACATTTCACAGAGAAAGACCAAGATTAGAACTGGATCTAAATGCCCATGCCTAAAATCTTAAGATCTGGACTAAAAGAGATCGTCAACCAGTCTTGCCTTTAACGAAATCTAAAAGAACCGCAGAAACATAACAGAAACCAAAGAAAATCAAAGTAAGATTAATTCAATCCACAACACCATGAAATTGAAAGAAAAATGGAGCTGAGAAGGCAAAGATCTAGAATTTGAAGAAGACTGCCGCTACCTAAATGGTTGTTGGCATCGGCGGTATCGCACCTTTTGTTTGACAGTTCAGAGCAAACCATCTCTTTCTAGGTCAGGTTAGGAATTAGGGTATCGCGCAACTTAAATGAACAATGACCAAAGGAAATCGGAATAATTGGTAATTCTTGGACTAGGCGTAAATAAATATGTTTCCTTAAAAGTCCTTCAATTTTTGCTACCAAAAACTTTAAAAAATGAAATAATATTTTACGAGAACAAGATTTACATCACAATAAATGTAGCGCATGTTCTTGAAACCTGTGGAATTAGTCGTAACCAGTGTTCTAAAAGAAGGTCTAGAAGGCCGAGTACTCGGCGCCTAGGCGCTAGAAGGACCCTCGCCGACTAGACTAATTATCCCGACTATCCCGACTAATTGCCTGACTAGGCACCGAGTACTTGGTCCTGGAAGCTAGAAGGTGTCCGGCCGCCCTGGGAGCGCCTAACGAGTTTTAGAACCTTGGTCGTAACTATTTAAAAAGACCATATGTGATTGCTTGATACCTATTCCAGGGGCCACTTCCTTACAACTTAAGCTTTTGGAACAAATGGTTGTCTAGCATAGCATGTCTATTATAGCATAGAAATTTTGATATGGAAGGTGTTGGGTTCAAGACCCTTAACCTGTATTTTACCACCAAGATGTTTTTTGAGCACACCTTACCATTTTAGTGGTCGTCTTCTATTTCCATTGTGTCTCTATGTTCAATAAGGAATTGCACACGCAGGAGGGCATCAAAGCCTGATATAAACTCGAGGCAAATCGTTTAGCCAGCTCTGTTATTTGGTGGTGCTATCTATGGATCAAATATATCCTTCATCATTAATTTACCAAACGGTTTGCTAAACTTCGTGGCAACCTCTGCCAAGCTCAAGACATTGCTCATCGATGTTTAGGCTAACACTCACCACCACAGATATGCATGTGCTACTACAGCTTTCATCACTCATAATGCAATTATTAATAAAAGAATCACTTGCTTTGTAACTGAACAAAAGCAGCATATGCCTGCCAGCAGAAATATTCTAGTTCTTCAAGGAAATTGATGGCTCACAGTTTTGACTTTCATCAACTTGTAGCTGCACTTTAAGGCACATTGGGTACTTAAATTGGGTATCAAATGGTGCTCGGAAGTAGAATTTGGGCCATTTAAAGTCAAATCTTTCATTTGATGCAATTTTTCAATGAGATATGCTATTAGAGATAAACACGTACAAATTGCTAACTGAGGTAGAAGTCAGTTGATTCTTCCGAAGAACCGGAAGCGAAGTGCTATGCCGGGGCGGGGGGACGGGAAAAGAAACGGCTCCGAAGAAAGAAATTGGGGTTCCAAATGCTTCTCCACGCCCAACGAGATGCGCCAACCTCGGGATGCTTTACTCCTGAGGTTTCATACCAGGCAAGAATCTAATGTAAGCTGAAAAGTGATTACATCAAACTACCGGCTTGAAGATTCAAATTTAGAGGATCCATGGAACCAAAGACGAACAGTTAATTAAGAAATTGTTCGAATAACTTCATCATCTTGAAACATAGAAACTGTGGAAACAAATTTGGAGCACAGATCCCAATATCTCATTAAACATACTCGCAATGTTCAATTCGGCAAGTTTTTGAAACCCTTTGAAACTTTACTACCTTCTCAAGAAAGTTCCTTATTTCCTCAAGAGGTAAATGGCAACAACCAATTAACACATTTTTCAACACTTGGCCATTTTGCAGAAAATACTTTAGCAGCTTCAGCTCATCGTCTTCTCCATGAAATTGCATAATTCTTAAGTTTTAAAGGCATGAGAAGGCACAAGTAGGTGTCCTTTGTGGTTCAACCCAAATGAATTCATCCATCAAATCTTCAAATTCATGATCCTTGGGAAAAGAGAGGAAAAAATTTCAGCAACTGTGAATAAGATCCTCCAGTAACCATTACCCAACCAGAGTTAGCTCTGTTGCAAAAAATGGCGAATGGAATTGGCCTAGAAGAAGAAATGTCATTGTCCAGGAAATCATAGAGTCTACTCCAGATAGTTTTACGCCTTGTGTTGATAAGGAGGATACAATTATTTGTACTCTAACTTCGAATAGTGTTTACTCCTCCAAGTCAGCCTGAGAGGCCCTTCAATCTTTCTAGGCCTTCAGTGAGTTGGTTTGAAGTGGTTTGGTTCAAGCACCGTGCTCCTAGATTGGCAGTCACTCAATGGATGGTCATTGGTGTGTCAAGGTAGATTGGGTACATTCGATAGGCTTGCTAAATGGGAGACAGTTGCTCATATCCCTTGTGTGCAGACTGCATATAAATGTTGAGAAATCGGCCAAACCAACAAACACCGAACACGCAAAGAAATCGAGAACAGAAAACCACCACCCTAGACACAGAGATGTTTACATGTTCCCCAAATGCGTAGTTGAGAATATCAACGGCTCACACTAGTTTCACTATGTAACTTGAATAAAGAGAGTACAAGTTGCATCGGTTGCTGCTGTGTATAGCAAAAGTATTTATAACTTATAACAACTACTACACGCAAGTGGTGGCTAGCTCATGCGGTAGAGCTCTTGCATGCTCCACGCTGCATCCCAAATCTATGAATGACGAATGAAAAAAGAATAAATAAATAAATAACAACTACTGCATTAGTATTTATAATCGCGACCAAAATCGAATCAGGCTTCACCAACCTAACAATAAATTCAGAAAAATAAAACCTCAAGAGAATATTTCCCTAGTTAGATGGTTCCCGACCAATTTTGTTGAGTTTCCTTATTCTGATTACTGGAAGTCTGAAAAGGAAGTTGTCGCAAATCATAGATTTTAACTCATTTTGCCGTAAAATAAACATCTAATGTACAAGTACAAGCTTACCTCTGTCATTCTTATCCCTCTTCTCTCTGTTTCTTCTTTCCTCAACTTGATCCAAGCCTCTCCGTCGCTTCCATTTCCCCGGAAAACCCATTGCCGTCGGCGAAAATTTGCCGGAATTGAGCCATCGCCACCACGTGCCTCGTGCTTCGCCCCTTAACCGATTTTGTTGTGTTTTCTTTTAGTAATTAATTAATTAAAGGCGTGATAGGAAAACACGCTTTCTGGAGGCGTGATGTGAAACCATGCTTTCAAGGATGCAGAAATTTTCAAGCTATTTCGTTGAACATCTCAGAAAAAGCAACCAAGCACATTCTCGTTAAGCATCAGATCTTCAAGAAAAGCATAAGTTTATAGCAAACACCCCATCCTACAACTGCCCGCCTCCTCCGCCGTTCACCTCGTCGTTAAACTCTAACAAAAATCACACCAAGCTTTAATTACGAGATTTGTTTGAAGTCAGAGAGACAGGGCGGCTGCCGGAGCAGTGACCGGCGGCGGAGATGTTGGAGGATGGCCGGAGCAGTTGCCTGTGTCAGTGGAGTGGCCCTCGTAGAAGAGGAGGAGGCAGCTTGTGTCGGCGGAGTGGCCCACGCAGAAGCGGAGGAAGCAGTTGCAAATTGGGGGAAAAACCGCAAGTGTTTCAAAGAACAAGCTACTCAACCATATAAGGAAGAAAACGTGTTCTTCCAACACGCCCTCAGAAAACGTTGTTACAAAACACGTTTTTTAAAAGCGTGTTTCATAAACACGTTTTTAAGTCCTTAATTGCTTCGGGTAATCCGTTTTAAACCACAATAAAAGCGTGAAATGCAAACACTTTTTCCGGAAAACGTGAAATGCAAACACGTTTTCACGTATTTGGGGAATAAAGTTAGAAAAAGTCCGCTTTAATTAATAAAGTTAAAAAAAAAATGCAAAACAGTTAATGAGCCCTCGTGCTTGGTTGCCGTGGTGGACTGGGAATGGGGTGGTCGATCCAGACGGCAGGGCTACTGAGGGCCCGGAGGTGATTTAGTTACTCAATAAAAAACATACATACTGTAATAAATTTCCTATATTAATGTGGCATGGGACTCAAAATGATCGAACTTGTACATTACAGGATATGAAATTAGAAAAAACGTTATTAGTACAAAGAATGTAGCTTTGCTGTTAAAAAAAAAAACGAGACAAAAAGTATAGATTTCGAAAGAAAATTTATCTCTTTGTTCAGTACCCTCAAGTCCAAATCCTATCTCCGCCGCTCATCCACTGATCGGAGAGGAGTTCGATACGCAAAGGATACCGTAGTAGCATTCTAATCAAGTCTAGTATAGTCATATGAAACCCGTCTTAATAGTCTTATACCAAAGTGGGATTTATTATATAAGGGGATCCATCAATCCCGTATGAGTCTATGACCAGTGACCACAAACTTTAACCTCATGGTTTGTTTACATCTTTGTAATATTACTCTGTTGTTCATTGTCACGCGACCGCCTAATTGATCATGCGGGCATGATATCCATGGCACTGACTCAAAAATTGTAAAATAGATAATGTAGCCGCAAACCTTACGGCCGAGATTCTAATTTCGTGGCTGCAAATTCAAGACTACATAGACTTTATAGGCTTTGGCCCCTACAAACGCTAATTTATGTGTGATTGAACCGTTAAAATGTTAGTTGAGTCTATTTTCCAATTGAAGTGATTTAGCTCCAAAAGATGCAGCCATTTTATTGGTGGTAGGTTGGAAACATGTCATTGTCGTTATAAATTGGGCCCAGACTATGTTATAGGAGTATATATGAAAATGATTTTCGTTGTAAATAAAAGATGGTGGAAGCGAACTTTAATATAGTAATTAGAAAGGTTGGTCGATGAAAGTGGGATTGAAATTATCAGAACAAAGCAGAAGTAATCATAGCCGTTAAGGCTAAATTCTCTTTTAAATTAGGCCCTAAAGTTTATTCCGAATTTCATTTTACTTACTTTCAAATGAAAGTCAAATCTTACATGGATTTAAAGACAGGCAACCAGTTTGCTTCAAAATTGACATCAAGAAATTCAATGTAAAAGTGGCCTTTTTGATTATCGAAAATAATGTTTGGAATTATTTTTTTTACATAATAATGTTTGGTTTTTTTTTCTTATATCCTCAAAGCAAATTTGACACCATGGTTGAAAGTTGGAACAATACAAGGGGCGTCAAATTTGAAGGTGTAAAATTGCCATATCAGTCTTAAAAAAAATTGACATCTCGAAATTTGAAACAAAGGTTGGAGATGCTCGAAATTTGCCATATCAGTCTTAGTTTTGCAAAAGATTTTAGCAAATGAGTTGAGTTGCTAAAATCATGGAAATTTCAAATCACAAAATTAAGTGGTTCCGTTTTTCGTTTTTCGATTTTTTTGACACCAAATTAAAGTACTCCTCGTGTACTTTAATTCGGTGTAAAAAATTCAAAAAACGATACACGGAAACACTTAATTTTTTGATTTGAAATACCATGATTTTAACACCTGCTGAACTCATTTGCTAAAATCACCATGATTTTAGCAACTAGGTTGCTAAAATCATTTGGAAAACTATGCCTTAAGCCTACATATTCTTGTTGCAAGAAATGAGACCATAATGTAGGTCGGAGCATCAAAACATAACGACTAGTTTCGATGAACCAAACAAATAGGAGTATATGCAAAAGGATGCCAAGAGGCAAATCATTTCAAGGCCAAGAGGTGCCTGGTATTTGTTTCTCCGAAAAACTACCGCGGAGGTCTGAGTGGTTTTGAGGGCGTGCCAGGATAGTGAGTCAGTCCAACTTCATATAAAGGCCTTCGTACCATTATATAACTTTCAAGTAATTGCGTTCAACCTAAGGGTGAAGCCGAATGATGATTTTCATGGTTTGCCTTGATGAAATGACTTAATAATTTCTCACCCGTTGTGAGAAACGAGAGGAACAACTATAGCTAAAATTCAACTTTATTAAGTAGATTAATAAAGCCGAATGGGAAATTACATGGAAATGTAAAAGATCTAGGCTACGCTAGGAAAGTAGATGAACATCTTCTCAACTCAACGGATTGAGGAAAATGAAAATGTAAAGGATTCTTTGCTAGAAAGTAAAGGATCATTGAAATTGATTGTAAGCGTTGGGCTTGATTAGTATTGAAACCCTCTCTAAGTCTTCAAAACTTGTATTTATAGGCTCCATGGATATAAATTATTTGCCTTTGGCACCAATCTCAGTTTGGCCGAGATGTTGCCATGTGTCCTTTTGTTTCCCGCCTTCATTGTATACTGCCAGGTGTCCTCCCATGCTCGCATAAGCCTTATAATTGGCGGTTATTAGCGGTTATTTTTTTATTTTATTTTTTCATTTTCATTTTGTCTGTTTTCGAAGTAAAACCAATGAAAAGTTCAATAAAGACTCCTCTTTCTCTTGACATTTCCATTTTTGCGCGACACAAGCACTGCTCTGTACCTAATGAACTAGCCATACTTCCGAAATTCCATAATTACAAAAAATGCAGACATTAAAAAGCACTAAAAAGGAACAGAAATTATAAAAGAAATCATACCAGAAAGATGAGTCTACATATTCTTGTTGACATCTCCAAATTTGAAGCTAAGGTTGGAGATGCTCTAAGCCTTGTTGCAACAAATTAGACCATAATGTAGGTCGGAGCATCAAAACATAACAAATAGTTTCGGGGAACAGAACAAATATGCAATTTGGATGCCAATTGGCAAGAGGCAGAAAATGTGCTCTATGCCTACATATTCTTGTTTCTGCCCTGGTATTGCATTTCTGATTTAAGCCACTGTGAATTTTCTATCGTGGGGTAGTCATAGCACTGGATGAGGATCCATTCCTTCTTCTCTGTTTCTAATTCCTATTTTGCTCTGGTTTTGCATCTCGGTTCCGCTTACATAGATGGAGGGTACTTCAATGCAAAAGCTCAACATATTGAATACTCAGTTCGATGACACATTAGAAAGCAACCCATCTTCGCTTTTGGTTCTCGATTTTTGTTGGGTGCACTTTTCATTGAAATCTTGTTCATCATGTCAATTATTCGCATGAGACGAGTTTACTGCGTCTTTGGTTTTTTCTTCATCTTTTAATCCTTCATGTGGTTGTTTGTGCTGGGGTTGTCTCTTGTTCTAACCTACATGGATCTTTCTCTGCTTCTGGTTCAGTCGCCATTTACATCTTCTTGCACTCAGTAAACGATCTTGAAGCCGACCTTAAGAGTTTGAGTAGACATGTTTCCACCACACTTTACTTGGTAATAGGGGCGGTGATTGCGCGCCAGGCGCGCAACTTAGACCCATTAACACAAAAAACATGAGTTATTCGGATAAAAAATTAAATACTTTCGTACATAATTTGGCGCAAAAAAAAAAATTATGAGTGACTGTACATTATTTTTGCCCAAAAATTATAAGCTCAACAAGCCAGCAATGTAAAATACTTTCGTACACAATTTTCCAAATTTTGACGCATTGAATTAAAGATCTCTATTATTAATTTACTTTGGTGCAAAATAATAATAATATGCGCAAAAAGTACTCTTTTTTTATCCGAAGAAAATTGCAAAGGCAACTCATAACTAATTTGGTGAAGGTCAATGTAGTAATATTGCCCCAACAATATAAAATACTTTCGTATACAATTTCAAATTTTTTCGCATTGAATTAAAGATCTCCATTGGTAGTTTAATTTGATGCAAAAAAGAACAAAAATTATGCGCTAGTACTTTATTTTTTTATCCGAAAACCACACAGAAGCAGTGCAAAATCCCTACTATATATAAAACACCAAACGTGAACACAACTTCAACTGGTGCAAAATCCCTACTATATATAAAATCCCTCATAATCAAGTAGATATCAGAAGGAAGGGAGGGCAATTCGGTAATATTGCCGTTCCAAAAGTGAACAGTATCTTCTACCCGTGCTTCATCATATATATATAGTAGTAGCCTAGTAGGGATATTCCCTTTTCATATATGCATGGTTACAGAGCTATTATGCTTAGGACTGGCATTGGCTTCCTTTCTTTGTTTTGGTTCGTGCACTTTCTTTTACGAGTAACTATTATTCAATAACAGTACAAGAATTAAAACAAATATCCAATTATAACATACAACCAAAATATTATAAACGATACAACAGATACATACATAGACAACCACAACCTTATGAACAAAGATGCAAAGAAGAAGGCTCTAGCTTCTTTCATACCAATACACACCATAGGCTAGTGGACACACACAAACTACACATAAATATAACACACTTTCACATAAATAACAGGTCTCATGTACACGTACCGTACTCTTTACTAGAGATTGGCTACCACACCAAATTCGCTAGTCCGCAACAATCATCCCGGCGCACAAGCTCCTCAATCCAAGAGTACTACAAAGACTAGATAGCTAGCTAGCAGAAGTTTCCCATGCACTTATGGCCTCCCAGCTGGATTAACCTCAGTAGTAATAATATTACGGGTAGGTCTTGGTCCGCAACATCTATGACATGCTTTAACGAGTTTTACCAACTTCTTTGTCAGCCACACCAAGAAGCGGCATAAGTGAAGCACCATAACAAATGCCAAAAGACCCAACCAACCAAGTAACAATATTACAACTACATCCGGCGACCCCCAAGAAGCGGAAAATGTTTCTGGGGATACTAAACAAAGTCCTATCCAATAAGCTCTAGCCAAACAAAAAAGAGTGACATACACAGTGAATATCAACAGCCATGTTACAAGCTTGTTGCCGATTGGGAGTCCAGTCATGGTCAGCATAATAGTGCTCAACGAAGCTACAAATATTATGCTGTTAAGGATTAAGTATGTTTTGTACTCATCATTATTGGTTTCACTGTCCAGAATGGCCTTTCCTGCAAATTGGCCATCTTTGTTTTCTTGCCATAAACCACCAGGTGGACTCAAAATAGATTGATAAGCCATGGTTGCCGTGAGAGTAGCCGCCGTTATTAAGTGGCCACGTACCTGTTGGAATAGAAGATGTATTTAATTAATTATGACTCTGGGTAATGATCACTTGAAAAAGTAGTTTTCTATGACTCCGACCCCGTGTACCGAATAAGTCCACAACTAACTAGTAATGGATGGTCCAATTAAAACTAGGCGTGAAAGCCACGAAACCCGTAGAATTGACCTAAGAAAGAAATTGATAGTTCACGGTTAGGGGTTCGATATCAGACCAAAGATTTCGCAAGGCCACCTGTGTCTTGTGACTACGAGTAGAGCTGCTCAAAAAAACCGGTGAACTATGAATCCGGTCCGGACCGAACCGATCCGTACCTTTTGGATTTTAACCGTGGATTAATGGTCCGGACACGGATTCAAAAAATAAAAACCGTGACTTTTGGATCGGACACGGATTTTGATTTTGAAACCGTGAATTAACCGATCCGGACCGTGAGATTTTTATTATATATAATTTTTTCACTTTTATATATGCATTTGAAGTGATTGATGCCTTGTGTTTTGAAATTCTTCACTCAATAGTTGTTTTTTTATGTTGGACTTTGATGTAACTAAGTATTTGTATTCCACTCTACAAAACTGCCTTTGTTTGTGCCTGCTTTTGTCTTTGTGAACTAGAACTATGTGGTAGTGTCTCTGTTTGTGAGTGAACTGGAAGTATTAATCTGCTATTGTGTTGCTAGTTTGAACTTTGAACTTTCTGGAAATGTCTTGCTATTGTCTTGCCTCTGTTGCTAGTCTTGCTATTGTCTTAATCTGGAAATGTTTCCAACTTTGAACTTTTTATTTAGTGCATTTGCATTTGCTATTTGCTAGTGGCTTACTGCCTTTGTTTATTGTTTTTTCCGAATAAGTTGAAAATCCGCGGATTAATCCGGAACCGATCCGTGACTCGCGGTTCGGATTGAACCGAACCGTGAGACTTTTGGATCGGACACGGATTGTATTTTCAAAAAACCGTGACTCGTGGATTAGGATTGGATTCATGCCAATCCGGACCGATCCGGACCGTGAGCACCCCTAACTACGAGACTTTATCTCAAGTACAACACTGCACATCATATATACCAGTTTGATCCCGAAAAAGGGATCCAAACCGTTCATTTGTCCGTCTAATCGACTTTTCTTGCACATAAAAAATCACATGGTTAGAAAATCGATATTCAAGTGATTTAAACATGTTTATCCTGAAGTTTATTTTCAGAAATTAAGTCTGATTTCAGATGACATAGTATTTTGGTCATGCTTATAACGATGTCAATAGTGTACTTTGTATGTAGGAGTCAAACTCAACGAGCCGAAGAAAATAAATGATCCTAATCTTTTTTTGGGCTTGGGATGTATGGAGCCCATTTGATCGAAAGAGTGTGTAGCTGTGATTTATAGCTATACATGCATGTGTATGTGTATCAAACTGTGGAAACTCATCAGAAAGAGAGGGAAAAAGTGTAAGTGCATTGCATCAAACTCATCAGAAAGAGAGAGTTTGTGTGAACCATCCAAAAATACCTGTTGGAGCCAGTCACGGTCGACCTTGATATACTTCCAAAAGCTACAAATGCATCCCTTTAATATTGCTCCAGGTTTACCGCAACGTTGAGGACGAGGAGGATTAACGGGAGGTGATTCGGGGTTGGGATCCAGCCCACCACGAATGGATGTACGAACGCCAGCCTGTAAAAATAACTCTCGGATGTCCATGGTTTTTAGGTCTCTGTCAGGACAATGCTCCACAACATCCAAAGCTGTAGAACCGTTCTGGTTCTTGACACTGGCATGGTTTTTGACACTCGTTATTCCCAACAAATATTCTATGGTCTGCACATCCAAAGTTCCACCAGTGTCGGATATCAAAGCCAACAAATTAAGAGCAAGAGTAAAAAGCAAATTAAATCTTCCAATAAATTTTTACTAGATTTTCTTTCCTTGGTTTGTTTTTTTAATACATTAGTAACTCAGTATTCGGCTGCATGTCCACTAACAGAGGTCTAACACAAGTTACACAATTGGTTAGGCAAAGGTAGAAATTCAACTCTAGACCAAAAGCTTCTTAAGACTTTTGGTTGTCATGTAATAACCACTGCACATAGGGCCGGCCCTAACGTTTGGTTTGCCCTAGCCAAACTCTGAACTTGGTTGCCCTCATACTAGTAAGTCATAAAAAATAAAAATAAAAACACGTAAAAGAACATAGAAAAATCGAGGTTATATTATATTTTTATAAAAGAGAATGGATGAATGGGCCTTGTACTTTTGTCATTTTGGGCTTTGGCTGTGTCAAATCAAAAAATGATTGGAACGCCTGGGGATTTGATCTCGGGTCAGTGGTAGTAAAAAACTTCAAGGAGACCACGACGCCAAGCTCTCATCTTGGCAACATATTGGAACTTTTTTATATTTAGATATACCTTACGATTTTTTTTTTTGGGTTGCCCTGCCCAGGGGGTTGCCCTAGCCCAAGGTCTTGCCAGGCTTGGGTCTGGGCCGGCCCTGACTGCACAAAGTGTGGCAGATTAAGACATTGTTTGATAACTCAGTTTCAGTACTTAAAACTGAATGAATTAAGTACTAATAAGTAATTAAGTAAATTTGATAACCACATTTTACATTACTTAAAAAAAATAAATGTCTCTTAAAATGTAAGCGAAAATGTTGACATTTTATTTTTTTTCATTTATTTATTTCATTTTTGCAATCCAGTATGAAAATATATGAAAGGCAAAGTAAGAAAATTAGTTAATCATAAGCCACCACCACTATACCACCATCTTGCCAATATTCTGCATATTTGATAAATGTATTTTTTTTTCATTTATGTATTCCAGTATGAATATAAAAGGCAAAGTAACATAATTAGTGAATTTAATACTTCAGCTCCTCACACAGATCAAACAACTTATTTATTTCAGTGCTTAAGATTTAGTACATATCATATAGCTTATTAACTTAATGAATTCAACATTCAGTTTTCAAGACTTAATTTTCAGGTTTCAATTTTATCAAACAGCCCCTAAGTTTTTATTTGATATGTTATGGGGATTAATTATTGCAGCTTGTAGTTCTGCAAAAGGTCTCAATTTGTTTAAAAAACAGTAAACTTAATTTTTGACATAGTTGTTAATTTGTCTCAGTCGTCTCGATGAGATTAATTTAAAATATTAAACTTTTCGGTTATCAAAGAAGATCCGAAAATGACACAAAAATGGACAAACTAAATAGTCAGGTCCTTTTCAGTCATGTTACTGAGGATACTACATGGATACACAAATACTTACATCCATTTGTTTGAGGGCTGCAGCAAGATGCAAGATGGTGTTACCATCATCGTTTCTGGAGTTGAGAAGAGAATCCATGCCATTGCAATGTACGTATTGCACCAGTGTCTTTAAAGCTTCTAGCCTGTTATATCTGACGCACAAGTGCAAAACAGTTTCTCCTCTGCTTAATTTCTCATGAATTGAATTTGGTTTGGCCTCAAGAAGCTCCCCTATGATCTCTACTCGTCCTTTCATGGCTGCCAAGTGGAGAGGGATTCTACCTGTAGGAGTATTTTTTCCAAAAACACTTTCAAAAAAAATTATCCCTTTTTTAATGTTAAATTACAAGAGATTTTTTGTTCTTAATTTCTTGCCGGAGGTACGTTACGTAGGATGACAATGGTAAGTAATTAAGTTAGATTACTATTGAGTAAATCAGTTCGTATCCCACGACCTGAACTAACTCTCCTGGTCTTAATTACACCAGCTCACGCGACGGCCTATTTGTGTTTGTCGCATGCAATAACTTAATCTTTACACAGTTTACGTGCCTATTTATTTACAACCATGTGGTAGCTATATTATTGATTACTACTGTGTTTGAGAATTAAACATTTGTACAAAGTATGTATACAGTACTACGTAGAGTCTTATTTCGCATTGCTGAAGATGATACAAAGAGATGTATCATATTCCACCTATTTAGGAAAACCATAATTCCACCTATTTAGGCAACAATAATTATATATATTTATACGCTAAATAAGGATAAAAAAAGGTATTTTCCAAGTAAAAATAATGAAACAAAACCGTTCAAAATGAAAAGTTACGTGTTATTTCTAAACAGCATGAATATTTAATTACCTCTATTTTTTCCTATACTAATTTGTGCGACCAACACACAAATACAAAAAAAAATAAAAAGACATAATTACTAGAAAATATTTTACACCTAAACAAATAAAACCCAGATTAAAGTTGTTATAAGCATCAGGATAGATTTTTGTAGTTGCTACTGTCTACTAGAATCTTAACGTGGGAAGCAACAACTTCATTCGGTTAAAGCATCCTCATTGCTGCAATATAGCTATTGTAGCAAGTCAAATATAACAAAACATTGCTGCATCAATATCAACAAAGCTTTTATTTACTTTGTTTTCGCAATAGTGCCTCTCTTCTTTAAGCAAGTCGCTATTCACTTAACAACTGGAGTAATATTTTATATTATACGTTCAATCAATAAAATACTACATTCAGTCACCCTTTTATTTTGTAGGAGTATTATTTGCTAAAGAAATAAAATGCACATATTACACCATCAATAATATTTTTTTTGCAAATAATATTTGTGGCCAATTCTTTGATTGTTGCATAGGAAATTAAGAATAATCTTAAACCATGACACAAAGTAAGAATAAGAAGAAAAAAATTATTTGTTAGAAAAAAAAAATTAGAATAAAAAAATTAGAAAGATATTTGAATAGAAAAGTAGAAATGAAAAGAAAGAATAGTTTAATTTGGTAAAGTTAAAATAGAGAGTCTGATTCTGTAAGTTTTTTAAAAAGTGACTCGTTAAAGTAGAAAATGTGTTTTTGAAGTTAAACTTAGTCCAAAATTTAGTGAGCCTGAATAAGGATGTTCACCCATACAGACTACCATCTTGATCACGAGAAATACGGACGGTGTTTATCCATACATGACTACCATCTTGATCACAAGAAATACGGACGGTGTTTATCCATACATGACTACCATCTTGATCACAAGAAATACGGACGGTGTTCACCCATAACAACTCTTGTACGATCTCAAGTGCCCCTCTGACTGCTATGGAAGCCAAGTGAAGAGGCAAACACCTTATAAGCGACAATTGAGACCGTTTTTATTTCATGCACTCTCTTGTTTTTATGGATGACAACTAGGACAATTCTTTTTTTTTCCCTAGTGGACTCGAATACTAGAGGAGAGTTGCTATATGCATCAAGTTAACTAGATTTCGGATTTGCTATTGTCTACTAGAATCTTCACATGGGCAGGAACGGCGAATTTCTTTTGTTTGAGAAAAAGAGAGCAATAAACTATAAACAATTTAAAGAAAGAAAACACTACCATCTTGATCACGAGCGATGCAAACGTTAGTATTCACCCGTAACAACTCTTGTACGACCTTAACGTGGCCTTCAGTGGAAGCTAAGTGGAGGGGTGAACATCGTAGCGAGTCTAACTCAAAGGCAAGTGTTGGTTTCCGAGTTAGAATAGCTTTCGTGAAATCCAAATGACCGCGCAATGCTGCTAGATGCAAAGGCGTTTCATTGAAGAAGCCTTTGAGTGAGCCAACTCGGTCGAGAATGAATTGATCTTCTTCAATCAATGAGTCTAGTGCTGGGACACTCCCACTCAAACAAGCTTCATAGAGCCTTCTCCCCATGTCTTCTCTCCGGCTCATATTGAAATATATAAGCTTTCTTTAATAAGCAAAGAGAATTTTACTAACTTGAAGAATGATACAAATAGTTAATGCATGGGGGAGTAAGGAAAAAACTGCAATGAAATCGAAACGGCATACAATTCCATTTTTATAGGCAAAACCAGCCACAAGAAAACATTCATAAAAGTCAAGCATTTCTGCGAAGGAGATTCCAATTGATTTTCTACCACTAAAAGGGGAGATATAGTAGTAAAGTCAAATTTGGCTTTGTTTGGATGCCTTCTCACCCAAAAAAATTTCGGAAAAAAGTAAACTTTGGGGTCCACATCTGACGCGTTTTGGCAGATGTTATATCACTCCTCTGACGCGTAACTTGTCCTCTGACGTGTTCAACCAATATTATATCATTCCCCTTCACTTTTGGCAGACAAAAATTAAGTCAGTGGGCCCCTTTCACCCCAAAACCCAACGTGTAATGTAATTATCTTCCTTCCCTCCCTAAACCCATGTAATTATCTTCCTTCCCTCCCTAAACCCATCGAGCAATTGTCCTCTGTCACTTTAGTACTCCCAGACTTTGAAAAGTCATGGGGGTGGGGGTGGACCCCATTGTTCACATTTTGTCTAAAAATATTTGGGTGAGAAGGCATCCGAACAAAGCGTTTGTGTTTTGTTTTTTAGGGTTCCACATGGGTATATATCAGTCCAAATAAGTCTTGTTTTGATCAGAGGGCATAAAAAAATCAGTAGGTGTATTATGGTTTTTAGTTTTTGTAAACAAGACTTAGAAAAGAAATTCCAGTCTTTCTAGTACTCTCTCCGTTCCTTAAAAAAAGTAGTGTATTCTATTTTCGACTGTTTCTAAATAAGCGTGATGTTAGAAAGTCAATGAGTAAAAGTTGATACATTTTCTATTTTGTCCTTTAAAGTATATTCTTTTTTGAAAAGTTAATGGGTAAAACTTTAGTGATGATGTCTCCATCAAGGGCAGTAGTGAAAAGTGGATGTGAAGAGTGTAAACGAACTCAAGCCGAGCTCGAACTCAATGAAAATTTGACGAGACAAGCTAGAGCCGAGTTTGCCTAGGTTTGAATCGAAGTCGAACTTGTTCACGGGCCTTAAAATATTAGATATTTATGCTTTCATACAAGTCTAGAACTACAAATAAATTTTTTATTTTGTATATAAAAAAGCCTATACATATGCACAATTTTAAAAACATACTCCCTCCGTCCCTTTTTAAGTGATCCACTTGGGAAACGTGTATTTTTGCGGACGTTTAAAAATGTTCTTTCGTAGATCGTTTATAAAAAAAATTTTGCACCAACTTAAAGTACTCAATGAGCACTTTAATTTGGTATAAAATAAATTAAAAAGTTATATAGAGAAATATGTTTTTTAAGGGTTTGAAATTGCACGTATTCCCGTATAGATCACTTAAAAAGGGACGGAGGGAGTATTAAAATTTAAGTTTACAATACTTTTATAAGTTTATACATGTACAAGTTATAAAATTTTCTTTATGTATATGTGAAAATTATACATATTCAAGGTTATATACAAAATTCTTATGAGATATACATGTATATTCTAAGTTTGCGAGTCTAATCGAGCCGAATATTGTCAAGTTTAAATTTGGCTCATTTATTAAACGAGCCTAAAATTGAGATTCAGGTTCAGTTCGTTTAGTAACCGAATCAAACTCGAACGAGCCTGTACCGAGTTGAGTCTCGAATAGTTCACGAACGGCTAAGTTCATTTACAGCCTTACTGGTTTCTTTGGCAAACCAATTGTGCTAATTTTTTTCAAGATCATTTGAAAAATCATTTTAAAATTATTGAACAACTCAAATTTTCATGTACAATCCGTACGTGAACCCTACGGGCCCATCTGTGCGTGCAAATCTTTACCTTTAGGGCCCGTTTGGATGCATGACGTAGAAGAGGGATGAGGTGGGTTGGGGTAAATAGTCTACCTTCTCCTCCACATCCATATTTTGGCATCCAAAAAACACCCACGATCACTTATCCTCCTCCTCCAATTAGTCATGGCAAACCATGACTAAATATAAGTAAGGTGGGGGTGTTTAT
This sequence comes from Vaccinium vitis-idaea, assembly GCA_963854785.1. Classification (NCBI taxonomy): domain Eukaryota; kingdom Viridiplantae; phylum Streptophyta; class Magnoliopsida; order Ericales; family Ericaceae; genus Vaccinium; species Vaccinium vitis-idaea. The sequence continues at coordinate 899,821 of OY978221.1, forward strand.
ATTTAGTCATGGGAGATAACTCCCCCCATTTTACCTCCTTACCCCCATGCAATTTCCTTTGGATAAAAAAATAAAGCATTTCCGGGGATTATTTTTTATTTTTTTGCACCAAATCAAACTACTAATAGAGATTTTTAATCCGAGACAAAAAAATTATGAAAATTTTTATACTTTAGAATTTTATATTGTTCTCTTGTTTACTTGATGAACTAGGTTTGAAATATTCTAAATTTATATTATAAAAGAATATTGAAATGAATTACTCGATTATAACATAATTTCTGACAAATGTAACAAAACAATTAATTTTGGTATTTATATAGTTATATAAATACATAATCTAATATATGCATGCATTACCAAGGGCAATAAAGTCTTTTAACATGATTTTACATTATCCATCCTTATTATCCCCCGTTTTTATCCCTCATCCAAACTAGGGGTGTCCACGGTTCGGTTCCGAACGGTTCGGGTTGGTTTTCAACCCGAACCGCTCATAGAGGATTATCATTTTTAAGATCCGCAACCGTCCGTGGGTGACATATGGATGGGTCGGTTCGGTTGCAGATTTGACGGATCGGGTAACATCCGGATCCGCAAGCGTTTTTTATACAGTTTGTCCACAGATTGGTCGATTTTAACCAAACCCGACCTGACCCGTAACCGCAACTGCCAGACAAATATTATACTATGTGCTTGTTTTGATCCTTTTCATTCATACAAACTATGTGTAGGGAAATTACATGTCCGGCATTTTCCCATGTGTCTTTTGATCCATCATTGGTGGCCTTTTTCAAACTACTTTACCAAAGCAAGAGATGAAAGAAAAGGGACCCGCCAAGGGCCTTGATCTTGTTGTGGAATAGAGATTCAAAGTCTTCAAACCATTGATCCTAGATGCCGGAGTCTACACGCCCAAATTCGATTCTTTCATTTAGTGGATGGATTACTGCAAAAAGCAATGAAAAATTCAATATTTTTTTAACAATTTACTAGGTATTAACGAGTATTTTTAATTTAAGAAAAAAGTTAGAAAATTTTCTTTTAAAAGTCTTACTATTATTTTTAGGCCCCTCGTTTTGCGGATTGGACAAAAATTTTGGGACAAATGGAGTAATAAGTAGACTACAATTGTGATTTTGAAATATATAGTACCTCTATATTGCGATGCCAAATGTGTTGCAATAGTGAATGTACGATAATCATATCAATCTGATACGATAATCCTTGATGGTGGAGTCTACACGCCCAAATTCGATTCTTTTCATTTAGTGGATGGATTACTGCAAAAAGCAATGAAAACAAAGGAATTTTACCTGATTTTACCCATCTCAAGTACAATGAACAACCAAAGTTAGGAAATGCCACATGTTAACGGGGACAGGAATCCAGCAAATTGGCATATACTATTTCCTTTGTAGTTCTAACATAAGCAATGTTATATTTGGATCCATGCTTTTGAGTAAAGCACCCTTGCCAACACGACACGACACGACACGGCACGGGTGTGGGACATGATTCGGGTACGGTTCTTCCAAAGAGGACGTAGTCGTGAAATTTCTAGCCAGTTTGTACCAATATGAAGAAAAGAACAAAGTATCATTGGGTGCATACCTTTTCGTATAGAAAGTATTTTTGCTTCATCAATTGTTCAGATACAAAAACATAAATATGTACAAGATAATTATGTCAGGCATTTCTGTATTGGTATCCAAATCTGGATCCATATTTACTAAGGTACGCTCTATCTTGAGGTTTGAGATGCCTGATACCTAGATACACACCCTTGTTAGGGTAACATAAAACATAACACAACCATTAGCACCGTCACAAAATATCAGAGTTGAGCTTCATCCCACAAGCAGCAAGTTGAATATTTTATTTTTATTTTGTTAACAGATGAAATGGCAAGTGGGAACACAAAAGAATTGGTGGGACAGTAGGTTTCTAACTTTCCTTCAATTTGTTTGACACGGTTTCAATAAAGCAAGATATTAAAGACTAGGGACAAAGACCCTGACCTTGCTGTCTTCAAGCAATAGTCATTATGCTTTTCCTACAATTGGAAAGCAAACACCTAACTCCTAAAGTCTTGGTCTTTGAAGAAAAACGACAGATCGATATACGTAACATATGGATGGAACCTTCAGAGAAACAAGTTAGACACCAAAGGAAATACCATAAGACCTTCAGAGAAACTAGTTTCCTACATGACTGCATTTTAAAACTATTTGATTTGGATGAAGCCCCTTACTACCAATAAAGGAGTCGTAAAGCATCCTTAAAGTAGAGAGTCAAATCTCCAAAAATAAGTCAAAATCGGGCTCACCAAATGGCTGATCAATTTGGTTAAGTTTTTAACTTTGCTACAGTACTGCACCAAATTGGTGCGGCATTGTTCACTCACCGGGACACTATTCACACACTATTCATGCACTATTCACGCACTGTTCATTTTTTTATATTACACTTCGGGAGTAGGAGTAGAAAAAAAAATAGTTTAATGCAGTAAACTTAGAATATAGAGCCTGCTTTTGTGAACTTTTGTAAAAGTGACTTACTAAATTGTAAAATGTGTTTTCGAAGTTAAATTTGGTTTAAAATTTGGTGCTCCTGATAAGGATGCTCTAGTTACACAGAGAAGGTGCGGGAGCGGGAGCGGGAGCGGGAGCGGAAGCAAGAAGCTATAGAAGAATCAAGTAGCGGCAAGATTAGCCTGGTCACCTTTTAATGACCTAATCCGGATAATAATAATAAAAAGATTTGGCTTGCTAACTAAGCTGAAATCAAAGAAATTACGAAAACTATCAAAAATGGAAATAATTGGCAGAATAAAGAACTAGAAAGAACTATAAGGTTGCCAAAACAAACGGCAACAAAAACGGAGTTTCTTACTAAAAGTTATTGAGTTAATTAAATAATCATCCGTTTTTTTGACACTATTTAGATTTTTATCCCCCTTGTTTTACGGAGTTATGTTTTCATCCTTTTCTATTGTGAAATATCTTTTCTACCCTTTTAGTATGATATCAACATATACAGGATTATATTTTTTCCTAATTTTGTGGGATTCAATAACATCCTAATTTTGTGGGATTCAATAAGTTCCTAATTTAGTGGGATTTAACTATTTTTAATTTAATGAGATTCAATCACATCCATTAAGAGAGATAACAAAAGGAATTTCAAATTCAAAAATTTGTTACTAATGTGTGGTGAAATTATAAGATAACCAAGTAAAAAAAATTAAATTCGCACCAGCAAATATGGTAAAAAAGGAAAAGGGGAATTTTTTTGAAATTTCAAATATATTCTAACTTATCCCCATGCTTTTATGATTGGGTCTACGTATGACAAAATTATTACAAAAACACATTTGCATAGTAAGAATCATGGTAAATTTGTAGTCAATGTCATTTCCTCAGGTTTCATGGTAAATACGATAGATACGGTACCCATAAGTTCATGGTAAATACACTCGCGCAGCTGCACAACTAAAATTAAAGATTTACCATACAATATCAATATTTAGCCATGATCTATAACTATAAATGATTTTTGCCATGATTTGATGATAGATGTGTAATTTCATGGTAAATTTGTAAACCATCTAACCAGATTTCTTGGTCAATTTCAAGTTAATATGGTAAATTTAAGTAAACATAAGTTTGTGCATGAATTATGATCGGATGATATCTAAAATTCATAACACATTTTATGGTGATTTTGAATACCATGAATACCACATGTTCAAATTTCATGATAAATTTAAAATTTCTAATTGAATTGAACCAAAATAACAAATTTCACAAACGAGCCAAAATAGTAGATTTCATGGCCAAATCAAAACAACAGTCATGGTAAATTTGAATATCATCCAATCATTATTATTATTATTATTATTTTTTATCAGCAGATTCGGCACCATCCAATCGTTATTCCAAGGTTTTGAGAGCATTTACATGGCAAATTGAAGGATTAGACTAAAAAAACTCTCTCATAAACAACAATGAATCATCAAATGAAACGCATCAAATTTATGTTTGAATGAACCGATCAAGAAAAGAACAATCGTTATTCCAAGGTTTTGAGAGCATTTACATGGCAAAATTGAAGGATTAGACTAAAAAAACTCTCCCATAAACAACAATGAATCATCAAATGAAACGCATCGAATTTATGTTTGAATGAACCGATCAAGAAAAGAACAAACCCAGACTAGATCGGAAAATAAAAACGAAACCGAACAAAAAAAATACGAACTCCAGCCACCTCACAGCACAGTCGTTCTCTCCAAATGTCTGTTCTCTTTGCAATTGTGAGAAATCATAGTGGTCTCCATTGATCATTAGCAAAAATGCATAAGAATCACTTACTCCTCAAAGAGCCAATCTGGATGGCTTCCATCCTCAAGCCCTCAAAGTCTGTAAGGCCCCTCCTAATATTTTCTCCATTTCACAAATGGATCTGTAGAGACACCTGGTCTGGTCACCAAACCAATTGTTGGAATTCAAAGTGGCAAGCGAACTTTCCTGGGATTGCATGCTCCGATTTCTCTTCACCGATTGGCGAGTGGGAGTATGGATTTGGGACCGAGAGAGGTGAACGATTGTTTCTGGCATTTTTTTAGATTTATAGGGTATTAATGGAGATAATGTAACTGTTTTGTTTTGCGTAAATTTGGGGATTGGTTTTATCCCCAAATTCCTAAATTATAGCCTTGGACTTCAGAATTTTGAAAATGGTCCACTACCTACCGCCCCATATATGCAACTTTTAATTTAGTCCTCAATCCCTTAATATGTTATAATTATATATATATATATATATATATATATATATATATATATATATAAAGGGCATTTTAGGATTTATCTGAATCTCGGGATGGAAACATAACTCCTAAATAGGCCGAGGATGATTTTCTAATTTCAAGTGACTAAAAGGATAATTATTTAAGTGCCCCAAAGTTATTAGCAAATCTATTATTTCCTAAAACGACAAAATTCCCCTTTTGAAGGCCTACACGACGTCGAACGGCCGAAATCCATAGTTGATCATTTCGGCAATGAGTATCTTGCAAAAGCCCATTTCCAATCGACTATGCGAGTTCTGGGCCTTTTCGGTAAATATCTCCCAGGCCGGCCCTCTTTTGGGAGGGTGTTCCCTTCTAGGCCCCGCGTTATACTCTTTCATTTAAACCCTTTTTCATGCGCATCAGACGATGCCTTTACCCTTTTCCACGCTCGTCACTTGCTTTCTCTATTCTCTCTCTCTCATCTATTTACCCAGTACCCACCTTATTATTCTCTCTCCTGGACAATAACCACCAGGCACGATACCTCTTTCTCCCTCTCTCTCTCTCTCTCTCTCTCTATCTTATTTTGGATTTCAAAATAAGATAACTTTTTTTATACAGATTCATTTTTAATAAAAATTATATGTTTGAAACCTACTCGAAATCTTCATTGAGCGAAAAAAAAAACAACCATGGGGCAGGACCTGCATCGGGCCAGAGCTTCTTTGAGGCTACATACGCGCCAGTATTCCACGTTATATACTATTATGCAAATTAGACTGAAAACACATTAAGCAGTCAAAAAAGGAGTAAATTAAACAATCCTCTCAAGACCATGGGTCGAACATGATCCCCAAATTCGATGGTATGATTCATTCATTTTGTAGCTCTGTTTGTGTAGCTCATTCATAAAAATGTCACATTGTTAACAAAATAGTGAATGACCCATATCCACTTAAAAGGCTAAGCCTTGTAAGTGATGAACCATCCAATTGTATATTAAGGTCCAACTGTTTTTGCTATTTATTTGATGTGGGACTCAATTTTTCACACATGTTCCCAACATTAGGGGGTGTTCCGCTAAAGGTGTTTTGAGAATAAACTGATTTTTCACGATTTTTTATGTGATGTATTGTGAGATAATGACCTATCTCAATTTTTTTTTTTAAAAACTGTTTTTTGTTAGAGGAATATCCAATTTATCCGTTTCTAATTGTCCCAGGCCCCTTCCTCCGATCAACTTTTTAAACTTTTTTGTTTAAAAAAAAAAAAAAAAACCATCAAACTTCCCATGGCACATCTGTTGAAAACTTGCATATACTACTACTGTATTTCTTCAAAGCCATGATTGACGGACCCGATACGAGTAATTTTTTCAATGCCTTAGGAACATAATTGAGCACGAACGCGAATCATATGGGAAATCTTTTTCCAAGCGTGTTGTTGACCCCTCTTAAATATGTAGACCAGATTCGTACTCAATTGTACCAGGGGCATGGAAAAACTACTCCATTGATACACTCGTGGCACTCGTGGGGGTGGGAAGAGTGGTACAATCGATATCTTTCAAATCGGTGCCCCGTTTCCGTCACAGACGTCGCTGCTAGTCGCCACTACTGTTGCCCAGAAGAAGTCCGGATAAGGCGCCAGAGATGATCGGAACCAATAGTGTGAACATAAATTAGGGGATCCTAATCTGTTTCACTGCTAAAAAATGATGGGAAAAGTAGGAGATCTTCTTATCCTAATCTGTTTCAAACTAGCAAACCTGTTTTCATTCGAATGCAATGCTATTCTTGAAGAGTGCCAAAATAATTCACTAAAGATGCAAATTTTTATCGTCGTAATAGTTATTTTTCCCAAATAGTTATTCTTAAAAGGTGGCAACATTTTTTAATTTGAGAAAAAAGTAAATTCTATTCATTCCTAGAAGAAATTTTTTTCAACTTTTCTGACAGTAATCTCATAGTTAACAAGTTTGCCTTAAAAGCAGACCTCAAAAAACCTAGAGAAAACTCATAGTATTTGAAACCTTATGAAAAAAAATCACAATGCAGTAAAATGAAATTTAGAACTTCCAAGACTACTCAGGCAGAGGAAAAAGAGGGGAGAAGGGAGATAACAAGCAGTAAATGTCACACAGGGAGAAGAATTTTTTTATGCCTATGGACAATAAATGAATGTTCTCTTGAAAAAGTAGTATGGAACAAGCATTTAAAGAGGAAAATAGAAGCAATATGCACTTTCCTGGGCACAAATATAACAGTTTGGCATACCACAGTCATTAACAAACACACCCCCGCACTCACCCACACCCACAAATAACAATGGCAATTGCTGGGGCCAGAAGTCACGAAGGGGAAATGCAGTATCGCCAGCTCCGGCTGCTCCGCAACCAACTGTCCACTAGAAAACATCATATTGCCTTCTACAGTTACTAGAAATTGATCCAACAACTACTTTCGAAAAGCAATTAAAAGGTCATCCCAAGATTCAATCTAGAAGTTCATCGATCTCTGTAAATGAATCCACGTATGGATCTCAAAGCAACAATTATATATCGTAATCACTTGGGATTAGTTGCAAGTATTTGTTTCTCTAATTCACTCTATCCAAAACCATATCGTTGGTGGAGTCAAAAGTAACTAGAAGGGTTTGCATTGGCAAAAGCAATACAGAGCTATGGTAATTTCCCTTGCAATCTTTTTATTTCTCTGAGCAGCTTCTTCGTGAAATCACATAGCACAAACGACAAATAGAATTTTGTAAACATCGATGTGCAAGACACATGACCATATCGTGCTGTAAGGACTAAATTGACCAAAATAGCATCCCAAGGAACATGCTAATCTATTAGCAGCATGTTCAATGACTTAAGCTTAACGGCACAGCTGCTCCTGTACCCACTGTAAACTTCACTGAATGCATTCAGAATAATGATATTTGGCAATGTTAAATTGCTTTTGTTTGTGATTATGTCTTGGAGTAGTACATAGAAAATAACTGTGCATGGTAATACTCGGAAAAACGGACAAAACAACCTTCCCATTCAGGAAAGAACAGTAGAAGAACTGAAACACATTGACCATTTCCAACAACATACAACAAACTGAATACTCATAAACCATACACAACAGCCAATACCTTACAAACGAATATACAAAGACGAAACCTCTGACTTCTTTCATACTTACTACTCACCATAGGCTATTGGGCACATACAAATTACATAAATATATTTTTGGTAATGAATTACATAAATACTTACACACGCTCATATGAATAAAGGGTCTCACACACAAAGCACCGTACTCTTACTAAAGATTGTCGACAATACCAGATCCGCTAGCTAGTCTGCAGTATTCACCCCAGCCCGCAAGCACAAATCCTTCCAGAATATGTTCCCAACGCACACCAATGCTAATTAATCTCAGCGATATCGGCATTGACGGTCAACTAATGGATGGGGAAATTTGCTATCAAAAGGTGAACTGGATGGAAGGACAGTGCAAGCAATTTTAGAAAAAGCAAGGTCTCTGTAGTTTTCATAAATCTGGAGAGGTGATGAATGTACCCTATTTCCAATTGCAAACCATGGAATACTCAAATGCAACGAGAAGTGAATCAAGGTTTATACAAAATCGAGAAGTGTTTTAACTACCTGAGATCATAGTTGTCAGAACCATACGATTCATGATTTGATTCGCAATTCGATTCATGAAGGGTATGGTACCATGCACCGTGGTTGGTACGTATTGTATATTGAAAAATATTGGAATTATAATTAAACTCTCAAACTCTTTAAAAAAAAAAAACCCTATTCTCTCTAAATAATATTGGAATCATAATTAAACTCCAGTAAATCGAGGGGTACCGACTCCCATGTACAGACCATGTACAAATCAGCTTCGCGAATGATCCATTCCATTCATTCATCTTAGAATAATTTCCTAGGGGCCCCACGAGAAATCAGCTCCATCGGTCGTGCCTATGTGGTTGATCCAAAAGACCCCCGTTTCATTCGAAACGATTTGGGTGAAATGGGGGATTTTTGGATCAACCACTTATGCACGTCTGATGGAGCTGATTTCTCTCGGGTCCCTCGAAAAATTATTCTAAGATAAATGAACTATTTGGATAATTTGTGTGGGACCCTATGGGTCCCGTCCTGAAGCTGATCTGTACATAGTCTATGCATATTAATCGGTATAAATAGTAGCTTGATTAATCTCTCAGATTCCTTGAAAAAAAGAAAAGAAAAGGGAACCCATATATCAACTTGTTTCAGAATGAGTGCTCTATGAAATATTCAATGACATACAGTCCTGATAGCACTTTTTATCGGGCACTTTCCACTTCCATTATAAAAAAAAATAACATACTGAAATGGACACGTATTTAGGTGTCTAAATCATGTATATAGAATGTCGTATCATATTCGTGCCAGACACGTGTCTTGTCTGATACTTCTCGTTTCCTTTGGTGTTGTTCTTTCTATATTGGTGATGTTGCAAGGTGATGAAGTTAGGTTAACAGTTTGGTTCAGAATTTGGTCATATGTTGAACATGCTAGTTTGCTCTGCTGCAGCTATTGAATCTATTTTAAGCATTGGATACATGTGCATTGTATGTTGTTGGTACCGCTCTTCTTCATTCTCTGCTGCATTTTTTCAAGCTTGCTGCCAATCCATGTTAAACATGCCCTGTGCTTCCAATAAGAATTTTCTTGGAGGCCTCTTAACCTCTCGGGTTGGGGTTTGGGGTGCGGGTTTGGGTTTTCTAATATGTCGTTTGCCTTTCTTTTTTCTTTTAGTATGTTGGGGCTGATTGTGTATGGTATTTTCTGTGTCAATCACTATGTGGGGTGTTTTCTGGTGTTTGCCTTGTGTCTGGGTGTAACATTTTGTTCAGGTTTTGTCGTTATCCTGGCCTGTGCTTGAGCTTGTGAGTCTGTTTTGGCCGTTGTGTCTGTCATGAGGCTATTTTATACCAGTAGTTGTGGAGGGTGTATGTGGTTTTTGATTGGGAGTACACTTTTGTATGATGTGTCAGTCTTTCATTGGTTCGCTGCAAAATTGTGGTTCACGGAGCCTCCGTGAACAAGTTAATCTCTAAATGGAGATGCAGTGACTCTAATTTAATATTTAATAAGCATGTCCAATGGAGTTGTAAAATGGCTATAGCCATTTGCCCACTTTTGGCACAAAAAATGTGGTTAAAAATTGGTTAACTAGCTTTAGGTACCAAATTTTCGGCACCCCTCTACGTTGGTAGATTCTAAAATAGAACTAAAGAATTCCAAATATTAACCAACTTTTCCTCCACCTCATTTTCTCCTACTTTTCTCAAGCCAATTTGACTACTACTTCCGTCCTAAAATAATTTTTTCAATGACTTAAAAAATTTCATTTTACGCGATAGAGATCTTGGATGCCTCACATTACATCCTGGGATCAAGGTCACGTTCCCTCTTCTCCTATGTAATAGATTAGGAATGACGGACGACAAAAAAAAAAATGTATTCATAAATTGACCTTTGCTGTTCATTTTTTTTTTTTTTTTGGGGAACTTTTCCAATAACAAATAACAAACCGAGTACTCATAAATCATACAACAAATATACAGCATCCCACAACCGAACTAACTACTACACAAAGAAGAAGGCACACAACACCGTGGTTAAGAGGACATACACAAATTACATAAATACTTACGCTCAAACTGACATGAATATAGGGTCTTACGCACACAACACCGTACTCTTTACAAAAGATTGCCGATCACCTGGTCCACACCAGATCCGCTAATCTGCAACAACAATACCGCCCCCCTCAAGCACAAATTCTCGGGTCGGAATAGAATTCCAAAGTACTCGGAAGACTAGCTACAGAAGTTTCCCAAGCACTTATGGCTGCCAGCTGGATTAACCCATTAATCATTATAGTAATTAATATTATGGGTTTTCCCATGCTCTTGGTACGCACATCTATGAGATGCTTTAACTAGGTTTGCAAACTTGTTCCGCAGCCATACCAAGAAGTGGGATGCGTGAATACCCATGAACCGTCCACAACGTCCACAACCGTACAAAACAAAGTAAATACACAAAGAAGGCGGTCAAGCTTAATTTGTTCATACTACTACAAAACATAGGCTACGTACACACATTACATAAATATACACACACACACACACATGAATAAAGGATCTTTCGTACACGGCACGTAGTAGTCTGCAGTATTCACCCCGGACCACAAGCAGATCGATCACTTCCTCAGCCCGGGATACAATCTCAAAGTACTCCAAAGACTAGCTATAGCAGAAGCTTCCCATGCAACTATGGCCTGCCAGCTGGATTAACCAACTCAGTAGTAACATCACGGGTTGCTATTGGTCCACGACTTGATCTATGACATGATTTAACGAGGTTTACAAACATGTTCCGCGGCCTTACAAGCTTACTAAACTTGTTCCACAGCCATACGAAGAAGTGGAATGTGTGAAGCAACACAACAAATCCGCATATACCCATCCAACAAAATTCCAGTCCAATAGATATATCCAGAGAAAGCTTAAAATCATCTTTTGCCTGAGGGGCTACTAATATGATTGCCAGCACATAAGCTACAACCATACATGAAAGTGTGACATACACAGTGTATACCAACATCCACGTTAAAAACTTGTTGTGGTTTGGGAATCCACTCAAGGCCAGCATAATTGTGCTCAATGATGCTATTAACATTCCAGTGTTAATAAGTAAGTATCCTGGGTAATAGCGGCTATGATAAGTGTCCAGAACGGCTTCTCCCACCTTAAAGCCTTTACCAGATTCTTGCCAAAAACCACCGGGAGGACTCAAAACAGCTTGATAAGCCACGGTAGCCGTTAGGGTGGCTGCCATTAGTAAATGGCCGCGTACCTGTTGCATGAAAGATGTATATATGATTTTGGGTCAATATCATACCAAAGGTTTCGCAAGGCCCCCCATGGTTGTCATGCGACTAGGGGCTACTGTGTCCAAGCACAGTTCATCATATAGGCTCATTTTGGGCCCAAAAAAGTGATTCAAACCTTAAAACTTGATTCAAACCTTTTAATTTTTTGTCTTGTAAAGCTTATCGTACACATAAAAATGCACATTGATGACTGGTCGGATGTCAGTAATCACATGGTTTAAACAATTTTTCATTGTAAGTTTATTCTCAAAAATTAATTATTCTAGCTGTTAATTTTTTGAAGATTAATCCAGATTTTTTACTGTGATTTTTACATACGAGACAAACTCACTAGCCGAAGAAAATAATCAATTTGAATCTGTTAGTGTTATTGGCATTTTCTGAGTTCCGACAAACTATTGGAGTCTGTATTTTGTTCTTTTTCCATTCGGGTTTGGGAGGTCTTTTAGTGTATTGAGTCTAGATGCTCCACCCGAGGGATCAAAAATTGTTGAAAAGCCATTGCCATGAAGAGTGCTTGGATCAATAACACGAGGTATATGCATTTCATGTTTTTCCATGCATCATATTGGTTATTTTGATTAAGGTCTCATTGGAAAATCTTGTTTTATATGGCATTGGAATTCTTTGTTTGACTTTGGATTTAATAGAGAAAATTTCTTAGGCTTATACCTCTTTTAAATGATCTTCTGCAAGATGCGCTAGATTGCGCTTGTCTTTTTACCTTTTGGCGCTTACTAGCACAATGCATTTCAAGTTTTCTCAAACTTCTGCAAGATGCGCTAGATAGCGCTTGTCTTTTTACCTTCTAGTGCTTACTAGCACAACGCCTTTTTTATCTGAGCTCATGCATGATGTCATATGCAGATTCCGTTGCGCTCGTTGCTAGTTTACTGGCACGATTACTAGCGCAGTGTGATTTTTATGGGTATGTGGCGTTTTCTCATTGGTCCTCTTTTAGGGCTTCATCCTTGGCACTATATAAACAAATTTTTTACTCTTCTAGGTCAGATTTTGAGAGCATTAGCCCACCTTAGAGAGAGAAACACTTCTCCTTCATTTGTTCATGGGGTTCTATACAGTAGAGGTGATTTCTATTTTGATTTGATCATCTTTTATTCATTCTAGTATTCATTCTAGTGCTATATATATTCTAATATCTATGTACATGCTCTAGCTTGATTCTTCTCAAAATCTTTATTGCATCATCAAGAAACACTCTTTTCATATATTCATTTGTTTAGATGCTTTAAGTATGATTTAAACTTAGTGTTTGATCATTTTCCTTATCAATCTAGTGCAATACTTTTGTTCACCATGTAATTTGCTCTAGATTGATTTTCTTCATTCAAAAACCTTCATTAAAAAATCAAGTATTTTTTTTTTATCTTTTATGGGTTTTTGATGCACTATGTGATTTAAACCTTGTGTTTAATATTTTATTTTGTCAATTTAGATTAATCTTTCTAATACTCCATGAATTACATCTAGTTTGATTATTTTTCACGAAAATCTCCATTCATCATCATGTCATTCATCTCATGGTTGATTGTCTTGGTTCCTACGTGAGCCAGTTGGACCGGTGCCGAGTTGACTCGGAGATCAAGACGATGCCGAGTTGACTTGAAGCTAGGTGTCACAAGGGACTTGTTGGGTAATTCTTAATCTTGTTAATTCTTGTAAACCTTTTGATTTATGGAATGCATAAGTAGGACTAGGCCATGGTTTTATGCTTAGGGTGTTTAGACCCTAAGTAGTTTCCACGTATATCTTGTATCTTGTCTTTTTACTTTAATTGTTTTATATCTTGCAAATTAAATTGTGGCAATTAGCATGAAGCTTGGGTGATTGTGATTCTTTTAATTCAAATTAATTTTTAAATTGTCGTCTTATTCACCCCCTCTAGGACTCGTTAGTGCATTATATTTGTTTTCATAATCACTTCTTGGGCTCGGGATGGCGGGGCCCATATGAAGGGCACAACGTGCCGAATCCAGTTACTACCACTTCGATAACCTTGAAGTTTGCTTTAAAAAGTAGTTAATGATTTGATTGAACGAATGTATACCTCTGCTTTATAGCTATTCATATGCACGACTACATGAGTATAGAGAGAGAGAGAGAGAGAGAGAGAGAGAGCCATTCAACAGTACCTCTTGGAGCCAGGTAGGGTCAGCCTTCAAATACTTAATCCAAAACCTATAAATGCATTGCAGTATTACTCGAGCTTTACATCGACGTTGAGAAGGCAGAGGAGGAGGAATATCAGATGGTGATTTGGGGTTCGGATCCAGCCCACCACAAATGGATGTACGAATGCCAGACTGTAAAAGAAACTCTCGGATTTCCATGGTTTTTAAGTCTCTGTTAGGACAATGCTCCAAAACATCCAAAGCTGTAGAACCATTTTGATTCTTGACATTGGCGTGGTCTTTGACACTCTTTATTCCCAACAAATACTCTATGGTCTGCACATTCAAAGTTAAACTAGTGTCGGGTGTCAAAGCCACAAAATTAAGAGCAAGAGTAAAAAGCAATTAAATCTTCCAATAAAATTTGACTATATTTTCCTTCCTTCGTTTTTTAATACTACATTATAACTCGGTATTCGGCTGCATGTCCACTAACAGAGGAGGTCTTACACAATTGGTTAGACAGAGGTAGGAGTCAAACTCTAGACCAAAAACTTCTTAGACATGTTATGGGGATTAAATATTGCAGTTTGCAGCTTGTTGTGCAAGAGGTGTCAATTTGTTTAAAAAACAATCAACTTAATTTTTGACATATATATAATTGTTTGTCTCAGTCGTCTCAATGAGATTAATTTAAAATGCTTACTTTTCCGTTATCATGGAAGATCTGCAAATGACCCAAAAATGGACAAACTAAATAGTCAGCTCCTTGTTAGTGAGGGTACTACATGGATAAACAATTACTTACTTCCATTTGTTTGAGGGCTGCAGCAAGATGCAAGATGGTGTTACCATCACCGTCTCCGGAGTTGTGGAGAGACTCCATGCCATTGCTATGTACGTATTGCACTAGTGACTTTAAAGCCTCTAGCCTGTTATATTTGATACACAAGTGGAAAACAGTTTCTCCTCTGTTTAATTTCTCATGAATTGAATTTGGTTTGGCACCAAGCAGCTCCCGTATGATCTCTACTCGTCCTTTCATGGCTGCCAAGTGGAGAGGGATTCTACCTGTTGCAGTATATTTTTCCATAAATGATAGTGTTGTCAAACATGACTACCATCTTGATCACGAGAAATACAGATGTTGGTGTTCACCCATAACATCTCTTGTACAATCTCAAGCGGTCCTCTGGCAACTATGAATGACAATTGGGACGGTTCTTTTTTTTTTTTTTTTTCACTAGTGCATGGACTCAAACACTAGAGGAGAGTTGCTATAAGCATCAGGTTAACTAGATTTTGGATTTGCTATTGTCTGCAAGAATCTTCACATAGGAAGGAGCGGCGAATTTCTTTTATTTGAGAAAAAGAGAGCATAAACTATAAATAATTTTAAAGAAAGAAAACACTACCATCTTGATCACGAGTGACGCAGACTTCGGTATTCACCCGTAACAACGCTTGTACTACCTCGACGTGGCCCTCGGCGGAAGCTAAGTGGAGGGGCGAACATCGTAGCGAGTCTAACTCGGTGGCAAGTTTTGGTTTCCGAGTTAGAAGAGCTTTTGTGAAGTCCAAATGACCCCGCAATGCAGCTAGATGCAAAGGAGTGTCATTGAAGAAGCCTGCGAGTGAGCTAACTCGGTAGAGAATGAATTGATCTTCTTCAATCAATGAGTCTAGAGCTGGGACACTCCCACTCAAACAGGCTTCATAGAGCCTTCTCGCCACGTCTTCTCTCCGGTTCATATCGGAATATGTAAGCTTTCTTCAATAAGCAAAGAGAATTTTACTGTTGATACAAATAGTTAATGGCACACAAAGCCCATTCTTATAGCTATATATAGGCAAAACCAACCACAAGAAAACATTGATAAAAAAGTCGAGCATTTCTGTTAAGGAGATTCCAATTGATTTTCTACCACTAAAAGTGGAGATATAGCCGTCATTCTTCTGTTTTTGTTTTGCTTGTGTTCAACAAAAGTGGATATATCGACATGGCATACATGCATGGGGATATATTTCAGTCCAATTATAGGAGCATAAAGTTACAAAAGCATCCGCACCAGACGACTAGTCTGATCAGCAACATCTGAGTGAACTCATTATGCACACCTCTGAGGATACCCTTCGAGAACTTTTTTTTCCTTTTTAATTTTTTTCTACCAATAGGTTCCTCTCTAATATTCCTCCAAATTAAAAAGAAGCACATCGTGAGTTCGACGTTGATGATATGAACAGTTGGTTTTGTAGCCCTGATGCATAAGTCGTTCATCAAGATACCAAATTAAAAAGACATCGATAGCATCTAAACAAATCATTTCAAGTTGTCAATGAAAATATCAAATTAAAAAGACATCGATCATTTCCACAATCTCTTTTTTTTTCACCATAACCACACTCCTTTTTCATGGGAATAAGAGAGAATAAACTCACACATAAAAGACACACAAATGTATTGTAATTAACAATTACAAAAAAATATTACATACACACCTCTCTCTCATTCTCGCGCTCACACACATTCACGGTGTTGCGGGGTTGGGGGAAACCCTGTGTGGGTCCCTTATTTAGTACTAAAAGAAAGAAAGGGTAAAACCAGCGAAAGCCACACAAAGAAGTGATTGATTATGAGTTTTGATGACCTAGGGGTTCGATCTGTTTAACTCATCTTTCAATCTGGGCCTGATAATGATCTGTTTTGTATATCAGATCACGTGTTAGTCCGAAGTACAAGAACAAATCGAAAATTTAAGTGGCTAAGCATCTCTAGTGGAGTTTACAAAATTTACTTTACTTTCCTACATAATTTGAAGGGTAAGTTAGAAATGTGTGCCACAATAGACTATAAATTGTAGTTGAAGCATATACTTTTCATGTAATAAAAATACAAAAAAAGAGGATTCCTCCCTTCTTTCTCTCATTCAAAATTGTGCATGAGACTTTTATCTTACAAGGCTCCAAACTGGTAAAACAAAGAACTCAAGTTCTTTCTTTTGTTATTTGATTTCCTTCCTCGAATTAAGCATACGACTAAATACATTAAATTTTCAAAAAAAGAAAAAGAAAAAGAAACTAACCCTTGATAGCTTTATGCTTTCATCAATTAACCTCGGAGGCAAACAAAATTCATGAAACTACTGCTGATCTGTCATACTAGTAATAGATTGCATTACAAGATATCGTTCTTAAAATTGGAAACTCAGGAGTTAACTGCCACACCTGGTCCGTCAAGGCATCAAACATTTCATTGAGGAACAACACAAGCAAATTGGCTGAATGCGGCTCGTATCCATCGCCTAATAGTATCGGTCATGATACCAAAAAAATGCAATCAATGGATAATTAGATGCAGAACACAGTAGCTATGACATTTTTCCAAAGGAAAAACAAAAAAAATCAACAACCAAGCTTTTTCAGGAATCGTATGAAAGATATGATGGATGATACAAATGATATTTTCAATTGACATTGGAATAAATAGTTAGCCATACTAAAGGTTTTGCAATTGTAAACATAAAAGTTTCTAAGAGACTTTTTGAAAA
Organism: Vaccinium vitis-idaea; assembly: GCA_963854785.1. Classification (NCBI taxonomy): domain Eukaryota; kingdom Viridiplantae; phylum Streptophyta; class Magnoliopsida; order Ericales; family Ericaceae; genus Vaccinium; species Vaccinium vitis-idaea. Next base: position 917,258 of record OY978221.1, read on the forward strand.
ATCTTTGAAGCGTCTATGCATTATGTTTTTTTTTTTTTTTAATCTATCCTACTAAACCATAGATCAAGCTTCTATGGTTTTTAGTGGAGAAATATTCATTTTCCTAAATGTTTTTGCTGTCCTTTGGTAACGGTCTTTGTGAGTTCCAAATTCCAACTACCAGAGGTCACAGGTGAGTTAATGAAACATTGATAAGTCAAACACGTCCTTCCGAATTTATCCACTTCCTTCTGCATGTGCAAAAAGCTTTGGGCCAGAATATTTGTACAAGGATAAAACTATGAAGAGAAAATTGAAATGCAAGCCAATTTGGTAAAAAAGTGATTATTTCAATCAGAACTCACCGAGACATAGTTATGTTCCGACAGCGATTATGAATCTGTCTGCTGTATACATCCATATCTACAATGGTGAAGTCAGCACTCCCAAACAAGGTTGACAAAAATTCTTCAGAGAAGTAAAAAGCACTCTGAAGTGTATACGGCAAACTGTCAAACCAGCAATGCAAAGTATTTCAGAAGAACAACAATGACTTTTGGATATAAAGTACTTACAGTACCATCTCCTCGAACGTAGAAGTTCTCACTAATCATCTGATTCCTCTTATCCAACTCAACCTACAAGATAAGTTTGGTCAGAAGATTTACACAACAAGAGAACCAGGAAACCAACTCAAGATAACTCAGTAAGAAGGTAAATCAAACACAAGAACAGCCGAAAGTGAAAAGAGAAAAAAGAAGAAAACAGTGATATCAAGAGGATGAATGTAGCAAGAGTATCCTCCGGTGTTGATGTAGCTTCTTGCTCTATTGGTTATATGAATCTATTTACGAAAAAATGACTTTTTCTCCCTCTCGAATTTATAACGGAGAGAATAACTTGCTCCAAGCAAGAAATTAGAAAACACTGATAACATGCAGGGCAAAGAGGATGTTGTTTTATTCCTGATAGAGAGTTATTGCAAAGTGCAGCCAAAGCCAGCCAAGAGGATAGATATGGATAGAGATTCTTTGGTAGTATACAGTATTATTATAGACACCACGGATAACAAACTCTAACACCCAAAGTACACAAGGAAAAAATACTCACAAAACAGGTATAGATTTGATATATGGACACATACTTGAGCATAATCTCCTATTGCATAATCTCGCAAAAGAATGTGACCATCTGGCTGAAAATTGAGAACACCATATGTCATTATTGTAATTTGTCAAAAAAAAGTGCATGAAAAATATGGCTACGTCAAGCAATACAATGCAATAGCCACCTTTAATACTTTTTTGAGGTTCTGTAGTATCAAGTGCATCTTCTTTGGACAAACTGCAGACAACACAAATATCTGCTTAACGTGTTAGATTTTTCATAAAAGCAGTGATGGCATACTCTCTGAAACAAGGACAAAACAAGTACTCCCCACCACAACAGGAAAAACTATGTTTTTGAGCGAGAAGTATAGAGACAACCATAAACAAGAATAAGATAATCATTTACTGATATACTTCCCCCTTTTCTCTTTTCAGTAAGCAAGTAAGCAATTACTTATAGCCCACTCTTACCAAGGTAACGACATCAATTGAAGAAGGCATCATTGTGTCACAGAGATCATCATTCACAACATCACAAAGAAAGGCATTGACTCGGTCTTCATTGAAATCCACATGTGACTGCAATCAGTGGAACAACAGAAGTTATTCAAACACTTGATCATAGAATTCACAGAGTAGGGGATTTCTCTGAAGTGGAATACTGAGCATGAACATGATTAGAGGATTGCCGGAAACAGAACTAAATAGGACTCCCACAATTACTGAGATACTATGGTTGTTGTGGCGACTCAGGGATGGTCAAATCTGAATTGGCAATATTCAGGAGAGATATTTAATGTAGACAATTGACTTGCGTGACAGCGTGAGAGTATAGTATTTAGTATATACTAAAGTTATTATCCATATGAACAAAAATCACAATGCAGTAAACTGAAATTTAGAACTTCCAAAATTCCTCAAGAGGAAAAAGAGGGGAAAGGGAGGTAACCACTAACTGTAACACTAGGAGAAGAATTTTTTTTATACCTACAGACAATAAATGAAAGTTCACTTGAAAAGGTAGTATGAAGACAAGCATTTAAAGAGGAAAATAGAAGCAATATGCACTTTCCTGGGCACAAATGTAACAGTTGGGCATCACAATCACTCACAAACACACCCCCGCACTCATCAACCACACACACAAATGCGGAGAGAGAGAGAGAGAGAGAGAGAGAGAGAGAGAGAGAGAGACCTTAACAATAGCAATCGCGTGGGTCGAGAAGTCACAAGCATGAACAAATAGTTTAGGATGTTTAGCAACCAGGGGAAATACAGTATTTCCAGCTCCGCAACCAACCTGCCCGCTAGAAAACATCATATTGCCTTTTACAGTCACTAGAAATTGATCCAACAACTACTTTCGAAAGGCAATTAAAAGTCATTCGAAGATTCAATCTAGAAGTTCATCGATCTCTATAAATGAGTTCACGTATTGACCTCAAAGCAACAATGACAATTTTATCATCATCACTTGGGATTAGTTCCACGTAGTTGCTTCTCTAATTCGCTATATCCAAAACCATATCCATGTTGAAGTCAAAAGTAACTAGAAGGGTTTGCATCGGTAAAAGCAATAACAGAGCTATGGTAATACGAGTTAATCCCCTTACAATCTTTTTATTGCTTTAAGAAGCTTCAACGCTAAATCATAGAGTATATCACATGGACAGAAAAAATGAAGAGAACTGCTCCCGTACCCTCTGTAAAGTTTCACCGATTGCATTCAGGAATCAGAATAAAGATATTTCGCAATGTTCTTTCGTTTGTGATTATTTCGATTGCCTTGTAGTAGTATACAATAGAATATAACTGTATATGGTAATACTCGGAAAACGAACCTCCAAAACAACCTTCCCATTCGGAGATGCGGAACTATCATCAGAGAAGTATTTTCCCCAATCCTTTTCCAAGTAATGCCGATCCTTGAAAAACTACACCAAAACCAGCAATTAGACATTTACACTTCCTCAGTATAAAAAAAACTCCTTATGTATATCCATAATCTACATACACGTATAGATTGGAACCCACGAGGAACGAACAATTGAATCATCGGTAACTGGAAATAAGCAGAGAGGTGAAGAATTCGACCTTGTTTTGGTGGCGCTTGTAGAACTTATCCCAGTACTTGCTGCTGCCGCCTTCGTCGAACCCTAGGTGTCGAGATCGGACGGTCGACGGTGGAAAGCAGTGTCTCCCGCGAACGGCGGTGGAGGAGACGGCGAACGGTGATGATGAGAATGAAATGGCGGGAAAACGTGGTTGTCTCATCTCCCTCCCTTTCCCCGGTTTTTCGCTCCTCTGCAAACTAACGCACCCAATCGACGGCAATCTGTATGTGTTTATCGTTGACGTGGCAGATTTCGGTTCGGTTTTCAGTAAGATCACTACATAGAGTAGATCCGATCACAAAAAAAAAAAAAAAGGATATTAAAATATGTAAAATGTATATAGAAATGTGAAAAAAAAATACAATGGAGTATGATTTTTGTCTTTTTCTTGCCTTGTTAAGGACCCCAAAAAAAGAGAGCTTTTTGGTCATTTTTAACTACTTATTTTATTTACATTTTTAATCTCCAATGCATGCACGCCTTTAAATTTGCAGTCATTTCTAAACTTTTCTCTCCCTTTTTTTTTTTTTTTTTTTGTAATTTCCATAGTTTTAATTGTTAGTTGTAGGATTTGGGAACCCTGGAGGGCGGCTACGAGCCGTTGATTTCGACGATCAATGGCTCAGATAAATTCAAGCCTTTGTAGATCTCAGGCGTCTATTATCGAGATGAAATCCGAGCCTAGGAACCTCCTTACAGGGTCCCCAGTCCGACTATGTGACATTAAGTTTTCACTGAATATCTTAGGGAAACTTTTAAAATGATTTCACACTTTCTTTCTCTTATTCAGAAACATGCATGAGACTTCCATCTCACACGGCTAGTGATAAAAGAAAGAAGATGATTTGATTACCTTCCTCCCATATGTATAAAACTGAATCCATTCAACTTTTGAAAAAGTTTAGTAATACTAACTTTTTCAAGAAATCCTTCATCAGTGGCTGTGAATCACTGATTTTTCCAATTTTTAAATCTTATAGGTGCAAGCCAACATGCAAAATGAACGTTGATATTTCCAAGTGTTCTCTGAATACTACGAAAAAGTATTGGCTGTGTTCGGTTAGGAGTTTTGAGGGAGTTTAGTTTAGTTTTGATGATGCAAGCAGGAGTAATAAGTGGAGAGAGATAGAGAGAAAAGTGAAAAAAATGATGATGTCATCAAAACCAAAACTCCCCAAAACCGGAGCTAAACTATTAACCGAACAAGGCCATTGTATTTTTCCCTACACTAAGTACTACGAAAAAAGTAATAGTATATTTAATCTTGCGTCATTGGGTACATTTTATTTTTTTTGATCGGCAACAAATTTATTAAAGAAACTTGACAAAGGGTTATTGGGTATATGTACTCCACCCCCCACAATCAAAATCACGTCTATCTTTATTAGTAGGAAACAAATGAGACTGGAGAGTGGAGATTATGCCCAAACCAAATTGCTGAAGGCTTCCACAAAATTAATTGATTCACAAAATTAATTGATTATCAATTTCTTTGATTTTTAATCCTTGTCTGTGAATCAATTGTCGAAATAACCTTTTATGAAGCACATTTTGACCATTTTGTACACAATATAACCACCACATGTGGCTGAAGGAAGAAACCAAACATTCACTCTAAAGTAATTTCACGTTCTTTTTTGAAATAACAATAATTTAAAAAACAATAGAACAACTGAAACACATTGACCATTCCCAACAACATACAACAAACTGAATACTCATGAACCGTACAATAACAAATTGTACACGACAGTCACACCCTTACAAACGAATACACAAAGAAGAAAGTTCTGGCTTCTTTCATACTTACTACATACCATAGGCTAATGGGTGCGTACAAATTACATTAAAACTTTTTTGGTAATGAATTACATAAATACTTACATGCGCGCATCTGAATAAAGGGTCTCAGACGCAAGGCACCGTACTCTTACTAAAGATCATTGCTGACAACACCAAATCCGCTAGCAAGTCTCCAGTATTCACCCCAACACAAATCCTCAGTCCAGAATATATTCCCAAATTAAAGTATTCCAACACTAGCAGCTCTTGGTCCACGACTTCTAGTACATGTTTTAACTAGGTATCCAAACATGTTTCGCAGCCATTCGAGGTTCCCAAACTTGTTCCATAGCCATTTGAGGTTTGCAAACTTGTTGCACATCCATACCAAGAAGTGGCATGTGTGAAGCACCAAAACAAATCCGCATAGACCAATCCAACAATTTAAAAAAAATCCCACTATCGGCCACATAGAAGAGTGGAAAGTTATTGGGAATATTGACAACATTGCTAGCAAATAACCCAAACCCATACATGAAATTGTGATATACACAGTGAATATGAGCAGCCATATTAAAAGCTTGTTTTCAGTTGGGAATCCACTCAAGGCCAGCATAATAGTGCACAACGATGCCATTAACATCACAGTGTTAATCATTAAATAACTAGTGATAGGCCTTTCAGTGTAGCTGTAGTAATACTGGAAGTTTATATCACTGTCAGTATCGTTGTATTGAAAAGTACGACTGTCCATAATGGCAATTCCAGCCAAATGGTACCCGAAATCGGATATCCCAACATTAAATTCCGCAGGTTTGGACTTTTCATCGGACCCAGAATCTTGCCAAAAACCACCAGGTGGACTTAAAATAGCTTGATAAGCCATTGTTGCTGTTAGGGTGGCTGCCGTGATTAAATGGCCGCGTACCTGTTGGCATAGAAGATGTATCAAATATTATTGGTTTTGGGTAATGGCTACTTGGAAAACAGTTTCTTTTTTTTTTATTACGTAGGGTCCTAACAATCTACTGACTAACATGAAAAGTCTTTTTCAAAACCCAGCATTAAGGGCGTTACGACGATATACGAGAGGAATGGAGAAAAACTCGTGATTGGTGTGGAGGGGAAGATCAATTTCGTTGTACACTAATGAAGGATCCAATTAAAACTAAGGGCAAAACCTAGTATGAGATAGGCCCAACAAAGGAATTGATAATACACGAGTAAGAGTTCACTATCATACCAAAGGTTTCGCAAGGGCCCCCATAGTTGTCGTGTACTACAATGGGCAGTGCCTCAAGTACAATAGAGCTTAGCCCGTTTTGGGCCCAAAAAACTGATCAAAACCACTTAATTTTTTGTCACGTTGAGTTTATCGGGCACATAAAAAAATCATATTGATAGAATGTCTAAAACCACGATGATTAAGCGAAATAATTTTCAGTCCACTTTTTTATAAATATACTCCAAAATTTGTCACTTAGTGCTTAAAATTAAGCACCGCACAAACAGTAAAATACAAATCTTGGAGTGTATTATAAGAAAGTGGAGTCAATAAATCATTTTCCATGATTTAAACATGTCTGCACTGAAGCATGCTCTAAAAAAAATACTACTTGATATTTTACTATACCAGACAAACTCGACCAGCCGCGGAGAAAATAGATGATTCGAATAACTTTTGGGCCCGGGATGGGGTGCAACATTCCGAATCCATGATTCCACTTCCCTAACTATAAAGTTTGCTTCTAAAAAGTAGTTGATGAGTTAATTGAATATTTGAATGATTGTATAGCTGTGATTATAGCTATCAATATGTATAAGTGTATTTCTATCACATTAAGGAAACTCATTAAAGAGAGAGAGAGAGAGAGAGTGACAGAGTGTATGAACCATCCAACAGTACCTCTTTGAGCCAGGTATGGTCGACCTTGAAATACTTAATCCAAAACCGATAAATGCACTGCAGTATTACTCTAACTTTACCGCAACGTTGAGAAGGCGGAGGAGGAGGATTATCGGGTGGTGATTCGGGTTTGGAATCCAGCCCACCGCTACGAACACTAGCTTTTGAAAGAATCTCTCGGATTTTCATGGTTTTTAGGTCTCTATTAGGACAGTGCTCCACAACATCCAAAGCTGTAGAACCATTCTGATTCTTGACATTGGCTTGATCTTTGACACTCTTTATTCCCAACAAATATTCTATGGTCTGCACATACAAAGTACCAATTAGTGTTGGAAATTAAGGCAAAAAAATTAAGAGCAAGAATTGAAAGCAATTAAAGATTAAGGCCACAAAACAGTACTTGTGAAAAACTGTTCGGATCAAGCCCTTCCCGGTATTTTTTTTTTATGATTTCTCACAAAAACCCTTGAAAACACCTTTTAAACACATTGGACGGTTCGGATCGTCGAAATTCGATCGGGATCAATGAGGTGTGAATTTTTTAAAATCCGGGATCTTGGACTGGAAGTGCGGTGTATATATATATATGTTTTGAAGGTTTTAAAATGTGTTTTTGCATGATCCAAACCGTCCAATGTGTTTAAAAAGTGTTTTTAAGGGTCCCCGCGAGAAATCGTCAAAATAAAATACCGGTTGTCATGTGACTACTACTACTACGCCAAGTCTGGGAGATCATTCTCTCTCTCTCTCTCTTGTTATATTACAAAAGTTAAAAAGGGGTAATAGGAGTCATTAAAAACCATTCAACTTGATTTTTGACATAGTTGAATGTTCGATGAAATGTAAAATAAGAATAGATTTTTCCATTATCAAAGGAGACCCCAGAAGGATCTACAAATGGACAAACTGAAAAGTCAGGTCCTTCTTGTTAGTCATATCAATGAGGGTAAATACTTGTATAAGCAAAGACTTACATCCATTTGTTTAAGGGCCGCAGCAAGATGCAAGATGGTATTGCCATCATCGTCTCTGGAGTTGAGGAGAGATTCCTCGTTATTGCTATGCAGATATTGCACTAGCGTCTTTAAGACCTCTAGCTTGTTATATTGGACAGACAAGTGCAAAATAGTCTCCCCTCTGCCTAGTTTCTCATGAATTGAATTTTGTTTAGCCCCAAGCAGTTTTGGTATGACATCGACTCGCCCTTTTATGGCCGCCAAGTGGAGAGGTATTCTACCTGTTGGAATACATGCTTTTAGAAAACTCTCATAAACTTAATTTTATACTTTTTTTAGGGAAATGATTTGCTCACCCCCTTTTATCCCAAAACACTATATTTTATATTTTTGTCTTTATTCACTTGAAATTATCAAATTGCTCCTTTTTTACAATGTACAAGAGCTCTTTTTTTTTTTTTTTTTTCTGGGCCAGAGGTGGAATAACAGTTAATTAAGTTAGATTACTACCAGGTGTCCATGTTGAGCTCCAACCCCAAACTGACATGACCCTGAGCTAATTATCCTAATGTTAATTACGGGCACTGGATGACCTATTTGTTTAAGTAATAGATTGCTGCTTACAAAAAATTTTATTTGGACTTGCTGAAGATGAGACAAGTGATGTGTTAAAAAATTATTTTATGCACTCTCTCTTGGTTTTATGGATGACAATTGGGACAGTTTTTTATTGATCACTAGTGGATTCGAAAGAGTTGCTATAAGCATCAGGTTAACTAGATTTTCGAGTTGCTATTATCTGCTAAAATTTTCACATGGGATCCAACGACGAATTTCTTTTGTTTGAAAAAAAGAGAGCAATAAACTGTAAAAAAAATACTGAAGCGAAAAAAACACTACCATCCTGATCACGAGCGATGCAAATGTCGGTGTTCACCCGTAACAACTCTTGTATGATCTCAACGTGGCCCGCAACGGAGGCTAAGTGGAGGGCCGACCGCCGTAGCGAGTCTACCTCGGTGGCAAGTTCTGGTTTCAGAAGTAGAAGGGCTTTTGTGAACTCCAAATGACCGCGCAATGCTGCTACATGCAAAGGAGTGTCACTTTCGAAGAAGCCTGAGGGTGAACTAACTCGGTCAAGAATGAGTTCATCCTCTTCAATCAATGAGTATAATCCTGCGACATTCCCACTCAAACAGGCTTGTTTGAGCCTTCTTTCAACGTCTTCTCTCTGGTTCATATCGAAATATTTTAGCAAAGAGAATTTTACTACTAACTCGAAAAAGATACAAGAAGTTGATGAGGAGTAACGAAAGTTTAAAAAAAATGTATCGAAATGCAAATGGCAAACAAGACCTTAAGCCTTCTTATAGCTAGGCAAAGCCAACCAATAGTAGCAAAGATTCCAAAAGGGGAGAGAAAGATAAGTCTAGCCGTAGTACTGTTTCGCAGAAAGATCCAGGAAGCAATTGAGGGACCAGAGAATCATTTTCCTAAGAAAAATTTACTCCACTCGAGAGAGAGGATGATGAAAAGACCTTTACCGACCTCCTTTCATGCAGCCCGTGCTGCAAGAAATCCTGCGGCCCCCCATGGATTGAAGGCATCCCCAGGGTCCACGTTTCCACATGATTAAACCCAACTTAACGTTTAGCACCTTCCATTGGAGTATTAAGGGGTGTTCCACTAAGTTAATTTTTTAAATAAATTAGTTTTTCACGGTATTTTGTCATGACTATACTTTCGTTTTTAAAAAATGGATCTCTTTTTGCAACCTGATTATATTTGGTCTGTGTTTAAGTAGTTTTTTTTTTTTATCTTCAAAAGTTTATTTTTCTTATTGTGTTATTTTGAGCTTTCTAAAAAAATTGTGAAGATGGATTTTTTAGACATTTTGAATAAAAAAGTTAAAAAAAAAGTTGATCAAAGGAGGAAAGGGCCTTGATCATGGTGTGTTGGGTGGAGGAGTATAGATCACACACTTTCTATGTATGAAACTCACAAAGAGAATTGAACAAACACTCTGATTTTATTGATGTTTCTCTTACTCCACACTTGATATAAAACTACAACGATTACATGGTATTTATAGATTATACCAGAGGAAAAACCAAATACAAGATAGACTCATATTTATTATGCAATCACAAAATGTATCACGGAAATGCAAAAGTCTTCAATCGTGAGAGTGAATAGTAACCCACGTTTTAATTCTGGGCTGCTAAGCCACTTGCTTCTACTGCTCAAGTTTATCTTTTCTTTTCTTCATCCCCCCTTAAACTTGAGTCTGGGGGTTTCTTCATTCTAAGCATTGTCTTCATTCTGATGAAGGCTTCATGCTTGAGGGGCTTCGTGAAAATATCAGCAGCCTGGTCATACGTCCTGCAAGAAACTAGCTCCACTTCTTTTGCTTTCACATGCTCTCTGATGAAATGGTAGCGTGTGTCAATATGCTTGCTTCTTTCATGATGCACTGGATTCTTTGCTAGTGCGATTGCGGAGCGGTTGTCAACATAGATCTCCGTGGGTTTTTCTTGAGAAATTCCCAAATGATTCAGCATATTCCGGACCCATATAGCATGACAAACAGCTGAGCTGGCTGCTACATACTCAGCTTCACAAGATGATAGCGTCACTATCGCTTGTTTCTTTGATGACCATGTGAAGGCTGTATCTCCGAGAAAGAAAGTAAATCCGGTAGTACTCTTTCTTTCATCCAAGTCTCTTCCCCAATCACTATCTGAATAGCCGACAAGTCTGAAGTTTTCAGTGCTTGTGTAAAACAGTCCATCATTGACTGTACCCTTGACATAGCGCAAAATCCGCTTGGCTGCATTTAGATGGGATTGGTCGGGTATCTCCATGTATCGGCTGATAAGACCAACACCATATAGTATGTCAGGTCTTGTGCACGTCAGGTAGCGAAGGCTTCCTACCAGACTCTTGAAATATGTCGGATCAACATCACCGACCTCGCTCTTCCTGAGTTCCACTCCACTTTCAACTGGAGTAGTTACTGGATTACTTTTCTCCATGCCAAAACGCTTGAGGATGCTTTTGGCGTATCCAACTTGAGAGATGAAAATGCCGTCATCTCCCTGTATCACTTCTATTCCAAGGAAGTGTGCCATCAGTCCGATATCTGTCATCTCGAACTCTCGGACCATACTCTGTTTGAAAGAATCAAACATAGCTGGATTGTTGCCTGTGAAAATCAAGTCATCAACATACAGGCATACATACAATAAGCTTCCATCAGCTTCCTTCTTCATATAGAGTGCATGCTCGTAAGGACACTTCTCAAATCCATTCTTCTGGAAGTATGCATCGATCCTTGTATTCCATGCACGTGGCGCTTGTTTCAATCCATACAGCGCCTTCTTCAACTTGTACACTTTGTCATAATGTCCTTCCTTCACATATCCAGGTGGTTGCTCGACATAGATTTCCTCCTCCAGAAATCCATTTAGAAACGCAGTCTTGACGTCTAATTGGTAGATCTTCCATCTGTGTTGAGCAGCTAATGAGATCATCATCCTGATCGTCTCCATCCTGGCAACAGGGGCAAAGACTTCGCCATAGTCTATGCCTTCCCTCTGTTTGTAGCCTTTAGCTACGAGCCTAGCCTTGTATCTCTGAACTTCTCCTTGAGCATTCTTCTTTGCCTTGTAGACCCATTTGACACCAATGGTCTTATAGCCTTCTGGAAGATTTGTCAGCTCCCAGGTTTTGTTCTTCTCTATGGACTGAATCTCTTCATCCATAGCCTTCCTCCATTTGTCTTCTTGGTTAGCCTCATTGAAGTTAACTGGATCACAAGTCATTTGCAGACAGAACATGGTGAAGTCTGCATCCAGCGGATCTGTATTACGATATAGATCATCCAGGCTTCGTGTTCCTCTAGGCCTCATGTCTGAAAGCTCTTCTGTAGCTGGTGAGGATGGTTCACCTCTTTGTAGTGAAGGGAAACCACGAGACGGTGATGGCTGCTCTTCTGATCTACTAGGTACCTCCCTGGTCTGTACCTGTTCTTCATCTTCAACAGTCAGCTCCATATTCCTGGTAGCTTCTGTCTGATCCCAACTCCAGGATTCATTTTCCTTGAAAATGACATCTCTGCTGTATATCACCTTCTGAGTGACGGGATTGTATAGCTTGTATCCCATCATCCAGTCACCGTATCCAATAAGGATACACTTCACTCCTTTGTCTTCAAGTTTGGTTCTGTTTGCCTCTGGAACTTTTGCGTAGGCAATACAACCAAACACTCTGAGATGGGTCACACCTGGCTTGTAAGTGGTCCATGCTTCTTGTGGTGTTTTTGACTTCAGACTCCTCGTAGGACATCTGTTGAGTAGATAGACTGCACATTGAACTGCTTCAGCCCAAAATCTCTTGGGCAGATCTTTATCCTTCAGCATGCTTCTCGCCATGTTGAGGATGGTGCGATTCTTCCTTTCAGATACACCATTTAGTTGAGGAGTATAGGCTGGTGTACACTGGTGTTTGATTCCTTGCTGCCTAAAGAATCCATCAAACTGATCTCCAGTGTATTCTCCACCTTGGTCTGACCGCAACATTTTGATGTAGTAGCCGCTTTCTTTCTCCACAAGAGCTTTGAAGTTCCTGAACTTCTCGAATACTTCTGACTTTCGTTTGAGAAAGTATACCCACGTCTTCCTACTGTAGTCATCGGTGAACGTGAGGAAGTATCTGTTCTGTCCGTTTGAGATTGGCTTCAACGGACCACACACATCTGTGTGTACTAGCTCGAGCGGCATACTTGCTCTCCGATCAACTTGCTTTCCAAAATTGTTGCGGTGTTGTTTTCCAAGAACACAATTTTCGCATACCTCATTTGGATGTTGGATATGGGGTAGGCCTTTGACCATCTTCTTATTTGCCAACAGCTTCAAGCTTTCAAAGTTGAGGTGCCCATATCTGAGATGCCATATCCAGTCTTTGTTGTTGATAATGGCATTGAGGCACTTTGGCGTATCATGAAGAACAGTTAGCGGAAACATCCTGTTCTTCGCCATCTTTACTCGAGTAACCAGCTTCCCTCGAGCATCTGTGATCGTCAGCTGCATATCCTTCAGGCTGATTTGATAGCCTTTTTCCAGGAGTTGTCCAAGACTAAGAATATTAGTCTTCATAGCTGGAACATAGTAGACGTTGGAGATAAATGCATGATCTCCATTCTTCCGTTTGATCACAATATCTCCTCTCCCTTGAACTGGGACTTTGGAGAGGTCGCCAAAAGAGATATCTCCCTGAACCTTTTCATCAAGTTCAGTAAAAAGCTGTCTTGAGCCAGTCATATGATTACTGGCTCCAGAATCAAGAAACCATGTACCTTGATCCTGTTCGGTAGAACTGTGCGCCATGAGACTCATTGAATCTCCTCCTGCTGGCTCCTTGTCTGCATAGTTGGCTGTTTCGCCAACTTGATTTGATGCTGGCCTTCCTCTGCATTCTTTCATGTAGTGACCATACTTCTGGCAATTGTAACATTGAACGTTGCTTTTGTCAATGTTCGGTCGGTTGTTATAACCACCTCTTTTTCCTTGTCCTCCGCCTCTGTTGCTTTGCGGTCCACGACCGCCTCCTTTTGGAGCATAGTTTTGATTTCCTCCTTTGGAAAAACCTTTGCCTCCTTTACTTCTGGAATTTGAACTTCCAGAGCCTCTTCCATGAAAGCCATAGCCTCGTCCTCTCTGGGATGTCCCCCCTTGCTCGTGCCTGTCTTCGTTGAGGGACAACTTCGTCTGTAGAGCCTGCTCCATGGCTCTATCATCATCTCTGTGCAGCTTCTGTTCGTGGGCTTGCAGCGAGCCCACGAGTTCTTCGATAGACATGGTTGTTACGTCTTTAAGCTCTTCTAGCGTAACAACAATGAAGTTAAATCTCGAATCCAACGATCGGAGGATTTTCTCTATAACTCTCGTATCTGTGAGAGCTTCACCGTTTCTTCTCATTTGGTTTGCAACAGTCATGATTCGACCATAATACTCAGAAATAGATTCTGAGGGTTTCATCCGTAAAGACTCGAATTCGCCTCGTAGAGATTGAAGGCAAATCCTTTTTACTTTGTCGGCACCTTTGTATGTTTTCTGCAGCGTCTCCCAAATTTCTTTGGAAGATGTAGCAGAAGCGATGATCTCGAACGTCATCTCATCAAGTCCTTGGTAGATGATGGACCTGGCTTTGCAATCCTTCTTTCGCTCGGCACGGAGCGTTGTTTTCTGTTCCTCCTTTAAAGCTGCTTCTGCTTCTTTTGAGGCAGGTTCCTCGTACCCGTTTTCGACTATCTCCATGACTTCTTGAGCACCCAGTAGTGCTCTCATTTGGATGGACCAATTATCATAATTGTCCTTAGTGAGCTTTGGAATGAGTGTTTGCGCGCTTCCGTTGGCCATCTCGTCTTGAAATATTTAAACCACTAGTCTTTGAGTTGAAGTTTGAAAAAATTCAGACACCACAATTGAATCTGAAATGATCCAAAAATGATAATTTTGATGCCCTTTAATTACTCCAACTGCTCCGCTGATAAACTCAATGGAATGGACCCCACTTTTGAAAGTAGCCCCGGTGAATTAATTACGAGCTCAACTACTTCTGCGGTTCTGTCGACAGCAACAAATACTCCCCTTGAGTTGAATGGCCCACCATTTTGATTTACAAGCAATACACCTTTAATTGACCTTGGCAAGGTATGTCAAACGGCAAGAAATCCAACTGCCCCTCTCTCTTTTTTTACTTGTTTAAAGAGAAGAAAGAACTCTTACAGTTCTTTTCGGAAATTTTTTGGCCGTGAGCTAAATTACTTCGGGAGTTGCACCAATTGATGGTTGAACCGGAGTTGATGGCTTGCAACCGTGAGGTAGCTGCGGCACTGATGGCTAAGGGCGACGAGAAGTTGGGTCAGCGATCAACGGTGATTTGCTTCTTTAGCTTTCTGCTAGCGGCGGCTGCGGCGACACTGGTTCTAGAGAGACTTCGTCTTTCCGGCAATATCTATGACCGGCAGTGAGGTGGGTTTCTTAGCCCACTGATTTTCCCTTCTCTGCTTCAAACCGAATAGATTGGTTTGACTCGGGTTTATCTCGTAATCTGAAACTGAGTTTGGTTTCAGCTTCACTGGGTTAACTCTTTCTAAGTTAACTCTGTTTGCCAAATTTTTTGAGCAAACAACAAATCCTTCGGGCTCCTCCTAAGCTCTGACCTTTCACCAATTCGGACTATATTCGGACCGATTGGCTCTGATACCAATTTGTTGGGTGGAGGAGTATAGATCACACACTTTCTATGTATGAAACTCACAAAGAGAATTGAACAAACACTCTGATTTTATTGATGTTTCTCTTACTCCACACTTGATATAAAACTACAACGATTACATGGTATTTATAGATTATACCAGAGGAAAAACCAAATACAAGATAGACTCATATTTATTATGCAATCACAAAATGTATCACGGAAATGCAAAAGTCTTCAATCGTGAGAGTGAATAGTAACCCACGTTTTAATTCTGGGCTGCTAAGCCACTTGCTTCTACTGCTCAAGTTTATCTTTTCTTTTCTTCATGGTGGACAAGTGGACCGCGGGGATATATTCTTTTTTTTTTTTGGGTCCATCGGAAAGCAAGGAACGAAATACAATATACAACCAAAATCGAAGAACAGTAACGCAACGATCAACCCAAAGCCATTCAAGATCGGGTTCCAGAGAAGCTAGATCTGCATCCACCTTCCACCGTGGCCGGGGTCTTACCCATTGCCGCCGACGACGTCGCTCCGCTGCGGTAAAAACCTGTCTGCCGCCTCCTCCAATGGAAGTCGGGCCTCGAGAATGGTGATGTGCATCACAAAAATGAATGGAAGAATAGATCTCAACCCAAAAGCACAAGAGATGGAGAGAGGAGAGAAGAGAGAGTGTTAGGAGCTTAGGGATATAGACTGAGGGGAAGGGATGAAGGAGGGGAAGATGAAGGGGAAGATGAAGGGGGGAAAATGGAGGGGGGAAGCAGGGGAAAGGGGGGCGGTGGGGGAGAAGAAAAGGGGAAGAAAAAAAACCCTAAAAGCTCTCACTTTCTCTCTCTCTCTCTGCGGGGATACATTCAATACACGGGACAGTAGAATTCCTGCAGCACGGTTCAGGCGGGTTCCATTATGATTGGTTTGTAAGAGCAAACCAAGAGGCTCTCTAAACTCATCCCTATCCCCATTTTACTTAGCCAAACTCAAAAAACAAGCTCTAAGAGCCTCCCTAAATCCCTCCCTAAAATACAAAATGCTACAGTACCTCCCCAAAACCCTCCTCGTTCGGAAAGGCACTATTCACTACCCTATCTGTTTTTTATTCTCTCTCCCCCCCCCCCCCCCCCGACGTTACTTTCCCCTTTTTTTTATTCTCTCTCTTTCTCTTCTCTCTCTTTCCCATTTGTTTTTTTTTTCTCTCTCTCTCTCTCTCTCTCTCTCTCTCTCTCTCTCTCTCTCAATAATCATTATTTAATTAAATTAGGGAGGGTAATAGAGAGGAATTGTTGGAGACGTGTGATAAGGAAGAACTGACCTCTAGGGTAGCCGGGCTTGGATAGGCTCCCTCAGTAAGGTTGGCTAGCATGTGACGAGGCAGGTCACGCACGTTGAGTAATGAACTGACTTGACCTGGAGGTCGGCCAAGTCGTAGGTCATCCACGGATGACGTCAGCATACTTGGGACGACCTCATGCAGGTCGGCACCTGCCATAAGAGCTTGGTCCAAGCGATCATCTCATCATGCAGAGTCCTACGCAGACGAGGCTCTAAAGAGTTAGTTACAACGATAAGCCATGATCGGCCAGAACCTGATCCAGTTGGTTCCAAGATGTGATAAGGGTTATACTCTTATCATGATAAGAGACCTAGCCGGCAAGGAGACTGGGAAGGATAGGCGCGGTTAGTTGGCGATCAAAGACTCCTAGTCCTACAAGGACTGAATCACTCCCACGCCTATAAAGTCACCAACGAAATCCGAATGAAGGTAAGTGATTCCACCACCAAAATCTACAAGTTATAATTACTCAAACTACGAACTAACTTAGGCATTGGAGGGGTGTTGGTCAGCGTCACACCGGTGTCCATAGCTTTGTCCTATTTTGCAGGTCATACATCGAGCTGCGCCGAAAACTGCTTCATCAACGTGGATTGGTAAAATGAAAAATGTGCATTGTTCACTACATTTTTCAAAGAAAAATTTATGGAGGCTGTTGGGAATGGCCTAAGCAGCAATTAAAAAATCCACAAGTGATAAGACCTCGTGCAATATTATTAACCGGTTTAATTTACCCCTAAAATCCACTTCATTATTGGAGTTAGGGGTGTCCACGGATCGGATCCGGACGGATCGGATACGGATCCGATCCGCTCAGAGCGGATTATGGTTTTTAAGATCCGGAACCGAACCGAACATTCACGGATCGGTTACGGATCGGATCGGATCGGATCGGATCGAGTCGGATCGGGCGGATTTGACAGATTAAAGAAGATTATTGAGCGGATTGAGCGGATCGAGCGGATCCGATCCGATCAGATCCGGATCCGGAACCGTCAGATGAGAAATTCTCGATCCGGAACCGAACCGAACATTCACGGATGGATCAACGGAGGTTTCGGATCGGTTCGGATTGGTTGGATTGGCGGATCGGATGATCCGTTGGACAACCCTAATAGGAGTATTAAACTGTGACGGCTTGACCCCTGTTTTCAAAATTACTATTACTAGTAATTCTACTAGAAGTAGTCAAAGGGTAATAGGCTGCTAATCTCCCGAATTAACCAATTGTTTATTTAGTGCTCGGAACTCGTTCATAGTGTAATAATGTCTGTTATAGCCTATATGGCGCCGGATTTTCTCCTTTTCACCTTCTCCATGTTTGGACGCCCAAATTGAAAACTCATTCTAAGAAAACACATTCACCATTTTTCACTTTCTAAGACAAAAAACCAGAAATAGGTCCTGACCTCCTTTTCCATTTCTACTTCTCCTTTTCACTTTCCTTCAACTTCACTCTCCCATTCCTACCCTCCCCTTTTTCCACCATTACAAACAACAAAGAGAAAGGAGAAGGCAACATAAGGGATGCCATTAATAGATAATAAAATTATCCACCTTTCATTTCAAGTCCATGGAGTTCCTATCATTGAGCAAATCACGTAACAAAGCATAGCTTTCACGTTTGATAGCAAAACATATTTAAAACCGTATAGCTTGGATATTAATCACTCACCTTGGTCCACGTGTTCACTCGAACTCCCCAAAATAATTGAACGATGTAACAAGATTAGACGATGTTGAACGAGTATAAACAGTTTGGTAAATTACACACCTCTCTCATTTTAGTTATGTGCAAGGATAAGCCCCTGAAACTTCATGTAATAAATAGGACCCTCAGTTTTCAGTTTTACTCATTCAGAAATCTAGAGAAAAGTTTTGTTCATTCAGAAATCAAGAGAAAAACAGTGTAATATGAAAAAACCAAAGAAAAGAGAAATATTAGAAAATTTCAAAATAATGAGAATTTGATCATTCTAGAAGATTAATCGCGATAGTTCTTGAAAAATTATTCCATACACATATTGTGTTGAATATTTGTTTGACTTTTACGTAGGTTTCTTTTAGTATTGTCTTAAGTTTATAACATGTTATCAGCACGAAGCTCTTGTTACGTTATGTACATTAGGAAACTAGATCTTGTTTACCTTATTTAGCTTGCTTGTAATTAGCTTGTAATTAGGTTTACCATATCTAGATTATTAGGGTTGTATATATACCTAGTTAGTGAATGGAATAAAGTATGCTCTTCTAAATTTACATGGTATCAGAGCCGCACGAATTATTTTTCCACCATAGTTGCTGTTCTTAATACTCATCATGAGCGAGAAGAAGGTTGAATCATCTGGATCAAAAACAGTTCCTGTTTTTGTCCAATCTGAAGGGCCGTTTAATGCTGGAATCATTCTTACCGAATCGAACTATGATGTTTGGTCTCAACTGATGGAGATGCATATTGCCGAGAGGGAGAAACTCTCCTATATTCATGGCAAAACCAAGCCGCCGGCAGAATCTGAAGATGGTTATGAAAAATGGTACGCTGAAAATCAAAAAGTAAAGAGGTGGTTATTGATATCTATGACGCCAGACATCATGAAACGTTATTTACGGGTACCAACTGCCCGTGAAATATGGAGTGGCTTGTCAACAGCCTTCTACGATGGAAGCGATGAACTGCAGGTATTCTCCTTGAATCAGAAGGCCTTTACGGCCAAACAAAGTGGAAAACCTCTCTCTGTATATTACGGAGAGTTGTGTGAAATTTTTTGTGAATTGGACCATCGTGATAAAGTGGTCATGAAGCACGCTGAAGATATTATAATTTATAAAACTTCTATCCAACGGCAAAGGGTGCACATATTTCTCGCTGGATTGGATAGTGAATTTGAACAGGTTCGTGGAGAGGTCCTTCGCAAGGAACCAGTTCCAGATTTGGAAGAATGTTATGCGTTGGTTCGACGCGAGGCAGTGCGTCGTGCTACCTTGAATGGGGAATCAGAAATCTTGGAGACCTCTGTCATGCTGGCTCGCAATCGCCCAAGTTCAAAACCACAAGATCATTCCCGTATGCAGCACACTCGGCAGGATCAGTCACAGGAGCAATCTCGAAGTACTAGTAAACCATCTGGCAAGCCATCCTACAGATGTACTCATTGTGATCAAGCAGGTCACACCAAAAGTCGTTGCTATGAACTAGTCGGATATCCAGAATGGTGGGATCACAATCGTGATTCGAGGAAGAGAAGCTCTGGTAGAAACTCTACTACGGCACTTGCTGCAGGAAAGGCAGATGGAGATGATGAAGTTGCCGAACGAGCCTCTGCGTTGGTAGCAATGGCAGGTAACAGTAATGGTAAGGCTTTAAATATTTCTGCACCTGTTTTGAATAATACATGGATAATTGATTCAGGAGCCACAGATCATATGACATTTGATTCGAGACAAGTCCCATCCCTAAAACCATCTCCCAAAAAATATGTGTCCACCGCTAATGGTACCCCGGCTCCAGTTATTGGAGAGGGTGCTGTGTCTCTTACAGATGATTTAAACTTGGATTCTGTTCTAATTGTCCCTTCCTTGGATTATAATTTATTGTCGGTTGCTCAAATAACCTTGACCTTACATTGCCTTGTTATCTTTTGGCCTGATTTCTGTGTTTTTAAGGACATCCGAACGAGACAAACGATTGGTTGTGGTGTTAGGCGTGAAAGGCTGTATTACCTGGACTTGGTGTCGAAGAGTTCAGAAAAGTTACGTAAGGCCTTGGCAGTGGACAGTTCTGAGGGGGAGAAGAAAAATTCTGCAATTTGGTTGTGGCATCGACGTCTGGGACATGCCTCGTTTGGTTATTTGCAGAAGTTATTTCCTAGTTTATTTTCCAAAGTTGATGTTTCTGGATTTCGTTGTGATGTTTGTGAACTTGCAAAAAGTCACCGTGTCTCTTTTCCATCAAGTTTGAATAAAAGCTCAGTTCCTTTCATGCTTATTCATTCTGATGTTTGGGGCCCATCTCCAGTTACTACCTTAGGTGGAGCACGTTGGTTTGTGACATTTATTGACGATTGTACTAGGATGACCTGGGTATGCGTAATGAAGTCCAAAAGAGAAGTGAATTTATTGTTTCTAAAATTTCATACAATGATTCAGACTCAATACAAAGCGCAGGTTCAAGTCCTTCGTAGTGACAATGGCGGAGAATATATGAAGTCTGAACTTCAACACTATTTGACTGCACAGGGCATTGTTCATCAAACCACGTGTACCACTACACCCCAGCAAAATGGGGTGGCAGAAAGAAAAAATCGGCATTTGTTGGAAGTTGTTCGTGCTTCCTTAATTGAAGCTCATATGCCTGTATCATATTGGGGTGATGCTCTTACCTCTGCTGCATATCTCATTAATCGTGTTCCATCCAGCACTATCAAGTTTCAAACACCATTTCAAGCTCTACAGGATGCTACCAATGCTCCCACTGTTCCTAATCTACAACCTCGTGTTTTTGGATGTGTGGCGTTTGTACATCTTCATAAACATCAACGCAGTAAATTAGATCCTAGAGCTTTACGCTGTGTTTTCTTAGGGTATGCATCACATCAAAAAGGCTATCGATGTTATCATCCTCCCACAAAGGCCATGCATATTACACTGGATGTTGTTTTTCATGAAGATAAGATGTATTTTTCGTCTGAGTCTGCACTTCAGGGGGAGTACCATCAGGAAGAAGTTCAAACTCAGGCTTATGATTATGAAGTTCTGAATTATGATCATGGAGGAATATCTGAACATATGAACCATAATGTAAGTTTGGATACAGGTTATGTTGACAAAAGCTCATGCAGTTCTGAAAGTGGTTTGGATACAGATTCTGTTGAAAAGTCTCAGGGTATTGAAGTGGAACCATTGTCTGAATCAGTCTCACTACAACCTGACACACATAACCAATCGCTCGTTGAGGATGCTCCCGAGTCTGTACCAAATTCTCCTCGAAGGCATAATCCTCCTCGTAGTAACAGAGGTATTCCTAAACCCATGTATGAACCTGAACTTACTAGCAAGGCCAAATACCCTATGAGTAATTATGTGTCCAACCATCGCTTGTCTGAATCAAATAAATCATTTGTGAATCAATTATCTACTGTATCTATTCCTAACAGTGTACAGGAAGCTTTAGCTGACCCAAGGTGGAAAGCAGCGATGAATGAAGAAATGAAGTCCTTGCAAAAGAATGAAACATGGGAACTTGTTGACCTTCCATCAGGGAAGAAACCGGTTGGGTGTCGATGGATCTATACTGTGAAATACAAAGCAGATGGTGCCATTGAACGATTCAAAGCTCGACTGGTGGCGAAGGGGTATACTCAAACATACGGGATTGACTATATGGAGACGTTTGCACCCGTGGCTAAAATCAATACTGTTCGAGTTCTGTTATCTCTAGCCGTGAATCTAGATTGGCCATTGCAGCAATTTGATGTAAAAAATGCTTTCCTGCATGGTGACTTGACAGAAGAAATCTATATGGATTTCCCACCTGGATGTTTTATACCAGGAAAACATCAAAGGAAAGTGTGTAAATTGAAGAAGTCGTTGTATGGAATAAAACAATCTCCCAGAGCTTGGTTTGGAAGATTTACAAAGTCCATGAAAGCCTTTGGATACAGACAGAGCAACGCAGATCATACCTTGTTTTTGAAGCAACAAGAAGGTAAAATTACCGCACTTATTGTATATGTGGATGATATGGTGGTTACAGGGAATGATCATGAAGAAAGAAAGGCACTACAAAATTACTTGTCCAAAGAATTTGAAATGAAGGATCTTGGTCCATTGAAATATTTTCTTGGGATAGAAGTATCTCGATCTGCTAAAGGGATCTTTCTGTCTCAGAGAAAATATGCTCTAGATTTATTGCAAGAAACTGGGATGTCTGCATGTCAACCAACAGATACTCCAGTGGAGGAAGGGTTGAAGTTGTGTATTGACTCTAATCAAGTACCGGCTGACAAAGGGAGATACCAAAGACTTGTAGGGAGATTGATGTACCTGGCTCACACAAGACCAGACCTTACCTATGCCCTAAGCATTGTTAGCCAATTCATGCATAATCCTGGAGAACAACACATGAATGCAGTAATGCGAATTTTGAAGTATTTAAAGTCTGCTCCTGGAAAAGGAATATTGTTTTCCAAGAGTATTGATCATCAAAAGGTTGAAGCGTATACTGATGCGGATTGGGCTGGGTCAATAGCTGATAGACGATCTACCTCAGGTTATTTCACCTTTGTAGGAGGTAACCTGGTGACTTGGAGAAGCAAGAAGCAGAATGTGGTTGCACGCTCAAGTGCAGAAGCTGAGTATCGAGGTATGGCTCTTGGGATTTGTGAAGTATTATGGCTGAAACATCTCTTACAAGACTTGGGGTATCCATCGACGCAACCAATTCAATTGTATTGTGACAACAAGGCTGCATGTGATATCGCCCACAATCCAGTTCAGCATGACAGAACAAAACATGTGGAGGTTGACAGATTTTTTATCAAGGAGAAGTTGGAAGCAAAGATTATAGAATTGCCCACGATTCGATCAGAGGATCAGCTGGCTGATGTCCTGACCAAAGCAGTATCAAATAAGTTGTTTTCAAAATTTATTGACAAGTTGGGCATGTGCGATATTTATGCACCAACTTGAGGGGGAGTGTTACGTTATGTACATTAGGAAACTAGATCTTGTTTACCTTATTTAGCTTGCTTGTAATTAGCTTGTAATTAGGTTTACCATATCTAGATTATTAGGGTTGTATATATACCTAGTTAGTGAATGGAATAAAGTATGCTCTTCTAAATTTACAGCTCTAACCAAAAAGAAAATCCAACTATCCATTCAACTTCGCATGACAGGAATATGAAACGGGTAGGGCAATGAACGTGAATCACACAGCTGTCAGTCTGGGGGAGCAGGAGGGGAGAACCGGCATGCATTTGTTCAACATGGAGATATATCAATCCAAATACATGGTGCAAAGTAAAAAAAAAAAGCCTCTGTCCCCGCAGCAGACGACTTGTCTGATCAGCTACATATGAGTCAACTCAATTATGCACGCCTCTGAGGAGACCCTTCAATATTTTTTTAACAATTTACTAGATATTAACGAGTATTTTTAATTTAAGAAAAAGGTTAGAAATTTTTCTTTTGAAAGTCTTATTATTTTTAGGCCCCTCGTTTTGCGGATTGGACAAAAATTTTGGGACAAAGGGAGTAATAAGTAGACTACAATTTTGATTTTGAAATATATAGTACCTCTATATTGCGATGCCAAATGTGTTGCAATAGTGAATGTACGATAATCATATCAATCTGATACTTTTTACATGACTGGTGTAACACAGGTTCCAACTAAACATGCATCCAAATTCCAAGCACTATGGACAATATCTTTAACAAGACTAGATAATAAAAAGGATATGAACCCATGAATTTGCCATGTTTTGGACACCAATATAACATCCACGAGTAGATTAACAGACCATTGGCATGATTGCAAGGATTATCTTAGTCCCATAGCATAAGAATCAAGCCTTACAAGTATTATACTATGTGCTTGTTTTGATCCTTTTCATTCATACAAACTATGTGTAGGGAAATTACATGTCCGGCATTTTCCCATGTGTCTTTTGATCCAACATTGGTGGCCTTTTTCAAACTACTTTACCAAAGCAAGAGATGAAAGAAAAGGGACCCACCAAGGGCCTTGATCTTGTTGTGGAATAGAGATTCAAAGTCTTCAAACCATTGATCCTTGATGCCGGAGTCTACACGCCCAAATTCGATTCTTTCATTTAGTGGATGGATTACTGCAAAAAGCAATGAAAAATTCAATATTTTTTTAACAATTTACTAGATATTAACGAGTATTTTTAATTTAAGAAAAAAGTTAGAAAATTTTCTTTTAAAAGTCTTACTATTATTTTTAAGCCCCTCGTTTTGCGGATTGGACAAAAAAATTTGGACGAATGGAGTAATAAGTAGACTACAATTGTGATTTTGAAATATATAGTACCTCTATATTGCGATGCCAAATGTGTTGCAATAGTGAATGTACGATAATCATATCAATCTGATACGATAATCCTTGATGGTGGAGTCTACACGCCCAAATTCGATTCTTTTCATTTAGTGGATGGATTACTGCAAAAAGCAATGAAAACAAAGGAATTTTACTTGATTCTACCCATCTCAAGTACAATGAACAACCAAAGTTAGGAAATGCCACATGTTAACGGGGACAGGAATCCAGCAAATTGGCATATACTATTTCCTTTGTAGTTCTAACATAAGCAATGTTATATTTGGATCCATGCTTTTGAGTAAAGTACCCTTGCCAACACGACACGGCACGGGTGTGGGACATGATTCGGGTACGGTTCTTCCAAAGAGGACGTAGTCGTGAAATTTCTAGCCAGTTTGTACCAATATGAAGAAAAGAACAAAGTATCATTGGGTGCATAACTTTTCGTATAGAAAAGTATTTTTGCTTCATCATTAATTGTTCAGATACAAAAACATAAATATGTACAAGATAATTATGTCAGGCATTTCTGTATTGGTATCCAAATCTGGATCCATATTTACTAAGGTACGCTCTATCTTGAGGTTTGAGATGCCTGATACCTAGATACACACCCTTGTTAGGGTAACATAAAACATAACACAACCATTAGCACCGTCACAAAATATCAGAGTTGAGCTTCATCCCACAAGCAGCAAGTTGAATATTTTATTTTTATTTTGTTAACAGATGAAATGGCAAGTGGGAACACAAAAGAATTGGTGGGACAGTAGGTTTCTAACTTTCCTTCAATTTGTTTGACACGGTTTCAATAAAGCAAGACCTCAAAGACTAGGGACAAAGACCCTGACCTTGCTGTCTTCAAGCAATAGTCGTTATGCTTTTCCTACAATTGGAAAGCAAACACCTAACTCCTAAGTCTTGGTCTTTGAAGAAAAACGACAGATCGATATACGTAACATATGGATGGAACCTTCAGAGAAACAAGTTAGACACCAAAGGAAATACCATAAGACCTTCAGAGAAACTAGTTTCCTACATGACTGCATTTTAAAACTATTTGATTTGGATGGAGCCCCTTACTACCAATAAAGGAGTCGTAAAGCATCCTTAAAGTAGAGAGTCAAATCTCCAAAAATAAGTCAAAATCAGGCTCACCAAATGGCTGATCAATTTGGTTAAGCTTTTAACTTTGCTACAGTACTGCACCAAATTGGTGCGGCATTGTTCACTCACCGGGACACTATTCACACACTATTCATGCACTATTCACGCACTGTTCATTTTTTTATATTACACTTCGGGAGTAGGAGTAGAAAAAAAAAATAGTTTAATGCAGTAAACTTAGAATATAGTGCCTGCTTTTGTGAACTTTTGTAAAAGTGACTTACTAAATTGTAAAATGTGTTTTCGAAGTTAAATTTGGTTTAAAATTTGGTTCTCCTGATAAGGATGCTCTAGTTACACGGAGAAGGTGCGGGAGTGGGAGCGGGAGCGGAAGCAAGAAACTATAGAAGAATCAAGTAGCGGCAAGATTAGCCTGGTCACGTTTTAATGACCTAATCCGGATAATAATAAAAAGATTTGGCTTGCTAACTAAGCTGAAATCAAAGAAATTACGAAAACTATCAAAAATGGAAATAATTGGCAGAATAAAGAACTAGAAAGAACTATAAGGTTGCCAAAACAAACGGCAACAAAAACGGAGTTTCTTACTGTTATTGAGTTAATTAAATAATCATCCGTTTTTTTGACACTATTTAGATTTTTATCCCCCTTGTTTTACGGAGTTATGTTTTCATCCTTTTCTATTGTGAAATATCTTTTCTACCCTTTTAGTATGATATCAACATATACAGGATTATATTTTTTCCTAATTTTGTGGGATTCAATAACATCCTAATTTTGTGGGATTCAATAAGTTCCTAATTTAGTGGGATTTAACTATTTTTAATTTAATGAGATTCAATCACATCCATTAAGAGAGATAACAAAAGGAATTTCAAATTCAAAAATTTGTACCTAATGTGTGGTGAAATTATAAGATAACCAAGTAAAAAAAATTAAATTCGCACCAGCAAATATGGTAAAAAAGGAAAAGGGGAATTTTTTTTGAAATTTCAAATATATTCTAACTTATCCCCATGCTTTTATGATTGGGTCTACGTATGACGAAATTATTACAAAAACACATTTGCATAGTAAGAATCATGGTAAATTTGTAGTCAATGTCATTTCCTCAGGTTTCATGGTAAATACGATAGATATGGTACCCATAAGTTCATGGTAAATACACTCGCGCAGCTGCACAACTAAAATTAAAGATTTACCATACAATATCAATATTTAGCCATGATCTATAACTATAAATGATTTTTGCCATGATTTGATGATAGATGTGTAATTTCATGGTAAATTTGTAAACCATCTAACCAGATTTCTTGGTCAATTTCAAGTTAATATGGTAAATTTAAGTAAACATAAGTTTGTGCATGAATTATGATCGGATGATATCTAAAATTCATAACACATTTTATGGTGATTTTGAATACCATGAATACCACATGTTCAAATTTCATGATAAATTTCAAATTTCTAATTGAATTGAACCAAAATAACAAATTTCACAAACGAGCCAAAATAGTAGATTTCATGGCCAAATCAAAACAACAGTCATGGTAAATTTGAATATCATCCAATCATTATTATTATTATTTTTTTTTTTTATCAGCAGATTTGGCACCATCCAATCGTTATTCCAAGGTTTTGAGAGCATTTACATGGCAAATTGAAGGATTAGACTAAAAAAACTCTCTCATAAACAACAATGAATCATCAAATGAAACGCATCAAATTTATGTTTGAATGAACCGATCAAGGAAAGAACAATCGTTATTCCAAGGTTTTGAGAGCATTTACATGGCAAATTGAAGGATTAGACTAAAAAAACTCTCCCATAAACAACAATGAATCATCAAATGAAACGCATCGAATTTATGTTTGAATGAACCGATCAAGAAAAGAACAAACCCAGACTAGATCGGAAAATAAAAACGAAACCGAACAAAAAAAATACAAACTCCAGCCACCTCACAGCACAGTCGTTCTCTCCAAATGTCTGTTCTCTTTGCAATTGTGAGAAATCATAGTGGTCTCCATTGATCATTAGCAAAAATGCATAAGAATCACTCCTCAAAGAGCCAATCTGGATGGCTTCCATCCTCAAGCCCTCAAAGTCTGTAAGGCCCCTCCTAATATTTTCTCCATTTCACAAATGGATCTGTATGTCACCAAACCAATTGTCGGAATTCAAAGTGGCAAGCGAACTTTCCTGGGATTGCATGCTCCGATTTCTCTTCACCGATTGGCGAGTGGGAGTATGGATTTGGGACCGAGAGAGGTGAACGATTGTTTCTGGCATTTTTTTAGATTTATAGGGTATTAATGGAGATAATGTAACTGTTTTGTTTTGCGTAAATTTGGGGATTGGTTTTATCCCCAAATTCCTAAATTATAGCCTTGGACTTCAGAATTTTGAAAATGGTCCACTACCTACCACCCCATATATGCAACTTTTAATTTAGTCCTCAATCCCTTAATATGTTATAATTATATAATTATATATATATATATAAGGGCATTTTAGGATTTATCTGAATCTCGGGATGGAAACATAACTCCTAAATAGGCTCAGGATGATTTTTTAATTTCAAGTGACTAAAAGGATAATTATTTAAGTGCCCCAAAGTTATTAGCAAATCTATTATTTCCTAAAACGACAAAATTCCCCTTTTGAAGGCCTACACGACGTCGAACGGCCGAAATCCATAGTTGATCATTTCGGCAATGAGTATCTTGCAAAAGCCCATTTCCAATCGACTATGCGAGTTCTGGGCCTTTTCGGTAAATATCTCCCAGGCCGGCCCTCTTTTGGGAGGGTGTTCCCTTCTAGGCCCCGCGTTATACTCTTTCATTTAAACCCTTTTTCATGCGCATCAGACGATGCCTTTACCCTTTTCCACGCTCGTCACTTGCTTTCTCTATTCTCTCTCTCTCATCCATTTACCCAGTACCCACCTTATTATTCTCTCTCCTGGACAATAACCACCAGGCACGATACCTCTTTCTCCCTCTCTCTCTCTCTCTCTCTCTCTCTCTATCTTATTTTGGATTTCAAAATAAGATAACTTTTTTTATACAGATTCATTTTTAATAAAAAATTATATGTTTGAAACCTACTCGAAATCTTCATTGAGCGAAAAAAAAAACAACCATGGGGCAGGACCTGCATCGGGCCAGAGCTTCTTTGAGGCTACATACGTGCCAGTATTCCACGTTATTTACTATTATGCAAATTAGACTGAAAACACATTAAGCAGTCAAAAAAGGAGTAAATTAAACAATCCTCTCAAGACCATGGGTCGAACATGATCCCCAAATTCGATGGTATGATTCATCCATTTGTAGCTCTGTTTGTGTAGCTCATTCATAAAAATGTCACATTGTTAACAAAATAGTGAATGACCCATATCCACTTAAAAGGCTAAGCCTTGTAAGTGATGAACCATCCAATTGTATATTAAGGTCCAACTGTTTTTGCTATTTATTCGATGTGGGACTCAATTTTTTGTAAATTTAGAAGAGCATACTTTATTCCATTCACTAACTAGGTATATATACAACCTAATAATCTAGATATGGTAAACCTAATTACAAGCTAATTACAAGGAAGCTAAATAAGGTAAACAAGATCTAGTTTCCTAATGTACATAACGTAACACTCCCCCTCAAGTTGGTGCATAAATATCGCACATGCCCAACTTGTCAATAAATTTTGAAAACAACTTATTTGATACTGCTTTGGTCAGGACATCAGCCAGCTGATCCTCTGATCGAATCGTGGGCAATTCTATAATCTTTGCTTCCAACTTCTCCTTGATAAAAAATCTGTCAACCTCCACATGTTTTGTTCTGTCATGCTGAACTGGATTGTGGGCGATATCACATGCAGCCTTGTTGTCACAATACAATTTAATTGGTTGCGTCGATGGATACCCCAAGTCTTGTAAGAGATGTTTCAGCCATAATACTTCACAAATCTCAAGAGCCATACCTCGATACTCAGCTTCTGCACTTGAGCGTGCAACCACATTCTGCTTCTTGCTTCTCCAAGTCACCAGGTTACCTCCTACAAAGGTGAAATAACCTGAGGTAGATCGTCTATCAGCTATTGACCCAGCCCAATTCGCATCAGTATACGCTTCAACCTTTTGATGATCAATACTCTTGGAAAACAATATTCCTTTTCCAGGAGCAGACTTTAAATACTTCAAAATTCGCATTACTGCATTCATGTGTTGTTCTCCAGGATTATGCATGAATTGGCTAACAATGCTCAGGGCATAGGTAAGGTCTGGTCTTGTGTGAGCCAAGTACATCAATCTCCCTACAAGTCTTTGGTATCTCCCTTTGTCAGCCGGTACTTGATTAGAGTCAATACACAACTTCAACCCTTCCTCCACTGGAGTATCTGTTGGTTGACATGCAGACATCCCAGTTTCTTGCAATAAATCTATAGCATATTTTCTCTGAGACAGAAAGATCCCTTTAGCAGATCGAGATACTTCTATCCCAAGAAAATATTTCAATGGACCAAGATCCTTCATTTCAAATTCTTTGGACAAGTAATTTTGTAGTGCCTTTCTTTCTTCATGATCATTTCCTGTAACCACCATATCATCCACATATACAATAAGTGCGGTAATTTTACCTTCTTGTTGCTTCAAAAACAAGGTATGATCTGCGTTGCTCTGTCTGTATCCAAAGGCTTTCATGGACTTTGTAAATCTTCCAAACCAGGCTCTAGGAGATTGTTTTAATCCATACAACGACTTCTTCAATTTACACACTTTCCTTTGATGTTTTCCTGGTATAAAACATCCAGGTGGGAAATCCATATAGATTTCTTCTGTCAAGTCACCATGCAGGAAAGCATTTTTTACATCAAATTGCTGCAATGGCCAATCTAGATTCACGGCTAGAGATAACAGAACTCGAACAGTATTGATTTTAGCCACGGGTGCAAACGTCTCCATATAGTCAATCCCGTATGTTTGAGTATACCCCTTCGCCACCAGTCGAGCTTTGAATCGTTCAATGGCACCATCTGCTTTGTATTTCACAGTATAGATCCATCGACACCCAACCGGTTTCTTCCCTGATGGAAGGTCAACAAGTTCCCATGTTTCATTCTTTTGCAAGGACTTCATTTCTTCATTCATCGCTGCTTTCCACCTTGGGTCAGCTAAAGCTTCCTGTACACTGTTAGGAATAGATACAGTAGATAATTGATTCACAAATGATTTATTTGATTCAGACAAGCGATGGTTGGACACATAATTACTCATAGGGTATTTGGCCTTGCTAGTAAGTTCAGGTTCATACATGGGTTTAGGAATACCTCTGTTACTACGAGGAGGATTATGCCTTCGAGGAGAATTTGGTACAGACTCGGGAGCATCCTCAACGAGCGATTGGTTATGTGTGTCAGGTTGTAGTGAGACTGATTCAGACAATGGTTCCACTTCAATATCCTGAGACTTTTCAACAGAATCTGTATCCAAACCACTTTCGGAACTGCATGAGCTTTTGTCAACATAACCTGTATCCAAACTTACATTATGGTTCATATGTTCAGATATTCCTCCATGATCATAATTCAGAACTTCATAATCATAAGCCTGAGTTTGAACTTCTTCCTGATGGTACTCCCCCTGAAGTGCAGACTCAGACGAAAAATACATCTTATCTTCATGAAAAACAACATCCAGTGTAATATGCATGGCCTTTGTGGGAGGATGATAACATCGATAGCCTTTTTGATGTGATGCATACCCTAAGAAAACACAGCGTAAAGCTTTAGGATCTAATTTACTGCGTTGATGTTTATGAAGATGTACAAACGCCACACATCCAAAAACACGAGGTTGTAGATTAGGAACAGTGGGAGCATTGGTAGCATCCTGTAGAGCTTGAAATGGTGTTTGAAACTTGATAGTGCTGGATGGAACACGATTAATGAGATATGCAGCAGAGGTAAGAGCATCACTCCAATATGATACAGGCATATGAGCTTCAATTAAGGAAGCACGAACAACTTCCAACAAATGCCGATTTTTTCTTTCTGCCACCCCATTTTGCTGGGGTGTAGTAGTACACGTGGTTTGATGAACAATGCCCTGTGCAGTCAAATAGTGTTGAAGTTCAGACTTCATATATTCTCCGCCATTGTCACTACGAAGGACTTGAACCTGCGCTTTGTATTGAGTCTGAATCATTGTATGAAATTTTAGAAACAATAAATTCACTTCTCTTTTGGACTTCATTACGCATACCTAGGTCATCCTCGTACAATCGTCAATAAATGTCACAAACCAACGTGCTCCACCTAAGGTAGTAACTGGAGATGGGCCCCAAACATCAGAATGAATAAGCATGAAAGGAACTGAGCTTTTATTCAAACTTGATGGAAAAGAGACACGGTGACTTTTTGCAAGTTCACAAACATCACAACGAAATCCAGAAACATCAACTTTGGAAAATAAACTAGGAAATAACTTCTGCAAATAACCAAACGAGGCATGTCCCAGACGTCGATGCCACAACCAAATTGCAGAATTTTTCTTCTCCCCCTCAGAACTGTCCACTGCCAAGGCCTTACGTAACTTTTCTGAACTCTTCGACACCAAGTCCAGGTAATACAGCCTTTCACGCCTAACACCACAACCAATCGTTTGTCTCGTTCGGATGTCCTTAAAAACACAGAAATCAGGCCAAAAGATAACAAGGCAATGTAAGGTCAAGGTTATTTGAGCAACCGACAATAAATTATAATCCAAGGAAGGGACAATTAGAACAGAATCCAAGTTTAAATCATCTGTAAGAGACACAGCACCCTCTCCAATAACTGGAGCCGGGGTACCATTAGCGGTGGACACATATTTTTTGGGAGATGGTTTTAGGGATGGGACTTGTCTCGAATCAAATGTCATATGATCTGTGGCTCCTGAATCAATTATCCATGTATTATTCAAAACAGGTGCAGAAATATTTAAAGCCTTACCATTACTGTTACCTGCCATTGCTACCAACGCAGAGGCTCGTTCGGCAACTTCATCATCTCCATCTGCCTTTCCTGCAGCAAGTGCCGTAGTAGAGTTTCTACCAGAGCTTCTCTTCCTCGAATCACGATTGTGATCCCACCAGTCTGGATATCCGACTAGTTCATAGCAACGACTTTTGGTGTGACCTGCTTGATCACAATGAGTACATCTGTAGGATGGCTTGCCAGATGGTTTACTAGTACTTCGGAATTGCTCCTGTGACTGATCCTGCCGAGTGTGCTGCATACGGGAATGATCTTGTGGTTTTGAACTTGGGCGATTGCGAGCCAGCATGACAGAGGTCTCCAAGATTTCTGATTCCCCATTCAAGGTAGCACGACGCACTGCCTCGCGTCGAACCAACGCATAACATTCTTCCAAATCTGGAACTGGTTCCTTGCGAAGGACCTCTCCACGAACCTGTTCAAATTCACTATCCAATCCAGCGAGAAATATGTGCACCCTTTGCCGTTGGATAGAAGTTTTATAAATTATAATATCTTCAGCGTGCTTCATGACCACTTTATCACGATGGTCCAATTCACAAAAAATTTCACACAACTCTCCGTAATATACAGAGAGAGGTTTTCCACTTTGTTTGGCCGTAAAGGCCTTCTGATTCAAGGAGAATACCTGCAGTTCATCGCTTCCATCGTAGAAGGCTGTTGACAAGCCACTCCATATTTCACGGGCAGTTGGTACCCGTAAATAACGTTTCATGATGTCTGGCGTCATAGATATCAATAACCACCTCTTTACTTTTTGATTTTCAGCGTACCATTTTTCATAACCATCTTCAGATTCTGCCGGCGGCTTGGTTTTGCCATGAATATAGGAGAGTTTCTCCCTCTCGGCAATATGCATCTCCATCAGTTGAGACCAAACATCGTAGTTCGATTCGGTAAGAATGATTCCAGCATTAAACGGCCCTTCAGATTGGACAAAAACAGGAACTGTTTTTGATCCAGATGATTCAACCTTCTTCTCGCTCATGATGAGTATTAAGAACAGCAACTATGGTGAAAAAATAATTCGTGCGGCTCTGATACCATGTAAATTTAGAAGAGCATACTTTATTCCATTCACTAACTAGGTATATATACAACCCTAATAATCTAGATATGGTAAACCTAATTACAAGCTAATTACAAGGAAGCTAAATAAGGTAAACAAGATCTAGTTTCCTAATGTACATAACGTAACATTTTTCACACATGTTCCCAACATTAGGGGGTGTTCCGCTAAAGGTGTTTTGAGAATAAACTGATTTTTCACGATTTTTTATGTGATGTATTGTGAGATAATGACCTATCTCAATTTTTTTTTTAAAAACTGTTTTTTGTTAGAGGAACATCCAATTTATCCGTTTCTAATTGTCCCAGGCCCCTTCCTCCTCCGATCAACTTTTTAAACTTTTTTGTTTAAAAAAAAAAAAAAAAACCATCAAACTTCCCATGGCACATCTGTTGAAAACTTGCATATACTACTACTGTATTTCTTCAAAGCCATGATTGACGGACCCGATACGAGTAATTTTTTCAATGCCTTAGGAACATAATTGAGCACGAACGCGAATCATATGGGAAATCTTTTTCCAAGCGTGTTGTTGACCCCTCTTAAATATGTAGACCAGATTCGTGCTCAATTGTACCAGGGGCATGGAAAAACTACTCCATTGATACACTCGTGGCACTCGTGGGGGTGGGAAGAGTGGTACAATCGATATCTTTCAAATCGGTGCTCCGTTTCCGTCACAGACGTCGCTGCTAGTCGCACTAAAATCCACTTCATTAAACTATACTATAAATATTTAACTGTAACGGCTTGAACCCTGTTTTCAAAAATTTACTAATAATTCTGGAAGTAGTCAAAAGGTAATAGGCTGCTAATCTTCCGAATTAACCAACTGTTTATTTAGTGCTCGGAACTCGTTCATAGTTTAATAATGTCAGTTAGCATCCCTAGTTCAAATGACTAACCCAATTTTTTATCCAATTTTCCTTCAATGTCACAAATTCCTTAAGTTATCGTTAAATGATCCACTAAGTGAAGCTGCGTTGAGAATTCTGCACTATTGTTTTGCAAATTTTGACTCAATCAGACGTGGTTCTCGTGTAATTTAGAACAAGAATGCGGCATGAGAATAATAACTCTCAACTAGCATAACAGAAGTTGTGAAAGCATCCCCAATTGCCTCGGCAGTTTTTCTGTGAGAACTTTTGCCGAGCCAAAGCGACCAAAACTAGGGGTGCACAAGAAAATCGATATAACCGCAAAACCGATTCGATCCGGACCGAATCATTTTATTTGGTTAGGTTATGCGGTTCATTGTTTTGGTTATGGTTCTGAAAAAATAAGAACCGGTAACTATGGTTTGGCAAATGGTTTTCAATTAATTTAAGAACCACTGTTAGAACTAACCGAACCGGACTATATATACACACACACATACATATAATATTAATATATTTGTACGCGTACATAATTATGTATTTTGATTTGGTAAGTTAGTAATATTTTTCTCCCTAGCAAGGTTATTCTTTTATGTATATATAGAGTAGAAATCTATTTTGTTACGAAGTCCTTAATATATTACTATCACTATGTGACCGAACTAATATCCAATTTTTCAATTTTAATTCCTTAGTAAGACATGCTACTGAATTTATTTTCTCATTTTTTGACTATTTCATTGTTTGTTTAAGCTACTTCAATTGTTGTTTTCATCAATTTTAGTTGTTTTATTGATGGTAGATTATCAAGTATTTGTGTATTATGTGGACCATATTTGGTTTCGAATATTTTAAATTCCGATTTTTAATTTATGAGTTGTTTGGTGCTCCAAATTCTAAATAATCTTTTGAATTCATGTGTTGCGAAAATATATTCAAACGCTAATCGGGTAGAACCAAAACCGAACCAAAGCCGGTCTGGTCTTGTGGTTTGGATCTGGACAAATTCTACATGTATATTGGTTAGATTTTGGTTCTTAATTTTCTAGAACCAGTCAGAATGATCCAATTGCTGAATTTCTAGAGAACCGGTCTAATCCAGACCGTGTGCACCCTTAACCAAAACCCTCACCCAATAGCCTCGCCTTCCTCCTTGGCAAAACCACATTGGTGGGTTTGAAGTTCACTCAATGGAATCGATGGGTTTGAAAGGGGATCGATTTCAATTGGTTAGGTTTGAAGTTCAATTTGTGTGTGCATGTGTAGTTTTGAAAATGGATGTGTACGTATATATCTGTGTATTTTTTTTTTCATTGCATTGGATGGCCTAAATGCTGAGGTTGTTGGGTACCTCAAAGGCTCAAACATTTGGAGACTAGCCAAAGTAAAAATTTGGCACTTTTCCTAGACAAAGCTAGGAACTGTTGAAGATGCTCTAAGACTATAACTTGCGTAAAAAGGTTGCCTTAGCATCTTCAACCCACCTCTATTACTCTAAAATAGAGGATGGATATGACATATTGATGAGAGATTTTGTAATTAATGTCTTCTTTTCTTCACTTTTTGTATTTTTTGGGAGAATCTTGGAGGGGTCCATCATATTTTTTGTACTTCAACCCATCTCTATTCCTCCAAATGAGATTTGGTTATCTATATTTGGAAGATCAAAATAGTTTTGGAGGACCAAATCTCTTAAAAAGACAGTGGATCCCTTCAAGATTCTCCCAAAAAAGTACAAAAAAATGAAGAAAATAATGCATAAATCATAAATCTCCCATCAATGTGTCACATCCATCCTCCATTTTGGAGGAATAGAGATGGGTTGAAGATGCTCAAGTGTTGGACTCTTTCCACACCACAGATTGTAAAGGGCTTGAAGACACTGATCGTGTAATACCGTACCAAAAATAAATTATAAAATTAGGAATCAACCCTTTTGAATAGTGGCTAAGTCAGTGTATTGATCTGTAGGGATAGATTGATTGAGTTACTAAAGCTCTGATTAATTTTTAATTCAATTCGTGGAAAGAAAGTTGAGTTGCCCCGTTCCCATAACCTGACTTTTTAGCTTTTCATGCCTTTCAAGGCGGATCATTTCTCTTCGCAAACATCAACTCCAAAAAGCCAGGATAGTGAAATGGCCCCTAATTGATTTGGTTAAAAATTAATAGAGAGAAGATCTACGGTTTCGAATTTATCCCGACTTCTTAACTAAGCTATGTATAAGGCTTCGTTCTTGAACAGATTTTTGTTTCATAAAATCTCACATTTTATAACACTCCAATTTCAACACACAAAATGTAAAAGTGATTTTATGAGATTTTCATAAAATCCTCCTAAAATCTATAAGAAAACCACTACATTTTATCAATTGGGAAAACAACTCCATTGTATCACCCCTCCATAAAATGTTCATTTTATAAGATTTTCATAAAATGTACCTAAAATCTATTGGAGAACAAGGCCTAAGCTAGGTTTATATTCGAATCATGAGGAATTGTCGCTAGGGCTCGCAAATCTTTTTGATAATCATCAAGAGGATAATTGAGTTGTTAACAAGCACGAACTATCCCACACAGACCGTCTCTGGCCAGTACGGCCCCAGTACAACCCATCTTTTTCACGAACAGTTCAACAGCACAATCCGTCTTATGAGCCTAATCTATCTCATTTATCCAAGCACAAGCAAAGAAAAACCATTGAATAACTATGTATTTGAGAGTCCACACATAAATACTCAATAAATTAAAAGAATTGAAATCATTCCATTCATATGTAATGAAAATGGTTCTTAGTTAAACAATCGATTCGAATAAGCAAACCCAATCATATACATAAATGGACCGGGGCTTCTTTAATGGTGACTATTTTATAAGGAGCATATAAATCAATGAAGCTTTGTTAATTTTTTAATGGAAGGAGGAAATGAAGAGGAAAAATAAGAAAAAAGAGAGAACAAAACGTAAATTTGGGGGATAAGAGTGCTCTGTGTTGCTTCCACGGTGTTGAAAAATGCTCCACATCACCTCCCGTTTGCCACGTAACAAATTTCCGTCCATTTGTAAACGGAAAGGGTAATATTGATGCCTCTCATAGATTATAAAGGTAAAATTGGAACAAAAGATTTTATAAGAACAAAATTGAAACAAATACTACTATTTTATAGGGACCAAATAAGTAGTTAAGCCAAAAATAATAATAATAATAATAAATGACGTGGTGTGAGGAGGCCATCTGTTTATGGGAAAACAGTAAACGTTGGTCCCCCCACCCCCAGTAGGAACAATCCGTTCAATTTCGCATGTCACGTTTGTTGAAAACTTGGATGTACTACTACTGTATGTGGTCGAGACAAACACTGAAGCCGTCACTGAGGGACCCCACCGATACGAGTAAATTTAATGTCTTAAGAACACGAAGGAAAAGATTAGGAAACAAGAAAAGAAATCAAGAAAAAAAAAACATGAAAGTGCATTGGACGGTTGAGATCCGTTTAGTGCACTAAATAGTGGTGCACTAAACGGATCTCAACCGTCCAATGCACTTTCATGTTTAATTTATGGGAGAAGTCACCATTAGTGTGAAATGGTTACCATAATCCATAGAAAGCATAATTGCCCCATATTTTCTCTTTTTGACTAATAGCTAGTCACCATTAGTGTGAAATGGTTACCATAATCCATAGAAAGCATAATTGCCCCATATTTTCTCTTTTTGACTAATAGCTAGTCACCATTAGTGTGAAATGGTTACCATAATCCATAGAAAGCATAATTGCCCCATTAGTGTGAAATGGTTACCATAATCCATAGAAAGCATAATTGCCCCATTAGTGTGAAATGGTTACCATAATCCATAGAAAGCATAATTGCCCCATTTCACACTAATGGTGACTTCTCCCATAAATTAAACACAACGCGTCAAGGTTCCCATCGGCTTAATTATCATCACCATCAACAAGGAAATGGTGCAAATAGCACCGTTCGTGAAACTAATGTAGTGGACCCCTTAGGAAAAAAATTTAAAAAACGGGTTCACGAATAAATGTTAGTTTGGAAATTATCAATACAGAGCACAAAAATACGTGCCTTTTCGAAATGGTGCACCGCCTGCAAAAGAGAGAGAATACTATTCCGAAAGTGTTGCCTCGACCAAATAAATTTCCAGTAGTGATGCCACTGTTTGAAAGGTTACAATTGTTTGTCTCCACCTCCGTATAAATTTTCAGGGGCATTTTTAGAAAGGAAAAAGTAGAAAGCATGTTTGTACATTTAAAAGAAGTAGTATAGATTGTCTCCAATTTATTTTGGAAAATTTTGAAAGGAAGATTTCCATGAGGAGAAACAAACATCTCTCTCATTGAGTCCGTCGTCGAGCCCAATTCCTACTCATGCATGTCATGCATTGTGACTTTCTACCCACGTCCCCGGTCCACCTTTGATACTATTGTCTCTCAATCAATTGGTCACAATTTTCTTTGGGGAAACCGTATCGGACAAGAGAAAGATTCGTTCGGTTAACTTGAATAACGTCACCAAAGACAAAAAAAAAAAAAACTTGGCGGTTTTGGTTTACCATTAAACATTAAGAATAATGGTAGGGACACGCCCCTCCACCACACCAGCCTGCGTGACACAATATGATTGGCGGTTGTAAAATAGTTTCAAAGTGCATGTTCTCTCATTACCAATCATGCAGCGCCACGTAAGATGATGTGGTGGAGTGGTGTGTCTCTACCATTATTGAAATAAGTCAACCAACGCGTCTTGCTCAGCCTTAACATCAGGGCCGGCCCAAGGTATTTAGGTGCCCCAAGCCTAATTTAAAAATTGTGCCCTTAAAATTTTCGTGTTTTAATTTCGACCGAATTTTCTACATTTTTTTTTACATGAAAAGAACTTATTAATTAAAGATCTTAAAAGTAAAATAGAATAATTAAACCATCTTGTTTTATTGCCTACTTGAGGACCACTTAGAACCAATTTCATTCTTCGATGGAAACCTGCA
The DNA here is from genome assembly GCA_963854785.1 of Vaccinium vitis-idaea. NCBI lineage: Eukaryota > Viridiplantae > Streptophyta > Magnoliopsida > Ericales > Ericaceae > Vaccinium > Vaccinium vitis-idaea. The sequence goes on from OY978221.1 coordinate 956,891, forward strand.
TGAGGAAAAAATAATAGGTATTGAATGTCGGTGTGTGACACTGAGAATTTGTCGTGTAATGATAAATGTAAGTGTAAGCACCAACTTTAAAACACTCCCTCAAAATTTTAGCCCATGAAAATTCGTGTAATTTTCATTTAAAATACATTACTTTTATCCCTTTTTTTTAATTTTTATCTCAATTCCTTAAATTAGTGTGGAAAAATCTAAAAAATTAGGCACAGAAGATGATGTACATGAATATGTTAAAGCCGAGCAAAATATCATATACCCAAATATATAATCACAAGGGTACAAACAAAATCAAGTTTAAAAAAGGATGTGTATGCCCATATCGCAAGGAATTTATAGACCTTAAAATTGAAAGATGTGGAAATTAGATTTCCCTCATGCCCTAATTATAATTTAGAGTTCCTTCTACAGAAAATAGATAAGAAAAGAAAACACAGAACGTTTGGCTCTTAAGGGAACACACGAGGAAAATAAGGAACAAAAGCATTATTGTTATTCCAATCCAATAGAAGTAACACAAACGATAAAGGAAGAAGAACCTTGTTGATTTATGGGTGGTTTGGGCCCTAAGACCATCTCTAACAGAATCGCTATACCTCCGGCGGCAACAAAATGGCGAGCCAAATCGCAGATTTCGGCGCCCAGCAGCCTTGCCAACGAGCTCGCCAACAAAATTGGTGCTACAGTACCTCGCCACAGCAAGCGAGGTATGGTGAGATCGCCAACAGCCCGCTCTCTCTCTCTCTCTCTCTCCGTCGCTCGCCGGAAAAAATGGACCATCGGAATAATTGCGATAAAATCGTTTTGAGACACCCACAGTGTAGCCGACGTCGAGACGAGAAGATTGGTGCAAGATACGTCGCCGTCGGAGCTCCGGGGCCGCCGCACGCACCTGTCAAAGGTGGCGCGTGCTGGCGAGTAAGATCTACGCGCGCGCGTGTAGCGCACGCGCTCGACAGGGAAGAAGACGACTCTGGCATTTTGGTGAGGCTTGCCAAAATAGTTTTTGGCCCTTTTTCTAGCCAATATGGCGAAAAAAATGGAGTGGTTGTTGGAGATGCTTTAAAGGCCCAATGCTCACTACAATTGTTTAGACTTTTTTAAAAATAAGATTAGACCTTTTAATATTTCTTACTGGGTTAAAAAAGATCTCTACTCAAGCCTACTACTAAAAATCCTTCGGGTGCCCCTATTTTTGAGAGTTTTTTGGATGCCTTAAGCCCAGACCTCTTAGACCTTAGACCTGGGCCGGCTCAGCTCAACATGCAGGAGGATTAATCCGAGATCACCCAGGCCAATGGTGATGCGGTTTTCATCGCAACATGCAGCAGGCAAATTCAAGCGTCATGGCGGAGCTATGGGCCATTGGGAATGGTCTGAATTTTGCGATTAGGGAGAAAATCCACCACTTGCATGTTGAAATGAATGTAGTGGTTGTTATCCAATTTCTCTCAGCCAACATTGTTGAGAACTATCCTCCTCTTAGTAATATTGTCTTCGATTGCATGTCTATTATTTTGCGCTTTGACATCATTTTCAGGCACATCAACTGCGAAGCAAATATGTGTGATGATGCTCTAGCCTAGGGGTGAACAAAAAAAACGATGAACCGAAGCGAACCGGTTAGTTTTTCCGGTTTTTTCCATCCCCCGGTTCGGTTCGGTTCGCAGGAGTGAAATTTTTTTGAATCCGGTTCGGTTCACGGTTCAGGGAATTTTTATCGTGAACCGAACCGAACCGAACCTGTTTTCCATATATACCTTGAAAAAAATGGAGGAGGCAAGGATTGAACTAGGGCTGCACACAGGTCGGGTTTGTTCCGGTTCGGGTCGGGTTTCACCCGACCGGACTTTGATCGGTTTATGAAAACACCACCCGACCACCTACCGAACATACAATCGGGCCCCGACCGAAAAGTTATCGGGTGAGGTCGGGTCGGGTGATGGGTTGGTCGGTTTATGGGCCACTTATTGGGCCATTCGTTTTGGGCTGAAGCAGTCAAATTAAATTAATTTTGGTGGATCAAAATATTAAATTTGGGCCGCATTAAGTCAAAATATTAAAAATTCCATTAGGCCCAATGGCCCATTACATTTTTTGTGGATCAAAATATCAATTTTGGGTGATTTTGGGCATCTTTGGCCCATTCACCAAACAATTCATAAATTGTTTTCTTTCCATAAAATTTCTTTAAGTGGTCGAATGCTCTGGGAAAGCCATTTAAGTGCTCTTAGCAATTAGCAAGTGACTTTCTGGTGCATAAGTGTGAGTGTGACCCAAACTTAATTTGCAGTACAATTCATCAACTTTTTGGGATGCTAACTGCTAATGCTATAGCAATTAACAAGTGAGGCAGTGAGCATTGAGCAACCTGCAAACAATTCATCAATTGAACAAGGAGCAAAGTAGCAAACTATTCTGCAATGCAAAAAACAGAAAGGGAAGAAAAAAAAAGGCATTGCAGGAGCAGCAGCACACTCACGTCCATAGTGCAAGTAGTAGCAGCAGCAGCACAATCGATTTCCAATATAAAAAAAAACAAACTAAATAAGTAAATACTAAATAAGTAAATAGAACATGCCAAGTGCCAATAATTAAGCACAACCAAGTCCATAGTGCAAGTCCATAGTCCACTGCCATAAATTGATCTAAATTGATAACAAGTCCATGCTAGTGCAAACTGCTAGTGCTACAGCTACCATGCTAGTGCCAAATGCCAATAACTACTAAGTACTAACATTAACAGAATTACAAGTCCATAGTGCAAAGTGCAAACTGCAAAATAACAATTCAAGTGCTCACTGCCCACTGCCCAGTCCACTGCCTAACAAAGTAACAGCCACAGTGCAAACTGCAAAGCATTTCCAGTGCAAGTGTGCAAAGTGCACGTGCGATAGTGTTCTAGCCGATAGTCCAGTACACAAAAGTTATTAAGCTATAGTCTAAATGTTTAATAGTCCAACAAAACAAATAAGTAAATAACCCAGGAGTCCCTCCATACTCCATTACTCCATACTCCATTGTCCATTGCCCAATCACTCAAATCTCATGTGAACCTGTAAAATTCCATTGACAATGTGAGCAAAAATAATATGAACAAGAATAATTAATTCAATGAACTACAACTTTAAATGTTTTTACCAAATACGAATGCCAAAGCCCAATCAGTAAATGGGTCCCTAGGAGGTTGCTTCAACCTCTTAAAGGTCTGAAAAAACGAGAAGATGTAATTCAATATGATGCATATTAGATAAATACTAAATAAAATGAATCAAGTTCATATTAAAATTCACCTTGATCAGATTGCTCAAATTCCTCAACTTTGTCCATAGCTTGCCGAAGTGAGATTGGAACCGTGCTTAGAAGCCAGTTTTGGGTGCACACAAGTCTCTCCACCATTAATGGTGACAGCGAGCTTCGGAATGGATCAAGTATGCGTCCACCCGTACTAAAGGCTGACTCGGAAGCAACGGTTGATACAGGCATGGCCAATACATCCTGTGCAATTCGAGACAAGACTGGATACTTCACAGAATTATGCTTCCACCAATCCAAGATATCAAAGTCTCCCTCCTTTTCCCGAGGCCTACGTTCACAAGGACTAACCAAGTACTTGTCTACCTCCGATTCACACACACTCGATAACTCCTCCTCCAAGAAACTGTCAATCATTGAACACAGGACCTAACACGTAGAAGGCCTAACATGTTACCACTCGACTGATCAGCTACTAGAGTCTAACCAATACTCCAACATTTGTGGGGATATGTACTTTTATCTTGGTATTTCATCAAATTTGATGGCTTGCCATATTTTGGCCAATTTTTTCAATTACGTCCCTAAATGTACATATGGCATCATTACATTAATGCATATTGCATTATGTAGGATAGGTTCATCTATTATAAAAGATTGCCACATGCATATTTAGTCCATTAGCTGGTAACCTAGTTACTGCTTGCAGACTTTTCTAATTTAACATCATGTCTCAACGAGAGTAATCAGAAAAGTAAGAAAAAAAACTGACTTTTTGGGCTTTTTTGTCATCTTATTTAATTTGTTTTCAACTTTGATCTACATTTTTCATATTTTTTCTACTCCTTTTGTCGTGCTAGTAATGTGCTGTAAAAATCAAATCCAAATTTAAAGAAAAAAAAGGCCAAAAAGACCATACCAAAAGGTAATGCCAAACTCATAGACAGTAAGGAAAAGAGGAAAGAGAGCGGAACCAACAAATATATGAGAATACCTTTAATTTTTTAAGAAAATCGTTGCCATTTTCATTATAAAGGGGACATAAAATAGGATCAAATTATATACACTACGCCAAATTTTAGCATTAACGGCATTAAAAATCCGTCGGTAAAAGTATTTTCTGCGGTAATAATGCAAAAATCATACCACTGTCGATACGGCCATTAGGAATAAAAAAAATAGCAAATTTTACTGCCGGTAATAGTGTCATACTTTTACCGACGGTTTTATTACTGCCGGTAAAAGATTTTTCCAAAAAAAAGTTTGTCTTGAGTTTTGACCCACGACTCTTTGCGTGGAGCCCCAACACCTAACCACACCACCACCCAAACTTTTCCATTATATTTAGATAATGAAAAAATTATATTAAAATTTACTGTTTTACTAGAGGTTTTTTGGACTACCGCTGGTAATAGTGATTTTTCCCTTTTTTAACTGCGATTTTATTACTGCCGGTAAAAGCAATATTTGGCATAGTGATAGATACAAGGACAATAAGATAACCCTAAACAAAACTACAAAAATGTTACGGTCCGTCCAGAAAATGAAATGGACAGCTTAGATCTATAAAAATATGAATTTTAGTAGTTGATTTTCTCTTTCTTAAATATTTTCACCAAAATTTTTCTTAAACCCTAAAACCTTAAAACTAAAAATATCATCACTAAAACCTGTCCCCTTTCTTCACTCAACCGGTCCACCACAACAAAGTCGGCGTTGAGACGCGAGCCCCCTCCTCCGTTTCTCAACACGTAGGGCATAAATTAAAATCTCCCAAAATTCTCAGTACTGCTTCTCGCTCCTCTCTCTAGAATAAAGAATCTTCTTTTCAGATCCCTTCATTTGCGAACAACATCAAAACCAAAGAGAGAGATTGCACTCCCAAAACCCTAACCCTAGAAAGAAGAGCAACGCGAACCATGGCGTTCAACACCCCCAGAAAGACGAAGCCGACCAAACTCGCCGACTCTACAACCCTTACCAAGACCTCCAAGTCCCGATCCAAACCCTATACAAGCTCCCAACCTCACCCGAATTCCTTTTCCAAGAAGAATCTATCGCCCAACGCCGCTCTTGGGGCGAAAACCTAACCTACTACACCGGCATCGGTTACCTCGGCGGCGCCACGGCCGGCGCCGCCAAGGGCTTCGTTGAAGGCGTCAGGGCTGTGGAGGCCGGCGACACGATGAAGCTTAAAGTGAATCGGATTCTAAACGGGTCGGGTCATGGGGGTAGGAAGTTTGGAAATAGGGCTGGGGTGATCGGGTTGATGTATGCTGGGTTGGAGAGTGGGATGGTGGCGATTAGGGATACGGATGATGTGGTGAATAGCGTGGTGGCGGGATTGGGTACGGGGGTGCTGTATAAGGCGGCGTCGGGACCGAGGTCGGCCGCAGTTGCGGGGGCGATTGGAGGGGTGGTGGTTGGGCTGGCGGTGACAGGGAAGCATGTGTTGAAGAGATACGTGCCGATCTGATGAGAGAGGCCTTGTTTGGTTTAAGCACTATGGTAAAACTGTTTATTGTTGTTCCCAAATTTTGATCCTTTAAAGAGTGTTTTGATGGTTTAGTAATTTATGGGCATGGTGGATTCATGCTCCAAGTGCACATTTATTCATTTCATCATCTACCGTAGTATTTAGTCAATGATGTGGTGATGAATAATTTGAATGGTCTTTTACAGGGAACTTGTATTTGTTTCAAGTGGATCTGTGTTAAATTCATGACCTGAAATGATGGCTTATTGTGTGAATTTAGGGTTTTTTTGTTCTGTTTATGGAATTTTGGTTAGCTCATTGTCTAAAATTGGGTTGATATTTTTGCCGGTTGCATTAGGAAAGTTTTGTATTTTGACCGTTATAGTGCTAGCCTGATGTGAGCTTGTTGGTTGGTTTTGGGTTTTTTTTTTAACGCCCTTTTTCGTAGCGTACCACTGTTCCTTAGGTTGGCCAAACTTCAATACTATTATGGTGAAAGTCGCGGGCTCTTTGATGAGGAAAAGCTGCCACTTTGTGGTTCCAACATGTTATGTAAATTGTATGCTTGAGGGTAATTTTCCTACCAGTGATTAGATTACTTTGGTTTTACCTTCATTGTCTCTGAGTACACAAACAATTCTTGTCGTTGTCGGTAACCCTGGAATGCTCCGAGGTAAGAGAAGCAACTGTATAAAAATAGATATTCTCTTAATATGGAAGGCTGGAAGCTTCATAAGAAAATGAAGAATTCTTAAACCCACCACCCCACTCATTTCCTGATAAAAGTGGGAAAGTTCATTCTTTTTGGTGTTTCAGTGTCGAAATTCCCTTTAAAATTTCCTAGGCAAGTTGATGCGGAAGTATGATGGCAATGAGGTTAACCTCAGTGGTTGTAGCTGAATTCCGCTTATAAGCTTGAGAGAAGTGTTAAATTTCTGAGCTATCCATAGGGAAGGATCTCTCTACAATACCAATTAGCTGAAAGATGATGTGAAAGGTTTATTTGCTGGGATAGAAGGTTGCACTCCAGACTTCTCGAGAGACGTAATTGTTCAGTCTTTTTGGCCGCAATCTCGAAACACTGTATCTTCTATTGCTCATCTTATTTATGTAGGGGAGGAGCAAGATGCTGAACCAGGAAAAGGTTGAGAGGTGGTTCTTGTGCGCCCCACAGCTATATGTTAGTTTGAATCTTGATGATTGATTGAGATGTGGTTCTTGTATGCCCCACAGCTATTTAATTAGAGTTTGGAATCTTGATGATGGATTCACATAAAGGACTCACCTTTGGGGCCAGTTCTAACTTATATTAGGATTTTCTTCGTGGCTCTGGGTGTATGAGGTTACGTTTACATGGTTTGGTGCATGAGAAGTTGGACAATAATAATAAGTGTTCGAATGTTAGTGGATCTTTCTCAAACTTCGAAATGATTGGTTGCTTGTAGAAATTATGAAATGCTATTGCTAAATTTTACTGCTCTGGAAATATAACTTTTATTGGTGTACAAGGATCCCGCTTTCCAGGTCAGGCAAACTGGAATCGTCATTTTGGGATGAAATATAGATTGGGGCAATAATTTCAACTGATAACCTTGCAATACCTGGAACTGAAAGCAAAACTTTGAACACTTGGAATTATATGGGGATGAACATGGATAGTTTGCCACATATGACAAAATTGGGTGGACATCTTGGGAAGTGCTTCCAATTTTTCTGGGAAGTGCTTCCAATTTTTCACAGAAATGGAACAATTGAAGTTGGCTTCTACACTGGTTATTACCATGTTACTATGTAAATATGATTTACAAGTTTGCAATTATGTGAACAGAATTAGTTGTAGTATAACTTATACTTCCCAACTAAGTCTTGTGGAGGAGTATTTGCAACAGGGGTAAGGGGAACCCTCTCCTTCACATCTATTTTAACCCTTTTTGGGGATTCCATCCACGAACGCAAGTTTATGGCTGACTGATATTTGCCCATCATCATTTAGCTGTGCATTTTTTTTCCTTGTTGCTGGTCAATCTGTGGAACAATCTTTGGGATTGGGCACAATATGAAAGATCTTTTAGATGCACATATTTCTCCGGTGGACAACTAAGGGTCTTTATGACAATCAATAATTCAATTCTGTATCAATTCAATGATGATTTCGGTTATTAATATGACATGGTTATGTTTCTTGTGCTGGCAAAATTTGGTTATCTGCGAGATTTTGATGCAGTTGTTGGGCTTTTGAATTGCGTACATTTTTAAACTGAGTAAATGTATACAAATCCTCTCAGCGATCAGGAAACAGAGTACTGGAATTAAGACCATTGCAATATTTAGATCAATCCTTTGTTGTAACTTGTGGCAGTTCTTGATTGCCAATGAACTTTCCTTGCCTGCGTTGTTTATTTATGTCTGGGCTGTTGACATTTGGAAGACTAACTTGTGCGTGATATCGGGTATTAACTTCGAATTGTGCGAAGAAGATTTTGGATTCGCATTGGAAGCAGTCTCTAGGAGGAATAGGCTAGCAATGATTCCTCCAGTATTACTGTTTTTTAGTGCTGGTATAGCGTGTCGTGTACTTGTCATGGTCCTATTATGCTGGTTTATAACTTCTTTGGCAGCTCAACCTGTGTATTCTTTTACCTGCTTATGCATTCATAGAACAAGGTGAAATGGGTTTCTATTCATAGAACAAGGTGAAATGCGTTTCTATGATAGAGGTTCGCATCAAGTTCCGCCGAATCCTCTTCCTGCCGAGCCCCCTTTCTCCTGGGTTTCACAAAGATATGAGGAATCATAAAAAATATTTGAAATGGAATCGGAACGTCCCTTTTGATGCTATGTGCAGTGCAAATGCGCGGGCTAAAATTTTGCACGTGTGATATGTGCTCCATGATTTCCACCAACCCTTCAGACAGAAGAGCTGTTGAATTGAAGGGTCCCAATCATGTTATCGGGTTAGCTCAATTGTTGCGATGGGCAACTTGGTTTCCCGTTGGAAGTTTGCCGTCAATCATGTCAAAGGAAGATTCAAGTTTCACCCTGAATTCCTCTCGGTAAACCAATTTGGGTTAGGGGGTCTTGAAATCTTGTTGTTGGGTTATGCCATATTGGGATCCAATTTTAAGAAAGTTTGTATTTTTGGCCTTCCAAAATCTGGTAGTGTCCATAATCTACATATTGGTTTCCTAATTTTTTCACAAGTTCCACTTTTGTTTTAACCAGCGAAAAAATTAAATAAATGTTTTAGTAGCGAGTTGATTTCATGAGACGTTCGTGTACTTAGCCAAAACTATCCCATGTTGAAGTGAGCCATCACATATTGGAGTACTCTCAGCTTTGTCAAACTTGGCTTCTTACCATCGACATTCGAGAAATACATGGCATTACAAATTTTTGCCAAAATTTGTGTAATAGTACGTTCTGGATGTCATGATCACAGAATGTCCTGACCTTTCATGCTAAGCTGTCTCACCAACAGAACTCCCGACATTGGGTTTTGAAGGTTCCTTCTCCGGTAAGGCGCCCCACGTAAACTCATGGAGGCCTAAATGACAGTACGCGACGCCTCTCAACCCTCATAATTAGTTCCATTAGGCCTCTAGACCAACAGACCATGGCAGAGTTAACAACTTCGAAAATGGAGAAATTTTGAGAATAAAAGTCTTCATATGTTTTTGAGGAACTTTAACAAATTTAAGGACGTGAAACTTGTGCTAGTGGTCTCAGAAGTTCTTGAATTTCTTCTCCCTCCTCAATTAACAGGTGGTATAAAACCAACCGATTGAACACATCAGGTGCGCATGGGCTGTTAAGTACAGACACCTACCGTTGCAACCCTCCATGTCCACCGGAAGCCAATTGGGTACCAGCTGAACCTTCAAGCAAAAGAAAAATGTTCTGCTGCAAAGCATAAGATGCTAATGACCACGAAAAACAAGCACCGTATCTTGTTTGAACGACCAACTGCCTACTTCTAAGTAAAGAGCTGTACATGAAACCATTTACATTGCAGCTAGGCCTAAGCATGGTCAAAACCCAGATGTGGAAAGTGAAAAACATGCGGATCTTTCTAATAGTATCTTTCTATTAGATGGTCCCTTGCTGTATTTGACTAGGTGTGCTCAATCGATTTCCCAAGCAATGGTGTTATGACCCTAATAACAAAATACAGATATCAAAGCAGCATAAAGCAACTGGTAATGAAGCTGGAAAGGAATTGTTTGATTTTTAGCAACCCTTTTGCTGTTTTACAACACATGGGAAATCAAGCATTAGTAAACTGCCCAAGAAACTCCGGAAAATAAAGTTCAAAAATCAATCTTCCACTGGAATAACGACATCCAAAATCCAATCACGGATAGACAACAAACTATGAAGCATAATCGTTGCAAATTCGGAACTTAAACAATCAGGATAATAAAACAAATCTGCATCTGCTTGAACATGCCATATTTGAATTTGAGGGCTAAACTACAAAAGCACAAGCCCAAGTTCTGATGGTCTCATGACATGGTTAAGCCGGTAGTTGTAGAGATAATAGTGCAGTTTCCCATCACCTGGTCCAAACTTCAGTTCCTTCAAGAAACCTTCATTTTGCATAACATCCAAGGCATTAAAGACATCATAATCCTTCTGTTTCGCTATGATAAGAGCGTCATTCATGAGCTGAAGCAATGGAGTCTTTGTAGACACATTATAGTAAGAATAAGCAGCTTTCAAAGTTGAGTGAGTCTGGTTTCCTAAGATTGACGATGGAAGAGTGTAAAAACTGCAGAAGTCGGTGATCTCATGTGTCTCAGGGCTCTCGACCAGAAAACTTTCCACAACATATTCCCTAGGAAGAAGCCAGTGCTCTACATCGTTTTCATCAAAATCAGGTGCAACGAGAAATTGACTCAAGTAATTCCTAAGTAAACGCGTAACTGCAGGAACATCGTGGGGCTCCATCTTCCTAAACCCAGGGGTAGAAGTAGAATCCAGTAACTTATAGAGCTTAATCGTTCGGCTCATTGTCATTCTAGCACCAAGCCTAGAAAATCCAACATCGATAAGCTTCTTCGGATTCAAAGATCTATGCCAATATTGGCAAGTGGATATTGGTGTAGGAATCACCACTCCAGCAGTATAAGCTGCTTGCCAAATATTTTCCAAATGAACCCTCCTAGTAACCTCTTTAATCATCACGGGGGCGAGTCGTTTTGACCTAAGCTTCTTATGAACACACAAGAAATTGATCTCCGCCATGTTAACAACAGTATCGCGGGCCCGGATCCTCGCGGGAACTCCAGTAATAAAAGCGACTAACTTCTTTGAGCTTTTGACTCGCACCCCAATGTGCCAGCTTGCAAAATAACCCGGTGGGTGAAGGGCCCAACGAAGAAACTCCTTTGAATAGTTAAACCTGAACATATTCTCATCATCCTCGACATAGTTGTTGGTTAAAAGGTTATAAACCTCAGAGCACATATCTTCAGAGTTCATGTCACAAGTTATCCATTCGTATAGATTGGGTAGATTATAGGGTTCTTGCTTGACTTCAGACAAGGGTGTTGGGGGTTCAATTGGCCCTTCAGGCAAACTCGGGTCCCCAACGTCCTTGAACTGGCCAACGGGTTGGGTTTCCCAAAACTTGTGCCTCTTGGCGAGAGAGAGCGACTCTTGAACCCTTCGCGATATCGCGTCAACTGAAATGTCACTCTCTGAAGGCAAATCCCCATCAGGATTAGGGTTTTGGGTTCCGGCCGGAGAATCAGATGGTGAATTGTTATCCACCATTTCCCTTGAATTTAGTGCTATGTTCTGTATGAAAATAACAACAATGACTCACTTGAACAATAGAAGTAGGAAATGAACCACATAAAAAGCTAACTATGCTTCATATGCATTGATATCAACGTTTTGAGGAGAGAAAAAGCCAAAAACAAAAACAAGTTAAGTAGTTAACAACTTAACACAGTATGATACTCACAAATGCCCTCAATGGGTTTTAATTTGTAGGAATTGCTACATAATAGAGTAATCATGATTCAATTACACATTTGAATAGAATGATTTCATTCCAGATATGCAGTTTCCACATGTATGATCCATTCTTTTTACACAAGCAAATACACTAGTGGATGTAAATGAGCGAGGAATAAACGATTTTCAGTAATCAAAAACCCACAATAATGAACAAATACACACGAGAGAGAGAGAGAGAGAGAGATAGAAAACCTCGCCGCCGGGAGCTTTGTGCGATTTAAGATCGAGATTTCGGGAGCAAGATTCTGATCGATCAGTATTAATGTAGGGCTTGAAGAATGACGCATATAGTCTTGGGACAATTACATAAAGAAACCCTGTTATTTGGTTCGTGTCACATGTTACACTATATATCCTCAGTTTTTGTCAGTTTATACCCCTGAGTTTTAATTTAACTACAATTTCAAACCCTCTATTATTTGATGTGTGTATTGCCCAATGAAAAAAAGATGTGTTTATTGCCAATTTGCTTCCCCACCTAGCGGTCTTGGTGTTGTACTGCTGGAACAAATTATTAACTTGTCGTTCTATGTTAGAACTCTACGATTGACAGTAACCCATATCAGTGCCTGTGGCATGGCATATCCATGTCTAGTTAATAGTTATGCATTGTAACAATAATAATAATAAATAAATAAAAAAACACAAAGATTTACCGTATAATTGTGCATTTTAAATTATCTTGGTCTTATTATTATTTTCAAACTTGTGCACCTTAAATTTTAAACTTGTGGTAACAAAAGAAGGAAATAACGGATACAAAATCACATACTGTAAATTGATTTTAGAAAGAGCAAATCCCAAATTATTATAAACATAAAAATATATTTACCTGTCATGCCTCCGTAACTTCACCGTACTCATTATTTAAAATGTCTCTTGCCGTGCCGGCCCGCCCAATTAACCCCTCTTTCTTTTGCTATTTTACCCTACCTGTACCTCAATATATATCCTGCCTCCTCCATCAAGGGTGGCATATATTAGGGTTTTAGTAATACTTTGAGGCCTTAAACGAGTTTATATAGCCGCAGATCCGAAGAGGTAGGGAAAAAAAACATCTACCTCTTCAGCACAACATCACAAATCTCTCTCTCTCCCTCTACACAGATTAACACCAATCTCTCTCCTCCCTCGCAGGTTCGTCTTCTCATTCCCTTCTTTTGCAATGTGGGTATTCTTTAATGGTTGGTTATTCACTTTAATGGCTTGAAAGTCGAAACTGAACTTCAACTTGATGCATTGTTTTTCCTTTTTCTGTTTGTTTTGTTCGTTTTTTATTTATTCAAGAACAAATATCGTACTGTATTTCTATTGAACGTCCTTTATGCATGGAAGTTGTCGATTGTCAGTGAACTTTTTTGCCTCCGGGGAGAAAGAAAAGCGGCTTCAGGCACTGGAGGATTAACCTCTTGTAATCCCGATAGTATCCGCCTCTATGTAATCTCCCCTAAATTTGGAAACAGATGTTTAATGCTTGTACGCCACATTATATGGTTTGCAAGTTTGGCTCTTCTGCGAAATTTTTCCGCGCAATAGAGGATTTGTATTTCAATGTAAAAGAGGTGTTTGAACTTTTTAGAGTGATTGGTTGTAGTGTCCAATTGTTTTCCTTTTCCCAGATTTTGTGTCAGGTACTTAAAAAAAGTATGTGTGTTGTATCAATTTAGTTAGTGATTTTTAGTTAATTGGTTATTCACTTTAATGGCGTGAAAGTTGAAACTGAACTTCAACTTGATGCATTGTTTTTCCTTTTTCTGTTTGTTTTGTCCGTTTTTTATTTATTCAATGACATTTATCGTACTGTATTTCTGTTGAACGTCCTTTATGCACGGAAGTTCTCGATTGTCAGTGAACTTTTGCCTCCGGGGAGAAAGGAAAAGCGGCTTCGGGCACTGGAAGATTAACCTCTCATTATCCCGATAGTATCTGCATCTATGTAATCTCCCCAAAATATGGAAACAGATGTTTAATGCTTGTACGCCACATTATATGGTTTGCAAGTTTGGCTCTTCTGTGAAATTTTTCCACGCAAGAGAGGATTTGTATTTCAATGTAAAAGAGGTGTTTGGACTTTTTAGAGTGAATTGGTTGTAGTGTCAAATTGTTTTCCTTTTCCCAGATTTTGCGTCAGATACTTAAAATAAGTATGTGTGTTGTATCAATTTAGTTAATGATTTTTAGTTAAATGTACTTTAATCGTGGACTTGATTGTCAGTTACTTTGAGTCTTGGGGGAGAAGGCAAAGAGGTTCCAGGCACTGGAGGACAAATTCATTGTCGTAACAATAGCCATCAGCCTCTGTATATCTCCCAAATTATGAAAACAGATGTTTAATACTTGTATGCTATGGTAAATGGTTTGCAAATTTGGCGCTTCTGTTGAATTTTTCCAACGGTGGAATTTTGTATTGTACATGTATAAAAAGTGGTTGAACCGTTGAACCCTGTTGGATTAAATTGGCTGTATTGTTGCATTGGTTTTCTTTTCTCATTTTGTTTGGTGATGTATTAAGAACTAGTGATTTGTACATGGATTTTGAGTTGTTTTCTATTCAAATGTCTTTAATGCATGGACTTGATTGTGAGTCTAACTTTTGGCCTTGGGGGAGAAGGTAAAGCGGCTTCAGGCATTGGAGGATGCTCTTGTTATCTTGATAGCCATCTGCCTCTTGCCTCTATTATATCCCCTGAAATATAGAAGCATACGTTAAATGCTTGTATGCCACCTATGGTTTGCAAGTTTGGCTTCTGTTAAATTCTCCCAACAGTGGAGGTTTGCACTTACTCCTAAAAACGGTGCTTGAATATTGTGAGAGTAAATGGGTTGTGGTGTTGCATTAGTTTTCATCTCTCTTTTCTCTATGATGGATCTAGAGAACAGTGAGGTGCACATGGATAAGTTGTTTGCGAGTTGAATGTCTTTTATCCATGGAAGCTCTTGATTATCTAGCAACTTTGCGCCTTGGGAAATGAAAACCAGCTTGAGGCAGTGGAGTAACGTTTTTGTTATCTTGGTAGCCATCTGGTTGATGCAGATCTCCCAAAATATGAAAACAGATGATGCTTTTACACCATCTTATATGATTTGCAATTTTGCTCTCCTGTTATGTTTTCCCACTGTCGAGGTTTTGCATTTGCATTTAAGAAATATTGCTAGAATCTTGCCATCATAAATTGGGGTTTTTTTTTTTAAATCCTCAAATTGGTTGTATCAGCTTTTCCTGTATGTTGGTCTTTGTGCATGTGAGATGGAATACAAAATGAATGTTGCTCTGTTGGAACTCTTTTTTATCTCCCCGTCTCTTGCAATAGGCTGAGCGTGATGCAATATCTGTAATATTATCAATTAATTTTATGTAAATGAATTGGTTTGTAACCCAGGAATATTTGGCCGACTTGATGTTGCGTGTTGTAAGTCTCTCTAGTCTCTTGTGCCTAGGATCTTGATTTGCCTAATATTATTAGGGTTTTTTCATTGCAGATATGGCAGCTTTGTTACCAGATGGTTCGCAATTTGACACTCGGCAGTATGACGCCAAAATGACTGAGTTGTAAGTTCTTTATCACCTGCTCTGGTTGGGAGAACCAACAGTTATTTACCTTTTTCATCAATATTTATTGTTTAATTTATCTTAGACTCTACATGTCTTTTGAATGGCGGTTGCTGATGATGTTGATTGTTATTTTTCATTGTCACAGGCTCTCAGTCTCTGCGGATGGACAAGATTTCTACACATCATATGACGAGGTTTGTGATACCTTCGATGCTATGGGATTACAAGAGAAGCTCCTGAGGGGCATCTATGCTTACGGTAAGGACTTCGAAGCTATTTTAATTCTTAAAAGATGTTTTCTCACATGAACTAGTTATTGCATCAGTGATTCATCATCCTAGAACCCCCCTTCTCACTTCTGAATTTTGCATAGCAATCATTTTGTCTTAGATAGTTGGATACCCCAAATTGCCCAAAATTGAGGGGGGAAGGTAGGATTACACAATCGAGGGTTGCTTCGTTTACATTGTTGAACCTTTTGACTATTACCTTGTTGTTTTCATTATTGGTTTAGTGAACCTCCTACTGACATTTGGAATATGAATTTTATTTATCTGAAGGTTTTGAAAAGCCATCCGCAATCCAACAAAGGGGAATTGTTCCATTCTGTAAGGGCCTTGATGTAATTCAGCAGGCCCAATCTGGAACCGGAAAAACAGCTACTTTCTGCTCTGGAATTTTGCAACAACTTGATTATGATTTAGTCCAATGCCAGGCATTGGTTTTGGCACCTACTCGTGAACTTGCTCAGCAGATTGAGAAGGTTATGCGAGCACTCGGTGACTACCTCGGCGCAAGAGTTCACGCTTGTGTGGGCGGGACCAGTGTTCGTGAGGACCAACGAATTCTTCTTAATGGTGTTCATATTGTTGTTGGCACCCCAGGTCGTGTGTTTGACATGTTGCAAAGACATTCACTTCGCCCTGATTACCTTAAAATGTTCGTGTTGGATGAGGCTGATGAAATGCTGTCTCGTGGTTTTAAGGATCAGGTACTTTCTTGTATCCATTGCAAGTTTATTTCCAAAAAAAATATGGGACTTACACATCCATGTGAGAGACTTTTTGCAGGTGTCTATGATTGTTGAAAATCATTATTTTGTGTTGATGTTCTCAAAGGGGTTTGAGTCACAGACTCACACAGCCCATGTGCGTGTTTGACTGCTTGCAAAAAAAAAAAAAAACATAAATTCATGTGTCGTATTTTTGCGATATGGAAGTACGTACATGTGAATTATAGAAAGTGCATACGTGTGTATTCTTAGTGATGGGGTGCTGGCTATTTAATTATGTAAGTCCCCCACTTCTAGGATCGTGAATGGTCCCTTTTTTTCTTTGGAAATCCAGCTTTTTAAGGGAACACAATCATTACTCTTTTAAATAAATGAATTTTCCAAATTACCCGCCTTTTTTGAAAGTGCAATGATTACTTCTTAAACTCAAATTCATTTGCCCGCCACTTTAGCATTTCAATTAGAATATGATAATGAAGGGCAAATAAGGAAAGAGCTCCATGTTCTGTTATTGACTAGTCAAAATAGACAAGAATTTTGGGAGAGATCTCAAAGGTCTAAAGGAAAGATGGACCAACTTTTGGGCGGAGGGAGTATTAGTTGCCAACAATAGTATAGCATTATGAAATGTATGGGATTGAAGCTCATGGAGGAACAGATTTTTTTCCTTCGCCCCACGGTTGGATGTTAGTAGGTTATTAAGATTACTAAAAATGGTCGATGTTACTTCACTAGCTCGAACTAACTACCTCACCCTTGGAAACCAAACCCCATAGAAGGTACTGATTGCCTTGTGGAAGGGTGACAAACTTAAAGTTGAGCAAGGGCAATTGCTTTTGAGTTTTGGATGGGAGCTCTCAAGGATAGATAGTTATTCTTTTCTTCTTAAAGGCACTAAATGCTTTGTGGGTATGTTGTTCGTATCAAGTGTTAGTATTTGTTTCATATCTTCAGTGTACCGAGCTCTCATTGTCCTTTTCTGCTTTTGATTGGTACCAGTTTGCATGAAAACTTGCAGAGTATGGGTAATGATATTGTCGATTTGTCTTGGATATATTATAGGCATTTGAACAAAAATGACGCATGATGACAGGTAATTGCCGTTGACACAGCTTTATGCTTGTCCTCTCTCTGAATGAATTGAGTTTCTTGCCGACCCCAATTATTTGGGACATCGGTTTGGTTTGGTTAAGCCTCGGTTTGGTTTGGTATGAATTGAGTTTCTTGAGAGATTGTTTCAAAGAATAGTTTCCACCCTCCCCTTTTCTTTGATACTACTCCTTTTGTATTTCATTCATCAACTTTTGGCACAGCCTTTCAGAGCTGCAATGTTAATTGTACATGTGATGTAGATAAAGATTAAGAAAATGGAGTGGTTATATGAAAAAGCTCAATGTGAAGATCATTTCCCTGGTGTTAATTGGCATTTTAGTAATTTGTGTCTGATAATGGTTTTTTTCTATGCTGTTAGATCTATGAAATTTTCCAGATGCTACCATCAAAAATCCAAGTTGGGGTTTTCTCTGCCACAATGCCACCCGAAGCCCTTGAGATTACAAGAAAGTTCATGAACAAACCGGTAAGAATCTTGGTAAAACGTGACGAGCTCACCCTAGAGGGTATCAAGCAGTTTTATGTTAATGTGGACAAAGAAGAATGGAAGTTTGAGACACTATGTGATCTCTACGAATCCCTAGCCATTACCCAGAGCGTCATCTTTGTTAACACAAGGCGAAAAGTGGACTGGCTCACGGACAAAATGCGAAGCCGGGACCACACAGTTTCTGCGACCCATGGTGACATGGATCAAAACACTAGGGACATAATCATGCGTGAATTTCGTTCCGGATCCTCCCGTGTTCTCATCACCACAGATCTCTTGGCACGTGGCATTGACGTTCAACAAGTCTCCCTTGTAATCAACTATGACCTACCGACTCAGCCGGAAAATTACCTTCACCGGATAGGAAGAAGCGGACGGTTTGGGAGAAAAGGTGTTGCTATTAACTTTGTGACTGGGGATGATGAGAGGATGCTGTCGGATATTCAGAGGTTCTACAACGTCGTGGTCGCAGAGCTGCCCAACAATATCGCTGATCTCCTCTAATGAGGTTTTTCCTGCATCGGTGAGCACGAAATATTTCTGATATTTTTGCGTCTGGTTCTGAATTGGGTATTGCATAACATGTCTTACCATCTATGGTACTTGCAAAAATGATGCAAGTTTTTTGGTGCAGGTATAGAGTTTTGTCCCGGATTCCTTTTTCTTGTTTTTTATTATTTTTTTTTCTTATTTACTCCAGATTTTTTTAGTTATTGAGTATAGGTTGGATTAGTTTCTCTGCGGCTGATGCCCTTTAATTAAGAATAGGGATACTTTGTTAAATTACATTATGATTCTTATTTAATTGGTGGATATACCTACTCTTTTCTGCTCTGTCTTTTTGCAGTTATTTTTTGTTGGTTGGTTGGTTGGTTGCCCTATTTTGTTGGCATGACTGGGGTTTATTCTCTTGTGGTGTTGATGATGTGTGGAGGGAGCTGCTAAATTAGATTTAAAAGTAATTAGGAGAGAGTCTTCCCTCACATTGGCACTTTACTTCTCTCTAGAAAGACAATGATACCCTTTTGGGGACCCACCATGTTCTTACCATCATAGTCTTGCCTGTTTTCAGCAGATCCTTAATCATCTTTCCCACCTAATTGACCATCATAAGAGTCATTCCTCTTTTACAGGTACAAGTCAAATATGCCATGCTTTTGTGTCCACTTGCTACATACTGATATCATGTACATTTGCTTTACTTTAGATAAGATGAAGGCAATACATTTATCCCAAATCATGAATCCTAATTGTAGCCTTGCAAAGAGCATGCTGTGTTTGGTTTTGAATTGTTTGATTCACTCGTTGTTCTTCTTCCGTGGACAAATCTTGACGAGGATTCAAGCTGACTTACCCAAAAAAAAAAACCCTTAGGTCTACGGGGCATTGGCTTCTCATCGTATTATATTATTACTCAAGCCGACATTCTTCCCTTTTGTTTCACCACCACTGCTTACGGGGGTGCTTCCCTCCTAGGCAGAACACACTCCTACATATCCCGGATGTATTTTTTTCTACATTGGACACCTTAAGCAGATTGCTTAGCTTCATTCATCTTCAATGCAAGAGCAAGAGCAAACTGCTCAGTCTTTTAAGTACAATTGCTTCTCGGTAGACTTCCTAGTTATCTTTGCACTTCTACGCCCTATAACACTAAGTGGTCATTTAGGGGACCCTCCTCTGTGTTCAATTCAAATGACATTTCTGTTGAATACCAAGGTTGCTGAGTAGGGTTTTGTGATTTTTTTTTTTTTTTGAGTAAATTTCATTGATGTTAAAGATAGTACAACAAAACGCGAACCAGCCATTTATTCAAGACATAACTGCGAGAAAAATAGGCAAGGATCCAACTACCGAACCGAACCGAACCAAAAGCACCTCAAAACACAATCTTTTTTGGGAAATGATTTTCACACCCCTATTTTACAATCCACTCCCTTTTTGTCCTTATCTTACATGAATTTACAATATTGCCCGTTTTCAATACACCATTTTCGTACATCCAAGGGTAATATTGTAAATTCATGAAGATAAAGACAAAAAAGGGAGTGTGAATTGTAAAATGGGGGGTGTAAAAATCATTTCCCTCTTTTTTTATATAAATGAAGATTGCAGGGTCTGTGAACTATTGGATTGCCATATAATATGATGACATTGTAAGGATCCTACGGTTGAGTCTAAATTCTCAAATCCATAGCAAGACTTGACCTAGTGGATAAGAAGAACTTGAGAGTTGGTAAGAGTCTTCATCTAGAGGCCAAAGATATTTCCATAATATCGGTATTTGGTGGTGACCCACCCTTGAAATTATTGTTCTAGTTAAAGGAGTTAACGGCTACAGTTAAAGGAGTTAACGGTCATATTTAAGTTCTCCACGTCTCAACCATAGATCTTATCAATCCATGGGGTTGGCAGCTTTGGTAGTCGAGTTTGCTTTTTCATCTGTCTCGGTTTTTCTGAAACCTCTCAAATGCTATCAACTCTTGCAGAACGAGTTTATATGGCAGTGGACAACAATATTGATCCCTGCATAGTTGAGGTGTGTGTAAGCTACTTAAGACACCCATATTATCATTAAAAGAAATTCGAACATAGTTTGATTTCCTTCACTTGGTATGGCTAGTGAACATTACCCTATTGAATGAAATAGTGGATGAGTCTTATTTAAAACAATGGTCGGAAAATACTGTGGGAAAGCATGTTCCCACAGCTAATTTTTCACTGAACAAATATAATGAGACATTTTAAAACCACAAATGTTGATCAGGGTAATAGTATTCATGCAACTTTCTCTCTTATTTTCCTACATGTGTAGAGTGGTTCACGGCCTCATTCATCTTCAAAGTGTGGGGAAAAAAAAAACAAAATTGGTAGGGTATGATTACGATTGTATCCCATGAAGTTCTTGCTTAATATTACACTCCACCTTGAGATTGAGGTTTTTTTTTGGTTTGACAATCAAGGGTGTTCGGGTCAGTTTACGCACAATTTAACTAATCCCGTTAATCTGTTCAAAGACAGACCATCCACGCCAGGACTAAAAATTTCACAAGAGAAACTCTTACATCCTTCTCCTAAAAAGTTACCAAGTTTCGGACCAGAGTTTATGGATAATCCTACGCGTACAGAAGATTGGGACCATAAAATGTACCGATCTTCTTGGGGGACCCACTTTTGGGTCCCACACGAGCGATCCGAACCGTTCATTATTCTTAAAAACAATTTCCGAGGGCCCCCACAAAATTTCAGCTCAATCGAACGGTTAAAAGTGTGTAAATCAAAGTCCCACCGTTTCAATAAAAAAAAGTGAGTCCCCCAAACAGATCGGTACATTTTCTGATCCCAAACTTCTGTACCCCTATCACGATCCAGAGTTTATAGCTCTATAACTACTTGAGCTACCCTACCCTTGCGTCGAGGAAATGATACATGCCAACCTTTGTCAAAGCTTCCCTGTCAATATATAAATAACAAGCTGACCCCACGAAGACAAATATGTCCAAATACTCTTTCAAAGAAAAAAAAAGGGGAATTAAAAGCCACCCCTCAAATCTTTAGCTGTTCCCAATTCATCAAACTCACCAAAATCAGTACTACCACAATTCAAAACTAAAAATACACAACTAGACTCTCTCTCTCTCTCTCTCTCTCTCTCTCTCTCTCCATGATGGATTTCAGATCCAAATCATGTAGGGATGGCAGGATGATGACAGAGAGCTACTCCTACAATGGAAATAGGCCAGGCCCACCAACTGGAATGCGTGATCTGAGGAGTTACAGTACTAATTCCTATGCCTCGTCTAAACTACCACCACCTCCCCATTTGGGCAAGGAAGTGAAGATCAAGAAAGGGAAGGGCAATAATGGAATTGAGTCACCAAGTTCAAAGAATTGGAGCTTGATGAATGATCCAGAGTTCCAGAGGAAGAAAAGGGTTGCTGGCTATAAGGCCTATGCTGTGGAAGGTAAGATGAAAGGTTCTTTTAAGAAGAGCTTCAGATGGATCAAGGACACTTGTAACCAAGTGGTCTATGGCTGGTGGTGATGAATATGGTTTTTTTTTTTTTTTATTTATGACAATGAAGACTGTTCCGATGAACTCGACTAATCTCTTCAGGCTCTCCCACCAGTTTACGTGAGCTGAGGTGGCCCACAGGACAAATCTCCGCCAAGGATATGTTTCTTTGTTTGTTTGTTTAACTTTATGATTCTGTCTTGCTATATGTACCCATATATGTATGTATTTATGCATGTAGGTACGTATGTATGTTTTTGATGGATTATTGAGTTGAATGTTAATGGCATTTTCAGCATTATTTGGTCAAGATCCTGTATTTAAGGAAATGGAGTTGGAAGAACTTTCTGCCTTGTTACATTGGGTCAATTTTTGCTTCATAAAAGGGATTTGATAATGATTTATGTTGTGAGATGTCTTATATTTATTGATAATACTTTCAAACTTATTTGCTATGTTTGGGGTAAGAAGCAGAACACAAAATTGTTGTTTTTGTCACAAGGATCAAAAGTTTGGACTTCAATTGCATGATTAATGCCTAAGGTGGTGTTGAAGACCCAAATTTTGGAGTTTTCTTCTCGAAATTAGTCGACTTGTGCATAAACAACCTAGACACATATAAGAAAAAAGGTCTAATAAGCTGTCGTCGTGGAACTTGCACATAGCAACATTGACATATATGACCACAATTTGTGAGACTGATTCAAACCTCCAAAAAATCTCACAACATTTATTGCATTTGACATTTGTCTGTCGTTTATCAAGGATTGAAAATAATTAAATTTTATCTTTTCAACATCTCTCTTCTTAACAATAGAAGACAGATAAATTTGAAGTCCCAGAACATTTGTTACATTTGCAATATGTGGATGGAGGCTGATAGTGAAATTGCTGATGTCTCAACAAGCATTTTGGTCCGGGGTTTGACTCTCACTCGAGTACTATCAATTCCTGTGTTCGATCAATCCATAAGGGGCTTTACCGTGACCTTATTTAAACAAAAATGTCATGCGTACGCACACCCCGCTTACGCAAAATGCACGGACAGCGCATCTTGATCTTCCATGCGTGTTTACGACAGTCCAGATTTTAATTTTTTTGTAAAATACGGATCGTTAGTTCCTGAAATGAAAGATCCGGATGTGTTCATACACGTACGTACACGTGTGTACGTGCACGTAACAAGGCTGTTACTTGAAACCCTGCTAGTTGACAGTGAAGTTGGTCGGTTCATTGGTCTGTTACCAATGCAGTATGTAGTATTACAAAAAGGACTTCAAACTACTGCGATCCCAAAACAATGCTCACTCATTAACAGGTACAAAGCCCCCAATTAACAAGTTTATGTCCTTCGCATAGAGAACTAGCACAAAAAGCTCATCTTAAGCTTCTTAAAATTGCAGGTAAAAAAAAGAAAAAAGAAAGGCTTCTTAATCTTATCTTAAATAACAAAACAAAACAAAAAAAAAAAAAAACCAGAAGGAAGAGCACTGGAACCACGTCAACAGAACTCACAAACCGAACCGTATCGACAAAACCCAAGCTGAGAGTGGATTTCAGCTGTATCGACAGCAAGTTGTTAAACAAAGAAGATAACTCTTCCCACGCCTGCACATCTCCGAATTCAGATCCCTCATATGAACAGGCGCAAAACTACTGTAATTAACAAGCTAGTGTAAGTCGCCTTGACAACAATAAGCAGAAGAAGCTCATCTTAAGATTTGTAATCTCAATTCCGAGTCTCAGTAATCACAAGAGCCAGAAAATTCCATGAGGCACATAATTACAGTTTACAGTGTATATTTTACCCACACAACATAGCTTCTGATGTTGCTAGAATCATACATGTCGAAAATAACGTTGACAAAAGAAAAAATCCAGAAGAGCACGGAAACCACATCAATAAAACTCAATAACTGAACTGCATCGACAGAACCCAAGCCAAGAGTTGGTTTCAGCTGGAGCACTGCTACTTGATGATCTATTTTCATTGCATGGTTTTTGTAGCATTACCCCCGGAATTGAACCACCTCCCATTTCGGCTCGAACATTTTTCTGCGAAAGATTTTTGGGAAACAAAACCCCCCCCAACAAATTCACCCCAAGCAGATGATGAAGTATACTTTTTCAAGATTTACAGTGGGAGGGGGGGGGGGGGGGGGGGGGGGGGGTGTCAGGAACATAGGAGCTAATAATGCAGCCTTTCATCACTATTAAAATTCAAGCCTTCGATACCCTTGAGAGCAGATTCCAAGTTCTTTATGTTAGTGGTGTTTCTAATAGAAGAGCTGCGCTTTTGATCTGAGGATACAACTGGTGAACTCCTCCTTGCGGCACTAGAAATTTTCTGTAGCGCTCCTGGGCTCACGTCTGTAGTTCGGACACGGGAGGGATCAGATTCAGTTCCGAATATCACTGGGTCACGGCTACTGGAGACAGCAGGCCGCCTTGAAGATCCACTTGACCGCAGAAAGTTGGAGCTAGAAAACTGCATGAGCCAAAAATACATTTCACGTAACTGAAAAAGTAAGGAACACCATAGGAACTGTAGGACAACTACATGAGTGTAATCATGAATGCATAATTTAGTTTGAAGTATATTGAACTTCCAGTTTTACTTGAGGCTTTTTCTAGTCAAGGCAGTTTAAATTCAGATGGATGCCAGAACAAACCCATCGTAACAGGTTACAATGTTCTTTTCCTTAGTCTTTTTTGTGATAACAAGTTTATTGGATACTTGGTATTCTGTTCAATGAGTGAAATTTCCAGCTATTGGCCTATAAATGAAGTTTCAAACCATGAGCATAGCAAGGGGAAAAAAGAAACACATCCATCAAAGAGGCCACAGGAACACACACATGCACGCGCAGATAGAGAGATGCCAGAGTCCAACTTTCACCTATGTCCAGCACAAGTTCACGAGAACTTGAAGTATTCCACAGAACACGCAACTCGTTTTCATACTCAACTACAAGGGCCCAAGCTTTCAGGGTTTGCACTAAGAAAAGTTCCGTATCATCGTATTCAAGTGTATGCAATATCCATAAACGACCCAGCTATGCTTCGGGAAGACAAGACTGCTAGAAAGCTAATTCTTTCCAGAAGCTTCACCCATCTACTACTAGATCAAACGAATCCAAGTCAATGGCCAAGTGGGGGCAGATATTGTACAACGTGATGCAAAAGGCTTACTGGTTGAATCCCAGCAATAACCAGCACGATAAGTAAGCATATGATATGGTTGGCATTTCTAATCAGTGTTACAGTGTAAAGCAAATTAACATTGAAAATAATACAATGTGTAGATGCATACTATCTTCGAAGTTTGTGACCTGGCTACTTTCAAGACCCAAATCAAACCATTCTTGCCAGATTAGTTGGACTTGAGTCACTTGAAGCACCGAAACCAACTCTCATTTTGCATTCACCAAAAGTAAAAAAAATGCTCCTATGTATGATTTAGGTAGGCCAGGACACCACTGATGCTCCGTAGAGGAAAAGAATGAAAAGTTTCATGCAGATAGGTTGCAGAAGTGGGCTTGTCAACAGTATCTTTGATAACCAAGGAATTACAAGCACATATAGGCATAAGTCAAATTTTAACCATACTTGTAAATAACTTGCACAGAAATGTAACGGAGAAATACAAATTAATTGAACTCACATTCGGGTCTTTGGAGGTTGGCGAATCATTTGGAACCAGACCTTTTTGTTTAGACAAGCTTCCAGAATTTACAGGTACTCCTGTGTTTCTACTACGAGATATATTTGCTGAAGACCAACCAGTAACTCTACCTTCCTCCCCCCCTACAAGGATTCATGGCATGAAAACATCAAGCTCTCACTATTGACTAAACAAAACACAACCAAGGTACTTGAATAAGATCATATTTTCGTTACAAACACCACCAGAAGATCGAAAAACCATGATTGCGTTGGTACAAGATCAAGTTATCAATACAATGCAGATAGCAGAGGTATGGAAAGAAACAACTTAGTGTGCATTGAATAGAGAATTCACAGTAGAATGAGAAAAGTTTTCCCCAAACATGGGGGCAAAGAAGAACTACCTGTATGTCTGTCAATGTTAGCTACTGCATTAGGTATCCCCGAACTTGTTCCAGCAGCCTGTCCAAAGGCTCAATTAGGGTATAAAGCCAACAAAAGAATTTTCTCTTGCAAAAACTTTTGGCACAGAAGCACTTTTAGTATATTCTTTTAAGTTGTTGCCACTTGAAAATCCAAAAGAATTTGAAGGTTTAAGCTGATACCAACAGCAGAAAAATTGAACGCGGTCAAGAATGAACGCATACCATGGATCACCTCAAGTATTATACAAATCATTCACCAGGTCAGGAAGAAAATAAAACAAACAGAATTTTAAAAATTAGTTGTCTGTAACTTACAAGAGCACGAGAAGGCGGATTGGCAAGCTGCGATTGCTGATATTTCAAAATAGTCCAATCAAAAACATAATCAAACTGAAAGCCTGAAACAATAAGAAAGCCACAAATAACAGCATTAGACATCTAATTCTTTTAATAAACCAAACTTTCAATGGAGAAAACATAAAAAAATCAGACCTTCACGAATGAAAAGATCACGAAAGATTCTCTTCAGATAAGCATAATCTGGTTTATCGTCAAATCTCAGTGATCGACAATAGTGGAAGTATGAGGCAAATTCTGTAGGATAACCCCGGCACAAGGCCTATAAAAAAGTAGATAACTTTCTAGTGAGATTTACAAGGATGACAAACATAATAGGTGCACCCCTCACT
Source organism: Vaccinium vitis-idaea (assembly GCA_963854785.1). Taxonomy (NCBI): domain Eukaryota; kingdom Viridiplantae; phylum Streptophyta; class Magnoliopsida; order Ericales; family Ericaceae; genus Vaccinium; species Vaccinium vitis-idaea. Next base: position 983,621 of record OY978221.1, read on the forward strand.
CTAAGATGGGGTATAGGGTCCGGAATCAAGAACAACCTCAATAGAGGTAGAAACTTTCTTTTCACTGATCTTCTCATACTTCTGTTTCTTTGTTCCTGCTTTCAGCCCCTGCCAAGGGAGACTGCAAATATACAGTCATAAGAAAGCAAGTACCCAGTAGAAGAATGGAACTAGTAAAGATGGGATGCATATTTACCTTCCTCTTAAGAAATACATAAGAACATATCCAAGTGATTCTAAATCATCTCTTCGGCTTTGTTCTACGCATTATAAAAGCAGCATGGTGAGAAAAGACCAGTACCCTCGTAGCAATGCCTAGCTATAAACGTTATTGTTATATATGGTTTCAAATTCTGAAAACCAAAAGCCTACCAATTCCAAGGTGAGTATTCATGCTTGCATATCTTGCAGTCCCGGTCAAATTCTTATTTTCCCTGCATTTCATATCATGAAACCGTAAAGAGAAAGAAAGAACAATTGCAATAGTTAACCTCAAACCCAACCATATCCAACAAGGGAAATAATATGAAGCCTAGATGGAGATCGAACAAAAGAGGTAAATCAGGATGACTAGACATATCAGATAGCTTCTGAGCCAAGGCTTCCAATATGAAAGACTGAACGAGATTATATTAAAGAGTTCAGAAAAGCTTACCTGTAAGGAATGTGTTGATGGGTTGAGGAGTCTCTGTACTTCTTCGCCAGACCAAAGTCAATTATGTAAACCTAATAGCAATTGAATGACAAAAGAATGAACTCATGTAGATCATGGAACCAACTACGTAACAAGCAGAAACAAATATTTCACTAGCAAAAACCTGATTTGCACGCCTCCCTAAACCCATAAGGAAATTGTCTGGCTTAATATCTCGATGTAGGAATGACTTGGAGTGAAAAAACTCAACCCGATTGATCTGAAAAAATACAGTTTCCACAGAACAATCAAGCATATTTTTATCGCTACAACAGAGAGGTGCAATAAAACAAATCTCACCATCTGATCTGCAAGCATAAGAACAGTCTTTAAGGATAACTTCCTACTACAAAAGTTAAACAAGTCTTCGAGACTAGGCCCCAGTAAATCCATCACAAGCACGTTATAGTCTCCTTCAACACCAAACCATCTAACATTTGGAACGCCAGCTGCCAAAATTAAACAAAACAATTACCAACTGATAAGGATCGCAAAAAAATCAAGAAAGATCATTAATTTCCTAGTGGCATCAGATAGGAAAGTTCATTACTTCCTCCCTGTAGAATTTTGTACAACTTCGATTCATACAGCAGTTGAGGATGCTTTGTCTTCACATTTTCCTGATAGAAGAAACCGTAACATAAAATCATGAATCAAAGCAATTCAGAATCCAAGCCAGAGCAAATGCAGATAATCTATGATGTTAGTCAACCACAACAGTGACGGTAGTCTACACTCAATCTATATCGTACCAATGTCTTCTCGAAAGATCAGAACCAGTAAAAGTGCTAACACAGTAAGACTGTAAGATTATCAAAATATAGGTGCAAATACTAAACTTTGCAGTTCTCAGTTGAGCTCTGTGCTCGCCCTCTCCATTCTTGAACTCGCTAATTTCAGGAGTTTGGGATGCTTTTTTAAAGACTCGCGCTTTCGCTCATGCACATGTGTGTGCATTATAGATCACTTGATAATTTTGTGCCCGGTGTCCATTTTTATTTTTCGAAGTTGTGAATTTCAATCTTGCAAATGTGCGTTGCTGGAGGACTCTCACGTGTAAGGTGTAGCTAATGTTGTGAATACGAAAACCATAAGAATTCAATTGGATAATCAATGAAGTGAAAGTTATTAAATTTGTTCATGGAATACCTGTGGAAACTCATACTATTTGAAGTGGTGGCCTAAATTTTTACATTTTCTTTTTGTTCCAGAAAATTCTTGAAGGAAAATGAACATATTTCATATCTGAGAAGAAATTTAAAAAGATAAATCAAGGAACGGGTCAATTATGAGTAAAATCGAAGCACTCACGAGTTTAATAGCGACTTCTTCGTTTGTCTGAATATTAGTACCTGAAAAATTGCAAATCAAAACAAAATCAACACCCACAATTACAAAGAAAAAACAAATTTTCACCAAACAAGAACAGAAGAACAAGAACAAAAACAAAAACAAACAATCGGGGCACGAACCGAGATAGATCTCTCCAAATGAGCCACTACCGATCTTCCGACCGAGCCGAAATTTGTTACCTACGCGAGGCTCCATCAAAACCGTCTCAACCCCAGCAACCGTACGAAAATCCGAGCTATCAAATCCAAAACGTCCCCAATTTGAAAGCGTTGACCGATGCTACCAATAAAACGATCGGAAATTAACGACGACTATCTTAGGAGAGAGAGAGGGGAAGGAGGAGGAGAGAGAGAGAGGAGGCGGCATGGTGATGATATCACCGCTGCATACGTTTTGATCCAATCGGAACAGACTTTTTGCACCCTCTCTCTCTCTCTCCCCCTCTCTAAATACACTTCTTCGCCTTTTTCTTTTCCATTTTTCTTTCTTTTGTGGGGGTTAAATTCCCTAGGGATTATTACCTCTAGGTCTAGAAAAGAGATGTCTAATTACCAATAAGGTAAATCATTTTTTTTAATTACCACTAAGGTAAGTCACTCTTTTTTGGAGTTTAGGTTTATGGTGCATTTTCCTATTATAGGGTTTTAGTGGTTTAAGCACTTTCATAGAGTACCCTAGAATTTTAGGCACTTTCATAGGGTACCCTAGTCGTAGGGAACCCTAGTCTTAGGGGTACCCTAGAGTTTAGGTTTAGGGTGCACTTTCCTATTATAGGGTTTTAGTGGTTTAGGCACTTTCATAGAGTACCCTAGGATTTTAGGCACTTACATGGGGTACCCTAGTCGTAGGATACCCTAGGATTTTAGGCACTTTCATGGGGGTACCCTACGACTAGGGTACCCCAGTCGTAGGGTACCCTAGGATTTTAGGCACTTTCACAGGGTACCCTAGTCGTAAGGTATCCTAGGATTTTAGGCACTTTCATAGGGTACCCTAGTCATAAGGGTACCCTAGTCATAGGGTACCCTAGAGTTTAGGTTTAGGGTGCACTTTCTTATTATAGAGTTTAGTGGCTTAGACACTTTCATAGGGTACCCTAGGATTTTAGGCACCTTCATAGGGTACCCTATGATTTAGGCATTTTTATACGGGTTGGGGAGTTGATGAGAATTTTTCAGAGTTAGGCTTGACCTGATTGTAATTATGGGATCCAAGGGTGACCTGATGGTAAATGTCCCAATTCTCTATTTACTACGTAGTACCAAGTACCAACTTTAAAACGACGGTGTTTCTGAAAATGGTTAATTACAGTTACATTACGTCATCTGAGGTTTGTGTTGTGAGTTAAAGTTAGGAAATTGGATGGAAGATGGCGTCCTGTATTGCTGTTGATCGCGCAATCAATGGCTCGGATTTCATCTTGGCCCTTACATGATCCGAGCTATTCATTGCCGAGATGAAATCCGAGTCGTTGATTGCCGAGATCAACGGCTCGTGTGCCACACTACAAGGTTGTAGTGCGGCACCGCATACACCCTCTTACCCATAATTTTTCTAACCCCTTTCCACAATGCACATTACCCATCGCAATGGTATCTCCGGCCCTTGCTCAAATTTTGATCTGGGAACCTGTAGTGCCCCAAAAGCACTACAGGGTTGTGGTTCCCCTATCACAGCCATCCGTTTGCCAATCAACGGTTTGGGTTATCTCCACGTAAAGATAAGTATTTACTTATAGAATAATCTGGGTCGTTGATTGGCAAACGGACGGCTGTGATTGAGGGACTACAACCTTGTAGTACCCCCAGATCGTCAAATTTGAGTGAAAAATTAAGTAAAAGCTTGATTTGATTTGCTCTCCAGCTCTTGACTCAGATTTTGAGAGGCTTCTTCCGCCTGTCACCGCATCAACCACCCCATTCTCCCTTCCACGATTCCTCAAACACCACGATCAACCACCACGAACCATCACCGCAAACGGGCGTCGATCTATCTCCGTGTTCGTCGACCTTCGTCGTAGCGTCTTTGTCTGCTACCGCCAACAAACCACCACAAACACCACCTGTCACCCGCAACCTTCGTAGCCTCATGATCTGTGTTCTACTACCTTTTCCGGAGTTGACGGCAGCGAAAGGAGTTCCGGCGACAAGCACCACCGCAAGTTACCATTGGAAAATTGGGTAAAGGGTTAAGTCTCCCTTGATTTTTTTTTTTTTTTTTTTTTTTTTTTGGGGGGGGGGGGGGGGGGGGGGTTGTTGTGGGGTGGAATGTGTTTACTCAAATTTTGAATTTGGTTCTGGTTCTTAGTTAGGGCCGGAGATGTGAAAGGTGTAAAGTGAAGGTAAAAGTTGGTGTGGAAGGTGTATTGATGATGTTTTTTAATAAATAATAAATTGGATTTACGAAGTGACACACTAAAAATAGTTGGAGGGAGTAAATTGATTTCTCAGTGGTCAACCATTATATTACCAAAATTCCCTATTTCAGGGTACCGATCAAAATAGTACCAAAAAATGTACAAAGCGGTTTGCCAGGGCACACTTTCGGGTCTTGCACGATAATCCGAACCATTCAATAATTTTAAAATATTTTTTTGGGTGTAATCTGCCAAAAAAAAAAAAAAAAAAAGCAACTCAATTGGACAGTTTGAATTATTCGTGTGAAATCCGAAAGTAGTCCCGCAAACCGCTTTTTATACATTTTCGGCACCCTTCGTCAGTACCCATATCTTTATCGATTTTAAACTTACTCCGCCACTTATCAAGAGTAGCATAATCACCCTGTCGCCCATATCTTTTTCTTTCTTCATAATCTCAATTCTCTATTGCATGGCTGCTTCCGAAGCGCATGTTAAATCCTTGTTCTTCCCACCCATCTTTATGAAAACATCCCCACCTGTGTCCCTAAAATGAATAGAGGCGGGGCGTGTGTGACTGACATAGTCAAGACACAAGGAAGGTTCCTCGAAAGCTTTTCCGCCATCCAATTGGTCCTTTTCTTGATCTTGTTCTTCCAACTTATACTTAGGGTAAGCGATAATTTTCGACCCTTTTACATCGATTGACAAACAAAACTCCTGACATAAGCCAAGTTTCGAAGGATCTATGGGTTCGAGAGACGTTGTTCTGGGGCATATTGTAGGGTAGATTAGGACATAATGTACAATGTTAACACTTAAGAAACTACTCAAGAAAGGGAAGTCACTCCAGCTTTAAAAACGTGAAAAAAAAGAAGAAAGAAAAGACAGGAGCAAAATAGGTTGATGTACACAATTTTCACAAAACTGTAATGATCGATCGGATCATAATGTACATAACCACAGCTTTAGAAGCTCTAGCATAATGAATCGGGACATCAATGAGTCCCTCTACACTGTATAACAACCAACATAAACAAGAAAATATATTGGGAGGAGGCCATAAAAACAAGACTAAAATTGCCCAAAAACCCATAAACCTATACAAAAAGAATCGGATTGTCAAAGATCATGACACTGTTGCTAAGGAGACATCGGAACTTGTGTCGAATACTTCTTTGAGATCTTCCCTCTCAATTGTCTGATCTTCGCATCTACCCTAGCAGAAAAACCTATCTTGGTCTCTTGCCGTGCTTTAGACCGCTCTCTAGTCCACATAATTCGATCCTCGACGTCCTTCTTTAGATACTTGATTTCTTGAATAATGTGATGGTCCATTGGATTAAAACACCGTTGGAATGATATATGAGCCAGGTAGGGAAGGTTACAAGCCAATGTTACTAAGAGAGTGGTAGACCAGTAAATAGGAGCCGGAGCAAGGGCTTCTATGAGGATTTGGTAGGAATCACCAGAATAAACGGGTGACATCATTCCATAGAGCAAAAGAAATATGTACCACGTGGCGATGCTGCCCCATACACAGAGGTGTTGGATCCAGGTGAAGTGAGACATTATGAGGGCGATTTGGCAGTTGACGGTCCAAATAGTGCAAGTAAACATGGTGGTACCGATTGCTGACATGTCGGCGGTTTGGCCACCTGATCGGAAGGCTTGGTCATAGAAAATGATAATGGAGAGGAAGAAAATAACAAGGGAACAGTAGAGGCCGTTCCCCATCCACCCGAATATCCTATACCAGTCAAAGAACAAGTTTCTTGGCCCCTGCTGATAAAGTGCTGGGAACTGCAAAATAAACAGGGAGATAAATGACTGCCAAACCATAAGAATATAATACGGATTCCGCTTTGATGTTTGCACTCCTCCTTACGCCACTTGCAATCCATTTTTCACTTTTTAGTCTCTGATAGGAGCTGGGGAGGCAAAAAGTAAAGTACTAACATCAATTTTCCACAAATGGAGTTTCACATATGAACAGTTTGGCGCAAAGCGTACAGTTTTGTCTGGTTTTCTAAATGAGCAGCTTGGTCCTGATTCAAAGTAATTGAGAACCCTTACATGATCCGCTCCGTGGATTTAGATTCAAATGAACCACAGAGAAACAAAAGTTTCACAGGTAAAACATACATACCTGTATCTATAAAGAGGCTTTACATGTTTAGTTATAGTTTGTTTACCATTAATATGATTTCTATACCTAATTCACCACTGAAACTGCATTTATTTGGTGGTTAGTAACAATATAAAGGATGTGTCTTGCATTTACAAGTTTTATAAAAGTTTATATGGAGAATATAATCTGAAGTAGAACTATATCTGTGGATTTTGGAAATGCTAGTATAGGTAGAATCAATTTTGTTGAATAAGTAGTCTGATGCAACAGAAACAAACTAAAACCGGATGTTCCTAAATTTCTGGAGCCATATGAAATGATCCGGTATCGAACGAGAACTGGACCAAACAGGACCGTGGACACTCCTTGTTTCAGATTAGTGCGCATTATAAATGGCCTATGAGGGCGTTTTGTAATTATTGGCCTACCTGTAAGCAGATCTCTGAAGAAACATCTTGCTCAAACACTCCAAGTGAAATAACAGGTAGAGCAGTAAGCATCACATTGAATAGCATCATGTACCAACTATCGTAAACCGCTTGCCCAGAAAAGCCAGTGAACGCCTCGAAGTAGAAGATTGTGAGGCCAAAAGCTATGTTCTTGTAGAAGAAATAGCAGATCTGATTGCAGAAAGAGTTGCAGTTTGAGTTAGAGATAAAAACACAAGTAGCTTGAAGGATATGTTATGCCTATAGAATATGTTCCAAATTTATTACCGCCTGAGCAATTCTCTTATAGCACCAGTGTCCATGTACTACCAGAAGTCTTTCCAGAAATCGAAACTGAGCAATGGAAAAGTCACTAGCCATCACAGCCTGAAAAAGAAAAATATTTAGAAGCCGTCAACGCTTAGCAAAAAGAACACATTTCGGAAGTCAGAAATAAATCGGTCCAATAGTGGTTAAGGGTTCAATTTGTCAAACGAAGAACTTGCTATAGTTAGAGGAGGAGGGACTATTTAAGGATAAGACGGGGCGTTGAAGTATTTAGCGCGTTACGGTGTGGCAGCACTTCTGAATGTAATCCAGACTCGTAACCATAAACTTCCGTGAACAAAAAATCTGGGACATATGAACAGAAAATTTCTAGTACACTGGATACTAATTTTTAAAAAAAGAAAAGAAAACAGAAGTGATTTCAAATCAACAAGGACAGCTCCTATGGTATTTTGCTAGGGGGGGCAATTTTTCCCACTTGAAAACTACTAACTTTCTATTTTCTTACTAAAATATAGTCTGGAATCAGGGGGGGAAAAAAAACATTACGGCTAATATTACAAACAAGAAGGCAGCGGTTGTTCGCCACCCTTTGCACAAGACAATTCAATTGTCCCAGGTTACAATTATACGGAGTGATTTCAAAAGATAATTATACGCTTCCTTATTGAATCTAAGGCATTCCAAAAGTAGACCATTATATGAGATGTTACCAACCTGCATTCCTTCCACCCCACTGATGCCAACGCCAATATCAGCTTCTTGAATCATTCCAACATCATTTGCACCATCACCTATTGCTAGTGTGGTCTTTCCAGTTCCTTCTTTCACTAATCTTGTTACCTAGTGCCAAACAAAACTAAGTTAAGCAAGCACGAAGAACACACAGAAAGAGGAACAGGAAATGGACTTGTAGCAAACATGAAATTCAGAAGACAAAGATAAATTTGCTGATAAGCGTAAAGAACAGTACCAGGGCTTTCTGCTTAGGAGATACACGACAGCATATGACAGACGCACAATCAACGGCTAAATTCAAGAATTGATTCTTCATATCATTCTCTAAAGTATAAGTTAGCGTTTTCCCATCAATAATCAACGCAAACGCAGCATGAGGATCATTTTCCAGCTTGATCATTTGAGAGGCATTGGTGATTTGCATTAAAATGTTCTCCTTCACAGCCTGAGAAGTAATAAATGGCATTAAATTTTGACGTTCAAGCGTATAAATGCCCTGAGAATTATTCCGTGCAGTTTTCCTATAACATGTACCTCTTTGGTATCTTGTGCTAGCATATCTGTATTCGGTGTTGTTATGCATATCTTCTTCATGCCTTGTCGGAGCAGACTACAGGAATATCTGCATCATGAAAACAACACATATATTAGTTTCTGGAGCATCTTTAAATGAAAAGTTGGCAGGAATTAATCAGCTCTCATGTATTTATATATGTACATGGGTTTTGCTAATATCGAGGAGCAGCTCGGAGCTTTTGAGTCATTGGAGACAGATACATGGGCACTTCTAGATGCTCAGCTATTGGACACAAATTTAAACATACCCTCAGATGAATGCGAGACTAGGGTCCATCCAGCAACCCGACAAACTAAAATAAAACTCTGAAACCATAAGTAGAAGAGAACTCTCTACTTGTTGATACTACTGTTTCAATAAAAACAAAAACTTAAAATTCATAAACTGGTTTTTGTACTTTGAAATCCTTGCAAAATATTGTCATTATTAGTATTAAACACATTATTTTCAAAGAATCAATTACCCATTGATCTTCCACTGGTTTACGTAGACAATTGCCTTATCAACTTCATTAATTTGAAACAGTGCTGAAAATCACTGCTAAAATACAGGAATTTTCCATTGTTTCACTCTATATTCCTGGTCTAACTTGAATTCTTCATTCGGTACATACCCAATGTTTATTGCAGTTTCCATCTTATCTCCTGTCAGAACCCAGATCTTGAGACCAGCTTGTGCCAGTTTATCTATACACTGAGGAACCTATTGAAAAGACATGCAATAATGAAGTTAGACCAGCACAACAGAATCGCACGTAATTATGGCCCTATAGAAAAGACAACACATACCCCTGGCTGCAATTTGTCTTCCACGGCAGTTGCACCAACAAGGACTAAATCTCTTTCTATCATATCAGATACCCTTTCAAGCATTGCCTCCCTATCACCATTAATGGAAGTCTTTGCTTTGAGAAACTCCTTGTTCCAATCAGAGAACTCAGCCTCTTCGAGTTTTCTGTAAGAAAGTGCCAAAGTACGTAACCCAACTTCTCCGTATTCATTTAGGTGCTTTGTCGTAACCTCCTCATACATTCTTCCGTTCTTTGATAACCTTTCAAAGATGATGCTGCATAGCCAAGAAGAGAGACCGGGTATTGAATTTAGCAAGTCGGCATAGCTTAAAACAAAGGTATGAACTTGAAGAGAAACTGATGCAGGACAAGAACGTATACGAAACGTTTTATTTAGGCACTAAGTTGTTCCAAGAATTTTCAATTGCAATGCCACTTGATTTGGCATGTTTCTAGTATTTTCTTTAAGTTCCCGTATTTGGAACAAATTCAAATGGGCTACTTTATTTGGTCTTTCGTTTGTTAGTTTCCTTAATCAGCCTGGATATTTGATAAGTCTTCTATTATTCTTGTCCAGCATCATTGTACATCTGAAAATGAGTTTGAAGGAAGGGGAAACAAACAAATGAAAGGATTTGATGGGCCAAACCTGTCTGCACCTTTGCAAAAGAGAAAAATTTGGCCATCCTCATCTCGGACAATAACAGACATTCTCTTCCTTTTGCTAGTGAAGTCTAACAGATTGAGAATCTTGTACTCCCTGATAATCACCCAGAAGACAAATGAGATGGTAAAATGCCAAAAGTTTAAGGGCTGAATAACAAAACCGCAAAATATGAAAGTAGATTACTTATTCATGATTTACCTTTCAATCGGCCCTTCAGAAGGAGAATATCTTTCACGAACCAATATGCTCGATTGAGTTCTTTTACAAAACTCAAACCCAAATTCTCTAGCAGCAACAAGAAAAGCTCCTTCATCAGGAGATTCTGCTTCATAGGTAAAGCCACCAGTCTCCGCATTTGCTTCAGGAATTGCAGTGTGACAAATAGCAAGTATCCGGAAAAATAACAAAACGTCGCCCGAATTAGTCTCTCTCGACCAATTTCCATTCGTGAGGCGGCTATCCTCAAATCCAAACCCCTTTATTTTAGATTTCCCAGTTGTTTTATCATTAGAAGTCACAACAGTCTCCAGCTCAATTTCTGACACATACCCACCATTTGTACCTGTCCGATGGGACCCTCCGAGATCAATAGCCATTTGCTGTGCCGCAGCAAGTTCAACTTCACTAGAATTCATACCGTATGACACACCAGCAATCGAACACTTGAGAAAGTCCATTTGGTTGCAAGTCAAAGTGCCAGTTTTATCAGAGAGGATTGTGTCAACTTGACCTAATTCCTCATTCAAATTTGATGTACGCGCTTGAGCTGGAGTTCCAGTCTCGTCATCGTACATATGCATGTCCCAATTAATAAACATTGCCTGCAAAACCTTCACCACCTCAATTGAAAGATAAAGCGAGATGGGTATCAAATATCCGTATAGGATAAGGGCAGTGATCAAATGGAATAATCCCGACAATGCTGGCTTATTTGGATCATATAATTTCGAATTGTCAAAAGGTTTTAAATACCACCATTTCGGCATCTGGAAAGCTGTCTTCACGGCAAACCCGATTGAGCTTATCACTGAGATCAACACGAGGAGGCTGAAAAGGATGTAGATGATCTTATCCATCTGTTTTTCAATCCTACTTCTTTTCGAAGGAGATTCTGTTGAGTTTTGCATTACTTTGCTATCATGACCGGTGAATATCACAACTCCGTACACATAAGCTGTGTTCCTAAGCTTTGAGTCTCTGAGGAGAATTTGACTAGGTTCAAGAGGATAAACCTGTCGGTCACACTCAAGATTCCCCACAAAAGTGTAAAGGCTTGGGTTTGGGTCTTCGCATCTAATCTTTCCTGTAAAATCCTTGAAAGTCGCATCCTCGTCCCAAGGCAATGTTACTTCCAAAGCTCTCTTCACTTTTAAGTTTGTCTCTCCATCTAAATTCATAGTCTCCACGTAACAAATACCATCCTCATAGCTAGATGACAAAATGAGTAAATCAGCAGGAAAAAATTGATCCTTTTCCACTTTCACAATGTCTCCAACTCTAAGCTTCATCCATGGCTTAGGACCAAAAACACCATCCCCTTTATGGACTTTGGCTTTTCGCATATTTACCTTCATGTCCTGTATAAACCTACGCCAATCTTCCAAAGCTTCCTTTGCCATACTAAGCCCAACCACAAACGCAAGAGGAGCAATCATACTAACGGCTGAGAATGGAGCGACAGCCGTGAGTGAAAGTAGAGCGGCTAGTAGGAAATACAAGTTGGCAACGCGACGGAACTGCTCAAATAAGGCCTTGGGTAAGAATGTGATGATGTTGTACTTTGAGGTTGATATGTAATTAGACCGATATTTGAAGGGTTTCTTGTCATGGCGACGTGGTTCGTTGCAATATACTATTCTTGAGTATCCGGGCCCGGAGAATTGATGTGGCTCCTCAGCTTCAGTAGCATCTGCGTGAAGGCATGCAAATGTGTAAAGATTGCTCCTGCGGATTTTACCCCTTATCCTGTCCCCGGTCATTTTTTCTAGGCCTCAATTCAACCAAGTTCTAGTAACACATAACCAACTTCAGAAAAAAGCACCCAAACTGTGCCTTTTCTGCACGATATACCCTCCAAGAGTGAATTCAGCAAGCCCAGAGATAAATTTAAGTCACAAGACGGAGATTTCTCAATTTGCAAGAAGGCCTAACCTGTGATGATTATATCAAACCCATTAACATTCACCTTTTTTGCAATTACAATTTTACAATGACCATGATCTTACAAAGAATATGACAATAAGATAAAGTAAATCAAAATTTGAATACTTTAGGAGAAAAAAGAACACGAATCTATACCATCGCCAAACCTAAATTCAAATCTTTCACACTTGCATCTAATGTCTAGAACTAATGACGAAAAGATTCCGATCAAATTGAAGAAGGATAGACCGAGAAAAATTAAACGCTTACTTCAACTATGAGAATTAGCAAAAAGAAAAAAAAATACCCAATTCAATAATGTCAACTTGCATTCGAAATTTATAAACTGTCAAAAAAATCACAAAATAACGAAATTGTTTTCGTATAGGTAACGAACTTGATACGAAAGAAAGAAAAAAAGAAAGAAAATCCAAAAATTCCCAGCTGAAATCTTGTCCAAGAAAATTCGTCTAACTAAAAGAAAACCCAAAATCATCTTGATTAAAACTTCAAATCCAGCCAAATTATTTACACAAATACACCATATATAATTGCATTGAAGAGCGAGAGCGAGAACGAAAGAGAGAGAGAGAGAGAGAGAGAGAGTGGGTACCCGGCAAATCTAGCGTTCATGATCTTCCACAATTAATTGAAAAAAGAAAAAACGATCTTCCACAATTGAGATCATAAAACAGCCTTGGAGTTGCAGAGATCGCAAAGAGACGAATGTGGTTAGAGAGAGAGAGAGAGAGGGAATCTATAGAGCTTAGACAAAAGAAAAGGCCGTCTCCGTTCAAAGTCCGACCCAATGCCAGGATTTTGCGGTGTTTTTCTGAATCTATATTTTCCCCTGCAATTTTCTGTTTATTGTGTGTGCCGGCATCATGTATCGCTGTAATTTTTTTTATATTAGTACAAAATAGGAGTACTTTTTTGAGACACGTGTTCAAACACAGATATGTTTATAATCGTTCAATTTATACTTAGATTTACATACATCACGAGAGGCCCGCATTAACAGGGTGATGCTCGGATTCGTTAAATAATTCCGGACCTAATTATGTCCGAATTTATATGTTCATCCAATATATACTTAGATTTACATACATCACGAGAGACGGTGATGCTCGGGTGCATTGAATAATTCTGGACATATTTATGTTCAAATTTGAATTCTTTTAAATATTATGTACTTTTAGTTTTGTCTTTGTTTTCAATACTACGTACATGAAATTGAAAAATATGTAGAGAAATGACCAGGTAAAGAAGGGCCAGCAAATTCTACACAAGAAAGACTAGAACCAGTCTTCTCACTTTACCGGGCCGTGTAGGTCCCATACTCCAATTGTACAAAACGTGGTACTGCTTTGAACGATTAAAGGTGGACCCACTTCGCACTAGGTGATCAGGACCGTTGGTTACTGTTTGAGGCCCTTTTATGAGTTGGTTTCAGCTACAGCATACAAAAATGGAAAAACCTATGGGTACACCATTTTGGTGTACACCAATTGTACACCACCTTTGTGGAACCCATTTCGGGTCCCGTACGAATAATCGGAGCCGCTCAATATTCTTAAAACGTTTTTTTAAGAGCCTCTAGAAGAAAAAAAAACTAATTTTAAAATCGGTAAGGCCTCGATCGATTCTGCACCTAGTTTCCTGTCAGTAAATTGGGCGCAGAATTGATCGAAGCCTTACCGATGTTAAAATCAGTTGATTTTTTTTTCGGAGACCCTAAAAAAAGGGTTTTAAGAATATTGAGCGGATCCGATTATTCGTGTGAGACCCGAAATGAGTCCTACAAAGGTGGTGTACAATTGGTGTACACCAAAATGGTGTACATCTAGCAGGACTCAACTACAAAAATAGCGGAACATATTAGTTATATAACATGATTCATTGTACACAGGGATGGCAATGTGGCGGTAGGGATGGACATGGGGACGGATCGAGGCAGAAGAGTACTATCTCCACCCCCAATCCCCTAAACCCCTTCTCCATATCCATCTCCTACCCAATCCCCAACAGGGCTTTATTTTCATCCTCCATCCCCACTCCAAATGGGGAACGGAGATTCGGGAATCCAATAATTTTTTTTAAAAAAACAAAGATTACAAAAAATCTAGAATTCCAGTTACAAATTAAAATGCTAAAATCAAGCTACAAGTAGAGGTGTCGAATGGGCCGGCACGGTATCCATGTGTAAGCGTAAGTGTTTGTCAGCTTCAATTCAAGTTGTATCAAGTATCAAGTATAAGTATCAACTAGATTTTTAATTTGAAAACTAAATGAACCACAAGCAAGATAGCATATTATGGTATCCATCAATTGTAGAAAAAATTAAGTGAATCGCGTATCAGTAGGCATTTATCGGATAAAAAGTATCATTAAAAAATACAAATTGGGCCTCGATCGACATGCTTTCTAAACTCGATCGAGAAGAAAGGTTACACAATTGATTTCATCAATAGGAACAACAAAATCAACGGCTCGATTGGAAAGATATTGTTTTTATTTTTCATTTTTTTGTGTTTATTTTAAGGAATGCATATGAAATGATAGTTGAGTAGATGTCTACGAAGTAGGGATGTATTCAAATTATAGTGATGCATTTCTTATTTAATCACATTTATTGTATTACAGAGTTCAATTATAATAAAATGTTAGGAGAAAATATAGTGTGACCCCATATGTTTGGAGAAAATTTAGTGGGATCCAAAAGTTTCATAACTCATGAATAGACCCCTATATTCGGGGATTCGGGGACGGGACGGATCGGGGTGGGGATGGATTAGGGAAAGGATCTGGAGCGGATTTGGGGCGGGGACATGCTTATCTCCACCTCCTACCCGATCCCCAAACATTTTCAAAAAAAATCTCCATATCCTATCCAATCTCTAAACAGATCTCCATATTGCCGATCCTTTCGGATCGGGGATTGGATTGGATTCGAACGGGTCGGAGGAAATGGCCAACCCTATGTGGCAGGTACGGGTGGGGTTTAATCTACCTCTACCCCTACCTTAAATAACAATGATACATACGCAAACTTTATGCCACAACCCACCATAACCTCACTCACATGGGATGTGGGGCCCGCAGGTGCGGCCCACACCCCATGTGAGTGAGGTTGTGGTGGGTTGTGGCACAAAGTTTGCGTATGTATCATTTTTGTACCTTAAATGTGACAACCTCCCCTTGCCCCACCCTTACTCCAACTAGGTAATGGAAATCTACCTTCATACCCTACCTTGTCGGGTAATGAATTTACCCTGCCCTACTCTAACCTACCTTACCCGCCTTTTTTTCTCTCTCTCTCAATTGTCTTATATATTTGATCATGGACAACCATTATTTATAAGCACATGCCTACTCTAATCATCGCAAACTATTGCCAACAAAAAAAAAATAGAAGAAATATGATCTGAAGTTTCCCTAAATCTAAAATGAAAGATTTTCTTGATATATATTGTGGTACTTTCAAAATTAAATGAAAATATAAGGGTTTGAATGTTATTTCATATGTGTACATATATATCAGGGCGTGGTACTACTACCCCTAACCCTACCCTAATTCGGTCGTGTTTTCATTCCCACCCACCCTACCCATTACCCAAAAAATTAGGAAACCCTTCCCGTTAGGGGCGGGGCGGGGCTAGTTCGAGGAGGGGCGGGTATGATTGTCATCCCAAATTGTACAGCCATTTTAAGCAGACATAAAAAATGTCTGCCCTTTACAATCTTACTAGCATCAACTCGTTCTATGTACGGGACGATTTCAAGTAACTCTACAATAATATACTATATAAGATAGATAGATAGTAAGATAGATATCCCCATGTGTTATTGCTAGTAGCGACCCACGCTATGCACGGAATTTGCATTGTTTAAAACGATAAAATATTATAGTAGTTTATGTTACGCCAAATTAAAGATTCACAATTAATCCACAAACCAACTAAAGCTCGTCGTACAAATCAATTATTTTCAAAATAAAAAAAATTAACCTGATTAAGAGGGAGAAATTTTACGTTTTGCAAAATAAAAAAACTAGCAATAACACATATGTATGCAATTTTTTTACCCAAACACTCCCTCCGTCCCAAAAGTCTTTCTTATTTTAGAAAAAAAAAAAGCAATTCTTTTTAATTTTTGATTTCCCTCTATTTTTCTCATTTTTACTGTTTATTGATCTTTAAAATAACTTCCCAATTCACCATCCACGCATGTATGTATTAGTAATTCTTTCATCCTATTTCAAAGGTAGACTTCTTTATATTTTGGGATTTCTCTCGCATAAATTCCCCATTTATTTTCATGTTTATTAGCCAAGTTTTATTGCTCCAATAATTCCTCAAATGTATATGATTCTGGTTTCACTCTTGGACACTTGTGGAGTCCTCTTCCACTAAAAAAATAACAGTAACAGCAAAGAAAACATAGAAAAAGAACTCAATACCTATGATTTTCTAATTATCCAAAAAAATAGATGAAATGTTAAGCCAAAAAAAAATACAAAAAAAAAAAAAAAACTCACTTGTGTTGTAGAATAGTTTCTCTCCATTTCTTTAACTGTGCATTTCGACCGGCACAACCCGTCCATATGTTCGAGCATAGATCATCACTTGTATATACTAAAATATGTATAACAATTATAGCTGGAGAGAACGTTCGTAAACATTAGAGCCTAAACAATTATCGGAAGACTGGTGTTGTATAATTTGAATGCGAATATGTTGTTCATAACTTCATATTATAGAGAGATAAATATTATCAAATGTAAAATCTAAAATAGTAGTGTTGGATTGAAGGAATAGCATAGACATCACAAAGGTAAATTTTTGAATTCTTTCCAAACATAAATTTCTGGAACAGAAGGCGCCAGTGATTTGCAAGATAAAATATGTAAAAACAATTATTTTAGGATTCTTAAACAAATCATTCCTATAATGATTGTTTAATTTTTGGTAATAAAGACTGGGTGAAAATTTGAAACCAAGAGCATACCTATTCTTGAAAAATTAAAATAAAACCATTTAGAAAATCATTCGGGAATCATTTGGATTTTATTTTTTCAAGTTTATAAAAATTAAAAGTCTTAAAGATAAGTATCTTACATGCCGGATAATTTCATTTAACTCGGACCATTGGTTATCAAACGAACGGCTATGATTCCATCCAATCAAAAGGTAGGTCATGCACACCATTTTCTTGTCAATGATTCGTTTGGTTATCTAATCTAGGGGGTGTTCCACTAACAAAAAACTATTTTTTTCCAAACACTGAGATATGTCATTCTCTCACAACACATCACATAAAAAATCGTGAAAAATCAATTTTTTTTTTAAAAAAAAACTGGGTTAACGGAACACCCCCTAAGTTCGAAACCTTTTTTTTTTTTTATCATCAATGAAAACTTTGGGGGTAAGAACATTTTTTTTTCTTGTACTATGGAGTCCATGGACATACAACTAATCGAGACCTAAGCTCTATCCGACCCTAGCTAGTGGTAAATTAACAAACACTTGGAAAAATCGTTTTCATAATCATTTTCATCATTTGTTTTTTACATGAAGTATTAAAGTGGAGTATTCAAACGTAGGTTTGGAATTTGGATTCCACTTTTGGCTGGTTCCTGGAAAGTCGCACAAGGCTGGCTCACAAGTGACAACATTTGAATATCAAAGGGCGGCTCTCTACAGTAACAGAATATGACAATTTTTAGTTATTTTTTTCTATTTTGAGAAACAATTCAGGAATTTTTTGTTTTCATCATTCCTAATCTATTACTCTACATGGGGAGAGGGAATGAGACTTGATCCCGGAATGTAATTTGGGGCATCCAAAAACTCTACCGCATGAGCTAACCACCATTTGCAAGAAATTTTAATTAAGAGGAGGGAAGGCCGAGAGGTATTTTTCTCTTTTCGTTTGATTACGGAGAAATAAGTTACAAAAGGTAAAAGTGGCAGAAAGCGAACTGAAAGAAAGTAAGAAAAAAATATTCTGATTTTTAAAGTATATTTGATAGGATTTGAAAATACTCAAAAGATTCTCTTTATAAAGTTTACACAACATAGAAGTCGCAACAAAATACGTTTATAAAGTTTATACTGACCAATTTCGTGAAAATTAACATTTATTATAAACTTTTTGCAACAAGCAAATGATAACTTTTATTCAATGAACGGTGGCTGGAATTTTATTTTCTCTTTTTGTGAACAGACAAGGAGTTGACTTGACAAAGCTTAAAATTGGAAACTCAATGCAAAATTTGAAACTAGGATCAAACATTGGGGTTCTCTGTGTAGCTTTCCAATATTTTTTATGCACTAAAATTTGGGCATTAACGAAAATATTTTTGGCACTATCGCCACCGTAGCAATAAAACCTAGAGGGATCTTTGGACCAGTAGTGATGGTCCCAAGTAGACACAATGCTCTTTTGGCACCGCCATGTGTATTCTAGTCATCTCAACAATTTTAGTCATATATACGGAGTATTTGCTTCGGTTTAAAACCTCTCAGGTGTTAAAAACCTCTCAGGTGTTATCGATTCTTTTAGGGTCAGTATATACGGAGTATTTGCTTCGGTTTTAAGTGGGGGGCCCGCTCATGGATAGCGAGTTTATGATCCCCATGATTAATTGAGATGACCGTAAACTGATCCGAACGCTTGATTATAAAAACAAAAACTAAGCATGTAGATCCAACGTGAATTTCTAATTACAAAATGTGAAATCGATGCCACAAATTATTTTCGTAATACTTACTTAGTTGTTAAGGAATATCTTATTAATGGTTTGGTCCCACGACGCGTTTGCCAGAAACAAATATTCTGGTAGTTTGGACAGTAGACCCACGACTTCTTTTTTGGCATATTTCATAAGGAACGCGGGGTCTCCGTGATTAATTTCTTGGATTGGAAAAGCTATTTTTTGGGTGGGAAAGACACGGTTCATGTTTAACTCTTATCAGTAAGAGTTTATGAATAAATCTGAATTATTGGTTATACTAATCTATGATTCAGATCTGAACTGTCTCGTCCAGTCCCAAACTTGAACGGGAGAGGATCCGGACCTTTTTGGTGCAGGATACACACAGAGTTCAACAATATTCTTTTAGTTGGATTGTTTTATGAGGCATGGTGATTTCAAATGATAATAGCTGATCACGACCTAATCTCAGGTTGCATATAAATTTTAAACATCACAACTAGCCTAGGCATTATTCCAGACAATGAATAAGTCAAGAACTGATTTAAGTCGGCTTTTTGAGTTCGTATATTAGGAGAGAATGATCTATCTCGTAAAATGCGCAATTTGAGAATAAGTCAGTTTCTAGAACAATTCTTGAACGTACTTTTAATGAGCGATCGAGAGAGCATGAATTCAAACTACAATAAAGGTAATTCATTCGTTCAAGTTTTCGGACATAGTAGCCACATGATTGAGCAACATATATTTTTGAAAAGTAAAAGATTGTTATGATTCAGAGAATGAAATGCAGGACAAGCATTTTGATTATGTGGTCATAAATGTCCATTAAATTTGATTTTTTATGCAGATAACGTGGTCAACAAATTTTATAAAACAAAAAACAATCCTTACTATTACGTAGAAAATTGAATAGATAAAGAAACTTTCTTTCTTTCATCTTTTTTTCATTCGTAATTCCTAATCTAGTACATGAAGCAGGGGAATGGGACTCGATCTTGCATCCAAGAGCTTTATCGCATGACCTAGCTACCATTTGCAAAAAAACTTTCTTTCATTGATGTGAACAAAACATTCTAGCACGCCTTTGTATAGGCTACAAGACTTTGTGACTAAGAAACCTAACCAAATTAGGAAAATAAGCATTACAAGGAAGCATAAATTGACTGGGAAACGTAAATAAATTGGAAACCCAATATTAAATCTCTAAAACAAATTAACATATTAATTTTTAATATTATGCTAGCACTTTACAAATAAAAGCAATTGTGTGCGAGAGAGAGATTGATCGAGAAAATTTTGGGTAGCGGGAGGGTATCACGTGGTACCCTTTCGGCACATCTAGGTCGTCCAACAATGCAATCGACGGTTCGGATTGAAAATGCCGTCCAGACTTTAAAAAAGTAGAAAAGAAAATAAAAAAATTGTTTCAATCCAGACCGTCCAATGCATTTTTGGATGACGAATGGATACCAAGTCATCCATACCCTATATGCACCCAAAATTTCTCCTCTTGATCATTCTATAGAAGCTCAAGGGATGAGAGGGGTTATAGCTGTTAGGCCAGGTTTCACATTTGACAGAAACAGCTATTGACAAACTCACAAAAGTCTCTCATTCCATATAAAAATCTGTATCTAATAGAACGTGATTGAGACAAGAAGAACGATTACATTTTCCAAGCAAGATTTCCATCACGAAATGGGGACGTCTCAACCAAAACAAAGGACCAAATTAATTGACCAAAATATCTTAGTTGACTTCAAATACGGCCGGCTCCACATTTTTGGAGGTCTGAGTCAAATTAAAACCCAAATCTTTAAAATTATTCGGTTTTGCCCTTTTCTAAAAAAAATATATATATATATTTTGTTTTGCAATGTAAAATCTGTCATTTTACTTGTCTCTTTGTATAAATCTACCATCGTCGTTAGAAATTGGTTAGATTTTCCCGTTTTTACAATTACGAGTAGATTTATATATAGATGGGAAAGTAATTTTGCTTCTCTAAAAATGTGAAAATAGGAAAGAAAGAGGCTTTATTTTCTATATATTGATAAACAAGAATTGTATTATGGAGATTTAATTCCTCATTATGTTATACGTAGATATATTTATACTTTCCTAGCTCATATGCACTTTTTGGTAGTTCCTCGTATTATAAAAGTAAGTTCTTACTAATGGGCCGTCCTGAGGTGGACACATGAAGCAGGCCGAGCCTGCACTTTCTGTAAGGTTCAACCGACTTTAACATCAGACTTGGTTTTATACAAGAAAATAGTACTCATATATATAGAGTTGAATATGGTGGGTGAACAAGAGAGGATTAATGAACTTGAATTAGTGGATTAAATTATTAAGTGGAAGATGAAATTCGGTCAAAAAAAGATTGGTTATGTATCAAGGTTTTACTCGTACATTAAGTACTGGGGGTGAGCAATGGAAAAAGGTTATTAACTCCCACAGTCCCACCAAATAAAATTGTGCAAGAGAAGGATTGGATCACTTTGTTTCCACCTAGCAAAATAAAATGGCATATGGACTCTACACTCCATAAATCTCATGACTAGTGCGCATCATACTATGAGCGCACTAGTCACTTATTAAGTTATCCCAAGGTACTTATAAGTCAGGTTTTATAGATTGATTACTCTTTTATATAAGCCTTCCAATCTAATCCGGTCCGATACAATCCAAACCCACCCCATGAGATTCGCAATCCAATCCAATTTCATTTCATGGATAACTTATCCTTTTTTTGTTTTTGTTTTTGTGAAAGAGATAGAATTTCATTTTCAACAAATGCTATTACAGACTACTGGAAACATAGACAACAGAATAAAACAACAACATACAGACGAGAAGAACAAAAAAAAAGAACCAAAACAAATGAAGGATATATATCCAGCTAGGGCTTGCTTCAGCCGTCAGATGTCCGTGCTCCACCAATGATGAAGCTTCCATGCAAGAACTATCCAATATAAACCAAGTGACTGTTGCACCTATAGTCGAGAGCTCCACGGCACAGTTAGGCGTCGTGCAACTAGATGGCCGAATATTGAGCTCTAAAATCAGTAGAGAAACTGTTGGAAACAGACCCAACCGTGGAAAGTCGAGAAAAACTGTTGCGGAGTATCCCCTTCATCGACAGACAAACCTAGTCTATCCATTTATTTGGATAACCTAATCTTATAATTAACCTGCTTACATACAGCTTAATCAATTTTAAACATCGACCGACAAACCTCTATGACCTCCAATCTGTCCAACGTGACACTGATTTATGATTGAGTCACCAGTCACAAATCCTAGTATAAAAAAACAGCACATTCCTCCTTCAATATCCAATCATAGTGTAGCAAACTGCACCTTTAAAAAGCACATTTAATTATTAATCAAATCTTATACAGCCAATGCAAGGGAAAAAGAAAATATCTCCAACTCGACCAATAATAGGAAAGATAACGGGATCGTAAGAAGTCAATTAGAGTGATTCTTATCATTGCAATATCGACAAAATAAATTTGGAAATGAAAAAAAAATGCTGTCTCACCAAATTGGCGAAACTGTTTCATTATCAATAGGAGAAAGAAAGAATGAAAGGAACTCGTTTCTTCATAAGTGTGCTCAGATGCTTCATCTGAGAAGGGATCTTGTCAAATGGTCGCGTGTTGTAGCCAAACCTTGACTTATAGTCTGCGGAGGTTGAGACACGCGTTTGAGTTAGATTACAATAGAGAGAGAGAGAGAGTAATTTATGAGTTTGAGTTAGATTACACATGGTATCAGAGCGGGGCCTATTCCACTCCACATTTAAAAAAAAAAAAATTTGCAATCTCGCACCCACGATGACAGACTAGCAAAAAAAAAGGCTGCACGATGATAGGACCCAAAAAGTGGCCACACGTGACAGACCTCAAATGCTGCACGTGAGGGGGGATGTTAAGAAATATTGTCTCACATTGCCTAGGAGTAGAATGGGTGATCACTTAATATATGCTGGGACCTCTCTACTCATTGTCAATTGGTTTTGAGTTGGATATAAAGTTTTCACACATCGTAAATTAGAAGTGCACACAAACCCGATTGTCCACACCAAACCAATTGGCCTTTTCAAGGGTTTGGGATTAATAATTAGGTCCATGAGACTGGCTGTGTAGAGTTTTTGAACCCATTTAACAAATATGATGGACTTGAAAATATTTCCTGAAACCCAACTCAACCCAACCCCTCATGCCCGCATAAGACATTGTATGTAGTTTTGTACCTAACATATGAATAATTGAAAACTTAAGAAACAAAATATGTACTTATTTAGCAAAGCTGAGCTTTTGTCAAATTACTAAGGTAGCGTGGAAGGAAGTTCAATGTGCGCACCTCTTGGCCAAACATGCGCTTGGCCTTTTTGTTCCTCACCCGAACACCGGTGATGAAATCTCTATTTAGTTTCAGTTTTTTGTAGTAATCTGTACTTTTTATGTTCTCCTTCGTTATTGTTATGTTCTCAGCTTGCAGGACCTTGGTTTGTATCAGGTTGCGTTTATTAATAATATTTCTATCTCTTTACCAAAAAAATTATGTGCTTATAACTTTTGTTTTAGTTTTTAAGATTTCGCAGCTGCAAGGTAAAAGTTACACTACATGAGTGTGGTTTCAATTTTGAAGAAAAATAATAATTTTGAAAACTTAAGAAACAAAAATATCTATAACTTCTTGCTACCGCACAGTAAAAGTAACACAACATGAGTGCGGTTTCAAATTTGAAAAAAAAAAGAAAAAAAAAAAAAAATTCACGAGAATTTTACTAAAATGAAGAGGTTTCAAGAAATTAATGGGTTAAGTAAACGTACTTCGAGAAACTAGAATTTTGATAGGGCTTTGAAATATCAAGCAAAATTCATTAACTAGACGGGCTTGGATACACTTATATCTTCATGATTTAACACAAGTCTGGCACGAATCCGACTTGGCCCTTTGAATGTGCACCCCTTATCGTTATTCGCAACTAGCCAAATAGGTCTACCAACTTAACAAAGCGAAGGAAATGTAAAATTTGGCATCTGTCTATCGGGGACTCAGGGTACCCAACTGGTTCACTAAAACTCACCAACTGTGAGATCATTTCTATGGTCATTCACTATACTGCAAAAGACTCGTGGATCAAAAAAAAAAAAGAAAAAAAAAGGTACAACGGACACGCCGGTCCTTCCGGGGTAACATCTTGAGCAATCAACTGAACTTCCAAAGAAAAAAAGGTCAGGACCACAATACAGGACCCCAAAAGCCAAGTCTATGGTCTCTGTCTTCAAGTTAAAACTTCCCTTCTCCTCTATCCACGGCATGTTTAGTATCCACAAGTACTTGAAAGGTATAGATATATGTAAAACAAACTTCCTACTGTAAATTCAAATCTAGCACTAATACAAGTTGAAAAATTTTGTTCTTCCCAACTGCTGTGTAGTATGAGTTTGTGGCAACAAGGTTTTGATTGAACAAAAAAAAAAAGTTGGACGCATGAACATCATTTTTGCCATCCTTTTTAAATTTCTTGCACGAAGGTGTTAAATGTATTATGCTCTCACAGCTATCGTGTCTGACCACACAGTTTTTGCAATAATAATATCCAATGCAGGACTCATAAATTGAATGGTTTGGATTAACCGTTGTAAGCCTACAAAAGATCCATGAAGACCCAAAATTGAATGGTTCAAGGATCATGCTGCCAAATAAATACGAAAGAGTAAATCTTTCCTTGCAGAAAGAACATCTTGAATGAAAGAAGAAATTACTCAGTGCAGAGCAAGTTTTTTTTTTTTTATACATGTGCAGAGCAAGTTAACATAGCCAGCATAGTGAAAATAAGTCGTCCACGTACAAGAAAACTTGCCAAGGATGTAAAAGATCCATCTTGAGATTTCTAAATCAACTATTGTGGAGGATGGGAGATTGAAATACTACGGTAAGGAAACAATACCCAGAAGTGAGTTCCAGAGTAATTTGTTCATACCCATCCTCATTGTGGAAGCTTTTAAAACTCCTCTTGTTACTGACCCCCCAACTCATCGATTAACTCGTTGGTTTTCCCCTTCTCCAGGAAATCTCAAGCTAAACACTGATGGGAGCTGGTTCGAAACTAGAGGAAAAGCAGGCTTTGGAGGTCTTTTCAGGAACGATCAAGGTGAATGGAAGTTGGAATACTATGGAAAAATGACAGAAAGATCAAGCTTGGAAACGGAAATATGGAGCATCTATAGAGGACTAACAATCATTTTGGAAAAAGGATTGTCGAATGTCCAAATCGAATCTGATTCTCAAACAGCCGTGCTACTATTCAATGATGGAGCAACTGCTACTATTCAATGATGGAGCAACTACGAATCTTCCCCAGAGTAACATAATCAACGATGGTAAATACCTATTGAACAGAACGGGAAGTAGCCTCACTCATATATACCGTAATGCCAAATCAGTGTGCCGATTTTCTGGTTGGTACGGGAGCTGAGCAGTTGGAGGATTTGGTGGTGACTGAAGCTCCACCGCTGGCAATAAGAGAGTTTCATGCTAAGGGACTCCCTTAATCTCCACAGATTCCTAGATTGACTTTGGTTCTATTATGTTCCTTTTTATGCTAACTATTATGTGTAACATACTGTTCGCACTTCTGTTGCGTCTTAACTTTATTGCCTAAGTTTTAATATATTTCCGAAGTTACCAAAAAAAAAAAACTCACACTGCAGCTACTTCTAACATGGAAGCAAACAAACATCACTACATGTGGAATCATCAACAAACCCTTTTGAAGTTTCTGATGTGGTTTCTGTAAACATCACTACATGTGGAATCATCAACCTGACGTGGTTTCTATAAACTACTTTTGAAGTTTGATCTCGAATGCCAATTTAAGAACGTTTGCAAATTTTAAGAGGTGGTTGCACAGTGCAATTGCTTTTGTTTGACAAACCTTTTGTTTTTTACTAAACACTAGCCAGTTTTGCAACACAACATCCTAGCTAATAGAAAATGAACAGCCTTTGAGTACGTAATGTAACAGAAAAATCGCATATCATATATAGGAGAGCCTAAGGCACAAAAACATGCATGCGCAAGTATGGTGACATGGTGTTAATCAGAAAGGAAAGTGCATCAATGAATCCTTGGAGAACTGAGGCCAGGATTAGTTCATTTTCTTCATCACCCCCAATTACAAAGAAGTGCAAGTCTTGGAAGAATTTATAGACAACGATATTAACCATTCAAACATTGCAATCTCCGCTGCTGTGTACGGCATACGGCAATATAATATTAATGCTGCGCAGTATAACTAATAACCATTCTTGCCAAGATGAAAGAACCACATGCACACAAGTGTGAGCTCCGCTCGCATACACTGAAACACAATAGGAATGCCTCAGTTTTGAGCGTACCTTCCGACTGAGCATTCGTCTTTTGATTTCTGGTAAACACAGACTTTTCAAAAGCTGATTTTGCATTATTAGTTGGCCAATCATCGGAGTAATACTTGACTGTCACATGCTTTCCTTCGGAATCCAAGAGAAGAATGCTTTTTATAGTAGGGCAGGGCAAGTCTCCTATAAAACCTCAATCGAAGTCATATGATAATATACTGCCATTATCAGTTGCAATGAGAAGAATGTCCCAATTCTAGCAAGAAATAATGCAAAAATTAGGAAAAACAGATCGAATGAGGCTCAATTCAGTGAAATTTTTCACTAAACAGAGACTCGAAATTGTATCAAATCCTCCATTTTTTTTCCAATTAGAATTAGAATTTACAATTAGAAAAGTGAGATCAGATGATATTTACAATTAGAATTTACTAATAGATCATCAATGCATACAAACACAATCGCTGTGAATTGAACGAATTTATACACGATCATAGATTGAGCTCGCCATGGATTGAATTCGCTTGGCGTTTCACTGGAAATGGAGGAGGAGATCCGCTGTTTGCTTTGACGGAGGTTTGATGGTCGTTCGGCTGTTATTTATTGTTATGCATGGATATATATATATGGGCCACACCCGGATAACCAACATTAGGCCTGGGCCTATGTACTTCTGTTTCAATGGCCCAACCAAATTCTGACTTTTGGGCTTTGCAACTTGCTTCTTCGAACCAAAAACCTGAGCCCGTTTGATCGGAAACGAGCATCGAATTGGATTTTATATTCTACGTGTCTGGAATTTGAAAATTTTGTTTAGAAAGCCGAATTATTTATCCTTAGATACATAATCTCACGAAAGTATGAGGTACTCTAGTATTCATCTAACTACTATTTGTCTGGTATATAGTACAAAGTCGTGAGCTGACCAAGTGCCCGTGCGTGTATGAATGCTTAGATTGGATGTGGCGGACAAGATGATCAAAGTTGTGCAATATGGGTTCGGGACATTGTATGTATATAAGATGGTTTTTTTTGGGCATTTTGGCTATATATAGTTTTTCCTGGCATGCATCACTTTATCCACGTCTCATTCTAGTGTTTGGATTTTTTGCCTTAGCGAAAATAAATGGTATGGTTTCGGGTTTGAATCACAAATATTGGTGTAATTAAAGACAATTCAGAAATATCGGTATATATATGACACACCGAGAAAAGGGCAGCAACAGCTGGAGTAGCTCAGTTGGTTAGAGCGTGTGGCTGTTAACCACAAGGTCGAAGGTTCAAGCCCTTCCTCTAGCGACCTTGCGCTTTGATTTTTCTCACCAGTTCATTTCCTGTGGCTTCCCATTTTTTTGATCAGATTTCCTGTATCTTCCTCGATCGAGTGTGAATTTTTGTACTCCAACATCCAGAGCCTATTAACTAACCCTAGGTTCTGATAGGTTTCAGTCTAACTTTTCTATACATAAAATTGGCTCAATTAAATTTAACTTTTGGACTAACGTTCAAATAATGGATTTTGACGTATTGTAATGGTTGTTTATTTTTGGATAACTGTATTTTACAATCTATAGTAGTCAAACTTTTGTAATGGTTTTTGTTAAAGACTCTCTATTCGTTAACCTGTGTATGCAAAATATAGAGCATGCCTCGTTTAATGAATTTGCTTCCAATCCCCCGAAATCTTTTAACTGGCTCTGTTAATATCCACTTACGGTTTTCTTGTCGCTTCTTTTATCTCCAAATGGATCTCCCTCTCATCTTAAATATGCAACACAAGTATTATGTTCTTTTTATTCATGCTCTGAATCCCCAATCCAAAAGGGCTGTCAAGGAGAAAGCATAACCATACAAAATTCAACAACGCTTGTTAGTGAGAATCGGATGTGTGTGATTTTAGATGAATAAGATCTTAGAGCATTCTTCACTTGAGCACTTTAGAGCCATTTGGGATCAGATTTTTTACTACCAAAATGAGATAACAATGTTTTTTTTGCACTTTTTTGCGTTCCAATTGAGCACTTTAGGTACATCACCACGTAAAGCACTTTAGGATGTTGGCTTGTTGTTGTAGAGAGTAGTACGGTAGAGTTTGTTTTATTTGCCCAAGAGAGAGAGAGGAAGAAAGTGAGAGAGTGCGCCCTCTAACCAATCAGAGTTGGCAGTAGGAAGAGAAAAAGAGGAAAGAGGAAAGACAAAAGAATAGAGAGAAGTAGAGAGTATGGGCCCACTCCAATAATTTAATAACTCAAACAAAAACACTGACAAAATTCCTAAAACTATCAACTAGACCACTTTTTCACTCTTTACCTAGGAACTCTGTACCACATAATTTTTGAGCTCCACTTTTAACTCTTATTGTCATTTACACACCCCTTATTTGAGTGTATATCATACACCCCTTATAAAGTTACGAATATTTTGCAAAAGTTACGAATTTTTTTGTAAAAGTTATTACTTTTTTTTAATAAAAGTTACGAGACACACCAAAATGTTATATTACGATTACCGATGAGGTGACACAATCTGGACCATACAATAGGTGCTTATGGTACACCATTGTAGCCATTTCCAACAAACATATGAGAATGCAAAATGCGTATGCTCTTATCTTCTACCATGCATTCAGCCCACCCCTTCGGTTAAAGACGAAAATAATTTTGTGAGACAAATTCTAGAAGCAAAACAGTAAGGGCCCAATCCTGTCAAGCAGCCCATGTACAATTTATGCATTGGCCCAATTTTTGTTCCAGGGCCCAATCCTGTCAAGCAGCCCATGAACAATTTATGCATTGGCCCAATTTTTGTTCCAGGGCCCAATCCTGTCAAGCAGCCCATGAAAAAATTTATGCATTGGCCCAATTTTTGTTCCACAGTCCAACGACATCTTGTGGGAGTGGGCTGGACCAAACCAGCGATCAAAACTCCTCAAAATTATCAATAAGATTTATCAACTATTTATCAACGGGATTGAGCAAGATTTATTAATATTTCCTTTCAAAATTATCAATAAGATTATTAAAGCGTGCACGGATAGGCTGATTTTTATCTTTATATTTTCTTCCAACTAATAAGAAAAAATGCGATATATACTATATCGAAGATTAAATTATACACTTCAAGCGACGACAACAAAATATGAGAAACTAAAGTTACTGGCCATCAATGATCAAAAGAGTAGTACTCCTGCTCCAATTTAAACTATTTTTTTAGTTATAATAATAAAATTACGACAGATCTCATGGAAATGTACCTAATATCACAAATAATCAAATTAATCAAAAAATAATGAAAAAAACTCCATTGATTTTGAGAAAAAAAATAAAAAAATCATTATTACTACGCAAAAACCATGTACTCCAATTACATTCTAGTTAGGCTAATAATCCTTAGATGGTAATGAGCCAACAACCAAGGACAAAGTACAAGCTTTAAGATGGGAAGAATTTTAAATCTAACCTCTGTCTTTTCTCTTGTATATATGCATCTATGCAGCTTTGGATGTATACGTGGGTAATTTAATTATATTAGAGTTGAATATATGTCTTTGTATATGAAAAATCCATCCAATATAGATGTGCACTTAAAGTCTTAAGCACAGTATCGTGGACTTTTTTTTTCCTTTTTATTATGTTTGGAAGGGCAAAAAGTATTGAACACAATTCTAATGCATGAGAGACTCTGGAGTAACCAATGACCTACAATTTCACTTCATATACATGCACAACAATAACACGAAAATTATAACTAATCGCACAAACAAATTTAACATACCTGCGTGAGATTTTTTTACAATTGCAACAAATTTTAAGTAATAACTGAAAGAAAAAAAACAGTTCAATGTAGAATCGGCCTTTCTTCCAATTCTTTTTCCTTTGTAGAAGGTCGCATAGTACTCTTACTTTGATTCCTATCAGAACAAAGAGTGGATACTAAGTAAACAAAAGATCTTCGGAAAAACTTCACAAATAATTTCAAGCACTATGACAATATATTAAATATCAAATAGTGCCAACATATGTGCAGTTAGGAATCAAAACAATCACTAATGATATAATAAAATACAAATCAGATGAGGGAAGAAACTAATTGTGATTTTTAGCATCCATTGTTTTTCCTATATGTCAAATTTGATTCCTTGGAGAGAGAAAGAGAAGATAAATCAGAGCCATTTGAATTTGAAAATTCTAGTAACTACTATTTTAGAGTCGGGTAGAATTTTTATTGCATAATTGATGAAATCTATTATCCAATCATAGCATAAAAATCTTCTATTCAAATATGGCTATGAAAGGAGACAATTAAGGTATGGATAATATTTAAGAGTGGTAATAAAAGTAATATTACACGTGCCAACTAAAAACTCCAATGACAATCCAATTAAATTTGCCACTTGTCGAGCTTTGGGCTCTTCTCACGAAAAGTCATTCTGCAATATTATAATAGATAGGATCACAAGGATTAATTGGCTCCCTCGAGAAAATATATGCAACTTATTGAAGGCAACAAATAAAGGTAGTATAAAAAAGTTGTAAAAGTTATCGGTTAAAATTGGGAGATTTGATTGGGGGTGCTGGGTAAAAGGAAAAAGGTTTTGAATTTTTTAGTAAATCAATGGAGTACTGTCTTTCTAATTAGAGGAGGTTGCCATTAAGAGAAGGAAAACCTTTGGTGGGGTTTCTTAATTCACTTTCCTACAATGTTATTTTCGTAAATTTTGTTTCACTTTATTTGAATTTGGTATTGCTTACTTTATATAATTGCAATCGCTCACGCGTAATATATTTTTAGGTAGTGAAAATTAATTTGAATCTCAACCGAAAACAACCTTGGCGGTACAAGAGTTGGCGAATTGTATAACTGGACTTGAGCTTAGCCTACTAAAAACAGCAAGTGGTGGCTAGCTCATGCGGTAGAGCTAACTCTTGGATTCCCCACATTGCATCCCGGGATCGAGTCTCATTCCCCCTCCCCATGTAATAGATTAGGAATGACGAATGCCAAAAAAAAAAAAAACTAAAAAACAAATACCATATGACTGTGTGAAAAAGGTTTTGTTCTACTCGTGCCTTGATGGATTTGTAAAAACTTATGGGTTACTAATTCTTGGACTTTCGTGATCCACCACAAGAGTGGATTCCGTATAAACTATGATCAGACCTAAGAGAGATGCTACAGTGCACACCCTCTAAAAATTATGCAATATGAGATTTTGTGACTCAAAATATGAGATTTGTGGTTCTAAATATGAGATTTTGTGGCTAGAGATATGAAAGGCGTACGGTTTGCACACTCATACGGATAGCCACAAAATCTCATATTTGGAGCCACAGAATCTCATATTGGATCCATGCGGACTTGGTGTGCGGACCTCATATTTGGAGCCACAAAATCTCATATTTAGAGCCACAAAATCTCATATTTAGAGCCACAAAATCTCATATTGGAACACAAAATCTCATATTTAGAGCCACAAAATCTCATATTGGAACACAAAATCTCATATTTAGAGCCACAAAATCTCATATCGGTCATCACAACAATAAATATTGGAGTCCATAAAATCTCATATCGATATACATACTATCTCATATAGTCAATGGTCAAAGGTGGCACAAATTCGCACACGTCATACGTGGCGCAATCTCGGCCGTCCATCCGTATGGGGTGGTGCATACCATATGCCATCTCATATTTGGAGCCACAAAATCTCATATTTGGTGTCACAAAATCACATATTATTTCATATTTGGTGCCACAAAATCTCATATTTAGAGCCACAAAATCACATATTATCTCATATTTGATGCCACAAAATCTCATAGTTAGAGCCATAAAATCTCATATGGGGGGTGTTTACTGTAGCATTTCTACAGACGCAAAGGAAGAAACTACGCTAAGCCACCTTTTAATTTACGTAAAGATGAGAGTATCTTTACAATATTGACGATTTATACACCTATTAAGATAATTCGAACCCGTGACTTTCATGCACAGAAAATCACTCGATGGCCAACAGAAAATCGCTCGATGGCCAACTGGGACAATACAGTTGTTTTATTTGCAATGAAAGTGAATTTAGATACATTTTTAATTAACTTGATATTTATGCCTTCTCAATATGATCAGATTCATACCCCATTAATTAACTTAATTACCAACTACTGTGAAAAGAAGTCTATCATTTTCTAGCTTCTGAGAAATTTTAATCCACATATATCACCTGCGGAACAACTGTAAAAAGTTACCGAGAAAAAATGCATGTGAAAAATGACCCATGTGAAAAAGCCTCTGTTTTTCTCAAGGAAAGAGACAGAATTTCATTTCATTCTCTCATGTACTTCCAATGATTCCTCTCTATAATAAGTAAAGAAAAGAACAAAAAAAACATCCAAAGCTAATGTCCTCTCATGGCTCCACAAATTAAAGGAAAAGACTTCGAGGGTATTAATAGTAGCATGCGCAAATTAATCTTATTCGTTTTGGGTTTCGAGACCCTTTTTTTCAATTATTACTCAATCAATATTGATATTTCCCTCCAATTATTACCCATATTTTCAAATATCATTGTCATTTCTCTCTTTATCTCTCCAAATCATTACCCTCATGATCTCCAATCATTATCCAAAAACCAAAACCAAAACCAAACAAGGTCTTAATCTCTTTTTGGGTCGTATTTCTTCCATCGCAAGCATTCACACCTCTTTAGTTTTTTTGCTTTCTAAGCAAAGTAAAATGTGAAAGTACACGCTTCATTCTTACCTTTCCCTAATTCCAACCACACAAAAGAGCATTTCTTTATGGTAATTCAACCTTTTCTAAGTTTTAACTGCTACATCTTTTACCACGAAAGGGAGAGGGGCCATTCAATCAGGGCGGCCCTACCTTGAATACAGAGGAATTAAGCAACTTCGATGGGTTCGGAAAATGTACTGGGTAAAAATATTTTTAACGGTTTTTTGTACCGGAGAGTAAAAATATGTTTCTCCAACCTTGGTTGGAGTCCCCTCCCCTCTCTCCCTAATTTGATGTTCTCTTTGTCAAATTTCTTAATTAATTTGTTGCCGATAAAAAAATATAAAATAGAACGTGTTCTACTACCTAAAGTGGGACAAGTTTTTATTTTGATCGGCATTAAAACGGGACACTACGTGAGTAATGCATCGGTAATGATCACCAAATATGGTCACACATCTGAAAATTTACAATTGGATCCGAGATGAAATTATGGACTCTTTTTCTCTCTCTTTGACAGAAACTGTTGAGAGAGAGAGCAGGCCCAACTCTTAGATTTTCAGGGCTTCAAGCAAGTTTTACCTATGGGGCCTCGAAGAATTTATATATTTATAAATTATTCGATGAGTTCCAAAATTGCTTTTTGGTGCAGTAGTTATGTTTAGCGTTTGGGGACCTTGAGAACGGGAGTTCCATTCCCACTGCCTATAAAGAAGCATTTTTTTTTTAAAGTATTGGAAGTAAATTGACCTCAAAAAATGAAGATTAGAGGGATTTTACACTAGACCTCATGGGTAGAACTCAGAGACTTTACCGCTGAGCTACTGTAACATTATTATATTGCAAAAGAGTTGACTTACATACTTCCTCCGTCCCTATTTAAGTGTGTTGCTTCGCAAATGTAACTTATTAAAAAGAAAAATCGTTATTGCACCTTTCACATCAACTTTTATCTCCAATTTTTAAAATTATCATCCACTTTTACTAATTAACTTTTCAAAACACACTTATTAAAGGATATCCCAAAATAGAATAGTAGACAAAAATTGGAAGCCCTAAGTGATGGCCTAAGATTTCTCTACCGGCCGTTAAGCACTAGTGATGTTCTCACTTGCAGGTCTAGATTGAGGAAGCTGGGTGTTGCTCTGTCTTGAACCAGACCAGAGATGCGAAAGAAAACCGGATAAAACACCACCCCACATTTACTTTGGGTCATACTCACGATTCACTTTGCTTAAGTTACGAAAGATAACCGGATAAAACACCACCCCACATTTTCATTGATTTGGCCAGTGCACGTTATTTTCTAAATTGTCTCAATGGTTTTTTTTTTTTTGTTTTGATAATTTTAACTTCTTAATTGTCTATACTGTGAAGACGACATTTTGTCTAACTGGTATTTTAGACCAAAAAAAAATCCTAGCTTAGTATTTTTACCAGAAACAACTGGTAATTTGATATTATTTTGACGACGAAAAAATTTGGTGTGAACTGGCCTTTAATCGGTAAATGATTCCAGTGTTCCGTCTATTTAAGAAGGTAGTACTAGTTTGAGAATATGTGCTAAAATCGTTCAATTAAGAGCATATCTTTTTTCCCGAGGAATAGTAAAGTACATGAAGAGTTTTTCCAAAATTGTCCAGAAAAGAAGAAATTCAGATTTTTCTTTGCTGAACAATTTCGGAGAAACTCTTCATGTATCTTAACATTTTTGTTTTTTTCCCGCACTACATGGTGTGCAACTGTCTATTACGTAGGACTGTTTAGCAGAAGGGAAAAAAAAAAACTGTCTATTATGATTTGTCATTTTCATTTTAATAAATCTATATAAATATGCAACTTTCAAGAACCTTTACTACGTTAAACCAAAGGAAAGAATTAATGTACGTACTAACAACAAAAATACTCCATGCACATATATGATGTCAATTCTAGCTGGCACCTACAGGGTTTGAACAGTATAATGGAAGAAAATCAAGGAAATTGATATTCACACTCCATTTTTTTCTATTGGCACTCATTTCTTTTGTCTTTACATGTAAAGTGCAAGTGTAAGTTTACTTAATAAAGACAAAATATGGAGTGTCAATAGAGAAAAGAGGAGTGTCAATAACACTTCCCAAAATGAAATCCGCCTTTTCTTTTTCTTTTTTTTTTTATTATTCGTACTAAGATTTGATTTTTCGTGGCTTTCTTTCTTATTTTAAAGAATTAATGTACGGAAAGATTACCAATGAGTTATGCAGTAACTGTCATTATTGGTAGATATGCAACTTTACGGCCCTTCTGATATTGACGGAAACGGATTCACTGTCCTGAACTTCCTGTCCCAACTTCCTGTCCCGTCCATCTGAACCGTCCATCCGAGTAATCAACGGCTCAGATTCCATCTCACCCCAAACAAATCTGAGCCATACACATTCATTTGCAAATCTGAGTTGTACGTCGAGTACTTAGATGGATGGCTGATGGCGGAGTCGGGACAGCAGATCCGCAACCGATATTGACTGGTATTTATTTATTATTATGTGTAATCTTTTCCGTACATTCTCTTCGGAAAAAAACCATTGGTAATCACCCAACTTTTTTTAGTAACAATTGAGCCCTCCAACGACGAAAGCTCATTATTTCCCTACGTTCCTTGTTCGGTTTACCATTTTAGACCCAATTTTGAATTAAAGTTGTGTTCGTTTCTTTAGAAAATGCAAAAAGCTATCAGTTAAGGGACAAGCTTTTGGCAAAGCGTAGGGACAAGTTGAAATTTTTAGTGGTTTGTGGGTTTCACTTTGAGGTCTTACAAAAATAATCTGAGCCGTTCATAGATTTAAAATACGTTCTAAAGAAATGATGCTTCTTACCGGAAAATTAACAGAAATAATGCTTTAATCATCTTGTTCAAAAAATGATGTAAGCATCTGCTTGCCTTTCTTTAGAAACATCGGTGTCACCCACAAAATTTTGCTGCATACGCATAACAATGTAGACGGGGAAGGGTTTAGAAGGCAATAGTTTTGAGTCTAAAGTCACGATTTGGGCAAAAAATACCGAAAGCTTAGAGGCTTAGGGTTTGTATTCTTTTTTTTTGAACTGGCTTAGGGTTTGTATTCCATGAATGAAATATTTAGCAAGGACTACGAAGAGCATCAATATCTCACTAATTAAATCCCTTAAAAGTTAAATTTGATGAGTGAAATGCAGCAAAATCCTCCAAAATCAGGCTTAACAAATCTTTTACAAATTTATTAAACTTGAAACTTTGCTACAGTAACGCCTCAACTTTGTTAACTTACTATTCACTAACCTTTCTAATTAATAAAATTTGGATAGAGAGACTGATTTTGAGAATTTTGGATAAGTACGTAACTTGCTAAATTTGTAAAAGGTGTTTTTGAAGTTAAATTTGGTGAAAAATTTGGTGCTCCCGATAAGGATGTCCTTACAAATAATGGAATCTAATTTTGACATCATGATTCCTGCAAACCTATGCTCTTTAAATGCTCTCCATCCGTCTCTCTTTAAATGCCTCCCTTAAGAAACCTGTATTTTTGTGAACGTTAACAAATGTACTTCTGTAGAATGTTTTTAATTTTTTTGTATCAAATTAAAGTACCCGATAAACACTTTAATTTGGTATAAAACAAATTAAAAAATTATATAGAGAAATATATTTTGGGGAGTTTTGAAATTGCATGTATTTTTATGATGAACATTTAAAAAGGGACATATGGAGTCATACAGGGTTAAATGATGTTTATTGTTGTGTGTCCCATGGAGTTCACTTGATTAATGCAATTAAGTGTTTTTATAAACACAAAAATAAACAAAAAAAACACGCACATCAATACACATTTTACATTTATCAATACACTTTTACATATTTCTATACACTTTTCACATATTTCAATGCACTTTTTCAACCTTAATGTGTGCAAATAGGCACACGTTAGCATTTTCCTTAATATAATAGTAAAACATATTATGTTAACTAACAATTAACCAAATTTAAGGTTATAAGCTTTTACCAAGAGTGAATGCTATGACAAAGTTTTGCCCCTCTTGTTCTGGATTTAGGCCAAGGATGCCTCTTTTGTTTTTGTAGCCTCAACTTTGTTCTCTTGTAATTTTCTTTATTTTTTCTTTCATTCAACCTTTTGTTGGATGTATTTTTACTTTTCTCTAGCTTTTACTTTACATCACATATATGTTGTGGGGTCTGTTTTTGGCTTGGAAAACTTTTCCACGAGGTACCATTTGTCAAGTTTTTAATGTATTCTTTGTTGCAGATCAATTTTTTTTTTTGCTTTTATCACTTCAAAATCGTAATATTATAGCATTTCCCTTCTCAAAATTCTTAAAAGAAATACGTTCCATCTTCAAGAACCTGGTTTTCTTTGTTTTTTCTGTTGTTTGGTTAATCTTTTCGAGACTCGATTACCTTTTTTTATTCTCTTTTTTTTCTACGATGTACCCTTATCGAGTTAGTTCTTAATAAAATTTATTTATCTTTGCTGATAACAATAATAATAATAAAAGAAAAAAGCAACGCTACAAAATTGAGAGTGGGCCATCTACTATTGAAAACAGATTATCACCAAATAAAACCAGCAATTGCATTAAACCCCTTTGGACATATATGATGATGATTTTTTAATCCTTGAACGGTCAGATCCATTTTGGGCAAATAAAGCCAGTCCCCTACGCTGGGGCAGCCGTGCACTGTATTTAATTCATCCCTGCCCCTCCTGTACTCGAATCAAATCGACCACAGGGTTAATTACAAACCATGTTGTACTCTGAACAGGGCCGGCCCTGTGGGCAGGCTGGGTAGGCCCAAATCTGGAGCCCACAAAAAATAGCCTATTTTTAGGGTCTCAATTAGGTATATATATGTACATAATAAGTAATAAATATAAAATGTTGCACTATAAAAATAGAGAAGCATTTGACATAGTAGAAAGGTTTGTGTGTTTCCTAGTAAATGCCGATGTTCAATTCCCATGGGCTCTTCTTTTCCTTTTTTACCTTTTATTCCCTTTTTTTTTTTCTTACCATAGTCAGTTTCTACATTCTCTTCAATTTTTTTCCCTTTCCACTACATCCTTATCATTTGTTGACTTTTTAAAAAAAAATTGCTAGTGTAGTAATTAGGGAAAAAAATAAATAAAACACTTCGTGTGTATTCATAAAATGTTTGCATTGCCCATTTCAATTGATTTTCTAATTCTTGCAATAAGAATAGACAGTTATGACCGAAAACTATTTTTTATTAACATGAAGACACGAATTACAGAAAAGACAAAATATGGAACACGGTATTTATCATTTGAAATAAATATTGGTTCTTTAATTTTTTTTTCTGTAGAAAAACATAAGGCCCTGATTTTCATTATCGTCTGGGGCCACGAAAATCTCAGGGCCAGGCCTAACTCTGAACAATCAATCACTGCTGTTTGTTGCGTTGACCTATTATGTATGAAAGTACTGCCTCTATCTCAAGGGATCAATGACCATCAGGGATTATCCTTAATTATCATGTGTCCTGATCAGCTTGTGCGTATAATTTTGAAAAACTAATTTCATCATTCACTAGCGAGGGCCCCGTTACGTCGAGAGCAAAATTTTAAGTCCCAAAGGATTTCATAGCATTTCAAAGGTTTCGAACATGAGATTTTGGGAGAGAGCAAACTCCTTTAGGGCTATCTTTAGTGTCTATCAGCCTGTTTGTTTGAAGGATATGTTTTGGCGTCAGAGTTGTATGTGTCTTCTTCTTCGATCAAAGAACGCCTCTTTCTCTCCCTCTCTCGACTGTGTCATGTGTGGAGTAAAGAGGGGTAACAAGGTAAAGTCGTATCCCAGATAAAATTTGGACACAGGGGGTGTACCTCTTCAGAGATATAAGCATATCCCCGAGAGAATTTTATCCGGGACAACTAAACAAAACCAACAAGTGATACAGTTCACCCGGAAATCTATATCTGAGATAAATTTATATCCCACCTGTTGAAACATGTGTGAAGGTTAAGTCCCACATTGGAAAAATATAAAGATGATTGGACCTTAATAGACAATTGGATGATTTACCACTTACAAGGCTTAACCTTTTAAGTGGATATGGGTCATTCAACGTATCTTGGGCCCAACGAATGTGATCGAATCTGTGGATTCTCCCCAGAAGTTTGGGCCTTGTGCATGCCGGCGCGGCGAATGCAATGGCGGAATCGATGCACCATACAAACTTCCAATAAGTCGTATCAGAGCAGATGGTTGATGATCTATGGGCAGACTCTTGGCGCACCATGAATGGGCGGTGACTCTCGATGTAGCAAGGTGGCTCGATGTTAACTTTAATATACAATTGGATGACTCACCACTTATAAGGCTTAGCCTTTTAAGTGGATATTAGTAATTCAATATATATTTTTTGGTACATTAAAAATTAGTGTTTGTTGTGTCGTGTCGTGCCGCGTCTAACCCACTTCCGTGTCGTGCCTTTACCGTGTCTGTCTAGACCATGCCATGCTGTGCCCGACCCAGTTCTGCGTCGTGCTCGTATGCCCATCTAAAACCATGCTCGTGCCGTGCCATGCCACATTTAAACGTGTCGTGTTGTACCATGCTCGTGTCAGTCCAGCCCGTTTCACACCTCTAGTGCTACATACCCAGAATAAACACTTGGAATTTACCCCGAATTTTCATCTGCGCCACTGAA
The DNA here is from genome assembly GCA_963854785.1 of Vaccinium vitis-idaea. Classification (NCBI taxonomy): domain Eukaryota; kingdom Viridiplantae; phylum Streptophyta; class Magnoliopsida; order Ericales; family Ericaceae; genus Vaccinium; species Vaccinium vitis-idaea. The sequence goes on from OY978221.1 coordinate 1,023,350, forward strand.
TTCAAATTCTGAGCAATTTTTTGGATACTTAGACTTTCTCGAAAATTTTTGCACTCGCGTTTTGTACATACGTGCTCTTTCTTTTCTACCCTAGTTACATATATGAATTCGTAACATTATCTTTTTGTGTGTAAAAAAATCACTACTCTATGTTCAGATACATACAAACAAAAAACTAAAAAAAATGCGTTATGTAAATAAGAAAAGTGCCAAAAATCGCATTGCAGAGCAGCAACATTCATCCCAATTTTGTGGGACCCATAAGGTATCCAAAACTTAATTAACAAATAGAAAAATAAGGCCATATTGCAGAGTTTTAACCTCAAATCCTATTTGTACCTACATCTCTCTCTCTCTCTCTCTCTTCATTAAATTCATAACTTCAGTGCACTCCTCTCTCACTTGATTCCTTCCAATCCATTCCCTCCCTTCATTTCTTTTTCAACTCTCTCTCTCTCTCTCTCTCTCTCTCTCTCATATTATTAATTGTATGAAGACAGAATGCCACACTGATCTTACTCAGCAATTGGCTGAACATCTCCGGCCTGTTTAGAAACAGATAAAAAATCCCATACTACTGATCTTTTACTGCCATTGGCTTGCACGTACGCCTCTTGTTACAGAGAGATCAGAGAGAGAAAGATGGGAATTCATACATGCTGCAACAAACAGAAGGTGAAGAGGGGGCTATGGTCACCTGAGGAAGATGAAAAACTTGTTAAACACATATCTACCTACGGCCATGGTTGTTGGAGTTCTGTCCCTAGGCTTGCAGGTTTGTGATCATTTGCTCTCTATTTCACGGCAATAATGCTAGAGATACAACAGTACTCCACCACAACAGCCTACGTAGCACTGTATAATTGTTAGTTGCAAAGTATTTCAAAGTGCTTGTTCTTCTATTACCAATCATGCCGTCTTATGCAAGCTGTTGCAGTAGAGTGTTGTGTACCTAGTATTATTGTTTATGTTATCGACAATTAGTTACTCCCTCCGTCCCATTTTGTTTGTCATTTTTAGTAGACCGTGTCTGATTTTAATTGCTTATATTTTTTAATATGAAGTTAAAAAAATATTCAATATGAATCTTGTTTGATAATTCTCGATGAGTTCTATTATACGAAGTTTTCAAAATCATGAAAAACATAATAAATTAAAAGTTATAAGCGTTTGACCAATGACACGATTTTCGAAAATTGACAAACAAAGTGAGACAAAGGGAATAGTAAAATATTTTGTTGTTCAAATAAAAAAAAATAGTCTCTAAAACACTAATTCTAGTTCTCGATGTGCTCTACATATATATTATATACATAATACATTGCACACCAAATGTATGTACAAGTGTTTATAAATGCACACTTTGGTGCTACTGTAAATACAAGCTTGTGTGTGTAAATAAAAATGCCTTTATCATGCCCAGCATGATAATTGATCCTTAGTTTTCGCAGGAGTAGTTTTTCTTTGGCTTTTTCTGCCTTGGTTGGGTTGTTTGGTTGGGTTGTTTCCTTTTGAGGGTTCTTATCTTGGTTGGCTTCTAGCCACCCTCGGGGTATTTTTCTTTCTTGGCACCTATCGGCATGTGATTGTTGGAGTGAGGGAGTGCTCCCTTTGCGGGTCTGTTCTTACTTTGTCATGATGCCTAGTGCTTAGGCTAATGGGAACCCTAAGTATAACCTAAAGCTAAAATCTTGCAACCTAAGTGAAAGAAAATGAAAGCGGAATTTGTTCAAATCATTTTACTTGGAAAATTCTACTAATCCCCTCCTCTTAGGGTATGTTACGCCTTCTTAAGTCGAATGTCATATGGAGTACTATTAAGTGGGTTAACGTTATGACGGGTGACACCATAAGAAAAATTATTTGAAATTATTATGCCATTTTAGAAAATGTTATGCAAAATACGGTGAAAATTTTATATCGGCTTATTTACCTTTTTAGTCCCCAAAGTATTCGCGAAATGTCAATTTGGTCCCCAATATTCAAATCGTGTCTATCGAGTCCCCAATGTTCACAATGTGTGTTTAAATGGTCCCTGCATCTAACTCCGTCCGTCTTCTCCGTCAAATGCAGGGGTAATTTCGAAACTTCACCCCCACAAAGCTTATCTTCAACCCTCATTGATTGGGGACCAAATTGACATTTCGAGAATACATTGGGGACTAAAAAGGTAAATACGCCTATCTCCAGATTTTACATACATTTTATTTTCCTTTTAACATGCTTTATGTTAAATCATGTTAAACATTAAAAAAAAAAAAATTGTTCTTCATCTACTAGAGTATTTGGCTATTTCACGAGTGAATTTCGTTTCAACAGTAGTGTTCTTTTGATAAAATTCTCGGTATAGATGTATTTTCTTACCAAGCGGACTAGATCTGATTTCTTCTCGATCTGCTGGGTTTGCTTGAATCTGGAGACTGGAAATGATTTTTGATTGAATCTGGACTGGAAATGATCTGCTGGGTTTTCAGTAGTAGTGTTCTTACTTACAAGTTTGTTGTTGTCTCTCTCTTTTTCTTTTCTTTTTTTCAGCGGTCACATTTGTGTTTTGTTATGATTGTAGAGAGAGAGAGAGAGAGAGAGAGAGAGAGAAGAAATCAGATCTAGTCCGCTTGGTAAGGAAATACATCTATACCGAGAATTTTATCAAAAGAATAGTACTGTTGAAACGAAATTCACTCGTGAAATAGCCAAATACTCCAGTAGATGAAGAACAAATCTTTTTTTTTTTTTGAATGTTTAACATAATTTAACATAAAGCATGTTAAAAGGAAAATAAAATGTATGTAAAATCTGGAGATAGGCTTATTTACCTTTTTAGTCCCCAATGTATTCACGAAATGTCAATTTGGTCCCCAATCAATGAGGGTTGAAGATAAGCTTTGTGGGGGTGAAGTTTCGAAATTACCCCTGCATTTGACGGAGAAGACGGACGGAGTTAGACGCAGGGACCATTTAAACACACATTGTGAACATTAGGGGCTCGATAGACACGATTTGAATATTGGGGACCAAATTGACATTTCGCGAATACTTTAGGGACTAAAAAGGTAAATAAGCCATTTTATATCTTATTTTAGTAAATGTTATGCCATTTTGTCTTTTTTGTTACGCCTTCTTATGTTATGTGCTATTCCATTGAGCGGTTAATATTATAGAGAAATATAGTATCCCCTACAAGAGGGGATATTGTAGCAGCTAGATCTACTTAATTTTCTTGCATTGGAAATCTTTGTGGTACGTACCCATAGTGAAAGCCAGCCCTTTCAGTAATTTTGTTGAATCTTCCTTAGGGGCCGGGTTTCGTTATATATTTGTGTGTACGCGCGCATATTCTTATTGTAATTAATTGGTTGATGTAGATCTTCAGAGATGTGGGAAGAGTTGTAGATTGAGATGGATAAACTACTTGAGGCCTGATTTAAAACGCGGAAGCTTTTCGCCTTCAGAAGCTGCTCTGATCATTCAACTCCATAGCATTCTGGGCAACAGGTTATAACTTCATTCTTCATTAATCTAATCCTCATACAAATAATTCTCATAATTATGAACCTTTTATTCTAGACAATAAACCCTAAGTAATGCGTCTCATATTTGAAAATATTTTTCCCATTCCTTCGTATGAAAATCCTGGAGAAATAAAAAAAATTACCAAAAAATGCAACAAGTTTACTTATCTTTACTGCACAAACAAAATTTCCTTGCAAGAAACTACTTTAGAGTCACAATGTATTATCATAGGATCGAATTTATTTTATAGTTGAAAGTTTGGTTTTAAACTCAAAATATCTACACCATGTTGAGGTGCACCATGTTCAGGCGCAGACAACCTTCAACAGTGGTCTATCCTGGGGGTGTAGGGGGTAACGCCCCCACCCCCCCACAGGGACCGACCTATTTCGGCCATAGGACCCGACCTATTTATTTAGCAGTTTGTTAAATTTTAGGGTTATCAGTTTTTGGAGAAAAACGGAGAAAGGCGAGAGAAAACGCAGATTTCAGAGAGATTGCGAGAAGACTTGTACTCTTGTTTTCGATTTCATAGTGAACTAGTGTGGCTCCCGTGGTTTTTCCTCGCATTGAGGTTTTCCACGTATATCTTGTGTCTCATTTTTCTTTCCCATTTTTCATTACGCACGACTGTTTGTTGTTCCGATTTCCTAACACGCCAGTGACTCCTAGTTTAATAAAATGACATTCTTGGGTACAGATGGGCTCAAATAGCGAAGCATTTGCCTGGAAGAACTGACAACGAAGTGAAGAACTTTTGGAATTCAAGCATAAAGAAGAAGCTCAATCTACATCGTCGAACACTCCCTCTAGAACTAGCCACCTTTCCGAATTCGCCCTATCCCGGTGTCCTTTTTGATGGATTTTTACCAATAAATGCAAACCCTAATTTGATGCCAATTCCACAACAAGATGATCAGGTCTACAATAATATTCCTCCCACCTCAATGTCAGTGCTACAACCGTTTGATCAGATCAATTTTGATCCTAATTTGGTCCCTCTCCCACATGATCAGTTCCCACTTCCTGTGGACCCACCCACATATGAATGGTCTTCAATGAACTCTGATCAACATGATTTTCCCACAGAAGAGAATCACTGCATGCTAAATAACGCTGAGATTTCATGGAATACCGAGGGCAAAACGGTCATCTCCAATGAGATCATCGACTGCAATAGTACCATGCTATATCCATCTTCAGTTTCTCCTGAAGTTGACCTAATTACAACAAGTTTCTCATGTTTTCCATCTGGGTCGAATCCACTTAATCCGCATGTCCCGAGTAATCAAATGGAATACCATTGTTACCAGACACCCAATTGGTTATGAACCCTAATTTTCCTACAAGTTGGAAGGCCTAGATGTGATGATATTTTGGTATTTTTAGGGTACCGTCACGATTTTATTGGTTCAATGAGCAATATTATTTGCATGGGGCTCATTGAAGATTCCATATAAATGTGGGTGTGTTTCTTTCAAATATTCGTCCTCCATTTAAATATGTTTGTATTATCTCACCTATTTCGATCTAGTGAATCATTTCTAATTTCTCTAGTGGAGCTAGCTAGCAATCAATTTATTTGTACTTAAATTTTTATTTTCCTTGCATCATCTCCATCAATAATTAATATTCAGTGTGTTCGGATCAGTTTACGCTAGCTAACACATCTAATCAGTGAGGATGCATTTAAGTTGCGATAAAACTCGTATAGACAGACTCCGCCCTCTATTTGCGAATGTGTTATGGTGGGACGAAGTTGTAATAGGCCAGCAGGGGATTTGTATAACATGATTTTACAACAAGCTGCAGCCTTTGAATTTATTGAAGTTCTATTTGCGAATGTAATGATCATCTACACCTCTTCATAACATTGATTAGCACAGAGTCGATTTTGCTAATTTTACCCTTCTAATGACCTATAAACACCTCTTGATATCATCCACAAAATACTCTTGGATGTTGTAGCATACCTTGGTCCATAATGCAATTCTAATTTGGATACAATCCACCAAGTCAGCCACCTCCACGGTCACCTATTATCATTGGTGACACAGGATGAGGGTGTCATTGTATCCGTGACACTAAATGTTAATGGTGACAAAAATTGTGCACTTGTCACGGAATGATGTCAACAGTGACAGAAATATGGTGTCACGAAAAAGAGATTATCCGTGACAGAAATAGGGTGTCACAGAAGAGAGACTTTCCGTGACATAGAAGGATGCCACTAAAAGTCTTGAAACAAAAACACAACTCATCCTCCTAACATTTGAGGGCGCCCAGATTTGAACCCGCGACGTCACGCGTATTGCACGCGAACACTTAACCACCACGCCAAACAACATTTCAAGTGCAAATGTCTGATATTGCACGCTAACACTTAACCACTACGTTACTAACTTCGTAGTGCCTAAACTTATTTGAGAAAGTTTAAATTTTTGCAGATATGATATTTTCTAGTGGGTGAATCGGTGTTACTGCGTATTGCAGCATATATATATATATATATATAAAATAACATTTGTTATGTTTATTATTTTAATGATGGTAATGTAGATGTTTTGAAAACAGGCTTGTGATGAAATAACTTCGACATTTTGTTTCAAAAAACATCACTTCAGGATATTTTAAATTTTTTTAACTTTTATGGAGTCTTTCATTAATTTTTTTTAATGAATAAACAGTTATTTCTAAAAAAAAGAATCCATATGTCCAATCATCTATTCAAAAATCTTTTTTTTTTCAGCTCACATTATTGCTATGTCATAAAATATTTTTTACCATGTCCTTCAAATATTTTTTGGTTAATTTCATCTTTTGAGATAAATTGAATTTGTAGAATAAATAGACAAAAGTATTTTTTAATAGCTAATTATTACTAGAAAAGTGACAATATATGATTGATGTAGTTTCCTCTTATCAGTAGAATCTCCTCACAGAAATTGCCTCTGAATTTTCTCAAGCCTATTTGCAATAGTAACAGGCATTTTATGGATTGACATATAGTATTGTGGTAAGTGGCCAAGAGTAGACTCAATCAGATTGATTCTACCACCAATGGAAATGTACTTCCTCCTCCAAAGAGCCCTCTTTTTTCAAACTTTACAATGACAGGTTTCCATGTTGTTATCCTTTTGGGGTTTGCACCTAAGGGGAGACCCAAGTATTTGATTGGTAAACAAACAATTCTACAATCCAGCACACAACTGGCTCTTTGAGAAATTGATTTTTAGCCCAGAAATAAGTTGAAAAGTCCACAAGATGCCTCTAATTGTAGTCAATTGGGCCATGTCACACTTACAGAAAAGAATCGTATCATCAGCAAATTGTAAATGTGAAATTGAAGGTCCATTTACCCCATACGAATACCAGAAATCATTCCCTCCTCCTTAGCTCTTTCAAGCATAATGTTGAGCCCTTCAGCTACCACATTAAAAATAAGAGGGGAAATTGATGCAGGCCAAGACCCGCAAGGGTAGGGATAGTCCCGGGATGCCACTCGACCGGGGGTAGCGGATGCCACTCGACGCTACTAATCGCGGATGCCACTCGACGCGACCAAGCCACACGCTTGATTGTAGGAGGAATCACTCAACTCCAAGCAAGACGCACTTGCAATTTTCATAAACTCAAACTCTAATTTTTTTCATTGCATTAGATCACCAATAAATAGGCATTACAAGATAAGACCAAGACTAAAAATAAATGCTAGACAATTTTCCAACACAAACCTTCCAACTACCTACATCTAGATGCATGAACAATAATTAATATGAATCTAAAAACAATGTGTTTAATGTAACTAACTACATGCATATGTGTGCCATATTAATGACCGACTCTAGAGTGCTTTGACTAGAAATTAAATGCATGATTAGAAGACTCTTCGGTTCAGCCGGGATCTTTATGCTCCTGCATCATACTCCCTTTCTTCAAAAAAAAAACTTGCCCTCGAGTTGCAGCTTCTTGCTGACGATAGAGACATTTCTTCCTTTTCTTAGATGGAATAACTTCATTCGCAATGAAAATCAATTTCTCCCTCTTCATTTTTTCTACTCTTGGGAACAACTTGATGGATTCGCCGTTCATCTTCAATTCATACACATTCTCCCTACCTCGATAGATAACGTTTCTGTCCCACTGCCAAGGACGGCCCAACAAAACATCATACGAGTCCATCGGTAAAACGTTACACCAAATCTTGTCCCAATATTGACTCCCAATCGAAAACTCCACTAAACAGCGCTTAGTACAGGTATTCGTGATCCTTGATTCACCCAATTGACATGATAGGGTCTAGCAAGATATTCAATCGGCAGATTCAAAAGGGAGACCATTTGTTGAGAAACATAATTACCTTGACTCCCGGAATCCATAATGATGAGGCACTCAAACCCCCGAATGATGCCATAAGTCTCAAAAAGTTTGGTGCGCTGTTCATAGACACATTCCTCTATCCAACTTGATTCATCTGCCTTGCGTTTGTTTGAAACCCAAGCTGAACTTTGTTCGGTGTCATGAATAGGCAACAAAGAGGTCAGCTCTCCCAATGCAATGTCCTTGTCTTCAGGATCTTCATCATAGATAGGAGGCTTGGACCAATCAATCTTGGCCACCATAGCTGCAGTTTTGGAACATTCCTCATCATCAAATATCTTTTCAGCTCCCTCCTTTGGTGAATCTGGAACTCGCTGAATTACAAGACTTTTAGCATCGAAATCCGGTTCACATTGCACCTCTTTGAAAACTCCTTCTGGTTCTTCATCGTAAGTTGGCTGTTGTTCCTCCTCTTTCATGAAATTCACTTCAGCATTCTTTTTAGGACATTCATAAGATCTATGCCCAAGTTCACCGCATCGAAAACACTTGATGGTATTCAAAACTCCCTTTCCTCGATCTTTGTTTCCACCTCCTTGCAGGTTGGGACGTTCAGAAGTTTGTGCAACAACCTTTTCCTCCTTGTCCTTCTCGCCTTTTGAACTTTCTTGTTTTCGATAAGAATCCCATTTCAGTTTTTCCTCAGCCTTGAGAGCCATTTGATAAGCTTCCTCAAGAGAAGATAGAGAAATCATGATAAGTTCCCCCTGACTTTGGACATCAATCCACTGACATACCTTGCAACAAGTTGGTCATCATTCTCACGCAAATTAGAGCGGCTCAAAAGTTGGTAAAACTACTCTGTGTAATCTACAACAGACTGATTAGGCTGCTGGATTAGTTGATGTAGCTTCTGGTAGAGAGTTTGAGCATAATTCAACGGCAAAAAAATTTCATCAAGCTTAAGTTTCATCTCTGCCCATGTGCCAACTCTTGGGATTCCTTTTCTCTCTCGACTTCGCTGATATTGTTGCCACCAAACCAACGCATGACCCTTCAACTTCGTAGCCACAAATTGCACCTTTCTTTCTTCTGGCAGCATTGAGTTTTCCTTCAAAATCTGGAACATGAACTTGTATACTTCTGTCTGTACTTTCAAGAGCATGCCCCAAACGATCCATAGACCATGGATTGTCAAGGGCTGATTCTGGAATAGAGTTGGAAGTAGTTGACTGAGTATCACTCCCTTCATTACTAGAGATTGTCCGTCCACTCCTTGGGCTAAGAGTTGTAGGATCTGGAATCCGTTGAAGAAGTTCAGTCATCATTTGTTGAAGAGATTGGTTAGATTGCCTCAACTCATCGAGTTGTTCTTGCACACTAGCACCTGTAGCGTTCCTTTGACGACATGGAGGCATGGTTGACGTATGGTGGAGCTTTTTAGGAAGTGATTGGAAGAATAGGATGGAATATGAAAAGGCAAGATAAAAAAAAACTTGACAACCACAGCAGGAAGACCTGCTCTGATACCAATTTTGATGCAGGCCAAGACCCGCAAGGGTAGGGATAGTCCTGGGATGCCACTCGACCGGGGGTAGCGGATGCCACTCGACGCTACTAATCGCGGATGCCACTCGACGCGACCAAGCCACACGCTTGATTGTAGGAGGAATCACTCAACTCCAAGCAAGACGCACTTGCAATTTTCATAAACTCAAACTCTGATTTTTTTTCATTGCATTAGATCACCAATAAATAGGCATTACAAGATAAGACCAAGACTAAAAATAAATGCTAGACAATTTTCCAACACAAACCTTCCAACTACCTACATCTAGATGCATGAACAATAATTAATATGAATCTAAAAACAATGTGTTTAATGTAACTAACTACATGCATATGTGTGCCATATTAATGACCGACTCTAGAGTGCTTTGACTAGAAATTAAATGCATGATTAGAAGACTCTTCGGTTCAGCCGGGATCTTTATGCTCCTGCATCAGAAATCGGATCACCCTGTCTGACAAGAAGGGATATTGTAGCAGCTCTACTTAATTTTCTTGCATTGGAACTCTTTGTGGTACGTACACATAGTGAAAGCCAGCCCTTTCAGTCCTTTTGTTGAATCTTCCCTAGGTTCCGGGTTTCGTTATATATTTGTGTGTGGGTGCGCGCACATATTCTTATGGTAATTAATTAATTGGTTGATGTAGATCTTCAGAGATGTGGGAAGAGTTGTAGATTGAGATGGATAAACTACTTGAGGCCTGATTTAAAACGCGGAAGCTTTTCGCCTTCAGAAGTTGCTCTGATCATTCAACTCCATAACGTTCTGGGCAACAGGTTATAACTTCATTATTCATTTATGTAATCCTCACATAAATGTGGTGTAAAAACAAAATCTTCTATGATACATGAACAAAATGTACTTCATAAATTATATACAGAAATAATTCTCATAATTATGAACCTTTTATTCTAGACAATAAACCCTAAGTAATGCGGCTTGTATGTGAAAATATCATTCCCATTCCTTCGTATCAAAGTCACGGAGAAATGAAAATTTTACCCAAAAATGCAAACTAGTTTACGTATCTTTACAGTACAAACAAAATTTTGTTGAAAGTTTGATTTTAAACTCAAAATATCTATGCCAGTGACTTCTAGTGGGATAAATGTGTTACATGTGGCATTATAATTCTATTTGTATGCCCTTGAAATTAAATGTAAATCCTACCATTATTGTTAACTACTTGAAATTCGACGCAAAATGACATTCTTGGGTACAGATGGGCTCAAATAGCGAAGCATTTGCCTGGAAGAACCGACAAGGAAGTAAAGAACTTTTGGAATTCAAGCATAAAGAAGAAGCTCAATCTACATCGTCGCACGCCCCCTCTAGAACTAGCCAGCTTTCCGAATTCGCCCTGTCCCAGTGTCCTTTTTGATGGATTTTTTCCCATAAATGCAAACCCTAATTTGATGCCATTTCCACAGCAAGATGATCAGGTCTACAATAATATTCCTCCCACCTCAATATCAGTGCTACAACCGTTTGATCAGATCAATTTTGATCCTAATTTGGTCCCTGTCCCACATGATCAGTTCCCACTTCCTGTGGACCCACCCACATATGAATGGTCTTCAATGAACCTGATCAACATGATTTTCCTACAGAAGAGAATCACTGCATGCTAAATAAGCAATATTTGGTATTTTTGTTACCAGACACCCAATTGTTTACGAACCCTAATTTTCCTACAAGTTGGAACCCCTCGATGTGATGATATTTTGGTATTTTTGGGGTATCGTTGCAATTTTGTTGGTTCAATAAGCAATATTTGCATGGGGCTCATTGAAGATTCCATATAAATGTGGGTGTGTTTCTGTCAAATATTCATCCTCTATTTTAATATGTTTGTATTATCTCACTCATTTCTCTAGTGAATCATTTCTTTATCCAGTGAAGCTAGCTAGCACTCTATTTATGTGTACTTCAATTTTTATTTTCCTCGCATCATCTCGGTCCATAATTAATATTCAGTGTGTTCAGATCAGTTTACGCTAACTAGCACACCTAATAAGTGAGGATGCATTTAAGTCGGGATAAAACTCGCATAGATAGACCCAGCCCTCTATTTGCGGATGTGTTAAGGTGGAAAATCATGATTTTCCAACATGCTGCAGCCTTAGCATTTATTGAAGTTCAAGCATCTACCCTTTAAAAAAAATAAAAATAAAAAATAAAAGAACTCAGATGTTTTAAGTCCTACGATATGGTGAAATTTTCTTCTTAAAACACAAATCAATTACTAGAAGGAGATTGATTTTCACACCCCCCTTTTCTCCATCTACACTCCCTTTTTGTCTCCATTAGGGTGAAGTTACTAAATTACCCCTTTATTTTACAATTTCACTTTTCCTCTTATTTTTCAGATGACTGAACTAACCCTATGTGTATTTGCCCGGGAAAATCCCAAAACTCAATTCCAGATCTTTCTTTAATAAAAACTATTTGGATTGGTACTTAACAGGTGGTAATATAGAAAACAAAATGCCCAAAGTGCAAAAGGTTGAGTCTACTGGATTAAAATCATTGTTAAATGAGGAATTTTCAACTCGGCAAGAGCTCCTTGATAGGGTCCGTAGCACGGCATTAACGGCATTACAATTGAAATTGCAGAACCATTGAAATTGCATGACTTTTTCTTCTTTTTGTGCTAAGCAAAATGACATACATTATAGATCCCAGTAGCTAGAATTCTGGGCTGATGCAAAAATTCAATTGATTGAGCTCTGTGTTATGCGATGAATAACTTATAGACTGAGATTAATTGAAACATATTTGAGGTAACAGAGCTTAATTGATCATTTTATTGGATTATGTTGGTTTAATGGAGTCTGGGGATGTTTTTTTTTTTTTTTTTTTCGGTGGTGGAGTTGGCAGTTGGAATTTTCCCAGGTAAGAAGCATGAGGGTTATTCAGTCATGTGAAAAATAAGAGGAAAAGTGAAATTTTAAAATAAAGGGGTAATTTAGTAACTTCACCCTAATGGAGACAAAAAGGGAGTGTAGATGGAGAAAAGGGGGGTGTGAAAATCAATCTCCTTACTAGAATAGATATACCATTATCAGAACTGGCACGATAGTTGGGTTATCTATCTAACGCAGTGGATTTTTAAGATGCTTGCTTGACCAAATGATTTCATCAAAACGAACGCGAGAATTTTTGGGAGAGGCCAGTGAACTAAATGATAGGCGCGCAATATCTCTAGATATAAGCGCCTAAGTAGGGCTATTCAACGCGTTAGAGGCGCGGTTTTATTCCATTTTCCACTTGATGCAGTGTGTCTTTGGGTTTTCTTGTTTTTGGTTGTTTTGTAGGGAACAGGCTGGAAAGAGCGCATGAAGTGGACACATGGCGGTCAGGCACGTAGGGAACCAGTGGGGCCCAAGTGGGGACGGCCAAGCAAGCTGAGGAAGCAAGTTAGAGGCTTCGGTATCGATACAGGTCTTTTGCTGTATCGATACCCGTTTCATCATACGCGAACAGAACCTATGGGTATCGATACAGGACTTCTCCTGTATCGATACCGAGTGCGTTATAATTGATTTTTGACTTTGTTACGGATTTTGACTTCGGGAGGGGTATAAATACCCCGTTTTTGGGGCTAAGTAGGGTTCCACGAATTGTTCTTAGTTTTCTACTTTTCGAAGTTCGGCTACAGTTTTACTTCAGCACTCTACGTTTCAAGTTTGTTCTGGATTTTCAGAATTTCAGCTTTGGATTGGTGTTTCGTATTACTAATTAAGATCAATTTCTCCTTGCAATCTACGGTATCGTTTGCTAATCTCATATTTAATCTTTCAAGCATGTCTAGATCTAAGATAATTTTGATTGCTGCAATTTATTTTAACATGTGTGAGTAGTCGTACTGAGTGCGGCCGCGGGACAAGGTGTCCCGTGGCTAGGCTGATTCATATTCCACCTCGGTGCCGAATTACTTTAATTGATGCGCAGTTTCTGAATACGGAATTTTTCTAGCAAACAAAACCCGGGCATCGCCCATTCTAAATTGCGCAGGAATTGGTGACAAGTGGTGTGCACTTGTTAGGAACTATTTCCATATTTTTAAACCTATTAATTAAATAATTGTGGCCCGAGTGAATGTGAATTAGACTAGTTGCGGGCACCGTAGTGCCCACGGCTGTGCTCTCCTGTTTAAATTCAGAGTTCAGTAATTAAATTAGTTCAATTTAGATAATTAATTAAACCAATTGAGCAAGGGGTGGCTACCTGAGAGCCAATTACAAACGTAAAGCTAGCATTGTTTGGGTCAACACCGTAGACCGTCTCTGTGGTTCGACTCCGGTACTTCCGGATTTATTGTGCTGCACCGGTAGATAGTCCTACGCTTGGGACGAAATTCTAAGTTAATTTATTAATCACCCGAACGGTCAAGCACTAAACGAACACGAAAAACCAAAATCCTCTGCTAGCTAGCATATGGGTTTGATCATGATTTTAAAAAATGAGACTGATCATGATATTGATACAGGGACCATCCCTAATATTGTATATAATGCAAAAAAAAAATTGAATAAAGACAAAATGAATAATCCAATAATCCATAATCCGGATTATTAGCCAAAGAGTGCCAAAGAGGGAAAAATCTCTGGTGTTATGAGATGATTTCTTATGGGGTATATATAGTGGACTAATATATAGTACGTGGGACCACATGTTTTGTTATACTATGGATTTGGGATGCCGGGTTTTTTTTTTTTTTTTTACAATGTAAGAAATTGACTCTATTCTACTCTAAAAAATTGGGGACGGAATGAGTGAGGTTTGAACCTTCACCGAATACATGAGATTACAAGGATTTCGGGCATTTAAACATGTCCAAAGGCCTCAGGAAGTTCTAAGGCCAAATCCTTCAAATTTTACTCGATGTTGTATTGCATAGTTAACTTAGGGTGAGTTTCTACAGTGTTATTTTCAGTATTTTTGCCAGTTAAAATGTAAGTATGATAATATATACCGAAAATACTGAAAATACTAAAAAACAGCAAAAGTGTTTTTAGTGGAAACTCGACTTTAGTCACAAAATCGAGATGGCACCGTAGCCTGACGGGATGGCTATTGAGCCTAATGCTGGGGGAAGACAATTGATGATAGCCAGATCTCAAATCGATCTTCGAGAAACATCGCAATCCACGTAGCTGATAAAAAAAAATCATTGATTCTTGACAACGATTAGAGAGTTTTGATAGTCGCCTAGTTGAGTTGACGATAATAAATTCGTCAACAGAGAGATCCATCCTTCTTCTTAGCAAATTGGGTTGGTGCTCTCCACAGTGAGGCGTTGGGTCGAATAAATCTTTTATGAAGCAACTCCTGTAGTTAAACTTTCAACTCTCGAAGCTCGGTTGGAGCTATTTGATGTGGTACCATTGAGATAGGGCAATCCATAGCTATAATTCAATGGTGAAGTCTAACTCCTGGTGAGGTGCTAGTCCAGGCAACTCCTTCGAAAAACCTCTGCGTATTCACAAATTACTCGTGGCAAATTCAACTCCATACAATTGCCTTCCCCAAGTATTAGGCTCGATTGCCATCCCGTCAGGCTACGGTGCCATCTCGATTTTGGATAATACCCTAGGTTTGAGGGTAGATGGTGTTTAGTCTCACATTGGTTGTTTACATGAGTGGTCTTGGGTATATAACAAACCATGCGGGCTACTACTAGTACCTTAGGCTTAAGCATTTTGGACCATGTGGTGTGGCTTGTGGATCAAATCAAAGTATTGGCTAGTGGTCTACATGGGGCGTTACAAATGGTATCAGAGCCTTTCCCTGGTCCAAGTGGTGGGTAGGATGTGCTCTGCCACCACGGACACCAGGGGAGGTTGCTGTGACTATGCAACGAGGACGTTGCATCCCTTGGGGGGGGGGGGGGGGGGGGGGGAAGATTGTAATACCCCAGGTTTGGGGGTAGATAATATTTAGTCCCACATTGGTTGTTTACATGAGTGGTCTTGGGTATATAACAAACCATGTGGGCTACTACTAGTACCTTGGGCTTAAGCATTTTGGGTCATGTAGTGTGGCTTGTGGATTAAATCAAGATACTAACTAGTGCAGGGGTGGTGGCACCCTTTGGGTTCAATGGTCACATGACCACCCCAAAAAAAAAATTTCCTTAGAATACATATAAATTTTTTTGGATAGTCCATTGTTGAACACCCTACCAAAATTAAATTGAACACCCAAGCCCAATTAAATTGAAAATCCTGCCCAAAAAAAAAAAGCCCAAGTTCAATTCAAATTGAAACCCAAAAAATTAAAGCCTAAATAAAAAAAAGCCAAAAAGGTATGTGAAGTACTACCTAAAAAGCTAATGGGTAATCTGATACCCAAACAAAGGGGATCGACTTTTCACTTTGCAAAAAGTAAAGTTTCTTCTCTGTACCATAGACCACACCACTGGTGCGACTTCCAATCTTCATTGGTCCGACCGAGTGAAGCTGTGAAGGAAAGGCAGCGATCAGTGATCAGTCTCCAACTCCAAGCCCACCCCAAAGTCAGTGACCTCTCTCTCTCTCTCTCTCTCTCTCAAATAATGTATTGTAATCAACCCTAGGTTTTGTTTGATTTTTTATAATTAAATGAATGTAGATAACTGTAATTGATTTATCAATTCCTTCAATGTTCAGCTACCAGTCAAGATGAGATGCTAGAATTTGGATATATTCATTGAATATTGGGAGTTTGTTTGTCTCTACTACATCAGTTGAAAGAAGTTTTTCAGCGATGAAGTATATAAAGAGCAATTTGCGCAATCGAATGGGAGATCAGTGGATGAATGATTGCTTAGTTACTTATATTGAGAGTGATGTATTTGATACCGTTGATAATGAGGCTATTATGCAACGGTTTCAAAATATGAAAACTCGTCGAGGGCAATTGTAATATACTTTATGTCTTTATCCGTTGTTTTTGGGTGGCATTGTCGATATTAATGGAATTTTTTTTTGTCTATATTAAGTTGTGGTTTATAGGTGTAGACAATAAGAATTTATGAACACCCTTAAAAAAAATTCTGGATCCGCCACTGAACTAGTGGTCTACATGGAGCGTTACAATGAACGTGCTTTGAGCCTTGCTAAAGTAATAGCTAAGCCTTCCAAAAACTTCTTAAACCGTAAAGTTTGCGAGAGCTGAGAATTAAGAGCGGATCGTAGAGGAAGGATCAAGATCAAGAGGGGATGTCCTAGTGAAGGAATGATTTAGTGGCTCAGGATAAAACCCGCGTTAAAATAGACCACTTACACGAATCAAATTTTGAAAATTAAGAAATGTGAAGGAAATTGAATGCTACCTGCTACGGGGATACTCCAATGGAAAATCAGATTAGGGGTTGTTTTGTTTTACATAACTTATTTGTGTGACTTTTTAAATTTTTTGCACTTTTAAGATTTTGTATTTGTTTGAGTTTCAGTTAATTTTATATTTTCCGATTTCTCTCGTCGAGGCGAGTCACAGAACTTAAACAGTTAGATGTAAAACTAACAAATGCGAAAAAAAATTGAATAACAACAAAAACCAAAAAAATATAAATAAAATAAATAAATAAAAATTAAGGGGAGCGCATACATACATACATACATACATACATACATAGCTACGTATGTAATATGTACACACAGAGAGAACAACAGGGAAAGATCATTTGGCAGCACCGTCACATGGTACCTTAACACGCCTCCCATTACACATTTATGTGAAATCAGATACTAAATTTCACGAGCTAAATTTAACAAAATTTACGAGCTCGCGAAATTTAGCTCGTGAAATTTATGACCTCAAGAAATTTAGTATGTAAAATTTCACGAGATTCGAGCTCGTGAAATTTACGAGCTCATAAAAGTTAGCTCGTAAAATTCCTTAGAATACATGTAAATTTTTTTGGATAGTCCATTGTTGAACACCCTACCAAAATTAAATTGAACACCCAAGCCCAATTAAATTGAAAATCCTGCCCAAAAAAAAAGCCTAAGTAATGAACACTTGGGCCAATGAAAAAAAGCCCAAGTTCAATTCAAATTGAAACCCAAAAAATTAAAGCCTAAATAAAAAAAGCCAAAAAGGTATGTGAAGTACTACCTAAAAAGCTAATGGGTAATCTGATACCCAAACAAAGGGGATCGACTTTTCACTTTGCAAAAAGTAAAGTTTCTTCTCTGGACCATAGACCACACCACTGGTGCGACTTCCACTCTTCACTAGTCCGACCGAGTGAAGCTGTGAAGGCAAGGCAGCGATCAGTGATCAGTCTCCAACTCCAAGCCCACCTCAAAGTCAGTGATCTCTCTCTCTCTCTCTCTCTCCCTCTCTCTCTCTCTCTCAGATAATGTATTGTAATCAACCCTAGGTTTTGTTTGATTTTTTATGATTAAATGAATGTAGATAATTGTCAATTGATTTATCAATTCCTTCAATGTTCAGCTACCAGTCAAGATGAGATGCTAGAATTTGGATATATTCATTGAATATTGGGAGTTTGTTTGTCTCTACTGCATCGGTTGAAAGAAGTTTTTCAGCGATGAAGTATATAAAGAGCAATTTGCGCAATCGAATGGGAGATCAGTGGATGAATGATTGCTTAGTTACTTATATTGAGAGTGATGTATTTGATACCGTTGATAATGAGGCTATTATGCAACGGTTTCAAAATATGAAAACTCGTCGAGGGCAATTGTAATATACTTTATGTCTTTATCCGTTGTTTTTGGGTGGCATTGTCGATATTAATGGAATTTTTTTTTGTCTATATTAAGTTGTGGTTTATAGGTGTAGACAATAAGAATTTATGAACACCCTTAAAAAAAATTCTGGATCCGCCACTGAACTAGTGGTCTACATGGAGCGTTACAATGAACGTGCTTCGAGACTTGCTAAAGTAATAGCTAAGAGCATCCACAATGGCCTAATCAAAATTGGATAACCAAAAGTTGCCACGTCAGCTTTTGGTTATTCATTTAGAGGTTGCTAAAGTTAGCAATGTTAAGTTCCACATTGGTGTGTTTTTTCCCCTAATCAAAAAGAATGGGGCCCAATAGATTTTCTTTCGTGCGTTGGATTTTTTCGAGCCAAAATGTAATTCCAGAGGGAACACTTTGGAGCCAAAATGGAATTTTGGAGGGAACGAAGAAACGGCGCTGAAATGAAACTCAATGGAAATTCAATCTTCCTGAATTCTTTTCCGCCTGCAAGTAACTCCTTAAATTTCCACGATTTTCTCCTTTCTCTCTCTCAGAACTGGTCCAATGGATTCCCTGTTCTCTCAATCCTCCCAAATTATGGAATCACAAATACAAATCCAAAGCCAGAGCCAAAGGGAAACAGAGAATCAAAAGAAAACAAAAACAAGGAAATTGAATTACTCTCAGGATGAAGATGAAGCACTAGTGAAAGCTTGGTTGCATATTTCTGAAGATGCTGTGGTCGGAAGGGATCAAAAGTCTACAAAGTTATGGATGCGAATTCTACAAAGTTTCCATCAATTTCTGGGCAGAATCACGGAGAGAAATGGGCAAGGCTTGCAAAATAGGTGGCAAACTATTTCACATGATGTCTCCAAGTTTTGTGGGTATTACAACAAGATCGGGCGATTGAATCCCAGTGGATGGAATGATCAAATGATTGTAAGTAAAAACCAATTAAAGTTGTTTCACGTTCGGGCTAAATTTTTGTATTGGCTCCATTAAAGTTAATAGTTCACTTTTTTGCCTTTGAACTGTTCGTTAAAATGCTCCAAAGGAGAATTTGCTGATTTGACTCTGTTTTTACTCTAAAAGAATTTGAGTTTGATATGATTATGTTGAGTAAATCGACTAACTTGAACTCCAAGATGATGGCTACAGGCTCGATTAAGTCTTTCCTCGGTACTACAACCTGTTAATCGATCATATTTGATTGTTAAAAATGGCATTAATCAACATATTGTTTGTTAGCATGATGCGTAACAAGTATGTAGTAGATGTTCAACAGTACAGAGCATAGTGGATGGGCTGTAGATTGAAAACTGTGATTCTTTCGTGATAAGACAATATCTAAATTTTGCCAGAAATTCACCGGGCATGGCGTTTTGTGTCTAGCTTAACCAGAAATCCTTGAGTGCAATAGCTAAATTTAGCTTTTTTTTCTTAATCATACTTCATAGGCTATTGAATTTGTTCTAGTTGAGGTATAATTTTGTGCTCAGATAGTTCGATTATGTTCATATTTTCCTGCCACTTGCTTCTTGATGGTCCTGGCCCAATGCAAATTATTTTTTTTGTAGCTTGATGAGGCTAAACAACAATTTGGTGAAATTGAGGGGCCATTACAAACAAAACCAGTGCAGTTTTGTAAGTTCAAGTTTGAGCGTTGCTGGAAAATTTTAAAGGAGAGTTCAAAGTGGAACGACCACGTTCTTATTCGGAACACATCCAAGGGATGCAAAAAGCCATCAAACCCACAAAGCCAAGACAATTTGGATGATCTGCGCAGTCCACCATCTACTCCATCAACACCATCTTCGACTCCCCTTGATGAGTTCATTTCACTGGATCATGAACACAACGATTTCCGACCTGAAGGTAGACGAAAAACAAAAGCAAAAAGAAAGAACAAAGGGAACGATGATGAGTCAACTTTGTGCTTGAAAAGCATCAATGAAACACTTAAACAAACTGCAGTGATTGAGAAGGAGAAATGGGAGGCTAAGAAGAGTTCGGAGAAGGAGAAACGGGAGGCCAAGAAGAGAAGAATTGAAGAAAAAGCACTGCGTGAAGAAAGGAAAGTGATGATGCAATCTATGGTGGGACTCACCCCCGTACAAGTAGCTTATTGGAAGCACCAACAATCAATAATTTTTCCATTCACGTGACTACCATGCCACGCAGTTGGGCAGTTTTTCCACTTCCAGTGCATGCAATCCAAACTTCCAAGCATGCCTGGAAAGCCTCTAGCGGCATTTTCTGCAAGTATGTGTTGAATGTCCTCCTCGGTTGGAGTTCTCAGGTATTCACTTCCGAAGATCTCAACGACAGCAGTGCAGAATTTTTTCATGCTTTTCATTGCAGTGCTCTCTGCTATTTTGAGGTACTCGTCACATTGATCGGCTGCCATTCCATATGCCAACATCCTGATTGCGGCTGTGACCTTTTGTAGAGAAGTTAGACCTAACTTGTGAGCAGCATCTCGGCGTTGCTGGAAGTTCACCGGATCATGCTGTAAAACGGCGTCATGGATGCGCATAAAGAGCGATTTTTGCATCCGGAATCGTCGACGAAATATTTCCTCAGTATATACGCACCCATCCACAAAGTAATCCCTTATCAAAATTTTTGCAGCCCCAATCCTATCGCGACATATGTATCGTCGTCGTCTTTTTTTTTGTCGCTGCCTCTCATATATATTTGCTGCAATAGCAGCACCTTGGTATATTGCTTTCACCCCACCATCATCAGAAGAAAAGGAGGAGGAGGAGGAGGAGGAGGATGGAAAGTCATTGTCGGAAGACATTTAATTCGGGGCTTTGTTTTGCATCACAAGAGCATCTGCACATAAGTTTAGAGAAAATAAAAATAGTGCATGCATGTTCATTGACAAACACCAGTTAGTAGAGCTAATTACTAAAATCTACACCAATTCAATCCCATAGTTAGAAAGTATAGATCGTGATCAATGAATCAACATAATTCACCTACTGATAGGTAGCAAAATTTTCTTATTCTGAAAACAAGTCCACTAAAGATAAGCAAATTGAAATTTCTGTGGATTAATAGCAAAAATAGGTATGACAGCAAGGTAGATGTTTTAGTTGTCTCAAGCTTTCAACAAGAAGAATATTTCATCCAAATGGGCATATTTTAAGGATAACAATGATCTCCAAGCAGAACCCCAAATCAAAAACGATTTGGGGCATATCAAGATGAAGATCCATACTTTAAGGACAACCAATGGGCATTTCGTCCAAAATACTCAACTAATTTGGGGCTAGAAATTGAAAACTCTGTATGTACTAGGATAAAAATGATCTCCAAGCAGAACCCCCAAATCAAAGACCATTTTTTAATCACACCATGTTCAGATTAACGTTTTTTTTTTCCTCTGTAAATCGAACTTCAGACTAACGTTAATCGAAAGAAAAGTGAACGTGGGTACCTTAATCCGGCGACGGTGAGTTGACTAGCTCTTGATCGAGTGAGACGAGCTTCATTTTTGTGAGAATGAAGAGGAAAGAGCAGAAAAAGAGAGAGAGAGAGAGAGAGGGCAACGGTGCAAATGAAGAGGAAAGAGGAGAGAGAACTTGACAGCCTGGCAAGACCAATTAGAAACGCGCGTCGTGTAGCTGCGAGTGAAATTTCTTTGTTATGGTGGGGTCCACTTAAATTTGGTTATTGAGAAAAGTTGCTAGTTTTGGTTATTGAAGGGGCAGAATTTGATTATTTGCTAGAGGGTTGCTAAGTTTGATTATTCCAATGTGAGCACTTTTTTGGACAAACATTGCTAACCTTAGCAACCTTTTGATTTTGGTTATGCCAATGTGGATGCTCTAAGCCTTCCAAAAACTTCTTAAACCGTAAAGTTTGCGAGAGCTGAGAATTAAGAGCGGATCGTAGAGGAAGGATCAAGATCAAGAGGGGATGTCCTAGTGAAGGAATGATTTAGTGGCTCAGGATAAAACCCGCGTTAAAATTTCACGCCTCCCATACACATTTATGTGAAATCAGATACTAAATTTCACGAGCTAAATTTAACAAAATTTACGAGCTCGCGAAATTTAGCTCGTGAAATTTATGACCTCAAGAAATTTAGTATGTAAAATTTCACGAGATTCGAGCTCGTGAAATTTACGAGCTCGTGAAATTTACGAGCTCATAAAAGTTAGCTCGTAAAATTTATGACCTCATGAAATTTACGATCTCATTAAATTTACGAGCTCATGGAATTTAGCTCATGAACTTTTTAGATCGTGAAATTTACGAACTCAAGAAATTTGGCCGTGAAATTAACAAGCTCATAAAATTTAGCTCGTGAAATTTATTGTGTTAGTTCCCACAAAACTAAGTAAAAAATCACACGAGTTCCATGTACTCACCAGATTGAGAGCCTCGTTTTTCGAGTTTCCACCCCTATGTGAGGGGTGCATATGCATAAACACCAAGTTTTGTTTTGTTTTTTTTGTGTCAGTTCACGCTATTGCCTAAATTTTCAAAATGGTATTTTGTTGACTTCTTGTCTATGCTGTGCTTGTAAAGACAACATCTTGTCTAAAGGGCACGAAATGGTATTTTGGCTGTTAAAATACCAGAAGTACCGTTTAGACGGAAAATACCAACCTTGATATTTTGGCCGAGAACAACTTGTATTTGGAGGTTATGTTGAAGACAAAAAAATTTAGCTTGAACTGTCTCCGAGTATTTGTAGGATAATCAGCGCAATATGCAGTCGCAAGGGGCAAGACGAGGGTATTTGAGGGTTTTGGCTTGCAATCTCTGTGTAAAGTTTGTGATAAACTTGTTCATCCCTTTAATTTTTTCAATGGCGATACATACACTCTCTGGGAGCCACACCCTCTCGCACATGGGGTGTGGTCCCCACATCTAGGCCCCACACCCCATGTGAGAGAGGGTGTGGCTGGGAGTGGCTCCCAGGGAGTGTATGTATCATTTTTCTTAATTTTTAGTCCCCCAATATATGATCCATTCAATTTGAATATTAAGCTAATTTTTTCTCCCTCATCCTTTTCCTTTGCTGGCAGCTCAAGTTGATACCAACTTCACATAAGGGGAATGATTAACAGGGCAATAGTGGTCCTGTATTTGTACCCCTTTAGGATTTGGATTATGGAGAAAATTGGCAAACCATAACCACTTTAGATGCCGAAAGGCATGTAGTACCCATGTGGTTATTCTCGATTTGTGTGTCATTTTTGCGTAGGAACCGTGCTAATCTTTTCTGTATTGTTCCAATTTTATCAAATGTCCCCGAAGAGACACCCATGTAGTTATTCATATGTTCAAAGCTTTTGAAAAAGGATTAAGTGGAAGTTACATAAAAATCAATTACCTTTTGTCCGTCTTCGAAACTTGGTCCGAAAGCAATGCATGGGAATCCAAATGCGAGGCCAATCCTTGAAGATATTCCTTTCCATTGTCAGTAGAAAATCCCAACACATGGGCCAAGCCAACTCAGTTTTAGCACCACCCAAGAAAGAATTTATTCCCGCCAACCTGTTTAAACGATAAAAAAAAAAAAAAAAAAAAGAAAAGGGCATGCATACACCAAGTAATGTGTATGTATATGCAACTCAAAACCTGGATCTTCCATCCTTTTTCACAAGAACAGATCAAAAGGAGAATTTTTAAGACAAACAAGTCGTAGGAGGCTAGGACCACATCATCCATATCAAAACACAAATTTCCTGGCATGACCCAATCCTCATCAATAATTCATCCTCAATGTTGCTTTTCAAAAACAAGATCATTACAATAAAAGAGATTCTACAAAAGAAATCGAGAAAATGCTATCCGACAAACATAGGATCAAATAACTCCGACCTAGCCGTTTCCAATTACATAGCCGGAACAACTACACAAATAACAACCTCTCAAATCACCCACTACCTGGAAAAGGGACTAGGACGAGAAAATGCGGACAAGCAAATCAAGATGATCTTGTCCGCAATGAAAAAAAAAGAGGAATTTTACATCCCAAATCTAAAAATGAATGAGGGAAGCATTTGCTCCTCACGCAAAATATAAACAGATAAATTAACTGAGATGAGAAATGAGGATAAAAAAACTAAGGACAGCTAATTCCACAACCGAGATGCATGTGGAAATGACAACTAAAACAACAACAGCATCTCCACATGTACAGAAATCCCTAATTATATTGGTCATTGTTCGACCTGAAGTACAGCAGAAATCCATTCTGAAGCGGCTGTCTGAGTTTCCAACTCAATGTGTGGTGAAAGAGAGAGTGGAGTGACAGAAACCTGTTCCAAATTAAACACCATAATCATCATTGAATTAAGAAGTTATAGTGGGACTGACTAAAAACTAAACAAGAGATTAACCAACGCAAATCAAATGAGTCTTGTCTCCATTTCTAAAGCATTTTTAACAAGTTTCATCGTTCTTCTTAGCATATGTAAGATGCAATTTCATTTCTTAAGTTTTATCTAATGAAGAAGTTATTACATGCTTTTGAGTTTTACCAATCCAGGATTGCTTGTACAACATCTTAGCATGTTCATGAGTTCAGTGGAAATACATTGCTCCACTATTCTAAGCATATCAGATAAGTAAACATCGAATAAACGTATCAGATTGTCCTTGGTGATGAAGGAAAGTATGAAAGGGTAAAAATTGTGCCAGATTGGCATGTGTCAATACACAAAGGTCACCCTACCGAGTTCAAACAAAATGTCCAGCCAGTAAGTCATTATAATCAGATCTAAACCTTATTCCAACATGATAAAAATTGCCAGAAACAAAAAAAATATTGAAAAACTTACAAATCCATTTTGAAGTGCTCTGTAATCCAGATCCTCATCCACATCATCGAGCTCCCTATCGAGAAACTGCAAATACCAAACAATTACCTGAGCCATCCAATCATAAACACCTAAACCATTTGTAGAAAACAAACACGGACAAAGCAACAGCAGGCCATTGGCCCATATCAACGGCCAGGCAGAGAAGAAAATTATAATTTAATTAATAAAAAAACAAGCTTGAATGCACTTGGAACGTTACTATGTATACTTTTGCTGCAAATAAGATTCATTAAGAGGGGAAGATAAACATACGACAGTCTAGGAGAAGAGCATGTAACAAACAAGAACCCAATTATCCAGTGACTGAAATTCAAGATCTAAGAGCTTCTTTTGCCAGATGGTGCACTTCCCGAATGTTTTAACTTATTATATTTTCGAAAACACATCTTCAAAAGTCATATAGTAGCTTCGTGAAAATTATTAAAAAAACGTCAAAGTAACTATAACAGATTATTGCATTTGTTGAATAACACTTGTCAAACTTTGCCACCTCTTGTTGGAAGTACTTCACAGATCGGTTGAACTCTGATTTTCCCGCAGCTCCAACTGATTCAACAACCTCGAGATTCTTCCTCTGTGTGGTTAATCGGCGAGCTGCACCCTGACAGAAGAAAAAAAGGTATTGAGAAAGGCATTAAGACATTGAAAAAGTTCATACACTCATTGCAAAAGACCAGTTGTTAAATCTTGTAAATGGAAAAAAAAAAAAAAAAAATACTCACTGCAGCAGAGGCATCTCGACTGAGCTGGGCAAGCTGGATGCCAAGGCTTTGTTGATTGGACATGAAACGTCCAGCAGACTTGTTGGCTGAGATAGCTTTCCAGCTTGGTATGGATCTCCACAGACTTTGCTTGGTTAGTTTAACGCCCTGGCCAAGGATGGTATATGAAAAATGATCCCAAAGTCAAAATATGCAATAGTACACTCAGAAATTCCCATATCTTCAGAAAAAAAGTGAATATCATAAGCTAAGAAACTGGCAGAGATGCATAGCCCACTTAAAAATCATCAGAACCACCTAAGGGGTATCCTTCTCTTTTATTCCCTTCGGAATTACAATAGTTGCATATCTATGCAGATGAACATGAAGCTCCTAAGGACGAGCACTCTTCTCAGCCATAAATCTGATTGCAATAGCTATTGGCAAGTGATACTTCATAAATCAAGATTTTATCATGAATTCTGATAGGTCCACCCACATGGATACAATACACTAGCATCAAGGGTATCATTTTGATACCCTTTTTGTACGATTCATACTACTACCAAAATACATAAAGAACCCCACATACAAAAGAACCCATTAAGGACACACATGTAATTTTCATCCCTCTCATTACAAATGTAAAACTGCTAATTCTGTTTTGTAATTCCAAGCACAAACCAATAGAATGCATGTCCATTGGATTCTACAAATTATCAAATTTTTCTCATTATATTCAAACAGCACCAACCCACACCCATTATTGATGGTTCAAAAACCCTCTTTCACATTGGTGGATCCAGTGGTGTGACAAAGGGTTCTGTGGTTCCATTTGGCAGCAATGTGGCTTTTCAAATTCCAAAAAAGGTTCGGAAGCATGCAAATGAAACAACAACCACAACTACAAAGGAAGGAAAAAAAAATACTCCTAAACAAGAAGCAAATCAAATGATCCATGAAGTCTTAGCAAATTTCAAAGCGTTTCATAAATGTATCACAGAATTTCATTGAAGAGGCAAACCTTGTTTGTCAACGGAGATGTGGGAACTTCTATATTCAGAGAACAACTTTTCGGGAAGATTCCCTTCTCTATATCTCTTATGGCTGCATTTATTAAAGGTAAACAGACGGTCACGGCATCTTTGAAATCACTATCCTGGCTTTCATCCTTCTTCCTGAAATTGTTTGTGAACACAACACATTATAGGTGTTACCAGTGCTAAGAAACAGCAAGAAAAACAAAAGAAAAATTACAACATACCAGTTCAGTGAGATCGACATAGATGGCACACCACTCATCAATGCCTCTCTAGCTCCAGCTACAACGCTTGAGTAAATCCTGAGAATTCCAACAGCAGACAAAATAAAATCTCCGAAGCATAGTTAGAGTTGTATAAATAATATCGTCATCCCCGTTCACCTCTAAAAAACTTCAGCAACTACTGCATAATGTGGTTTAGAAGTTACGAGCTTCCAATTGTTTAGGAATTTTTTTTGAAACCAAACAGGACAATTGAGTGAAACAAATTATGCTTACATTTGATGGCCGCAGCTTGCACCCCTATTTATTCCACTTATTACCTGATAAGTGATAACATAAATCTTCAAAAGACGGACAAAAAGCAAAGCATTAATGATTCCACTAGTGACAGCACATAAAAGCATACCAGCAAAGGCTTTGACCAAGAAAACAATGCCCCGGACAATGCTAATGAGACACAATCCACAGGAGTCCCTGAAAAGAGTCAACACCAGACCCTAACACCCTTAGATCCCCAAACAAAGTGCAAACTTTGAATCAAACATCCAAAATCTTAGAGCACAAAACAAACAAACCAATTAGACTACACAGGATCTGATGAAATGGACATGAACAGAATAGAACGCAATCGTACCTGAAACTTCGTATGCTGTGGCACCATTGATATCAGTAGAACTCACAGCGACTGTTTCCTTAAGCGTAACTGAATGACCTGACACTGATTTGTCCCTAAAAGCAATTCACCAGAAACTTAACAAAAAGCAAACTGCAAATTTCACGAAATTAAAAAACTTTAGAGCACACCCACATTACAAATAAGTTAAGAGATTCAGGCAATGACCACAAAAACGAAAATGTTTTGTCAAACATTCTTAACAGACAAAAGTACTCTCACCAAACAAAACTCGGCCTTGTGTTCCAATCATTTGAGATAGGCTACGTGAATTATTCTTCTTTGTCGTTCAACTCTCCTGAGCACCATACAATCTGTTAAGTTTAACTATTTGCATACTATACAGCATTAAGTCAATTTAGGCCTTCTCCTTCCCCAGCATTTCCATGAGTAGTGACTCGTCCTTTCTCGTTACTGTTACATCTACTAGTCTCCATTATGGACCAAACCACCGAGGTATATTTTCTCTTTTCTTATCTTCAATTGGTGCTACCCTCACAAATGCTTTCATTTCTAACACTCCTACTTTTACCATACATACACCTTAACATTCTTAGAGCAAGTCCACCCATGAGCCAAAGCCAAATTTGGCATTAAGAATGGCAAAACCCTCTCCCCACCCTTAAGCCCAATTCAATGCCATTCTTGGTGCCAAATTTGGCATCAACTTCGCCAATTGCACTTGCTATATCATCCAAGTCACTTGATTTTCATGGAAAAATGAGATGACTTTAATCCAATGGTTTTATTTTGAGAATGTGTCAAAAAGGTGCCAAACCGGTGCAGTAGCATTGCTATATTTTGACTTTTGACGTTATGGCAAGCTAAAAGATGACTTTGGCAATGCTATCTTATCATCAAAGGGTGGACTTGCTCTTATTTCAGCTATGCTCAACTAACTAACATGGTGACACATCGCCCAATATTCTGTCATGTATAGCAAAGCTGGCTTATAACTTTCCTCTTAATATTGTACAGTTGTACCCTTGTTGATGTCCATCAATAGCATACCACATGCACCCCTCCGCTTACACCTATCTACAATAGTCTATTAACCTTTGTAATGAAAATGTGTTTCTTTTGCAACCTTGTTATTCTCTGTAAAAACAAAAATCATCCCTAGATTCAAAACTAATCAAAGAAACTCGCACAACAAGACAACACATTTAGCATGCCGAACTCCGCACAAAAAGATATACATCTGTAACTATTATAAAGGGAACACCCCTTTGTTTTAAGATACACACATCTATAACTATTCTAAAGGGAACATCAATTTATGGTGTGAACGTTAGTTTTGAGGATGGCTCACACTTTTATATCCTAAACTACCCCTTGAACTCCCTAAAGAAACTACCAAGACAGAAGGAAAAAACAGACACCCAATTTTTTTCTCCTCGCTTTTCTACTTTCACATCCCAGATTAATCAAAATCCAACATTTTCCTCTTTTCATCTTTCGCATAACAGGATTTGCACACGCATCTGGTGTTCCTAGGCTTCTATTACTATTATAAAGAGAACACCTTTTGGTGTGAAGGCCATCATCAGTTATGAAGCTAGCTCATATTTTATTTTCCTAAGCTACCCCTTTAACAACCTAAACTGCCAAAACAAACTGCCAAGGGAAAAAAAATAAATAAACAACTGCCGCCTCAGTTTCCTTCTCCCGTCTCTATGTTTCTTTCCCCTCTCAGATTTCATTAGAGATTAACCTCAATCGAAGATTTTCGTCTTTGGCATGATACAATTGCACACATCGAGCGTCTATTGTAAAATATAAACAGCAGCAAAAGAAGGAACCAAAATTCAAATTATAACTTACGATTGTGGAGCGCAAACGTGGACATTGTACAAGCCTTGGTTCACCAAAGCTTCTACGAGAAAAGTAAGTCCAGGCGACTCGATTCCATCCCCATTCGTGACCAAAACAACAGGCTTCGAATCATTTTCATCCGAATTAGGCTCGACGCTGTCAGAAGGCGACGGAATGGATTCATCAGCGTTGTTCTTCGATTGCTGCTCGTCTTCGCCGCCCTTTCTACCGAGTAGAACCTCCTGGAGATTCGAGACCAAACCAGGGGGCAACATGTTGTTCTTTACAGCAGAGGTCGTCATTTTTAGAGAGAGAAACGGATTATAGAGTGGATTTGAAATGATGGGGTAGATTTTGTATTGTTGAGGAATCTAAACCCTAGAGAGAGAGAGAGAGAGATAAAGCGCTGAAAATGAAAAGTGTTTAATTGTTTATTGATTGCTTCAACAGAGAGAGCGGTTCAAACGGCGTTAGTTATCGAAAGAGAAGCTCTGAGATAGAGAGAGGAGAGTAGTAGGGAGAGAGATACGGTGGCATTGCTTTTAGAGAGAGAAAGGAACAGAGAGAGAGAGAGAGAGAGTTTTGCTGGGTTCGATGGACAAGAGCAACCATTTTAGCGCGTGAAAC
Source organism: Vaccinium vitis-idaea (assembly GCA_963854785.1). Classification (NCBI taxonomy): domain Eukaryota; kingdom Viridiplantae; phylum Streptophyta; class Magnoliopsida; order Ericales; family Ericaceae; genus Vaccinium; species Vaccinium vitis-idaea. Next base: position 1,053,387 of record OY978221.1, read on the forward strand.
AAGATTGGGTAAATTACAGAATATGTTCCTATATTTATAGAAATATTTCTATGTTCCTATATTTATAGAAATATTTCTATTTGGCTCCCATTATTTTGATTTCATCATTTGAAAACTCTGAAGGGGTGTTTGGAACAGGGGGAATGGAAATGAAAATAACTATGGAGTAGTTTTGTTCTTCCCTTGTTTGAAACCTCAAGAAAAAGATGAAAAAAATAAAAGAGCATAACTACAAATATTCTCTATGATTTCCTACACTGTCTGTTTAATTATTATTTTTTCTTTGCTTTATTCCCCTTGAATTTTAAACTCCTATTTTTTTCTTATTCCAACGTTGTTCCTCTGTCATTTTTCATGAAGTCGTAAGTATTACAAACAAAGCAAGTATGCATTACTCCGATTATCATTTTCTTGAGATATTTGAGACTGACACCATTGCAACCAAGAAAGGAGAATAGTAAATTGAATTGGTAGCTTCTATATTTCAACTAGTGTTCTGTATTTTTTGCTTTGATTTCAAATGTTTTTCGTCGTTCGAGGTATTAATAGTAATAGGTAATGGTGGAAGAATTATTTCAATGTGGACATAAAAGGTGTAAGATTCAAACTAGTAAAATAAAAATATTTGTTTTTCATTAAGGGGGTGTTTGAAATTCAAACTAATTACATCTGTCTCGATTAGTCTCCTCACCGGTCTAACCAAATGTAGTAAAGTTATGCTTCGGGGACAAATGGTGTAATTTAGCTCTTCAATTTGATAACATGACACGTGGGTTGTCGTGATTTGCCATTTAACACATCCCCATGGGCCCATGTCATGGAGCAAGTGATTCAATGTTGGACAGGTAATTTATGGCCCGCCTTAATCGTAAATAATTTCTCCTAATTAAACTCTGTACGTGATAGCTTTACGTGTGGCTAACAACAACTAATAAATATAACTGAATATAATTGAACTTAGGATAATTATATTTGGGTCCAAAATGTTTTACAGTCACCACAAATTGTTTCTCTTTCTTTTGTAAAGAATTACAACCGTAATTTTGAACACGACATGGAATGTTCAATTAGGCTCTCAGGGATGTTCCACTAAGACAGTTTTTAGAATAAACTAGATTTTCACGGTTTCTTATGTGATGTATTATGAGAGAAAATGACATTTCTTAGTTTTTTAAAAAAATTGTTTTTTATTAGTGAAATACCCCCTTCTTGGCGATTGCAAGCACAACCCTTGAATGAATTATAAGGCCCAAAACATAAATTGTATTATCTTTTTTTAAGTACAAGTTCCCATCTCTTCTCTTCTTCTTTTTTCCCCCTTTGGATATGGGTGCATACGAGACGAGCGCATCTAGTCGTTGTTTGTAAACGAGCTGAGCATATTACATGTCGAGCCTGGTTCATTTACCAATTGAGCTTCCGTAAACGAGTTGAGCCTTAAAAACAAGTCAAGCTTTTTCCGAGCCTAACCAATCTTTGAAGTGTTGAGCTCGACTCGTTCGCTAAAGAGCCCAAAACTCAAACTCAGATTACTAAACGAACTGAGCCAAGAGTTACTCTCGATCAGCTCAATTTTGGCCCGTTTACGGCCCTACTTTGGAGATTATCGGGACTAGCCTTACGATTAAATTATACTACTATCTGATGTAGATTTGATTGTTTATTACTCTAATGGCGAGTATATAAAGGGATCATTAATGGTGCAACTACGTACATCGATGTCTTTTCCATGAATAGAATTGGTGGTCCACTAACCATAATGATTTCTTTTAGTTTATTGGATTTGACCCATACGAAATCAAATGGGATTAGGTAGTACTAGTCAACAACTTTAATTTCTTTCTATTATTGGTGGGTCCATGAGGAGGTGTTGCACAGCGTGCTGTGCACCCAGGGCGCTGCCGCGCCAGCATCGTCCCAATGATCGGAGGCGTTCGTTGTGTAGAGCTCGTTAAATACTACAAGTGTACAAAAAATCAACTAGATCGGATATCGTTAAGTGCGTCATCGGAACACAAATACCTTGAAAAGAAATAGAACACAAATGGACACAAACACTGGATCAAAACCACTTAACCCATTATTTTTCAAGTAAACAAGTTGTTTGTGTTCCGATGAGACACTTAACGATATCCAGTTGAGTTGATCATTTTTGATACACTTGTAGTACTCGACAAACTCTACGCGGTGAACATCTTCAATCGTCGGAAAGACGCCAGCACGGCCGCGCTGTGGGGCTGCACAGCACCCCTCCGTTCCGTTGGGACTGGGGATTGGACTTTTGTTCAATAGAAAATCTTGAAAATGGATACATACAGAACCGAAGGATTGTAAACATATACATTTCCCTCATCAAATTTAAACTAAAATTTGTTCACAAGTAAACAAAAAATCATTCACTAACCCTTCTAATTTATGAATGCTTATTTGTTTGTTTTGCATATGAAATGTAATTAAATTCAGACATAAAAATAAGCACGTGAACGATGACAGCCAAACAAGCACTAAGTTGCCAAGTAAATTCCTAATATTACCACCAAAGCTCTGAGCAATGAGGTGGTGCACTCTTAGTGGTGTCACTAGTTCGAGTCATGGTATCCTCACACTATTACCGCAAATTCATTAAGTACTGTATTTTTTAGCACTGCAATGAAGTGGTTGTACGTTCCTTACCTATCAACACTTGTGAGGAATGTACAATAATTTTAAGACTTCTTAACCACTGCCAAGGGACACTGGCTAACATTTGCCAGTTCAATTGCATGTAATGAAGAAGATGGTAAGGGTGAAATTATGTCCATGGGAAGATGAGAGATTCAAGGAAAACAACTTTTACTCAGGTTTGTTTTGCAATTTTGCTTTTAGTGCTTCGATGACAGCTGAGAAGTCCTCGTCACTAAGGCCGCGAGATTTAGCCACCTTGTATAGTTCATTAGCTGCGGCTGCAATTGGTGTAGGTTGGGAAACAGATTCGGCTAATCCCAGAGCAAGCCGCAAGTCCTGCCACGTATAATTTGCACCAAAATGACAACATGGATTCAGAAAAACCACAAAACCGACAATCTGGTTTAGTTACGAACCTTTTGTTGATGCTTCAGGGGAAATGCAGTTGGATATTGGGATTGGACCATTGAAGGGCCTTTCATAGAAAACATAGGTGCACTGATGGCACCCTGTGAAACTACCTAGGAATCAACAGAGCAAAAACACGGTATATCTTACATTGCACTTTATAAAGACAAAATGGCTAATCCAATAAACACAAATTTGGAGATGACCCGAATAAAGTTCTACAAATGGGACACTGATGGAAATTTTTTGTCTCAATACCTCTACTAGAACTTTCGGGTCAAGTCCTACTTTCTCACTCAGAAGCAATCCTTCAGAAAAAGATGCCATCATACTGCAAATAGTTGAAGGACATTTTAGATAACTAAGTCGCGCGCGCACACACACACACACAGAGACAGACAGAGTCTGCCGAACCTTCCCATGATCATGTTCACAACAAGTTTCATTGCAGCTCCATTCCCCACGTCCCCAAGGAAAAACCTTGACTGGAGTGATAGCAAGGAAAAAAACAAATTACCAACTTAAAGAAGGTAAACAAAAGCACCCTTGGTATCTCCTGCTCCTCCAATAGAAGTTAGAAAGTTCAAAAGTCTCAGAAACCGGATAGTAGGGAGCAAATGGACACAAGGAGCAGCTAACCCAGGTTAGGAAGCCTGATCCATAGGATGAATGGAGGGGAAGCAGGTGGCAGAAAACAACATACAGGAAACAGTTATACCTTCCCCATGATATCTAAGAGCGGAGCCACTGTGTCAAACAGAGATCTATCACCTGGGGAAAAGTAGCTACAATTTCAGTTTATGGAGGTCTCCATGTATTTGAATCAGTGCACTTTACAAGAGTATAAACAACAAAATACTCCAGCTCCTTAGCTTCTGATCAAGGATAGGGAGTGAACTGTTCAAAATTAAAAATCAGGATTACTTAGAAAGCATCTAAAAAGGTTGATACCTGCTGTGAGGAATATCAGCTGCCCATCTTCTGCCGGTTTTTTGGAGCCTGAAACCGGTGCCTGCAGGAAAAGTCAAACACACAACATTGGTACTATAGAAGGTTAATTGGATAGCTAGAAGGGGCACAAAATCAAACCACCAATTCACCTCCAGAAAAAGTGCCCCAGTAGCTTTGATTTGTGTACCAATCAATTTAGAAGTGGCATCATCAACTGTGGAAACATCTACGTACCTTCAAATATCCATCCAAAGCAATATATTAGACAGAGAAACCATAGATTACAATGAAAGGTTAGAAAACCTTTGTACTTAGAAGTTTTTGTTAGATGCATAAATAGCTAGAGTGTTCACTAAAAAATAACTAATAAGGCCATACCAGTATAGAAACTTTTACAGAAGCGGAGGAGTAAAAAGGACAGTAGAGAAATTACAGAAAGGCCGATAAGCACAAAATATTTCAGCTATCTCATTCTCATCTACGTCATTCTGTTCAAACAGCCTCACCCAACTCTATAAGGCTTGTTTCAGACGAAAAATCGACATACATTTCTATCCATCGCAATTCAAATGGTTCTCTAAATCAAAAGGGACTATATACACTACTACAAATAAACAAACACACCCATAGTTTAAATTCATATATGACCTCATATGAAGCAACAATGGAAATAAACAAAAGAACGAATCCAGGGCCCCATCCCAACAGAATAGTCAAACTCCCCATACCTCTTAGACCTTTTCCTGACCACATTAAAATCCCCCAACTGAATCCAGGGCCCCATCCCAACAGAAGATTTAAGCCTTCTCATATGAGCCCAGAGGTGCCCCCTCTAGCAAAGCATTACTTCCATAAACAACAGAAACAAAGAAACTTTTCCCGAGATCAAGAGCTTCTACTTTCGCACATATCATTTGGCTAGAAGTATGAAGAACAGTCAACCTGAGAACATGAGGATCCCACCCAATAATGATCCTAGCCACATCCACTGAAGCCGAATTTTCAATAGCTACCCAACACTGGAATGCAATGACTAGTGATATCACCCATATTTTCCTTACGCAACTTAGCTTCAAGAACACCACAAAACCAAAGCTTGTTTCCTATAATCAAAGCCTTAACTTCCTTCTGCTCCAAGCGGTCATTCAAAACCCTAATACTCCACGTACCAAACCAGAATTTTAAGAAGCGGTTACTTCCTTGCACCCCCCTTTCCAGTGGGACTGTTACCGTTACCTCTCCCTCTCCTTTTTTTACCTGGAGGAAAGCCCATTCCACACAAACAGAAGGAGACACAATACCCTTCAATCCAGGAGATTCACACTGATCCTGCTAACCAATTATACCCAAATCCTCACCAGATTTACTGAGAACTTCAAATTTGTTGGAGTTACTACAAATATAAACCCAAGCCTGCCTCTTCACTCCTTTCCCTTCAGATGAAGCTGGGCTTAGAAGCTTAGGACTACTACCTTGTCAACATCCCCAGGGACTAAAAGACCCTCCTGGGGTTGAGACACCTGAACCAAACTGGCTTTAACATTCAGACCCCGCTCATCCCTCTCAGAAATACCACTCTCATCAGCACATAAAGGCTTCCACACAGACCTGGCAATATAGCTCAACCCATCTCTGTCCAATATTCCAAAGGAATATTATAAAGTTGGATCCATAAAAAGATCTTTGTAAGTGTTTCCCCCCAAAATGCCAGGGACCCATTTCTATGATTTTTCTATACTTATCCCCTTCAAATAATAAGAAGAAGAAACTGTGATCATTCGAAAGAACTTCCTTGATCCCGAATCTAGCCTATATTTTTAGCGCAATACTTCTTACCACAGAAAAAGCCAATTTCTTAACAACAATAGAATTTTACCATATAGGGCATCCCAATTCCTCCACCACCAGAGGAGGAGAGAACAATTCTGTCATGAGTAGAGACAGGGGGGGAAGAAACCCAGCTTCATTCTCTAAGACTTATTCCCACCCTTACCCTGCGTCAAAAGATCCTTCCAAGGAATAGGTTTCCTAACAACATCATCAGTCTAGGATCTTGTTACTTTCACCAAGAAGTTTCCGTAACCTCTGATTTTCAGCAGTCAATTGCTTAATCTGCCCCATGGCAGGAGTATCATCTACAGCAATTTGTAAATGACCCCTATTCTCAACAGTAATTCAAGAATATGGAAGAAGTTAATATGATTAGACTCCTTCAAAATTAGGCGAGTAGGAGAACAACAGCATTAGGATTAACCAAGAGCATCAATACAACTACTCAGACAAGCCCTAATATTATCCGCAGCCATATCCATCACGCATGAGCTTTCTCAGAAGAAATGTTAGCCAGAAAAACCATTGCACTAGAACCAACAGTCAGAGAGCAAGAGAGAAAGCAAATCACCAACCAGAATGAGCAAATAGTGGTCGCGAAATAGCTAGACAGTAACTGGCAGGCTAAGAATGATTTGATACCAGTATGGTGCCAAGAGTGCTCACAGTGGACGGACAGCTCATTTTCCTAGCACTTTGCATAAAAGAAAAGACAAGGAAACAGTACCCTTTTCCTGGACTCATTCCTTTTGTAGCTCCATGCTCTCCACAAGCAACATCCAACTGCGAAATCACAACAATCAATTACAACAAGCAAAACTGACATACCAAGCAAGCAAATAAGATAAAACAAAGCATACGCACTGCACTTTCCGGATCAGCAAGCATGGCAAATGTGACATCACATGATGCAGCTACTTCTTTGGGAGATGATTTATACCTGAATACGATCAATCAAAGATTTCTGCAACAGTTACCTTACACAAGCATTAAAATCGACCGCATACTTAGGGTTCGACGGGAGGGAAAACCTAAGTACAAGGCATTACAGGGAAGCAGTTGAGGAAGATTCTAGCGCCATTGATCCAGTTATAGTTACACATTGTTCACACTATTCAAGTGGGCACATGCCACAAGTACTGATCAGGATTCTTTAGAAAATACTTCAGTTGTCTTGGAACAACCGTTAAACTAAAGTTCTTTAGCATAGGGGAATTGCAATATGATAAGCAGGAGTTCATATTGGATTATGCCACAAAGACCCTAACCAAACACATAATAATGTAAAGATAAGTAAATTTAGCGAGTATACCAACAACTTACTGCCTTACTTTGCACCCAGCGAGATAAGGGGACCACATTTGCTCTCCGTCCTATTCCAAACAGTTACGTCGCATCTACAAACATGTCAATCATTATAAACCTCATGTATACAGATTGAGTTTAATACAACTAAATGTAGTTACCCAGACATCTTTCGTTGTTTATTTTATAGAAACCCAGGTAGACATGTCTATCAATTTCTCCGGAAATATCAAAAGTGCTTTTCAATAAGTCCATAACATTACTAAGCATTGTTATAGTATAATTACTGGTAAAAAAAAAACTTATACAAAGACCATACATTCAATTATCAGTTCAATTATAAGTAACTAAGACGCGGACAGATAATTCCAAGTTCTAACATGATTAGCAAAGGAAAACAACTTGAACTTTGCAAATAATATTCAAGTTGGTAGGAGTATATTATCTCAAATCAAGTGGAAAAAAAAAGAAAGTATCCTCATACCCAGCTTTTATGAGATTTTGAGCCATCGGTGAACCCATAATTCCAAGACCTAGAAATCCAACACGTGCTGGCATTTCATCTGCTGCAATGACAAACTACATTTTGAATGTAAGGGATAAAATATAAGCATACAATTTCAATACCCAATGAATAATTATAGTTGAATTGCTTGGAAGTTTCTTCCGAAATTCCAACAAAACAAAATACCCACTTCGGAAATTCACCAAAACTAAAGCCTGAAATAGTCAATGACAAGCTACATTTTGAATGTAAGTGATAACATATATGCATACAAAATGAACACCCAATGAAATTCAAGAGTTGAATTGCTTGGAAGATTGTTTTTAAATTCCAACAAAATAAAATACCCACGGGAAATTCACCAAAACTAAAACCTGAAACACGCAATTAAGAAGAAAAAAATTAGTAGAAAAAGAGAGTGAGATTTACGTTTGGCTGCAGAAACAGATATCTGAGAAGAGAAAGCCTTCGAAGATAAGGAAAAAAAAGGTTTAGTGGGGACAGAGGAGACGGGTTTGGCTCTGAAGTGAATGGGTATACGAGTGGAAAAGCTTGAACGAATTGACATTGATTTTGTTGGGTAAATCTTTGGAAAAGGAGAATTGAGGATGGAAGTAGATGAGAGGTGGTGGGTGTAGTTGGGCTTCAAGAAACTCATTGCCATGGATTCTCCCTTCGCCAGCGCCCAGCGGGGATTGTGGTGTGTGGAGTTGGAAATGCCGGTTCTTTTGTTCCAAAACATACTCGCGATTGGGAAGAAGCGAGTTTGGGTCTATTATCGTGGTGAGTTTTTTTTTTTTTTTTGTCATTCGGTAATCATAATCTACTCTATCCTAGGGGAGGGGATGGGTGCTTACGGGAATCGAACGCTGCCCACATGCATGGGAGTATAAGGGAGACACCAACTGCACTCCACTCCACCTTGCATTTATCGTGGTGAGTTAATACATTGAAAATCGGATATGGACTTATTGTGAAATGGGAAGTGTTAATGAGTGCAACAATGCACCCGTTAATGGTACAAAAACGTATAATTGTAGATCTCACTTGTACTTTAAAATATATTTTTTAAGAGTACTTTAAAGTACAAGTGAGACCAAACACGTGTATTTTTTTTACTCTTAACGGGTGCAATGGTGCACTTGTTAGCAAGACCCACGTGAGACTTATTGTGTGAGAGTGAGTTTTTTCTATTTTTTTTTTTGGGTGCTTCGGAAGTTAAAGTCATCGAGAACATTCACCATAGTAAAACGAGAACATTCACCATAGTAAAAATCAAACTAATTAGATACGAACCTGTTGGAAAAGTCAAGAAGTGGTTCTAGTCTTCAGGAGTTGTCCTAGTTTTAGGGAGTTTGTTTTTCTGCTGTTCCTATTTTGTTGCTGTACTGGCCTACTTTGGCCTAGTCTTTAGGAGTAAGTTGAGTCTGTTATGAAGTTACTGCAGTTCCTACTTTCATGCTTTAGTAGTTCCTGTTTTCTAGCTGCTATCAGTTTGTTTACTTGCCTATATAAAGGCTGTTTCGTTTATCAATAAAAGTGTAGATTAGTATACTCTTTCTTTGTTCTTAAATTTGTAACAGTGGTATCAAAGCTTTGGTGAGAGTTAAAAAAAAAAATCAGTGCAATGGCTTCCGAAAGTTTTGTGCAGCCATCAATTCCACGCTTTGATGGTCACTATGACCATTGGAGCATGCTCATGGAGAATTTTTTGAGGTCCAAAGAATACTGGACGGTTGTTGTTTCTGGAGTAGCAGAACCAGCAAAAGATGCTGTGCTGACAGATGTGCAGAAGGCGGAGCTTGAAGCGGTGAAGTTGAAGGACCTCAAAGCAAAGAATTATCTCTTCCAAGCTATCGATCGTTCAATTTTGGAAACCATTCTTTGCAAGGAGACCGCCAAGCATATTTGGGATTCCATGAAGAAGAAGTACCAAGGAACAGCAAGGGCAAGGAGGCAGCAGCTTCAAGCACTTCGTTCGGAGTATGAAATGCTTCGAATGAAATCAGGAGAGTCAGTGACAGATTATTTTTCAAGAACGATGGCAATCGTCAACAAGATGCGGATCTATGGCGACAAGGCAGAGGATGTCACCATTGTTGAGAAGATTCTTCGATCCATGACACCAAAATTTAATTTTGTTGTCTGTTCTATAGAGGAATCTAATGATGTTAATGAACTTTCAATTGATGAATTGCAAAGTTCTTTGTTGGTTCATGAGCAAAAAATTAACCAACAGGAGAAAGAGGAACAAGCATTGAAGGCCACATCTGAAAATCACTCTCCACCAAGTAGAGTTGATAGAGGACGAGGACGAGGCAGAGGTCGCGGTAGAGGAGGCAGAGACAACAATGATCGTGGAAACCATCATCAAGAGAATCAATTTCAAGGAAGAGGAAGAGGACGTGGAGGCCATCAATCAACAAGACCAAAGTCTGCAGACAAGTCTAATGTTGAGTGCTACAGATGTCATAGGTATGGCCATTATCAGTCGGATTGTCGAACTAATTTGAATAGACAAAGTGGAGAAAAAACTAACTTTGCAGAAAAAGAAGAAGAGGTGTCTCTTTTGATGGTGTGTCACGTGAAAGAGGAAACCCACAAGAATCTGTGGTACTTAGACACTGGTTGCAGCAACCATATGTGTGGAGAGAAGTCTGCATTCTCTGAGTTGGATGAAGCCTTTCGCGATGTTGTGAAGTTTGGTGATGATTCTAAAGTCTCTGTTATGGGAAAAGGACAGGTAGCAATTCAAACCAACAAAAATTCTGTCCAAACTATTTCTAATGTTCTCTTTGTCCCAGATTTGAGAACAAATTTACTAAGTGTCGGTCAGCTTCAAGAAAAGGGATATGGAATCTCTATCAAAAACGGAGTCTGCAGAATCGAAGATGAAAAATTGGGCTTGGTGGCTCAAGTCAACATGACCACCAACCGAATGTTTCCATTGTATCTCAACAACACCACTCATTCATGCTTCTCAGCAAAATTGAGGGATGCAGCATGGCTATGGCATTTTCTCTATGGCCATCTAAACTTTGGTGGACTGAAGACTCTACAGCAGAAAGATATGGTGATTGGTCTTCCTCAAATCACAGCTCCCTCTGAAGTTTGTGAAGAATGCGTTGTTAGCAAACAACACCGAAATCAGTTTCCACAAGGGAAATCATGGAGAGCGAAGAAGGCGTTGGAACTTGTTCATTCCGACATTTGCGGGCCAATAACTCCATGTTCTAATGGAGGTAAAAGATACATAATTACCTTCATTGATGATTATAGCAGGAAGATATGGGTCTATTTTTTGCAGGAAAAATCTGAAGCTTTAGCAGCCTTTAAAAGCTTTAAAGCGCTTGTTGAGAAAGAGGTTGGGCAGCTCATAAAAGTTCTTCGCACGGATCGTGGTGGAGAATATAACTCACATGGATTTGCAAATTTCTGTGAGACCCATGGAATCAAGAGGCAACTTACTGCAGCTTATACGCCCCAGCAAAATGGCGTTAGCGAGAGGAAAAATCGCACTATTATGAATATGGTGCGAAGCCTTTTGTTAAGAAGTGGAGTTCCAAAAAGTTTTTGGCCTGAAGCAGTAAATTGGAGTATTCATATTTTGAACAGAAGTCCCACTCTTGCTGTTCAAAATATGACACCGGAGGAAGCATGGAGCGGACGAAGACCAGCGGTGGATCACTTCAGAATTTTTGGGTGTGTTGCATATGCTCATATTCCAGACGAAAAGAGGAGAAAGCTCGATGATAAGGGAGAAAAATGCATTTTTCTTGGTGTTAGTGATCAATCAAAAGCTTATAAGCTATACAATCCTAGCACCAAGAAAAACATTATCAGTCGAGATGTTGTTTTTGATGAAGAGAAGTTCTGGACATGGAACAATGATGGTATTGGACAACAAATTCCGGCAAATTTTGATGGCGAGAATGAAGATGGAAGGCAGCAGCTGGTGGAGAACAAACAGCAGCCAGTTCCAGCAACTACAGAAGAAGAGGAACGACCTCAACGTGCCAGAAGAAGACCAGCATGGATGACAGATTATGAGGTATCTGGAATTGATCAATCTGAAGACCCACTCACTCACTTTGCTCTATTTTCAGATTGTGATCCTACATTTTTCGAAAGTGCTGTCAAAGAATCAAAATGGAGGAAGGCTATGGATGAAGAAATTGCAGCCATCGAAAAGAATGATACATGGGAGTTATCTGATCTTCCAAAAGGGCACAAAACAATTGGTGTAAAGTGGGTTTACAAGACAAAGCTGAAGGAGAATGGTGAAGTTGACAAGTATAAGGCACGCTTGGTGGCTAAGGGCTATAAACAAGAGTTCGGTGTTGATTACAAAGAAGTCTTTGCTCCGGTTGCAAGGCATGATACAATCAGATTGGTGATTGCATTGGCAGCTCAAAACTCATGGCCTATTTTCCAGTTGGACGTGAAATCAGCATTCCTCCATGGAGATTTGAGAGAAGAGGTATTCATTGATCAACCTCCTGGTTATGTGAAACTTGGCAATGAGCATAAAGTGTACAAGTTAAAAAAGGCTCTATATGGATTAAAACAAGCTCCACGGGCTTGGTATAATCGTATAGAAACCTATTTTTTGAAGGAAGGATTTCACAAATGTCCTTATGAACATACACTTTTCATGAAAATTGAAGATGGGGGTAAAATGCTCATTGTCTGTTTATATGTGGATGACTTAATTTACACTGGAAATGATAGTGCCATGTTTGAAAGTTTTAAGAAGTCCATGATGGTTGAATTTGAGATGTCTGATCTTGGCATGATGCATTATTATCTTGGCATTGAAGTGTTGCAATCTTCTACTGGAATTTTTATTTCTCAAAAGAAGTATGTAGGAGAAATCTTGGACAGGTTTCAGATGAAGGATTGTAATCCTGTGAATACACCATCTGAGTTTGGCTTAAAGCTAAACAAAGATAATGGAGGAAAGAGGGTTGACAACACTCTTTACAAGCAGATTGTGGGGAGTTTAATGTACTTGACTGCAACAAGGCCTGATATAATGCATGCTGTAAGTGTCATTAGTAGGTACATGGAGTGTCCTACAGAGATTCATCTCTTGGCTGCAAAAAGAATTTTCCGGTACTTGCAAGGTACTAAGGAGTTTGGGCTGTTTTACAAGAAAGGAGAAAAATCAGATTTGCTTGGCTTCACGGATAGTGATTATGCAGGAGATTCGGATGATCGGAAAAGCACTTCTGGGTATGTTTTCATGATGGGGACAGGAGCTGTTTCATGGTCATCAAAGAAGCAACCAATTGTCACACTCTCAACCACGGAAGCTGAATTTGTTGCTGCAACAGCTTGTGCTTGTCAAGCTATTTGGCTAAAGAAGATTCTCAAAGAGCTGCAGTTCAAGGAAGATGGGCCTACTCTGATTTATTGTGACAACACTTCAACAATAAAGCTGTCAAGAAATCCTGTTCTACATGGTCGAAGCAAACATATAGATGTGAAGTATCATTTCTTGAGAGATCTCACGAATGATGGAGTCATTGATCTAGTTTACTGCAGAAGTGAAGACCAAGTTGCTGACATCTTAACAAAGTCCCTCAAATTGCCCGTGTTTCAGAAGCTAAGAAAGATGCTTGGAGTTTGCATTTTGGATAATCCAATTTGAGGGAGGGAGTTTCGGAGAACTAACCTTCAGTAAACTGAATGTTGTAACATCAGTTTAAGGGAGGGATTGTTGGAAAAATCAAGAAGTGGTTCTAGTCTTCAGGAGTTGTCCTAGTTTTAGGGAGTTTGTTTTTCTGTTGTTCCTATTTTGTTGCTGTACTGGCCTACTTTGGCCTAGTCTTTAGGAGTAAGTTGAGTCTGTTATGAAGTTACTGCAGTTCCTACTTTCATGCTTTAGTAGTTCCTGTTTTCTAGCTGCTATCAGTTTGTTTACTTGCCTATATAAAGGCTGTTTCGTTTATCAATAAAAGTGTAGATTAGTATACTCTTTCTTTGTTCTTAAATTTGTAACAGAACCAATATCTCATCAGCACGCAAAATGAAGCATTTATGTTTATAATTATGGATTAGGATACCTTGAAACAAATCCAAAAAACTCCTTTTAAGGGTTATTCCAAACTTAAGTCAGGAATTGATTTAAGTCAATTTTTTGGGTTAATATATTGTGAGAGAGTGACATGTCTCGTAATGTGCAATAAATCAGTTTTGAGAATAAGTCAATTTTGTAAAACAAACTTTTAAGTTCAAGATGTGAGGTGTAGGCATTCTCCATTAAATATTGGATACATATTCATATCAAGAAAAATAACCATTCTAAAAAGCATATTAATTGGATGAGAATCAGTATCTCATCGGGAGGTAAAATGAAACTTTTACGTTTATAATCATGGGTTAGGGCCGAGAGAGCTCACCACATGCATGTAATGAGCTCACTCATTACAGGGCCCCCAGTTCCTTGCATTAAACCCTCGGAAAGCTCATGTACCTTAAAAGCGTGCTAGTAAGGACGACTGCACGATTTTGGGACTATTGAGACGGACAAGGGGTCCTTGTTGTGAATTAGGTGCATGGCACCGTGTCATGCACCCCATCCGGTTATCCGTTGCAAAAATGCACGGCTCGGATCAAATCCAAGCTATGGTTCTCACATGGTGTTAAATTTGATCCAAGCCGTGTATTTTCACAATGGAAAGCCAGATGGAGTGCATGACATAGTACCATGCACCTAGTGCATGCTAGGGCCCCAAATCCTATTGGGACCGGGGGTAAGTTAGTATCATAAACACCAATTCCTTTTACATTAAGGGGGTGTTTGGAAGCCTTATTTTCAGCTTTTCATTTTCAATTTTTTGGCTTTTGAATTATGGTCAGAATGTATTTTGAATATGAAAAAAGTGTTTGAGAGAAATGTACAGAATGCGTTCTGCAACAGAAGTAGTGTTTGGGAGCTATGTGCAGAGTTTATTTTGTAGGTCTTTTTTTAGTCAAAATGAGAAAAATGAAAAATGAGAAGTCAAAAAGCTCCTCCCAACCTACTTTTGACTTTTGCTTCCTAAACCTACAATTTGAAAACTCATTTTCATAGAACATGTTTTATACATAGACTGCCAAACAGCCAAAACCTGAAAATGGAAAAATGAAAACCCAATAAAGAGGTTCCCAAACAGCCTCTAATAACCGGATATGGACTTTTATTAAGTTTATTTTGTAAATCGAAATCGTTCATGTGGAGTAGTAGAAATCGTGAAGAACAATAATGGCAATGAAAATCATACTAATCGGATAGGAATCAATATCTCATCATATCAGTAAGTAAAATGAATATTTTACCTTTATTAATACCATGAATTAGGCTTTATTGAATCAACTCCAAAAAAACTGGTGTTGTAGGCCAGGGGAACCTTGCGAAAACTTCGCCGGCACCCCTAGATTTCACTCAAATCATAGTTTAGTTTAGTTTATTGAATCAACTCCAAAAAAACTGGATGTGTTTGGTTAGATAGTTTAGTTTAGTTTTATTGATGTCAGCAGGTGTAATGAGTGGAGAGAGATAGAGAGAGAAATGAGGGAAATGATAATGTCATCAAAACTAAAACTAAACAGGGAAACGAACAAGGCCGGGTGATTCTAGCCCACTAAAAACTCGTAATACAAATTTGTAATTTAAACCCAGGTAGTGCTAAATACAAACAAAAAAAATTCCAAAATTTCTCAATCTACCCCTCTCTGTCCTAACATCTAATTACTTCCCAATCTACCCCTCCTATCAATCTAAACCCTAAAAATCAAAACCTAGTAAACCCATCGTCTTCTCCTCTCTTCACCACGAAAATGGAAGCAGCCGCTTGGAAGATGAAACGGCAGATCTGAGCCCCCCATCGTCTCCTTCCCTTCGTCTTCTTCCTCTCCTCTTCCTCTTCCTCTTCCTCTCTGTCTCTTCGTCTCCCATTTCAAACCGTAACCTAAATCTAAATCGCCATTGCCACTACCCCCACCCTCTTCCTACGACAACGCACGTCTCCCCCTTTTCTCTCATTTTCGTCTCCGTCTATCTAATCGCCATCACCAATCATCACGACCACAAAATCGCCATTGCCACCACGAAATCGCCATCACCACCACGAAATCGCTGAACTCCGCGACTCCTCAGGCACTCCGTTCGATTCACCACTCGTCTAAGGTATGTATTCGAACCCTACATTTTTTTCGTTAATCTCTCTACTTGGTCTGGTCTTGCTACCAACAAGACTGAGACTTCTGATCCGAGGTCGAAGGATTCTGTTGCTTTCGACATTAAGATATTGATTCTGTTTCTTTGTATGGATTCTGTTGCTTTCGACATTAAGATATTGAATCTGTTTCTTTGTATGGCTTTTGTACATAAAACATTGTTTTAGGTCCTTGGTATCAATTGAGTAGGAATGAAACTCACTATTTAGTTAACCAAGCAAAAGGTATCCATCCAAGCAATTAATGCAAGTCCATATGGTAAATGTGGACACCCCTATGAGGAATTCGATTCGGAGTCACCACCCGAGTTTTAGCGAATTGTCCCCGAGGAACCAAACTCGAGTAACTCGTGCCTCAACTTTAGGATAAGAATAGATTCATGACTAATTTTGGACGGGTAAGCAAGGACTAAGCTTGTTCAAGGGATTTGATCATGTTTTGTGGACTCACTAATGAAAACCGAAGGTTTATGGGGAGGTTTTTGTGATAATTTTTGGAAAATAAGGCTAGAGGTCTGGATTTTAGGTTAGTTTAGGACTGGAGGGTAAGCTAAAACTAAGCCTCAATATGAGTTTTGATCATGTCAGATCATCCCTCAAGGGAAAACCGGGACTTTTGGGACTGACCTTGGGATTGAATTTTATGTGCTTCGTATGTAAATTTTATTACTTACTACTAATCAAATGTATGCCACGTCATATTCTGAGAAATAGAAAAACAAAGAAAATTCCACATCACCAACCCAACTACTCTCTTATATTCATCCACCTCTCCCACGCCCTTTCATATTTCAAACTTGGGTTGCTTTTCATAAATTTTACTGACATGTTCAATTGGTAATTGCCCATAGATAATTGAGGGGGTGTAAGTTAAAATCGGGCAAAGTATAGGGGTATAAGTCAAAATTCCCAAATATCTAATGACAAGAACTTTTGTATTATAGAACAGGGGCAATGGGTCCTCTCCACCTCTTCGATGCACAAACTGGGTTAAATTGATCTGCAAATGAACCATTTCTTAAGAAGTTTGGGAAAGGTTGGGGCCCAACAGACAAAAAAAAAAAAAAGGGTCAGAGAGAGTTGAAAAGAAAGGAGCATGGATGTCTACCATTTACAAAAGGCTGAGGGCACATTCTTATACAGATGCCAGGACTGAAAATACAGTTTCTGAAATTTGTTTTTAAATCTAATAGTAGTAAAACAAGGTAATCAGCACCGCTATTTTTAACCTCCGGTACAAATTGATCCTCGAAATAAAGCACTACTACAACCAAAGTTCTGATTCATCAGAATTTAAAACTGCAAAACAAAACAATCAAATCCACATTCAAATGGAGCAAACATCTCTTACCAAAGGTTACTCGAAAGCAGACACAGTTCAAATTGGTTACGCGAATGCCAGCAAAACACTTGTTAAAGGACTTCACTTCTGGTAAGGATGGAACCTTCCGCTTGCACCACCACCACCACCACCATTTCCATATCCTTTATTGCCACCATATCCACTGCCACCACCACTGTATCCTCTGCCGCCACCACTGTATCCTCTCCCACCACCACCGCCATACCCAGCACCGCCATCATATCCTTTACCTCCACCACCACCATACCCAGCACCACCTCCGTATCCTCTGCCGCCACCACCATACCCAGCACCACCACCTCCATAACCTTTACCACCGCCATACCCAGTGTTACCACTGCCGCCACCACCACCATAACCAGGGGTACCGTAATCACCACCTCCATAACCACTGGCGTTGTTATACATAGGCCCCCAAAACCCAAATCCACCATAGCCGTATCCACCGTAGCCACCATAGGCTCCACCACCGTAGTTTCCCCCACCATAACCGCCATAACCACCATACGCATCGTAGGGACCAGATTGTCTGCCCATTTTCCCACCGTATCCACCACCTCCATATTCAGCTGCACCTCTGCCAAAGCCACCATAGGACTTTGAAGAACTCCCTCCATGACGCGTCCTGACATCATAAGTATAGTCACTTCCAGCTCTTTTCGGCACAGCCTTCTTTATTTCCACCTAAAAAAATCCAAATTGAAGTGGCTCAGCCCAGTTTGTTTTCCTCAAAAAGAAACAAAAACACCAGTACCAATTTCAATTCCTATTACACTTCATCGACTTACTTGTTTGCCACCAAGTTCATGAATTTTGCCATCAGAGAATATCCTCTCAACAGTATCCTCACTCTCAAAGGTAACAAACCCAAAGCCTCTTGACCGCCCAGTGTCACGATCAATCATAATCTGGTGCTCAGCAATGCTACCATAGGAAGAAAAATACTCCTTCAGCTCATCTGTGACGTAAAAAAACACATAATCAGAGACCAGCAACTGACTTTGTCAAAATAGAAGGAAAAAGAAGGCTGGAATACGCTACCTTCAGTAAAAAATGTTGGTATGCCACCAACAAATATTTTCCTTGTTCTTTGTGCTCCTTGTCCCTGCATTTCCTCCCTAGGGACCGTTCTTTTCACTTCCACCTGTTGGAACAAAATTATGCGGATAAAATTTAGCATCATTCAAGAATTACATGAAGGTGGTGAAATGAAAAGCAAATCACAAATATCGTGCAGTCATCTGTCAAACACAGGGTTCTTACCGCTCTGCCATCTATGACATGTTCTTGCTCCAAAACCCTGTCAGCAACAGCTGGGTCAGCAAAGGTCACGAAACCAAATCCTCGTGATCTTCCAGTCAGCTTATCCACCATAATCACAGAATCTGTGATCTCTCCATACTTGAGGAAGTAATTGGTAAATCTCTCTGGAAATAAAAAAAACCGACAATTATGGAATGAGGAAATTAGATATGGAACTGATACCAAGGAGAAAAAGCAAGATTAATAAAACAAGATCAAAGTAAAAGTCAGGAAAATACAACAAAATAATTCATACGTCCCCCCTATTTAGACTAGAAAAAAAATGTATGAGCCTCCACTTGGATCACGTAAGTTCTCAACAACGCCATCCACCACTTCAGACGAGATCCTTACGCCTACTAGCTACTATAACATACTACACTAGATAAACCCCTCACAGGGGAACAGGTGTTTATTGGGAAGTTCACGATTCCAACAAGAAAATAAGAGCAGTCCATTGCTTCACAGCTCATGCAATGATGCAAATTTAGGGGGAGTTCTTGAATGGATTATTTGATTTTATCATCTTTGATTTTATCATCATCTTTTACGAATAGATTTTATCACACTAGATTTTATCAACCATTTTTGAAACTCATAGTGGTCCACAACTATTTTATCACCTAGATTTTATCTATTGGGAAAACAAGGTGATCTATCACCCATTCATAAAACACCAACTAAAATCAACTTTCCCATTTTATCTCATAAAATCCATTCAAGAACTCTACACTTTCCTCAAAGGTTTGCAGGTTACATATTTGAACTTGTGGACTTAAATGATATTTCAAAAAACCCTTCTTTCTAGCACTGTTCCTTCGTTCCCTTCACTCATCTATTGAGACGTAAAAAAAAGTGAAAGAATGCGTTCCTACTCTAGTTCAAGAGCTTTAGACGAGATACTAGCTTTGCTCTGGTTGCTTTTCTATGTTGAGTGAATCGCACTGGAAAGAAATAGACTGTTACATTTGGGCAATGACTCGACCTACGATTTTGAAACAAATGATTTGACAACCCAAAAAATAGTCACAGGACCGAACCTGTGAGGATGATGCATCACACTAAAGACAGAGTAACACAGAAAACGAGTACTTCAAAGTAATTCTATTTGTAACAAGATGGCATCTTTAGGTTACACTGAATAAACTCATTCAGCCAATTTATCAAAGACCCGCGCACTCCCCGTAAGCAACAATTGTTGATTGAATAGAGCGTTGGCCAAACCAAAATTTATCAGACATTCAGACTTCAATGTAAATTTTGTCCAGAAGTTTAACAGCCGACGCTTGCCATTTCAATCACAGCCAATTGACCATTGTGATAATGTAACGTGACTCATGTAACTTTCAAGTTATACTACTAAAAGAAACGTCAGCAATCGAGCAGAGCAAAGACCAATTATCAGACAACCCCCCACCCCTCCAAAAAACAGATATGAAATCTGTAACCTACTAAAAGAAATTACAAAGTTCTTTATGCACCATGAAGGATTTGACATATCAACCCGCAGTAAATTGCATTTTACAACAACAAACATCACTTTGCAATACAAGTTCATACTAAACTGCTCTACGAAAAATGAATAACATTCAATGCTTCTTTTTTATGCGCTATGCCTATATGTAAGTTATTTACCACATTTTCTGCCCTAACGACTAATAAATTACAAATATAATAATTGACCCTCCATAGTGATACATAAAGCAATAACTTGAGCATGGCTCAAGTGGTCTTAAATTGTAACCTTTAGGCCTGGTTTCCCATTTCATTAAATGGGAATCCCATAAAATCAAAGGGTTGATTTTAGCAAATGGTTCCCTCATTAGCTAAAATCAACCCTTTGATTTTATGAGATTCCCATTTTATCAAATGGGAAACTAGGCCTTAGTCTTCTAGGGGATGTTTGGGATTCGAGCTTTACGGATAAACGCCCAAACCTAGTTGTGCTAATCTAACATACTAACCCGCCAACATCATACCTCTCCCAACAACTAAAGGCAATGTATAAATAGAAAACAAGTAAAAACCACAAGCTGTATAAGATTTATTAAAAGATGCTGAGTAATGACCAATGCATCATCTAGATATAGGTCAATCATGGACGATGATATTACGATGAAAACGAATTGATTGGAATTTGATACAATGAAAACAAATTAAATACCCTACATTGTTAAGGATAATAAGAGATTACCTTCTGATGTCTCCCACGCAACGCCTCCAATAAAGAGTTTTCTACCACAGAATAAGAAAAAAATCAACAGTTACCATCTGTCTCATAACCCTCAGGCATGTTGGTTACGCGGCGAGAACCACTCTCCGGTCATAAACAAGACAATCAATCAAAATTCCAAAACACTAAATTGCAGTTCTAATACAAACCCTATAACCTGTACAAGCTACACAACACAAACTAACCCTGAAGAAGAATCACGATGCCGGTGTCCTATGTCATTGCCTGCACTACCATCTACGTTGTTACCATAAGATTCGATTCCACCACGGCCCGATGAGAATTGTTGTTGGGTTTGTTCCTCACCGTATTGTTCTTCGTCTTCGTATTCTTCTTCTACTTCTTCTTCGCCGCCATTAAAGGCGACTTCGTACTGTTCAGCAAAACCACCACCATCCATTGTTCGATAAAATCCTTCTACTTCTATCTACCTCTATATGTCGCTACCTAAGAACCTGCACATGAAGAGAAATTGTTTCAACTAGCCCTAGCTCAGGATTCGAGCTTACGATATCGTAAAACCCTAACAAACACCTGATCTAACCAGTTGTGATTGTAGTAGCTCTAGGGTTTTAGATGATTCGAAGTCTGTTCTTCTTGCTCGACAACAGAAAGTACGAAACGAAACCCTAGCGCGAGGTTGAACGCAGTCGTGCTTGCCCGAGCAGAAGTCTGTTTGCGATTGTGATGGTCTCAAAGTTCCTTGCTCGATTTGGGTCTTTATACCCAAAAAAAAAAAAGGGGTACCCCATGGATTAAAAAAAAAAAAAGTCAAAAAATAGGTAACGTGTTTGCGGTGTTGGTCCTTCAGCCTGCAGCGGAAACGAGCGACGCTGGTGGTGTCTGCAGCGGATTAGGTTTTGGAACTTCAGCCTGCGGCGCGTACGAGTTTCAGAAGGCGCAGATCTGGTCACACCATCCTTCTTCACGAGTGTGTCAGGTGGGTACGTCTTCGACACTTTTATTATAGAGTTTTTAGTAGTTTAGATACTTTCTTAGGGTACCCTAGGGTTTAGGTTTAGGGTGCACTTTTCTATTATAGAGTTTTTAGTGGTTTAGGCATTTTCATAGGGTACCCTAGGGTTTAGGTTTAGGCACTTTCATAGGGAACCCTAGGGTTTAGGTTTATGATGCACTTTCCTATTATATGGTTTTTAGTGGTTTAGGCACTTTCATAGGATACCCTAGGATTTTAGGCACTTCCTCTTCAACTAGGATTTTAGGCACTTCTTCTTAGGGTACCCTACCCTAAAATCGTTAGAGTACCCTAGAATTTTAGGGTAGGGTACCCTAAGGTTTTAGGGTCGGGTACCCTAGGATTTTAGGGTACCCTAGGATCTTAGGGTATCCTAAGAAGCAAGGGGTATTCTTGTAATTGGTACGTGTGAGTAGACTGGATGTGTTAGAATAATATTAAGTGGACTAGAAGTGTTAGGAAATAGCTATAGTGGACCCTATAACAATTCTCTCATAATTTAATGTACGGTTCAGTTTACATCTTACTATAATTTAATGCACATTTTTTAATCCAAATCTTATCACGTGCATTACATCTTATAAACGAGCATTAAAATGTAAAGATCTAAAAAAAAAAATACACTTTTCGGACCAAAATATTTCAATTTTTTTCGCAATGATTTAAAAATCTCTATTAGTAGTTTAATTTGGTGCAAACAAAAATAAAAAATTATGCACAGAAGTATTTTATTTTTTTTATTCGAAGGATATTGCAAAGCAGCTTAACAAGAAAAAAATGTAAAATACTAAAGTATATAAATTTTCAAATTTTTTATGTCGAATTAAAAATCTCTATTAGTAGTTTATTTGGTGCGAAAGAAAATAAAAAATTATGCATTGAAGTTTTGATCCAAAGGATATTGCAAAGCAACTGAACAAACCAAAAATGTAAAAGACCAAAGTATATAATTTCTTAAATTTTTTGTCTATAATTAAAGATCTCCCCTATTAATAGTTTAAATTGGTGCAACAAAAATAACATATTATGGGCGAAAGTTTTTGCACAATCCCCAGACTATTTATGGACTGCCCTCTCCCTAGACATATTTAGGCCTTGTTTCCCAAACGATAAAATTAAGATTTGATAAAATCAACACTTGATTTTATCAAATGAGGAAGAGGTTTGATAAAATCTAACGCTCTGTTGAATACTTAGGAAAAGAAAGGAAAGGAAAACGAAATAAAAGAGAGGAAAAAAGAAGGAAAGATTGAGGAAAGTTTAGAGGGAAATTTTTAGTTAAAATAGTGTAGTTTAGTTATTTTTCCGCTCCTTTTCCTCTCAACCCAAATAAAGGAAGTGGAAATTTTTTTATTTTCCTTTCCTTTCTTTTCTTTTCCAAGGTATCAAATAGAGTCTAAAATTCCTCATATGATAAAATCTAGTATTGATTTCATCAAATCTTGATTTTATCCTGATTTTATCGTTTGAGAAATTCGGCCCGAGGATAAATACTCCTAGGATTATTTAGTCCGCCCTCAAATTTGGTTTCCAAACCGGGGCAAAAGTGTCACTTCCCTCCCCCCCTCCGTCCGGACTTCCTCGTCGGCCCTCTATATCTCAGTGTCGCACATCCAAACCAGCCCAAAACTCTCTCTCACGATCTCTCATTCGCAGTCGTCTCCCTTGCTCTCACATTCTCTCACTCTCAACATGGCGACTGCATCAGGTATGTCTTCGTCAATTTCCCTCTCTCTTGAAGTCGTCAATTGTGTAAACTCTGGTATAGAACTTTGCATGAAGCCAGGAAGCTACTCTGGCTTGCTCCTGTGACCATTAAAATGAAGGCAATTTTTGTTCCCTGCTGTTCTATATCTTGTAGTATGAATACTTATAACAACTTCCGGCAAATACTGCAATTCTGATCGTCATTCTTGCCTGTAAAATTAACTGTATCTCTTTTTTGGGAACTTGCAGTGGCATTCAAATCTAGGGAGGACCATAGAAACCAGATGGAATTGGAAGAAGCACGTAAAGCAGGTCTTGCTCCAGCCGAGGTCGATGAAGACGGAAAAGAAATCAATCCCCATATTCCACAGTATATGTCATCTGCACCTTGGTCTCTTAATGCAGAAAGACCGGTATGTTGTCTTAGTTAATAGTTATCTTGTTTTTCCATATATTCAGTGTTTTGCAAATGGTGGATGCTGAATCTTTCTCAATGTCGCTGTTTGTAGAGTTTAAAACATCAAAGGAAATGGAAGTCAGATCCAAATTATGCAAAATCTTGGTATGACAGAGGTGCAAGGATTTATCAGGCTGACAAATACAGGAAGGGTGCTTGTGAAAAGTATGCGAAGGCCCTCTCTCTCTCTCTCTCTCTCTCTCTCTCTCTCTCTCTCTCTCTCTCTCTCTCTCTCTCTCTCTCTCTCTCTCTCTCTCTCTCTCTCTCTCCGGGTACATTGGGCAGGGTGTATGCATTGGTCCATTATACATGAGTTGCACATCCCCTTTTACCATTTTTGTAATGGGTTATCATTGTTAGGAAGAGTTATTGGTTTTACCCTGCTCGATATACCAAAGGAGATGAGAATTAGGACCTTAGAAAAACTTATTAACTTATTATTATTGTTCTTCCTGTCAACTTTTAAAAAGAAATAATAAAATCCTGTTTGCAGGTGTGTGTTGTGGAAAGGAGAGAGGGGCGCTAAGGTGCACACCTAACTCGCCTCAGGGAAGGGCCGCCGATGATGACATATCTTTGTTGAACTTTGCATATGCTTTAGTAACTAAGCAAATATTAAGAGTTTGAATTGATGTGATCTTGTCATGTGCTTCTATAGCTGTGGAGCGTGCGATGACCCATGATTCGAAGTCATGCATGGATAGGCCACGTAAAGTGGGAGTTAAATGGACGGACAAAAACATTGCACCGGATGAGAAAATAGAGACCTTTGAGCTTGATTATGATGGCAAACGGGACCGTTGGAATGGCTATGATGCCGCTAGCTATGCTTATGTTATTGAGAATACAAAGCAAAGGATGAACTTAGAAAGAAATACTTGAAAGAGCAACAACTTAAGAAATTAGAGGAGAAAAACGGTAACCAAATTGGGGAGGATGGGGTTAGTGATGAGGATGACAATGAAGATGATCTGAAGGTAGATGAAGCCAAGGTTGATGATCTCAATCCATGTATACTTCTGTGTATTTGTGTGCGCGTGCTCATCGTGGTGCGGGTGTATTTGTGTTGCTTATTGCTTACACATTATGTGCATCTTTTCCTTGGCAGGAACCTGCGTATTTTAAGAAGACGCGACGAAATATCTTCTTAATCTTGATGTTAACTCTGCTCACTACGATCCAAAAACCCGGTCCATGTGTGAGGATCCTCTTCCAAATATGGATCCCAACGAGAAATTTTATGCAGCGAGTATCATAGACGTCTACAAATTGTGTTTTCTAAACTTACAGTTATGTGGTTCTGTGTAATGATCTCATATATACTCGATGCCTTTCCATTACCATTATTTGACTTTCTGCCCCTGCTTGTTTACATTTATCAGAGAGTGATCAGCTTAGTAATGTTTTCCTTTCTCTATTTGTAGGGATGTCATTAATTGTTATGCACATGTTACATTTTGTGTCCTCAAAGTTACATATCTGTAGTCATATTATTCCTTGTGAATTTTTCGAAAGAATTCATTCCGATTTCTTCCTTAGGATATCCTAATGATAAATAACAGAAGATTAGAGTCAGTTGATATGAATTGATTATTGGTGAACATAAACCATGAAATTAAAATTTGGAAAATCCTTCATAACAAAGTGCAAGTCAATAGTTACTTTTTTTTTTTTGGTCTAAACCACCGGTATCCAGAAGCCCACTGGACCCCGACTAGATCCGGTTTGAGCCGGGTCGGCCCACAAAGGGGTAAAGCTCTCCCAGCGCAAGTTTCCTCCATTCACAAGACTCGAACTCGAGACCTTGCTTAAGGGGAACAAATGCTGAACCACTTGAACCAACCTGCGTTGGTCAAGTCAATAGTTACTGTTATCGATTTCCTTTGGCTATTATTTAGGTTATGCTAACAACAACTGAGAGTCAATAGTTACTGCTAAATAATTGACTCTCAGTTGTTGTTAGCATAACCCAAATGATAGCCAAAGGAATCGATAACAGTCAACAATGTCGTGCTAACAAGCCCCCTGCTACAGTTGTTGATGGGTGTCGTGGTTATTGCTGAACGGGTCGGGGAGCTTCCGAGACAGTGTGGTTAGTTTGGTCATTGGCTTTGCCCCCACTTGGGTTGACCGGTGGTGGTCTGGTGGTCTTGTGATGGTGGTGGCTGTTAGGAGCAATGGTGGCGATGGTGGTGAATGTTTTGCACTTTGGTATAAGGTTAGGTTTAGGGTTTTCTTGGGGTTGGGCTTAGCCCACTTATTTGGGCTAGGCACTTTGTGCTTTAAAGTTTGATTTGGGCTTTGTAAGCCTTTGGATGTATTTTCATTGTATTATCTGGGCATTTTAAGCCCACGGGTGCTTGGGCTTTGCCCTCAGAGTGTTTCAACTTTTGGTTGTACCTTGTTTTCCCCTTCTCGATGTAATCTTTGTCGAGATTCTTTAATGAACTTTTGTTGCTGATAAAAATAAAAATAAAAAGCCCCTATGTAGTGGTTGGAGTGGGAATAAAAGAAAAAGAAAAGGAATTAGAATGGGAATGCACATTTCACGGGTAATTCATTCATTTTCACATATCTTGCAAAAAAAATTGTTATTTTTTTCTAATATAAAAATAATAATAATAATAAGGTGGTAGTCTTTAGTCGTTTATCAATAAGGAATATTTTCTAAAACCCAAAAAGTCTAAACTCTATTTTTAAAAATATCCAACAATCCCCCACCATTTTCAAAATCAAGATGATAATTCTTGGTTCAGTTGGCAGCCTTATGCATAGGTGAAGGTGGCATTCGACTTGAAGCTTTCACTTAGTGAAAATACGTCAAAGTTGATTAAGATGGCATATATATTAGACTTGTTTTTTAACTAGCCATCCTCTACAACCAACCGGACACGTCTCCCGCACAGTATAGGTTACCACAAGTATTCAAAATAGCCAACACGTGGATTGGGCTTGTGTCTATATCCTGTTTCATGAGCGCTCTAGAGCCAAGCCCTTGGAAGTCATAGGAAGCGACACCACTTCCACACTCATACAGGTAGACTTACCAAGAGTACCCCTATAACTTAAGTACCCCAACTAACACCATTGTAAGTCTATTGAGAATTAAAAAAATCAGCCTCGTCCTTAACGCAGTCTACCCACAAACTATTCCTAAACTACAACAAACAGCGATTGATGAATACCTCAAGTCTATTGCAATCAACCAAACAGAGATCAATGAATGATTTAAGTCGTTAAGTACAAATCCCACACATCTCTAATATCAACAAGTATTGCCTCTGGAACCTCGTAGTGGGTTCAACCTATATGGGAGGCATTGCCCGGATAGTGTAGGATATAAAAAAATGTGTCCGGACAACTTTTTGATGGGTTTTTTATGAAAAGCAAAGTCGACAACACCTTGTGCAAGCAAAGAAAATAGGAATATTATGCATGATGGCAGTTGTAGGGACTATAGGCCGTATGGATAAGTACAAGAATGACGCCATGCTTACAGGGCTAACAAGATAATAGCTAAGGCGGACAAACAACATTGTCATGCAGCTTAACTAGATCGACAACAAGTCTTCAAAAGATATCGATGCTTAAGCTCATGTACCCCATGTTAATGTAGGATGTTGTACCATATACCAAACAACAGTAGTACCATAGGTGGTTGTTTAAAACACCACCTATTATACGAGTTCATCATGAATTAAGCTCTATAAATGGAAAATATACAGGTCGTGACGTCCTTAAAAGCTCCAAGCTAATCCTTCAGGTCGTGACGTTCATAAAAGCTCCAAGCTAATCCTTGTCGAGAAAACTGCTAAATTTTCTTTTTCAGAGTACATGATACAACTTAACGTAGTGTTTGAATCGAGTATTTGTGGAGCGAAAAGAAAACTTCAAAAGAATTCTGCCCATACATCCAAGGTGTGTTTTGTTTCCCTCGAGATTTTTCCTCAACAAACCCTCCACAAATCGTTAATCGAAAAAACAGATGCAGACAACAAAGACACGGATATAAACGTAACGAAGAGACTATAAAGGCAATACAATTAATGGGGTGCCTGTGTGTGTGAGTGTGAGTGTGTGTGTGTGTGTGTGTGTGTGTGTGAGAGAGAGAGAGAGAGAGAGAGATGCAATACAATAAGTAAGATAGAAAATAGGTTAAGGCGTTTGAGGTACATCCAACATCATGGCATCACCGTTGGATGATAGTGATGGAAGGAGCCAACTGAAAAACCCAAGGTTAGTTTCCCCCTTCAATCTCTGAGCTGAGTAATCTACCAACATATTCCACAGCTCTCCTACTGTCCACTCATGAGAGAGTATCCATTTAGTAACCTGCCTCAAAATGTCAAAACAAAAACGTCAGTTTCTGTTGAGAGAAAATCAACATAACCATTTTGCCAAAAAAAAAAAAAAGAAAGCCTCAATTCAGAATACGAGATAAAAGACTTCATAATGCTGATGATCACAAACCAAGCCCATTAGTATAATAATCCGTACGACTTTCAGTTCGACTCTTGTTGGTTTGTAGTTCATTCCTCGCCCATCTCACATATCTTATATAGCCTAGCTTGAGGGAGCTCGTAAGGGTTGGTGTCCCTTATGAGCCCCAATTGTATTGTGGGGCTTCAAGGTGGTACAGAACTTTATGGTCCAGTATCTCACAACAACAGACCATCGAAAAGCATCATAATGACAAGTAGTAGAAAGTCTTGGTGGCAAATATGGATTTCCCTGGCGCCAGTATCCTCGAACAAGTACGAATCTCTATTCTTAGTGCTGAACATGGCAAAGTTTAACGGCAGCACTGGCTTAATCAAAAATTTCACTATACAGTTCAACATGTGCAGTTAGAAAAAAGTACCTGGTCAAGAGTCTGCAGTGCCTCCACCCCAAAAGTGTAATATGAGATGAAAGGTCTTAATGCCTGAAAGAAAGGTGCCCACAAGAACAGAGTACCAATTAGAGAGGGGGAAAAAAAAAAACAGAAGTTAGTAACAGTGACAACATGCACCCAGATCAACAGAAAACCCATGTGAAGATATAGCCTTGAAATTTCAGATGTTAGATAGCTTGATATACATTTTGGGCCCATTTCTTAAAAAGCTCAAGCTTTTAGGACATATGTTGGTCTAACAATAAAACTCCCAGATCTTAGATGCTTCCCTGCACCCCATGATTAAACAAAACCAAGGAAAAGATCCTACTCCTTATCCACGCATGATCCTTCAAAGTACAAACAACTAGAACTTCCAATAAGCCACTTTTAAGGAAAACTTTTGTAGTGGAGCTTAACAAGATACAAGAATGACAAAGACGCGGAATCTCCATCCTCGAAGGAAAAAAGTTTCTGATGTTAACATGTAGTCGCTAGTTTCATTATCCCCCCTTATATGGTATGAGAAGTCATAGTTCCTCCAGGACCTCACAACC
Source organism: Vaccinium vitis-idaea (assembly GCA_963854785.1). Taxonomy (NCBI): domain Eukaryota; kingdom Viridiplantae; phylum Streptophyta; class Magnoliopsida; order Ericales; family Ericaceae; genus Vaccinium; species Vaccinium vitis-idaea. The sequence goes on from OY978221.1 coordinate 1,082,740, forward strand.
GCCAAAGTTTACGTTCCCATTACCATACATCAATGTACAATTCCTTTGAGATTACGGTCTTCCTTGAGCCTCATCTCCACAAAGATTTTTCACCCTCGATGTTCAAAAACTTCCCTTTGTAATTTGTATAATGCCAATCACTGTCGTTTCATACCTTTCTTCTCCACCTCATTCTCCTTGTGCTTGTTTTGGTCTATGCAAACATCTTAATCAGTGAACCCAGGTGACCTCAATTACTCAAATCCAAACAACCCCCAGAGCAAAATAAATAAATAAATAATTGGTGAGTTCAATCAAGTTGACGTCCTCAAAGATTACCCAGGAATCCAGGATTGATCAGTCTGTTTGACCTCAAAGAATTTCTTATAATTGACCTTAACTTAGAGCAGCTTCTTGTGACCCGAAACCATACAACAGCCCTTGGATTACCACCGTTCTAATCTGAAAATTCATCTCTTCTACATTAAGGTCTAAACTCTACAGAAAGAGTAGGTCCAGTTACGAGAGCGAAAAAACAAATAGAAAAGTCTTTTAACAGGGGAAACCAACTGTCCTGGAAACAGATAATGTCAGAAATAACTCCCCCAATTTGAGCATCATGAATTGAGCTATCTATTTTTAACATTTAACTTAAAGGCAAAAAATAGAAAAATAACGAGTAAAACAAACTGTTTGTTTTTTGGGTAGCGAGGCAAGAAAAGCATGAGATACTTACAAAATTAGCATGCATGTCAGTAAACGGTAGTCTTTATAAAGGCCAATGGTCAATAGGGAAGTACTTTCTCATTTGCACATTAAACTAGAAGAAAAACCCACATGGAATATCAATGAGAAAAGTGATATCTAGTGCAACATCCTGAGTATGCACAAACGTCAACAGTATCTAAGTTGATAACTACAGTGAGTAACTGAGGTGCTGATAAATGAGGCAGGACAGAAAATCACCTGAGAAGCAGCAAGCCATTGAATTGTGGCCTTAAGTTCTGGGTCTCCTCCAAAAGCACCACAGCCCCAATTCCCGGTCACAATACCGATTTGATCTTGATGGTCCACAAGCTGAATAATCTTTCCTCCAGAACTCCTGATCAAACGGTCAGCAAATATATCTTCACCGGATTCAGAAGTCAGTGACGGACCTTCTTGAAGCTATGGAAAAGCAGAAAACCACCAATCAAGCCAAGCTACTTGAGATGTCAATATCCGAAACTCCAAACATAAGTTCTCTAAAAGTCCCAGTAAAAGTAGCTCAGGAAACAAAATTTCAGGGTGAAAATATCCAAATATGAAGATCTTCTGTTATTATTGGTAACTAATTTGAGGGACAGACCAATACCAAAAGCAAATCTTCAGACATGGCTACGGGACCTACAACATCTTGATCAATCTGAGTTCTGCAAGAATCATCATCTTCAAACAGTCTCTGATACTGCTGACGTCTAGATTGATCAAAAAAGCCGCAGAATGCCTTGTTAATCTCCCTGCTCAAGCAAATAAGTCGGAGCGATGCAGTTACTGATCGACAGCGTGGCAAAGAATAAGCTGAGCAAAGAACTCAAATGAATATAAATCCCTCTCAAAGCTATGTGAGAAAAAGTCTTGCAAAAATCAACATAGATTAGCCCAATAGCTTACGAGGAAAAAGCATGGAAATTTAAAATAACTAAATGAATATCTCCTAAAGACAGCAAAATTCTAGGAGGAAGTTGTTGAGATGTATAACAAACAATCCATAAACCCTCATCACTGTCTAAACAAAAAGATGTAAACAAACAACTGCAAAACGTCACAAACCAAAATTAACATACCGGAGAAGGCACTCAAGTCTAAACTGTTTTTTCCCTGGGTTGTATAGTGCATCTATTGCAATAATCCTTGTTCTTCGTCTTCCCATTGAATCTAAATTTCTCTTATCAACATTGTCACCAGAATAACGAAATGAAGAAGCATACCTGCCGCATTTTAATGGATTAGATTAAAGGCATTGCAACATAAGAAACGGAATAGACAATCTTTGAGTTTGTCCATTCAAGCTTGGAAGACATTGCCAGAGAGCTGAGGGTGAGCCAAGGAATTTCATGAATGTATTCTTTTTGACAAACTTGCAAAACTAGATTCTGTAAGGGCAAAATACCATTCACATTATCTCTAACCGCATTTAATAATCAAACTAAAAAATCTTCTGGTGGTCACGGTAACATAACCCCATTAACGCAGGAAACATTATTGCTATAAGTGCATTTAATAATCGAAAGGAATGATTTGGGCGGTTGTAAAGACTAGGGTCTTTAATGGGTCATTAACATATTTACAAACTTCTTAGCCACTGATTACGGCACATACCCGACCCATTTATTTTAAGCCAAAACCAACCTGCCTCTTTACCCAATGAACACAACTCTTTTGGTGTGTCTGTAAATGAGGTGTGGTATTATTGATTTAGGGTATAGCAAGTATGTGGTCTGGCGGTAGTGAATGCTAACTGGGGTAGTAGTTTGTGGTATCAAATATGATGGTAAGTAGGTGTCTTATCCAGTAAGGTACTCTGACCCATATACCCCATCCATTTAACGCTCATTACAAGTTACAAGTCTTATGATCCATATCAACCCATCTCATAAGTGGGCTGGTTCAGATTGTTTAGACTTAAATGTAAATGGGTGGGTATAGGTTTGAGGCAAAATTGAACTCCTTTCTTTCACCGCCCCAAAAACACAGTTTTTCAGAACATAGCTGAGAAACTGAACACTTCTTTTCATTTCCCATTTTCTTCACTTGGGGAAATTATTTTCAACCACTTTTAATGTTAACTACTGATTATGCGATTGAGAAGGACTTTCAAAATTCAAAGAAGCATGATAGTAGATAAATCAAAAGCACTGAAAATTGAATGAATTGATGTGACTAATGTCTGGCATTTATACACTCAATAGACCACCATGTGTGAGGACATGCATGCAATAAATGGCTTGTATACATTCCATAAAATAAAAACAACAAGAAAAGCAGCTATATGATATCGACTACAATGACACATCAAAGAAAGCAGATACAATTGCAGTAACAATATAACCATGTAGCAAATGAAAACTTTCAAACACCCCGTGGCGAAACTCTCAATTAAAGTCCACTGGGAGGTACACTCACCCTGAATAATTTGAAAACCTCTCTGCACCCACAATCTCTATGGCCTCATTGTCTGCCATGGAAGGCAAGAAAAGCATGCCGGCAATTAACTCTGGATTGATCATGAAACGGATCTCTTCCTACAAAACAGAGGAATATCGAGAGTCCAATGTTATAAAGCTTCAAACGTAACGCCCAGGCAAACATACGAGTGATAGTGGTTGTCATCTCTGAAAACACATTATGCCACATTTGAAATGTTGTTTCCTGAAGACATGCAAGCAAATACCAAAAGGCAAGTAGTACATGGGAATAACAAATCATGCACGTGAACACCAAAAAGTTAGTACAAGGCAACAAATCAAACTCCAAGAAGAATAAGTGTGCCTCTTTTTCGACAATACTAAACCTGTACACATCCCCTATTAAGAGCACCGCCCCCAAGATACTTGTTTGCGAAATCCACTTCGAGACCTTCAGAAGAGTGATCTTCTATCAAGCCAGAGCTGCAAACCTACAACAACAACAACAACCAAGTTGAAAAAGAAAAGTATCCAAGACCAATAGTTGAAAGCTGAATTTCAGTTTATTAACAACTACATCTGAAGGAAGAATAAACACTGGTACTGTCCCTTTGTTACCTTGAAGCAGCAAAGAGGAATAAAAGATTTGCTCCAATAATCAGCCTTTGGATAGGAAACATAGGGAGGGCTATGTTTCCATGGAAGGACTTTCCGCTCAAAGGAGACAACACCCACAGGCATACAGGAGCATATCCTCTCAAAATAATGGATTATGCATTTTATTTTGTTCTCCTGCGGTTCACCATAGCTCTCATAGAGACTCCTGAAAACAAATGAACTTGAACTGAACCTACTCTCATGATTCAACAAGAAAGATTCAGGTTAAACAAAAAATGTCTAACATAATTACCCACATCTACTGTGATAGCTTCCAATGACGACAAAATAGCAATATTATGGTCAACTGCCCGGATAATAATCCTTCTTCTTTTTCTAGTTTTTTTAGGATCATGTGGTTCAGGCTTTTGAGCTCTTTTTTCTCTAGCTATCATCTTCACTTTATAAATTTTATGACTTTGACTGCCCCAGCTGTGGCAATTAAGTGCAGAATCTAATTTAAATGTTTTCACATTCAAGGCTACTAACAATTACGACAGAAATTCGTTGGACTGGGTGGTCAATATTTTCAAGTCTTCCAATTATCATCAGGGAAGGTAACTTGAGATAATAAGAGTATTTTTTACCCTACCAATGGGCCAACTGATTTTTGGTTGGTAGGCAACCTTCATATCATTCGCCCAATAATCTAGAACTCTCATTAAAACCCAAAAGGTAATTAAACATACGCATACACACAAAGAGGAAGAGGACAGCCTCTTTTAAAAAATATTGTGCCTAGAAAGAGCCCTTCTAAACTTTTAATCTGACCTGCCAACAACGATACTACATAAAACAACACTTTTTTGCAACATACCACATTTATTCTTGAACTTATCCTCTTACATATAGGAGACATTCGAAATATCACATAAATTAGCAGTTAGTTACATACGCAAACAAATGATCAAAGTTGATTGTTGGAAGATGTTTGGGACCTCTATTAGCAATTGGAAACAAACAAAAGAAGGAGCATGCGAGAAGAGCACCGATCAATTCCTGAAACCAACAAAGATTTCATCATAAAAAAGAAGGCTAAAATGATATGCAGGCCCAAAATGAATGCGACTGTATAACTACTTCAGCAGAATATACGAGACACCATTTATACAAATAAGTAGTCCAATATCTTGTACTCTACTTACAAAAAAATCATCCTATATTCACAATACAAGGTAAAACAGTAGCTTTGTCAGCACATTTTTTCAGTAACAGAAGCCAAAACATACCCGAGATATCACCATAGTCTGGTGTGGTGTTCACAACGAAATGTGGACTGGAGATAGAACATTTCTTTGGTGGTAACTGGTAAGTACCAAGTACAATGGATATTATAGATGAGTATTGCTTCCTATTCTAAACTTTGATTTGCGACAATCCACAAGTAGCCTACTATATACATTTCAAAAGATGGAGCCTGTAAAACAAGTAGCTTTAAGAAGCCCAAGTATAAAGCCTTGCTATTGTGCAGGCCTAATATAATGGTCATTTTTGCGCATGCTATGGTTTTGCCAAAGTTATTGTCCTCATTTATTCAATTCTTCTTTCAAATTTAGGAACAACCAATCAATCCAATATCATAAGTAGTAATGAAATAAAATAGAAAAGGTGCATCTGTTTGGGAACAACTGAAAATTGGAACAGTCAAGAGAAGATTAGCATGATCCCTAAGCAAGCATGGCACAGATATCGGTATAGTAGTTTAATGGTGCAAGCACATAAAATGTATAGCAAGCCTTACATATAGTAATTAAATCGAAACCAAGGCATATACCTGGCTGAGGAACACTATCCCTGCCTCTTGGGACTCTAAAATGCGAAGACCAGTTTTGATTCCTTCTATTCTTCCTCCATTACCATCAGCATCCTTGTAGTGAGCTTCTAACAAAGATGGCAATTGCAATAGCAAATTCGCCATTACTGGGACTACTTCTCCAAACCATTTCGCCGCCTCGGCACGGGACATCAACTGGACAAATTTTACACGAGTATTCTTACGCTTAAAAATTATGGACTAAATCAATTTTTGTTCAAATCTAACTTCTAGTTGTACATTCTTAAAACCATTGTCATAATTTTTACAGCACACCGAGTGTCTCGATGAGGGAATGACAATAAGAGAAGTAGAAAAATAAAAATTTTGACAGAAGTTTTAAAAAAATCATATAAAATACGCTAAAGACACTAATTTTGACCGAAGTTTTTTCTTTTTTACATTTATAATTTTCGATTCCTCTCGTGAATACAAACATTAATCCAAAAAAAATGATCACAAACTAATAAAAATTAGTAAGGAAAAACAAAATTTGGCAAAAAGACCATCAAATATAGCCGAAAGGGCACCTAAAATGGAAAATGCCAACAAGTGCTGTATGAAGCACTGAAAAAAATTCCACATTCACAATTGATAATTCCTTTCAAAAAGGAATGGCTGTACGTGGTCGAGATTGAGTTTTACTCGAACTCAATTCGAGATTGAGTTTTACTTAAATTGTTCACCAAATCAACTTTTACTCAAATTTTTTAATGCTTGTTTGCTTTTTACAATTTTCTACTATGCGGTACTAAATTCTTGAGTGCATGTATAACAAGAAAGTTTAGTACGAAAATTAGTTTCTTTCATCAAACATAGTAAGCAAGTAGTAGTAGAAGTAGTAGCTAGTAAAAGACGAGAGGATGGGGGGAGGAAGGAGAAATACGTCGTCGAAGAAGAGGGAGTAACCGTGGGCGGCGGAGGAGGCGAGGCGATCTTCGGAGGAGAGGGATTGCCTGAGGTCGGAAATGGCGAGGAAAAAGACCTCGCCAGAGTCAACTCTGCTGTGGTTGGGTCCACTTGACAATGCTTTCAGAGCTTCCACAACTTGTGATGGCCAGAAGAGTGAAGACGAACGGGCTACCACTGGCAGGTACGCTAGTATCGACCTCAACTCTTCCCCAACTTCCATATCTCTCTCTATCTGCAGGTGCGCAGGGACTATGATGCGGAGATCGCGTCGTATTTGCATCTACCTTCCAACAAAGACGACCGGTGATGGTTCGTTTGTTGCCATCACCCGAATCTCGGCGGTGATGGCTTCATGGAAAACACTCGATTACCATACGGCTTCAGAAAACGGAGAGAGAGATCTGTTTGACTTCGATGGGGAGAAATCCCCTTTCCCCAATTTTGGAACTTGAGTTTTGTTTTCTCTGGAACAGACGAAATGGGAAGAAGAAAGAGAGATGAGGCAATTATTTGGTGTACCCAATATTCACACCAATCGGTGTTCCCAACGGCATAATCAACGGATCCAACAAAAAAAAAAAAAAAAAGGTCGAGGGTTGAAAAATTAGATGGGAACATGGGTTAAAAAAATTAGTAGATCACAACGGGAATGAAAACAACGTAGATAGTTGAATTGGAGTTGAAAAAGTAATTAAAAGTGAGGTGGTGGAAAAATTAGTTAAATTTGAAACTGTTTGGTTGAAGTCTAGGTTTTGTTTTAACACCAAAAACCACTTTTTGGTGCCAAAATATGGCAAATGACTAGCAATTTTGAAACTAGCATTGGATTTGCTCTTACACGCACTTGACTAATTCCTGGTCAATTCAAAATGCAAACACACTAACAGTGCACAACCACCTGTTATGGAGTAGTATCAGATTTTCTGTTGATTTTTCTTAAATTTTTTTTAAAAAATGTAGGTAACTTGATGATCAAATCAACTAATTTTGTTTTGCGTTACTTAAAGTGCATTTTCGTAATTCCTTTATTGAAGAAGGATAGCGTGATCTGTTTACTAATTTTCGTATATTTGACTTGATTTTTTATGAGACTAAAGTTAGGATGTAGTTCCAAACAATAAACAGTTCTGTTATGTTATATTTTTTAACTTGGGACAAGACCCAAAGGGGAAGCACAACCACCTTGTGTCTTAGAGCACAAAAGGGTCTGTTCACCTGGACCGTATGTTGGTGGTGGTGCTTTCCATAACCCCAAGGTTAAGGCTTCAAATTTCGGTAGAGGAGGAGGAGGAGGAAGAGGAGGAAAGTTTTGAAAGAAAACTACGTTTGCTATTAGCAAAAAGAGGGCAAAGCATTTCACTAAACATAAAGAGGAGTAGACCAAAATTGTGCCACCATCTATGTTCAAGGCTCACATAAGTCTTCCGTGAAGCAAAAATGCACAATCCATATCTCTAGGCAAACTTGGAGCATTTTATGAAAAAAGTTTGCTAATCTGCAGTTGGCTGGGACATTTATGCCGAGGGATAAAACCTTTAAACCCTAAACCCTAAATTACGAAAAAATATAGCGTAGGAAATACACTTCAAAACTACAATCATTTTAGGAAGTAAAAAAAACATGGGCCAAGTCTACCATAAGTATGAGAAATGGGATGGTATTAGAATAAGAAATGGGATATAGTGTATAACCATCTAATTCCTTTATTAGTGTAGACACCCCAATTTTAATCCCCTTTCGTATCCCCGATGATGAAAGAAATGGTCAGTGGTACCTTGGAACAGCTTGGAAAGGCTACTGAGAACTTCAGAATCTTTGGGCAGAAATACCCCTAGCCGTACGGTTCACAATTCAAGCCATACGGTTCACTATTCCAAAATCGTGCGGTTCACATTTCTATAATCAAACCGTGCGGTCTACTCATTTCAACCGTACGGCTAAGCACTTCAACCGTACGGTTAAACTCAAGAAAATATTCGTTTTGCCAACAAGAGCATCTCATCATGAAATGGCAGGGAATCGTACTCATTTTTATTCCTTTCTTCGGCTATAAGAGCACTCCTCCGTTTCCATTTCAACACACAGAAAAATCTCCCCTACTCCGACGTTATGCCGGAAAACTCTCTGATCAACTTTCCCGTCTGAAATTCTGTCCAAACCCCCCTATAAACCTCAAGCCTATCCTATTTCATTCGTTTAGAACCCCCCAGTGATCCACCCGTACGTATCAAATCCGTTTTGAATCCATTCTCCAGGAGTTCAAGCCTAAAGTTTCTAAAATTGTCGGCCATTCGAAAATTTCCAGTAAGGTACAACTATACTTCTAAAACCGGGTTCAAAAGCCTAGGTTCTTCGAGGGGATCCTCCCGGGTCTAGGGTGACTTCAATAGTCATTTCTAGGCTCGGATGGTTGAAAGTTTCGTAAAAATCAGATTTTTCAAACAAAAATAATTTTCTGTTCGAAAAACAAAACTTCGAAAAATTTTCCAAAAAGTGAATCGTACGGTTCACTTAAGTGAACCGCACGGCCCACTTATACAAGCCGTACGGCTAACCTAAGCAATACGAAATTTTCCCCTGTCTTCCTCTGTTCGTACCCTGTTTCTCTGGTTTCTTTGCAACTGTTTTTGCTTATTACACCCTTCCCCCTTTATTATTCTGTTATTATCATTTAGTCCTTTTGCTTAATTTTATTTCCGTTATGGTTCTATTCAATTTCTTTATTTGCTTGTTTATTTGCCAAAGTTTTCAATAAAATATTTTCTAAAATCCCATAAAAATTTAGTAGAGACCGGGAATTTCCCGGGCGAGCGGGGTGCTTTTCAACAAAAACCTTCCCTGTTCGTAACCTGGCTTCCGAATCCAAGAATCTTTTTCGCAAATCAAATCCTTTTCCAAAACGGCACGAGAGTCATTTATTTTTCGAAACGGTTTCTCGGGTACCAAAATCATTTTTCTAAAATAAATCCCGGGTGGCGACTCACATTTTTCTTTTCACTCTTTTCCAAATTCCAAAAGGCATCCGTAGAGCCATCGTGGATCCGACCGTCCACAATTAGTTTCACAAGAAAGAGAAGAATAAGAAGGAAGAAGGAATGGGTCTCCCACAGTACTGGAAAACCATCTAATTGTCTCACCGTAGCTTCTGTTTGGGTCTCCCACAGTACTGGAAAACGCCACTCTGTTATGAAATGAAAAGGAGAACAAGAAAACAGAGGCAATGCTGATTTAAAGTTCAATGGCTGCCACTACCATAATGTTTTCTGCGTTTGCAGCCTTCACAATGAGATATTTCTGGGGAGCCAAAAGCAATATACACACCCATGGAGAATTGGTAAAAGATCTCAATTTTCAATTCTATCATCTCATGCCAGAGTTGCATAATGATAACTGATCAAAATTAGCTTGATGTAGTAGCTACACATTTCCCGATATCTTACATGTAAGATGAAATACCAAACATCACTTGATCTGCGGAGGAACAACACCACGTAAACACAGCATGACAGCAGTGCTAGAAACTCTCATTTTCTGATCCCTTGCTTGTAGGTACATGTAGTACGTGGAAACTTTACAATTCTAGTGCTGTTCAATGTTGACGGAAACTGTAGGAATAAGTTCTTCACTCTTCTCAATAGTATTTAAACTAGGTGGCTTGGTTGCTCCGTAATAAAAGAATGCCATTATTTTTGACAACTCATCCGCCGTACGAATTGCTGAATAACAGAAAAAGTTGAGAATAATTCAAATTGTGATTAAAGATTGAGGTAAACAATCAAGAGATACTATCTGACAGAAAAATAACCTTTCTCCCGGTACAAGATCTTTCCAGCTTTAGTGAATATAAGTTCTGGGAATACAGAGACTTGTAGAGCAGAGACCAAATCAAGCTCCACAACCGCATCTATTGCAACACACTGTTTGATTTTCGCAGATAAGGAAAATTATTCAAATGGGATGTGGACGTGAAAATCATAAATGGCTGTACTTACTCGTGGGGATGGTAGCCTGCAGTTCCATATGATGTGTATAGCTTTCTCCAATTCATCCTGCACCTTCTCGTTTTCCTTTGGTCTGCAAAGATCATTATTACAATTTGCAAAAAGTAATACACGAAAGTAAACTATTACTATCTAATATGCATACATGAAACAATCTACTATCAGAAAACCTTCAAATATCAGTATGAATATCTAATAACTCCCAAATTCACCATGGAAAATCAACATTGAGAAACATCGCTAGTAAATTAACCCTAGGGCTTAGTTGCTAAGCGGCTTTCAGTGCAGGTGAACCGAACTCGTATGGCCAAGCTTAGCCTTGAGAGAATCAGTTGTTGCTATAACAGTTCTCAGATGAACCTTCCAATGGTCAAATTACCTAACAGACGATAAATTGCGGCAGACCTTTTTGTATGAGTTGCCCTAATTTAGTCCGTTATTGGTTTGGCACAAGCATTCAATGCTTCTGACATAGCCATCCACCAATATCAGTCATCAACATTCTTTATATTAGAGGTTGTCTCATGTAAACCCTTCATAGCTACTACACCAACATTCTGCAGCTAATTAAGAAGCCAAATACACATTTCGAGGGAAGTTGCTTCCTATTGACAAGGATTGTCCACAAATAAGAAGTAGCATGAAAGTTATTGAGCATTTCCATGACAAATTGTGTGCCATAATATAACTCAAGCATGATTTTCAAGAGTTGTCTTGCCATATAGCTAGCTGAAGATCACATCAAATGCATAGAATTATCAATTCTACAAGACCTCAGCTTTTGACTATCCCAACTGGTGGAATTCACTCTAACAGAATGCGCTCTAACAGAATGCACTGGTACACACATAGAATGGCGTTACTTTAGTGGCAGTGGTTGATTATGCACACACTGTGGTGGTTAAATAGTTTTTATGTTCCGACGACGACGAAATATCAAACCGTTATGGGTTGTAAACCAAGGGGTGTTTTGGTTGTGCCTACAGTGATGTTCGTTGAGGCCCATAGTGCTTGGTTTTGGACCTTTGGTACAGCTGAAGTGTTCTAGGGTTACGCAAAGTTGTGTTGGTCGCCAAATATGGCCCACATTCCTTGTGTACATCCAATGTCTAAAAGAAGGGGTGCATTGATATGCAACCTTTCGGAGGTTTGTAGTGTGGTCTGGCCCTTATTTTGATAATGTAATCCCGATGATTTTAGTGGAGAAAATGAGAGCTAATGTTAAAGCAAATCTGCTGGTTCTGGAAGATTAAGGTGAGAACCTCCATGATTTTGTAATTAGCCAAAATCGGTAATCCTACTGGTACAGAAAAAAATGTACAGAAAATGTACAAATCGCTCTCGGGGACCCACTTTTGGGTCCCACACGAGTGATCCAAACCGTTCATTATTCTTAGAACATTTTTCCGAGGGCCTCCACAAAATTTCAGCTCAATCGGACGGTTAGAAGTGCTTGAACCAAAATCACACAATTTGAAACGGTTTCAAACGGTGTGATTTTGGTTCAAGCACTTCTAACCGTCCGATTGAGATGAAATTTTGTGGAGCCCCTCGGAAAAATGTTCTAAGAATAATGAACGGTTCGGATCACTCGTGTGGGACCCAAAAGTGGGTCCCCGAGAGCGATTTGTACATTTTCTGTACATTTTTTTCTGTACCTGTAGCAGGATCCAGCCAAAATAGGAGAATTCATAAGAAGATACACAAACAAAATTGAGTACTTAGGATGGGGGAGAAAGGCAGAGCACTGCAGTAACTATTATCACTTCAGAAGATCATGTTGCTGCCACACTAATGTAGGGGACTAGGGGCTACAACTGGAGTGATACTAAAAACCAGACAAGGGTACAAAGCAAAACATGAAGGAACACTACAAAATATTGCTGGACAACTTAGTGTTTTACATAAAGAAAAAAACTGAGGTTTGCTTAATCAGTTAAAAATTCAGTAATAAGATGCTGAACCAAAAAAGGAAAAATAAGTGGGACAAAGAAATGAAGTAAAAAAAGAAAAGCAAGCACAAAAGGAAAACTGAAAACTAACCTTTTATAACGATTATGTACTAGGAGAATCAGCGGACTGATATCCTTGAACACAGTCTCCTCCCATTCTTTGGTGGTGATGTCTTTGATTGGACGAATGTAATCATCATCTCTCCAAACAATTTCATTTTCACTATCATCATTCTCATCGTCGTCCTTTTTGACATTCTTAATACTAATCTTGTTGAAGAATTGATCCAATTTGAATCCGTGGCCATCAGCATCTTCAGGCCAATCAGGATCCTCTTCATCCACAACAAGTGGGTAATCATCCAAAAGCTTTTGGATCTTTTTCCTCCTCTCGACGGGGTCCTCCTCCACTTTAACATCTGGGTTCCTATCAATCACTTCTAGAATCTTTCTCCTCCACTCTTCCCTCTCTTCCTCGTCCATAAGAAAAGGTTCATCATCCTCCCCATCACTCTCACTAGATGCTTTTCCTTCCCTTTCCTCCTCATCATCAGGACTGAGTTTTCCAGATACTCTAGAAGCTCTTAATTTGCTTAATCTAAAAACACTAGCCTGCCTTTGACAAACCACAGTTAAATTCCATAAGAAATACATGTCAGGGATCCCAGTGTATTATCAAGACTGCTGAGCGGTGTTTAGGTTGTAAAAAAAGAGTGCAGAAGCAGAAGAGTACTAGAAATACATGGAAGTGCATTGAAATGGTGAAATGGTTTTTGCATTAACATTGGTGTATTATTGGAATTCGGAACCATGCCTAAAGCAAATTAGATTGTTCTGATACTTACGGTTGGTGGTGGCCAGAGCCATGTTGCAATGATGAAAGCAACAAATGGAAAACCAATCAGCACTCAAAGACTCGAGACAAGGCAACATGTAATGGAGCCACAGATGATGCAGGGGGAAAAGAGGAAAAGAGGGTTGTAGAAGCAAGAGGTTAATCAGCTAATGTTAAACTGAATTTGGGTAGTGGTGAGCTCGCTTTCTCGGGTTTTGACATGATTTCTAGATCAGTGGAAACTGACTGCAAAGGTGCGTGTCGTTTTACTTGGGATTTTTTGTCAATTGGTTTCCCCTTCCCACATAAAAAAACGAGTAATTGTGATGCGATTCATGTGGTTGACTGATTAATTAAGATATAATTGACATTTCAACTTTAAAGTCTTACTTGCATCGGTTTGACCTGCTCAAACTTGGTAAATAATAGGTCAACCTTTGAATGTTCAACTTCTATCAAGCCAACGGAACAACAATATTTTGGTCCAAATATAGTCATAGATTCAGTTGAATAAAATCCAACTGACTAGGAGAAAGAAAAAAACACATACAAGGAGCTAGGCCACATGCTCAAATGGGGGAAAAGTCAACAAATGGTGGAAAATTCAGTGACATAGCATACTAAGGTGTGCTTACCATGATTGTATTTTGTCCTAGTTCTGAAGGTTTGTCAAGATATTGTATGGGTGTGCTTAACTTCCTGACTGCCATACTAGTTGATACCCGCTTTCTATAAACAACTTTGTCCCATCTTCTGCGTCCATTTACAACGTCAAAGCTTCCCTTTTCGCAGATGATTGTTGTTGGCACTTTAAGAACAAGTGCCATAACCTGCACTGATGTGGACAGAGCATTTAAACAATAAACTTAAAGCAATGCCTAATAAATCTACCCTGTAGAAGACTAACACAACATGTCCACATAACAGTCTACTGTTAGGCTCCACTTTTGTGGTTGTCTTTGCAAAGCCGCTATATAAACCAATCCATATATGCACATGAAAGCAATGTTTTATCTAGACCCCTCCATTGAAAAAGAGAAAAAAAGACACTGAACCCTACTGGAAGATTTTTTTAGATGAAGCAATTGATTGCCAGCAATAAAAGTACAAAAGCCTTGTATAAGACACTAAACCTTTCCAACCTAGTATCTGTTTGCTAGTAGTAGTAAAGGCCATTCCCGAAGAATGATATTAAAAAATGGGAGAGAAATTAAACTTTACGCTTGCAGGTTTACATTCCCTTTCAAGAACAATAATATTTCCTTTTAAATATACGGGACAACCTCCAATTTCCTTCCAACTATGCCTTCCCATAGTATACACGGAAAAAAGAAACAAGAAACAAAAGAATAATAAGAAAACTAGGAATGAGAGAACAATATTTGAGAAACAGGGTGTGTGTTTTGTGTGTGTGTGTGTGTGAGAGAGAGAGAGAGAGAGACTAACCCTGAAAGTCACATAATCAATGAAGACATCTATACATTAAGAATCCCGAAAGAAAATCGCAAAGAAGAAATACAAACTGAACTCATTTGTGCCATGAAAGCGAAAAAGAAAACTATGAAGCTAATGGGTTGTTCAAACAGTAATAAGAGAGATCAATTAGCAAAGAGTAAGACAGATGGAACAAGAGAACTCACCACTGACGGACTTTCAATTTGTTAAAAACCCAATGTGCTCAAAAAATCGAATTTGTTGAGAGAGAGAGAGAGAGAGAGAGTCGAAGGAGAGCTTCCCTATCAGATGTAGACAGCCGGCTCATTAACTGTTCAGGGCATTTTTTTATTACTTTATCAAATGAAATGAGTCTTTTTAAACTTTATTCCCAAACTACGTTAAAGCGTTATTGCACACGCTTTGGCATTGGTTAAGCGGTATTAAGCCAAAAAATTAAGTTAATCGTAATCAACCTCTATTTCCTATCACACTTCTAAAAAATGTGGTTCACAGACATGCTTAAAACATGTTTTATGTGAATAAGCTTAAAAGAAATATTTCAAATCATGCTTTTCGAAAATGTTTTTGTAAGCCAATGTTTTTTAAACACAAAACACGCTTTTAACTCTTTATCTTTTTTGTCCCAAAACCATGTTGTCCAAAGCTTATATTTTTTTAAAAGAAAGGCTTTGATGTTTATATTTCAGCATGTTTAACTTAAAGGCAACCTAGTGGAGGGGGAAAATGATGTTAATAAAACATGTTTGGTTTTTTTAAGAACCCAATACGTTTGAGTGTTTTGTTTTAAATAAAAAAAACGTAATAAGTTATTACTTTTCCAAAAGTGATGTTATTAAATATAACCATCACTCTTCAATTTTTCCATAGGAAACCTGCACACTTATCAAATAAAGTTTCACCAGTGCATTTCTTTTCAGAACACATAAACAAGAGGAATAAATGCTAGTTTCATATGTAAAAATTGCATGCCATAACAGCAATTCAGTCAGCAACCTTGTATATGGAGCTAAGCTACCAATGCAATACATTTGTTCCAGATTTCATTTATGTTTGCTTTTCTTTTCTTTCTTTAGGTACCGGGAACATATCATGTGGACAGACAAAGCACTTACATACAGAACTTTTAAAAGAATGTTCCCATCGTAAGTTTTTTACTCCAAACTTTTCAATTGGAAGTCCTCATCTTTGTTCTTTGTATATGAGATAAAAGAATGTTGCTCTCACGAGTCAGATTGAACCATTACCGTCCTCCCGCTCTTCTCTTTCCTAACAGATCAGTTAATAAACCAAAATGCTCACATAAATAAATTACCAATGAAATTATGAAATTACATAAACCTAAAGTTACTTGTCAACCTCAGACACATAAATTAATGTCAATTCTCAAAGAAAACTGCATTTCAAGCATAGAGCTGCTCTCATATGGTCATAACCACTCCCAGGATCTTCTAAGGTACTTTTACAAAATCTTTTTACCAGCTACAAACTCAATTCTCATTGTGAAACTAAACATTTACAACATCTTTCTGAAGGGAAAACTATCTATAGGTCATTTGATTTTTCCGAAGAAGGTCGACAAATATTTACTTCTCAAAAAGAATATGAGTGCATACTAACTGATGTTTTCCACAATTTTAGCGCCCAATTTAATAGTCTGAAAACAAAAGACTACAAAATTACCACACACACACTTCCAAGTGGATTGAGCTACTCATACAAAGGATTATCACAGTTACTGGTCCTAATTTATAAACGCCTCACTTAAGCCAATATCTTTGTCGTTCAAATATAAAATTTCAAACTTCAAAAAAATCTTTAAGTTGTTCACCAATAAAAAAAAGGACACGAAAATTAGGGGATGTACAAACAGAAATATACATATAGGTATAATGTACGTATACACGCAAACACTACAGAGGGCGAGAGGACAGGTCGAGAGAGAGATACCTGAAATAGAAACGGACTGTCGGCAATTGATCGGAGCAGCGCCACCGGCGTTCGGTCGGTCCCCGGAGTGACGAGCACACAGGCGTCGGGCAGAGTGAAGGTCGAGTAAAACCCCGTGGAAAACCCCTAGCGGCTCGTTTGGCTGGGGGGTTAATGGGCGGTCCGACAATCTTCGAATTGTTTGGGAACAAAAGGAGGGGTGTTATTTATCTGGAATTGGGATGGAGCCGCATTGCGGGTTTTAATGCGGCATCTGAACCGTTGATTGCGTAATTAATGGTTCGAATTTCATCTTAGCGCTTGTATGATCCGAGTCGTCAATTTCTGAGATGAATTCCAAACCATTGATTACCGAGATTAACGGCTCAGATGCTACATTACAGGGTTATAGTTCGGCTCCGCACTATAGGATTCCCAGATCCTAATTATCACTCAGAACTAAATATTACCCTTTATCCCTTGAGAAAATTACCGTGGTACCCCAATTAATCCCCCTTCCCCACCCCCCAATACCTCAATACCCCATCCCCTTCCCCCCACTACTGTGTAATCACGGGCATTTTTTTGGATTTTGCAATTTCCTTCGAATCATCAAAAAATAAAATACATTCATTCATAATTTTTTATTTTTCATCAAATTAAACTACTTATAGAGATCTTTAATTCGATGTAAATTTTTTTAAAAAAATTGTGTACAAAAGTATACCCATGCAATTACCAAATCTAATATCTTAATTAGATACTGATGAACACATTTTAGACCACTTACACAATTTTTTTAAATTTTTGTTAATTAAATTTTTTTAAATTAGATATTGCCGCACTAAAACCCGCAATGCGGCTCCATCCCAATTCCGGATAAATAACACCCCTCTTTTTGTTCCCAAACAATTCGAAGATTGTCGGACAGCCCATTAACCCCCCAGCCAAACGAGCCGCTAGGGTTCCACGGGGTTTTACTCAACCTCCACTCTGCCGACGCCTGTGTGCTCGTCACTCCGGGGACCGACCGAATGCCGGTGGCGAGGCTCCGATCAACTGCCGACAGTCCGTTTCTATCTCAGGTATCTCTCTCGACCGGTCCTCTCGCCCTCTGTAGTGTTTGCGTGTATACGTACATTATACCTATATGTATATTTCTGTTTGTACATCCCCTAATTTTCGTGTCCTTTTTTTTATTGGTGAACAACTTAAAGATTTTTTTGAAGTTTGAAATTTTATATTTGAACGACAAAGATATTGGCTTAAGTGAGGCGTTTAGAAATTAGGACCAGTAACTGTGATAATCCTTTGTATGAGTAGCTCAATCCACTTGGAAGTGTGTGTGGTAATTTTGTAGTCTTTTGTTTTCAGACTATTAAATTGGGCGCTAAAATTGTGGAAAACATCAGTTAGTATGCACTCGTATTCTTCTTGAGAAGTAAATATTTGTCGACCTTCTTCGAAAAAATCAAATGACCTATAGATAGTTTTCCCTTCAGAAAGATGTTGTAGATGTTTAGTTTCACAACGAGAATTGAGTTTGTAGCTAGTAAAAAGATTTTGTAAAAGTAAAAGTACCTTAGAAGATCGAGGGAGTGGTTATGGCTATATGGGAGCAGCTCTATGCTTGGAATGCAGTTTTCTTTGAGAATTGACATTAATTTATGTGTCTGAGGTTGACAAGTAACTTCAGGTTTATGTAATTTCATTGGTAATTTATTTATGTGAGCATTTTGGTTTATTAACTGATCTGTTAGGAAAGAGAAGAGCGGGAGGACAGTAATGGTTCAATCTGACTCGTGAGAGGAGCATTCTTTTATCTCATATACAAAGAACAAAGATGAGGACTTCCAATTGAAAAGTTTGGAGTAAAAAACTTACGATGGGAACATTCTTTTAAAAGTTCTGTATTTAAGTGCTTTGTCTGTCCACATGATATGTTCCCGGTACCTAAAGAAAGAAAAGAAAAGCAAACATAAATGAAATCTGGAACAAATGTATTTCACCTTTATGCAGTAAAAACCATATGCTAGGAGAAGACAGAACATCGATATGAGGTCCGGTTAGAGAGTTATAGGGTAGGACACGCCAACATGTGGAACTAGGCATTGCATTGGTAGCTTAGCTCCATATACAAGGTTGTTGAGTGAATTGTTGTTATGGCATGCAATTTTTACATATGAAACTAGCATTTATTCCTCTTGTTTATGTGTTCTGAAAAGAAATGCACTGGTGAAACTTTATTTGATAAGTGTGCAGGTTTCCTATCGAAACACTGAAGAGTGATGGCTATATTTAATAACATCACTTTTGGAAAAGTAATAACTTATTACGTTTTTTTTATTTAAAAAAAAACACTCAAACGTATTGGGTTCTTAAAAAAACCAAACATGTTTTATTAACATCATTTTCCCCCTCCATTAGGTTGCCTTTAAGTTAAACATGCTGAAATATAAACATCAAAGCCTTTCTTTTAAAAAAATATAAGCTTTGGACAACATGGAGGGATGGCAACAGGGCGGATTGGGTATAACCCGAACCGAACCGAACGGAACGCCCATACCACTGCCCCAAATCTGCCCCGAAAAGCGAACGGGTTAGGAAAGTGTGTTCCATGGCTGAACCGAACGGGGTTCAGGGCAAACCCGAACCGAATGGGTACCCGGTTTTCTTCTAGATCAGATTATATATGACCTCTTGCACTATTTGTATACTATTTTCTGCTTAACTAAACAACGAAAACTTCATAAACCTTTCCTCAGCTCCTAGATCTGTATTCACCCAGAAAAATGACATCCAAAATATGACCCACAAAGAAAAAATCAGTCATTTTAGGAATTCATTCAAAGCAGGACGTGAACCGAGGAAACACCAAGCCGTCGATCTATGGGAGTAGAGTCAAGAGACACACATCGTACATGGAGAGAGAACTGAAGAGAGAGAGAGACTTACCGTGATAGAAGAAGAAATCACCGTCGATCTTTCCGGTGAAGAAGAAATCGCCGTCGTTCTCTGATCTCTCGGCCTCTCAGGCTCTCAGAAAATGAAAGACAAAATGTGATAGAAACCCCAGCTGCAAAATCTTAGGTATATATATAAAGGGGGTAAAGTGTAATTTTCAAATATACATAAAGGGGGTTTATGTAATATGTATATATATAAGGAGTCCTATGTAATTAATAGAAGTTCGGTTCAGTTCGGTTCGGGTACCGGTTCGGTTCGGTTCGGTTTACAGGTGAACCCAAAACTGAACCGAACCCGTTCGGTTTCCCATCCATCAAACCCACACCCGCACCCACGGGGAAAAAATCGGTTACAGTTCGGGAAAAAAAAACCGGTTTCAGTTCAGTTACCCGTCGGTTCGGCCGATATTGTCATCCTAGAAAGAAAGAACAGAAAGATGAAAGAAAGCGCAAGTACAATGTCAAATGGAATGACAACGTATAATTATCTTCCTTTTTTCGTTGGACTGTTGTATCCTAGCTTGTAAAAAAAGATGATGATACTCTTGTTGTACCAGTTCGCCAAATTATGTCAGTATGTGTTTTCGGTCAAGGAAAAAGAAAACACTTGTTGCGGGAAAACTTAGCACACTCAAAATTTTGAAGTATCATACCCAAGTTGTTGATAAAAAGGTGTCCACATCCAGAAAACATGTTACAAAATTTTGAATCTTCTTAAATCAAGCTGTCAAAATCTTTAGTTTAGGATTATCTTCTTTGTTTTAGAATAAATGCAAAAACTGACACAGGAGTTTGATGAAATTCAAAAGTCAGTTGATGACATGAACCTACTAACACTAAGATAAATGGATTATTTTTGCTGCAGTTTCATAAGGTTAATCGTAAATTGATTCATGTACATCTCAGACTAGTTTAGTGATACATCCAGTGTTCTTGCTTTACACACTTCTTCACAAGCAAAAGAAAGGAAGACTAGGAATAATAAGCTAAAATCGATGAGCAAATTGATAGAACTTTGAATTGAAAATTCATTGAAATGATTCAGCTGGGAAAGATGCAAGTACAAGTATGGTACAGGTGCAGGTACAGAGTACGATATCCGTAACACAAAATAACTTTGCAAGTTTGTATTGTACAAAACTTCCATCACCAGAGTATTTACATCCTGTGACAATCTCAAACCCGGCAAAGCAACATTTCCATTCCTCCCAGAAATAAGACCATTTCCATCCCTACCAGAATCAAAAAACAGACTCCACCCCTCCCAATCTTCTTCTTAATCTTCTTCGTCATCCTCATTGTAATCTTCTTCTTCTTCTTCTTCTTCTTCTTCTTCTTCTTCTTCTTCTTCTTCTGCTTCTGCTTCTTCCATGTCATCGTTTTCAACGATAAAGCCTCCAAGGTTATCATCATCTTCCTCTTCCTCATCTTCTTCATTTAAATCGACAGTTTTCTTTTGGACAGAATGCTCTTTAATTCCTATGTCCTTAATAGGTTTGTCGCGCTCTTTCGATCTAGTAGAGTATTTTGGCTTCTGCACCTTTCTTACTTCTGCAATTACTTCCTTGTCATCTTCACTCTCCCCTGTCCACTCGTCATCATCGTTGCCTTCATCTTTCTTCCTTTTTCTTCTTAAACCTTTCTTACCTTTCTTGTCAGAAACTTCATCTTCGTCGCTGTCTTCATTAGGTTCCTCGAGGAACCAGTTCCAAGTCTTCATGTGACGGATCATTTGTTTGGGGTAGTAATTGAACTCTTGCCCCATTACAAGAAAACCAAACTCTGCAATTCCAAAACAGCTACTCTATGAAGAATTGCAACATCATCATGTGTGAAACTACATATGAAACTCCAGAGGATAAATATGAACTACAAACTTGCAGAATCAAAGATGCAAATATGCTAGACAACTCCATGGAGTAATTATAGCATAAATTGTGATAAATATGTGTTGTGAATTACAATAAATTTTTACGGAAGAGTGTAAAATAATTATATCACCAGATTGGAGCCTAAAAAAGAAGCCGGTGGCCAAAAAAAGGCAGGCAAATAGATGGGAACGTGAGTGGTGACTCCATTAAATGATCGCCACAAGCAATGCAAGAAGAAAAAGTCGGGGTTGGTGAACTTTATACATTTTCAAGGAGCAAAAGCCGGGAAGCAAACAGCAACACGCATTAGAGAGGAAGTTTTTCCCTAATAAACAGTAACATAAAAGCTGAAATTTGCAACCTGAGGTTATAACTCAAGTTGCCTCTGTTGATATGAGCTAGTTGGCTAGTTCACAGTGGCTAATATTGTATACCAACAACAGGCGACTTGCAACAATTTGCAGACTATAAAAATTAAAAAGTAACAGTGCAAAACAGAAGAGGACATGAGTGGGGTTGCAAGTAAGGACCCAAAAGAAGAACATCACAACAGGGCACACAAAAGCAAAGCGCCATATAAACAATCAGTCATAACATTCATAACACAAACTATATACGATTGCCATTGCAGTTCACATAAACTGCCCACCTGTGGTTTGTTATACTATATACGCACAGATACCCCAACGGCTACGAATCAGCTGTTTAAGAGTAAACCATCTTGTGCAGTACTTTCAACCAAAAGGATAAAGCTTTCTCCCTTTCCCTAGGCTTCCTTTTCCTTCGAACAAAGTTTTTGTGCAAGCTGAACATTATCATGATCTAATTATCAAAACGGAACCTTGCTCCATATAGTCTAACAAATAAATCAGTAACTAAGAACGATAAACTTCTTGTTTTGCAATTTCAATATCACTGTTTTCGTACATAATGCACAACCATACAAATTAACAAGTGCATCATAGCTACGTCGTATTAGTGTATGCATCCACACACCAACTTAAATCAAGAAAGCACACACTATCATACAAAGATGAGCTACGTTACGTGCACAAAATATCACGGATGAGGACACCTATGAATACGTATTCCGAACTGTTCAATGCCCATGGGCCGTCACAATTTTGTGGGAACCATGTAAAAACAGGCGATTTTCATCTGTGTCCACCACTTCTGTGTGAACTATAATGGGTACATAAGCATTCAATTTATGAAGTCAGTTAAGAAGCAAACCTTTAACTGGGTCTACGCCTGTAACATCAAAAGAATCCAGCTCTAAATCCCCAACGCTTCTCAACCCAAATCTGCTCTGTAACCCCTCATCCAATTCAGTCTCTTCCCCAATCTCCCTCTCGTCTTCCCCTCCAAATTCCAATCTTCTCGCAGCAAACCAAATGGGTTTCCCCGCAGATACACAAAACATATCCCCGTCTTCAATTTCACCTCCTTCCCACCTCCTAAAAACCCTAATCTCATCACTCCCCCTGCTTTTTACCCAAATGGGATTCCTCCCAATTACTTTAAAATGAACCCTACCTTTGTTCTTTGGTTCGAATGAGACGTGTCGACGAGAAACCGTTCTGTCTTTTGAATCAAATCCTAATAATCCCCTTCCAAGCTCTGTCTTCGATCCTTTCTTCAACTGGGTTTTGAAACCGTTTTCCCCCTGGATTTCCATCGACCTGGACTGTGCTTTCAACGACTATAAAAGATCAAAAAAGTATCTCCCTTTCGTTCGTTTTTTCTACTGCTCATCAGTAATCATAGTGAAAAATGCGAGCTTTTTTTCATTTTACATGGGATGAAAATTGGGTGGGAAATGGGATTCTTCTCCACTGAGGTATCATCCACACTTAGCCCCGTTCCGCTAAAAAACAGTTTTGTTTTAACTAAAAAACTATCTTATTTCATTAACAAAAAACCATTTAGTTTTTTTGCAAAACTAAGCATACAAAAAACTAATTTAATGGAACAAGTTAGTGAAACAAGTTAGTTTTTTTGCAAAACTAAAAACCAAAAAACTAGTTAGTGGAACAAGTTAGTTTTTTTGCAAAACTAAAACATCCAAAAAAAACCAAGTTAGTGGAACACCCCCTTCTTATTCTTCTTTATTTCCATTTCGTCCCTAAATTATAAAAATCGTAAATTTATCCCATAAACTATTTTATTGCAACTCATTACGTCCAATCGTTAACGGCATCAACTTTTTTTTGGACGGAAAACGTTTGCGCGCATAGAGACATAGGGCCCACTTCAAAGTCCCATATGAGCAATTCAATTTGTCATTAATTTTAAAATATGTTTTCGAGTGACCTCGTAAAAAATCTACTCAATCAGATAACTCTATATACTTGAATCAATTGTGTGTTGTATACTAGTAGTATTTGTTTGGAGTAGCAGTATATTCCAATACGCTTGAGTTTTTCCGAAATCAATTGGTTTTGTGTGTATGACTTAGTATAGTACCTTCTTTTTTTGTCAATTTTTTTTTGTTAGTTTAAAATATCAGACTTTGTCAAATCGTCTTAAAGAATTAAATTAATAAAATAATTAAATACTAACTATTCGTGCTAAATTCAATCCCTACTTATCTTCTACTTTATGATATCATCATGAATTATCTTTTGATCCTAAAATTCCATGAAAGCCCAATATAGTCTTATTAATTAAGGATTTAATTAAATTGCAACTATCTTTCTCTATTTATTTACCTCAACCTACCATTTATCATAATCAAGGAGTACGATAAATTCACAACAAGATATGCTTAATTAGATCACAAATAAAAAGTAAATAGTCCATTTTTGTAAAATTAATGACCTGAAATTCTTTGGCGGCAACAATATAAAACTTAAATATGGTTGCTAAGTGTGATTACCATAATCGAAGTGCCAATTTCAATTTCAAAAAACAATTATAATAAGAGTTTTTACAATTAGATAAGGTATTTATGAAACTCTATACCAACAAAACAAACCTATTTTCCACCCAAAAGAAAAAAACAAAGCCATCCTCCCACAACAAGGATCGATCTCAATGAGTGCCCTTTCTTGGTTTATTTACTAGATGAAATGAAGATGACGGCTTATAAAAGGCCCAGTTACAGTCAACCTAACATGTTTCATTTACAGAGAGTCCATAGAGGACGGCAAAAGCACCATCTGCAGAATCAACTTCATTACACCGTAGAGGTTCAAAGTTTGATTTTTCAATCTCACCCTTACCAGTTTCCTCCTTGGATACTCCACCTCTTCACTTAACTCTTGAAGATGATTGAAGCTCTGACAAGTCCTTTGTAGTTGAATCTACCATCGCATTGCTGCTAGCGAGGATTGTGTTAATGGGGCTGAGTCATGGATGGGTGGGATTATAGGTTGAAGCGGGTTTATATATGGGTTCTAAAATTAGGTTTAGGTTTTAATTAGTTTTTATAAAAAAAATTATAAAAAAAAAAGGTAATGTTAGGTTTTTTTAAAATTTCAGGATGCAAACATAGGTATTCAAATAAATAGGATGAATACTTAATTATCATGAGGGTTTATGACCTTTATTTAATTTGCCCATTTAAAAAAGCATATAAATCAAAATTCACAAAGTTTAACAATTGAATTAATAAATAAATAAATAAAGCAGATTTTGACTAATTTTTTCTTTTCTGAATTTATTTTATAGTGTTTATCATAGTTTTCCAAAATTATTCTCGTCAAGCAAGAATTCAAAAAATGACCCAAAATGTAATATTTAAAAAATGTGAAGAAA
The DNA here is from genome assembly GCA_963854785.1 of Vaccinium vitis-idaea. Classification (NCBI taxonomy): domain Eukaryota; kingdom Viridiplantae; phylum Streptophyta; class Magnoliopsida; order Ericales; family Ericaceae; genus Vaccinium; species Vaccinium vitis-idaea. The sequence continues at coordinate 1,108,036 of OY978221.1, forward strand.
ACCATATTCAGTAATTTAATTGGATCTTTAGCTATATGTTAGTAGATCGGATGATTGTCGAAACAAGTCTAGAATAGGTTCATAGCGGAGGATCGGGGGATGTGTAGTGTAATATTGACCGTTGATCTTCGCAATTGATGGTTCTGATTCGCCTAATAGTGTATTCTTACCGGTAATAAGCATATAATCTTACCGATAAGAATATATAAACATATCTACAACATTAATTAGCGAAGTGAATAGTCACCGACCGTACAATAAAAAAGACACAAGTTATAGCCTTTGTAAAACCAAATACTCACGAAAAAATACAACAGACTGTGGTCAAGTTTGGCCAAAAAGTAAATTGCATCAAATTTTTAACATATTGATCCTTCTTGACGAGAGGAATCAGAAAATTATAAAACTATGATCAAAATTCAACATTTTTTTAATAAAGACAAAAATCAGTTTGGAGTATTTGTTTGCTTATTTTTGTCTTTATTTTAAATTTTTTAATTTGGCTCAGGAAGTTTTACTTTTCCAATTATTCTCGTTGATAAAAATATTTTGATGCGAAACAAACGAATGCGATTTTTTCGAATAAAAACAAAAAATAAATCACTTGACTTATTAGGCCAAACTTGGGCTATTAAGAATATTATTGTATTGTCTGTGTTTTGGTAGGAGTAGTGTTTTTTAGTTGGGTGGGGATCTAGCTAGAATTATCCTATTGTGTTTACTTATCACTTTTTATTTTTTTTTATTTTTTTATTTTTGCCTTAACTAGTATTACTTTTATTCAGCCCCATTCTTTCTAAAGACCCACATACCAATTTTTGTTAGGTTCACTCCCACTTTTACATATGTTTACTGGCGACGGTGACCATCATTTTCTTTCCATTCCAGTAGCATAAGGGCCGGGGAGTTTTCTAAAAGTGCTAAAAGAACACTGATTTTCTTTTTTTTAAAGGAAAACATAAACTTATATTGAGAACAAAATAACTACAATGGATTCAAATGTCCAGGAAATACAACAAAATAAAAAATCAAAATACATAAAAGATAAAATTAGACTTGGTGTTGAACCCATCGATCTGCTCATGAGAATGGGTGGAGAGTCCATGGATACGTAGAATGGTAAGCTTGTTCCCACCGTTGGATTATTAGACTTGCTACAGACGCCTTCACCGCTGCCGTCGAAAAGGCTCAAGAACCTGTCGCCAAACCGAGAGGATTCAAGAGCCAAAACCTAGATTTGGGCTTCGTGAGTTCAAAAAAGGATGGGGAGATGAACCATCTCACAATTATGGAGATAGGAAAGGCGGAGTAGAGAAGAAAATTGGGAGGCAAGAGGTGGCATGACCGCCATGGGGAAGGAGGGCTCTCTCTCTAAGGAGAGAAGTGACGGATTTGAAACAAGTCATTTTCTTTACATAGACAAATTATTGGTTAGCATTTTTAGCACGTTGAGCACTTTTGGGCAATTCCCCCTTAAAGCTCTTGGATATCCAAGCCAAGGGTTAGTCTAGTTGGTTTGTTGGATTTGCTCCCTGCTCAATTGACCATGATTCGATTCTTAAGGTTAGGTCACAATAAAGTAATTGTTTGTAAATCCCCTAGCTAGTCTCTTAAATGATCTGCCTTTAATTAGATTGGAAAGTGAATTAGTTGAGCAGCATGTAAGCTGACGCAGACACCCTTTACTGTCGGAATAGAAGGAACATTTTATCCAAATACTACTGAAACGATTTATAATTCAATGGAAATGGATTTTGAGATGCATGCATTTAGCTTTTCTATTCCCACCACATATTTTTTTGAATGTGTACCCAACATAGGTCCTGTTTCACTATCAGATTTTTCAGGAGTGCTATGGGTACACCAAATGGTGTCCATTAACCAAATGTACACCGTATAATCTATTTCCGGGTTCTACAATAATGATCGGAGCTGTTCAATATTTTTAAATTATTAATTTAAGAGTTCCTAAAAAAATCAACTCGTTTGGATAGGGTGTACATTCGGTGTACGCAAAGCTTTTTCGTAGATTTTTTGGTTGTTTGACTTTTCACAACTTTCCGGGCAAGTCATTCTCTTCACATGGAATTATCTCCTTCTCCACTGTAAAATTTTACTCCAACAGCTAACAAACGGCAAATTTTTTTTGTCAGGGTTCGACTCCTCTCTAAGATGGTATCAAGATTTACTTAGTGTGGCAGTGATTTGTTTCGGTCGCTAGGAGGCCGTGGCCCTATTTTAGGGTGGTTCCTTCTTTACGCTCTGTTTGATACCAAAGAAAATAAAATAAAATAAAAGAGAGGAAAAAAAAGGAAAAATTGAGGAAAGTTAATAGGGAATTTTTAATTGAAATATTTTAGTTTAGTTTTTTTCCCTATCCTTTTCCTCTCAACCCAAACTAAAGAAGAGGAAAATCTTTTACTTTAGGAAAAATTATCGAAATGGTCCATGTAGTTTCATTCGAGTCTCAATTTAGTCCCTCTAGTTTTAATTGCCCTCCAACGAACCCTGTAGTTTCAATTTTGGTCGAATTAGGTCCAATCGACAACGGACGTTTGTAAAGATGACGGAAATCCCAATTTGGGGTTTTTTTGAGGGGTAAAACTGACTTTTTGACCCTCATTTTTCTTCCCTAATTTGAAACCCTAACCCAAATCCTTTGCTTTGCAAGAAAAAAAAAACAAAAAACTTTCCCTTCTCCATCTCCTCACATAATCTCTCCCTCCTCTCCATCTCTTCACAGCTTCACCATCTCCATTATCACCGACAATGTCGACTTCCATCTCACCCACAAAACTCCACCAGAAATAAGCACCACTAAATTCCTCATAAGGTGTACAAATTTTTGACCCAACAGCCATTTCCCAAACCTAAAATACCATCTCAAATGACTACCACTCCTACCTACAGAACCAAAAGAAAAATAGACACGGTAAACCCATTAAAATTGAAAATCAATTCGTGTATCTCTGGTAATTTTAGTGGGTTTGGTTCGCCAAGCTTAATTGAAAAATCAACACCACGGATATCAAACCCAATTTTGATGGGTTTTGATTAATTCCCCAATTTTGGGAGAGGAGAGAGAATCCGGGTAAGGGGTGACTCGCCAGGACCCTCACAGCACCCAATAGGTTTTTTGTTTGATTTCCGACAATTTTCTTATCAACTTCCATGTCAAAATAACTGGTGGGTTTGGTAATGAAATTGGAACGACTATTGTTAAAAACAAGGATTAGGGTTAGTGTTTCAAATTAGGGAAGAAGAAAAATGAGGGTCAAAAAGTCAGTTTTGCCCCTCAAAAAACTCCCAAATTGGGATTTCCGTCATCTTTACAAATGTCCGTTATCGATTGGACCTAATTCGACCAAAATTAAAATTACAGGGTTTGTTGGAGTACAATTGAAACTAGATGAACTAAATCGAGACTCGAGTGAAATTACATAGACCATTTCGATAATTTTCTCTTTATTTTAATTTTAATTCCTTTCTTTTCCTAGGCATCAAACATTAAAAAAAGAAGAAGTGTGTTATCCCATAAAAAAAAACCTAGTTCCAATAAAGAGAGTCTTTCGCGTTGCAAATTATTGATGGAGATAGGAAATTAGGAAAAATCCCGAGGAAAAACGAATCTGAGCTCTTTCGCTTTAGAATCTTCCCTCCCCCTCCTCCTCTCTTTTCTAGGGTTTTTCTTCTCTTCTACCGCCAACTTAACAAATGAGCAACACCAACAAAGATCAGTTCGATATCTCCGACCTCGGCGCCTCCCTCCCTGCCGCCGCCGCCGGTAAATTCCTCCACTAACCTCCGTATATGTATTTAAACACATATATTCAATTTATAGTTCTAATCTCTTATGTCTTTTACCGTTTGTAGCTCTTAGTGCAGAGGATCGTGACGGTCTAGTTAATGCTCTAAAGGTCAGTTCTTTTGTCGACAGTATGTTTACCAATCGATTTTTTGGGCAGAAGTTATATAAGTTAGGGTTTTGTTTTGCTCCTGTTAATTTGGCGGTGTTGTTTTTGTTTTTTCTTTTTTCAGGATAAGCTTCAGAATTTGGCAGGGCGGCACTCGGACGTTCTTGAGACTTTGACACCGAAAGTCCGCAAGCGAGTTGAGGTTCTAAGAGAGCTGCAGGTTTGTTTTTGTGTCTAATCCTATCGGTAGACGTAAATGTGATGCTCTATTCTACTTCTTAGATGGCATTAGCTTAATTTGAGAGTCGTGTAAGCAATTGCGTGGTTTTGACTAGATGTGTGTGTTGTATTATTACTCATTGCTTAGTAGTGGGAGGCTGGGACTTTATCTGATCTAGTCGATACATCTTTTGTCCTCCGCTTGGTCACATAATGGGTGTTCAGAGAGCGGGAGCGGGTGTGTGAGGATAAAAGCTACTTTCGAAAACATCTCGAACTACTAAAATTCGCAAGAGCAGTACTACTGGATGATTACATGACTTAGCTGAGTATTAGGGGAATGTCCTTGTTGAAAATGTGATGTATCAAATGGTTGCTTAAAGGTTGTTGATTGCTTGGTGTTGTGCTGAAGTGTGATGATTTATTCTAGCCTTGCATGTTTTAAATGTGCAGAGTCAACACGATGAGTTGGAGGCCAAATTTTTTGAGGAGAGAGCAGCCCTTGAAGCTAAATATCAGAAGCTTTATGAGCCACTTTACACCAAGGTTTGAGATAATGTGATTTGCATCATTATACAAGAGCATTGCTTGTATACATATTGATTGATGTTTTGTCCAAATCTCTGAATATTGGACATATCTTTTTTGGTGGACTCATCAACGTTGTTGAACTGTTGCAGAGGTATGAAGTTGTGAATGGCGTTGTTGAAGTTGAAGGTGTCACAACTGAAGCCGCAATGGATGAAGAGGATAAAGAAGCAGAAGGTGGCTCACTCATTTGCAAATCGCTGAGTTCTAATAATTTAATTTGATGTAAAATATGGCCATATAACTCTAATGTTAATCAATATGTCTATTGCAGAGAAAGGCGTTCCCAGTTTCTGGGTCACTGCAATGAAGACAAATGAAGTATTGGCCGAGGAGGTGAGAGAATAGGAGATCACTCCTTGCCTTCTTTTTTTACTATAACTTTGGGATGGATTATGATGAGGTGATTATATTTTTTGCCCCTTGTTTAGATCTCAGAGCGCGATGAAGAGGCTCTCAAGTATCTTAAAGATATCAAGTGGTGTAGACTTGACAATCCCAAGGGTTTCAAGCTTGAGTTCTTCTTTGATACCAATCCTTTTTTCAAGAACCCTGTCCTAACAAAAATATATCACATGGTTGACGATGATGAGCCTATTTTAGAGAAAGCTATAGGGTAACTTTCTGTTTCCTTTCTACAGTGGATTTTCAAAGTTGAGATACTCCTTGACAGCTCACATCATGTTTGTTTGGTACTTTGTAGGACGGACATTGAATGGTATCCAGTTAAATGTTTGACTCAGAAGATCCTTAAGAAGAAGCCGAAGAAGGGATCTAAGAATCTAAAACCCATTACGAAGACTGAAAATTGTGAAAGTTTCTTCAACTTCTTTAGTCCTCCACAGGTTCCCGAGGACGATGACGATATCGATGAAGATACTGTAAGTTCATAGACTCTATGAAACCAACTAATAAATGAAGTGGAATGGATTATAGTCTGGTTCTCCCTCTCTAATCCATAAATTTCATGCATTAACAGGCTGAAGAGCTTCAGAATCAAATGGAGCAAGACTACGACATTGGGTGAGTCACATATTACAGTTTCAGTGATGGACATTGATACTATCTTCAGCTGTGATGACCTCATATTAAAGAACTTTGGCGCGGGGTTAAGCAAACATGACATTTGATGTGTTATATGGTGGTTTGAATTCACACTAAATTGTTTCGAACCCCCTTGGCCCCCTTGGCCCCCTTGGAATGTGTGTGACCATCCATGCAGAGAGAATCGTGTCTAATGTTTGGGACTTTTGTGTTTTTGATTCCATGAGGCTTCCTTTTAATTAATATGCAATGGAGATGGAAATTTTGGGAAGTCTGGTTTATGGAATCTTTGGAAAGCCTATTGATCTATTTGAGTGTATTTTTTGTACCGTTCAGCTTAACTGAGGTCATGGCATGTGCAGGTCAACAATTCGGGACAAAATTATCCCCCATGCAGTGTCGTGGTTTACAGGGGAGGCGGCTGTTGAAGGGGATGAGTTTGAAGACATAGAGGACGATGATGAAGAAGGTGACGAGGATGAAGACGAAGAAGATGATGATGATGAGGAGGACGATGATGAAGAAGAAGAGAAGGGCGGCAAAAGTAGGAAGAAGGTAATTCTTGGAAATTTCTGAGCAAAATTCTTATGCTCCCTCGTCTCTACCTCTTCATATTATCACTATCAGGACTAACTCTTTGTTTCCTCCCTTTCTCCTTCGTGCCGGTTCTTTGAAATTTTCGAGCAGTCATCTGGACCGAAGATGAGATGAAATAAGCATGGAATTTTTCTTCCTCCATCAATCTTAATTAGCAAGGGAAAAAACTTCATTTCTTTCCATCAGAATGGCTCAAACGTCTCTCTCTTTTGAATTGGGGTTCCGAAATTTTAGTGTTGGTCACAATTTGTTTTGGAACTTCAAGGACACATGTACGGACACAAGTCGGATTTCTACTAATCATGTCGAAACATTGAGTTGTTTTGATAAATACATTTCGAAATACTCCACAAAAGACATTTCAAAATTCTTTTGGCATTTTCATCACGTTTCGGCCTTCTTTCCGTTTCCGTGTTAACATAACAAATCAAGATCTGATCGTTGGTCTAATGGAAGATTGATATGGGCGGTGTGTTTGTACTTAACATGTTGCTTGCTGTAAATTTGCAGAAGAGTGGAAGAGCACAAGCTGGAGAAGGTCAGCCGGGAGAGCGTCCACCGGAATGCAAGCAACAGTAAAAGCATTAGTTGCAGACTTTTATGGGACAGGTTGGAGTGATGGTGGTGGGTTTTCTTTTAAAGTTATGGGTCTTTGACTTACCCCCATGTTTATTAAGGTTGCCATCGTTTTTTTTTTTTTTTTTTTGAGTTTTGATAAAGATGTGTCCTTATCAGGAGCTTTTATATATGTTGGGATTTGTTGGGTTGTTGGCGGTGTTTTGAATTTTTGGTGATAGTAGTCGAGAATATATTTATGCATTGGTCTTTTAAAGTTTTTCTTCTGTGTACCGTCACGATTATATTATTGTCGTGTTGGTTATTTGGCTAAGCGAAATGTAGGGATTTTTCTAGCACCTCCGAATCCTACTAGGGACCCGGGATACTGGAGATCACCCTGGAGATCCCATCCGGACCGTTCATCTCTGTAATGAACGGTGATGAATAGTCTAGATTTAAAAGAAACTCTTTCATGGAAGAGTTAAATCCGGACCATTCAAAACTCTTAGTTCATCTCCGCAATGAACAGTCCGGATTTAAAAGAAACTCTTTCATGGAAGAGTTGCTTTAAATCCGGACCATCCAAGACACTTTTGGACGGTCTGGATGTAATCTCTAGGAGGGTAATTTTTAGCACCTCCGAATCCTATTATTAGCGGTATTGATGAAGTGGTGCTTCGCGATTGCTAGGCCAACTGTCTTGGTCGGATCAACTGGCGGAAAATAGATGCGCAGGATGCATCTATTTCAAAATGAAACCATTGATTGAGGACATGGACGGCTGTGATGTGCGCTCGGACACCCCGTAAGACGGTGTCCACTTGGCACTGAATTTTGTTTGCCACCACTGAGCCTCTCGCATATATGTAGGCCCTAGCCCTGTCCTAAATGTTTAGGTAGCACTGGTGTTCTCAAAATTCCACATTACCGATTTTCGTCGGTACCAATTTTTTGCATTGTTAAAATTACTAGCGATGTTAAGGCTACAATACGTACCTATATTTGAGTGTGTATCATAAGCACATTTAAAAATGCTACGAATCGATTACCTCTTATGAATAAAAAGTTTATGATTTTTTTTTTAGTAAAAGTTACGAGACGCGTCAATGTTATGAATTACATTGCTGAAAAGTAATAAGATTTAACACAAAAGTTAAGAGATACTAAAAAATAATATTACGGTTGTCATGATGTTACACAATATGAATCATACAATAAGTACATATGGTATACACCTTTAATGGATGTATATTGTTGCCATTCTCCCGAATAACACAACAGCAACAGAAGGAAGGAAGACAGATTCAGAGCTGGAGCACCTGGTATTGGGGGAAATTCCTCCAAGAGGATACACACAGTCGAACCCCATATTCGATCTCAGCCGCCAGAACTTGCATAGAATTTGGAAGATCCGATGAAAATCCTACCATTCCTTTCACCCCAAAGGTGCCAAAGAACAATCCCATAATGTTGTATACATCTTGTAAGCATCTCCGACCATAATTTTCTTTGTCTGCCAAATTAGTAAAGCTACTACCCAAATACATAAATGATTAAAGATTTTACAGTTCATTGGATTTTGAGTTACACTTATTTTTTTCTTTTCTTTCAAAATCCTACCAAATCATTGGACTCACCATAATTATTTTCCAAGGACATCGAGTAATAGGCACACTCAATCATATTCCTCTACGCCAAATGTGACTTTTATCGGCGATTTTTTTACCAAAGTCTAGGTACAAAACCAAACAATCGCAACCCAATCCACAACGCCTCACATACTTGTGGGACCCACACAAAATTGTGATGTGGTATGTGTGGGCCCCATGTGTATTCGAAGAGTTGTGAAGTGGCTATTACCGGCTTGTAACAAAAAACTACAGGCAAAGATAACTATTATTGGCTGTAAATCCAAAAACTGCCGGTAATAATTGTGAGTTATAATATAAATATTATTAATTTAAAAAAAAAAAACGAAAACTTTGGTAAGTGGATGGTTAAGTTTCGGGGCTCCATATGGTCACATGTTCTAATCTAGGGACCAAAAATTTTATTTTGAAAAAAACTTTTACCAGCATTAATAAAATCGCTGGTAAAAGTTAATATTTTTTTAATTCTATCGATTGTGTAGACGTCGGCCGCGAAGACCCTCGGTGAAAGTATTATCGGCAATATTCATGTCTTTAATGGTGGTATTTAACTGCCGATAATGGCCTTTTTTTGGCGCAGTGTTCATTGTTTTGGGATCACCTTTATTATTTGGCAAAATGCCGATAAAAGTACACAAATTGGGATACAAAATGTATTTGAAATTATTTGATGTGTATATAGAGTCGGTGTCTACTTTGTGGGACTCACGTGCATTGAAAGTTTCTGACACATTTGTTTCCAAATTTACGCATGTGCATTGCTGATTATTTTGTTATATATTCACTCTCATATGAAAGTTCTCACCTTCTGTCATTTTCAATTTTTTTTAATCAAAATATTGAACTTTTCCATCGTTTTCCTTTTCTTAGCAAATGAAAATTCAAAAAAATAAACTCCAATAATTTTTTATTCCTTTACTTAACTCCAATCATTTTTTTTCTTAGAAATGACTTTCTCGCATAACATTCTTCACAATTGGACGGGCCAAAGAGAATCCAACTTTCCTTCTTTTTTAGTATTTTTTTTTCCTTTTATTATTATTCCCCTTTTTCAATTACTCCGTACTATATACTTCCATATGAACAAAACGTGGGGAGCCCAAAAACTCGTTAAAGTCAGGTGGCAATGACTAGGATGCCAGACAGAGGATACAGGTGGCCTACTTCCATTGGACAGATAACCACATTGCACAACGGTTGTGGCGCTTCAGGGGTACCGAATAATTTTTCCGCCTCCTCGCCTCCCTTTATAGTCTTCCCCTAATCTCTTTCTTTCGCTTGCCTCTCTCACAAAACCCTGCGTGTTTCTCTCCACTTCCCTCCTCCTCTCTCTCCTCTTCTACTTTCCTCCCTTTCTAGGGTTTTGCCTCTCTCTCTCTCTCTCTCTCTCTGGGGTTTGGTGCCACCATTTTTAAAATGAGCAAAGATCAGTTCGACATGTCCGATCTCAGCGCCTCCCTCCTCCCCGCCGCCGCCGGTAACCTACACAACTGAACCCTTTTCTCTCTCCATATATCTACACCCGTATGTTCAGTTAGAAGTTCTAATTTTGTGTCTATTACTGTTTGTAGGTCTTAGTGCAGAGGATCGTGCCGGTCTAGTTAATGCCCTAAAGGTTAGTTCTTTTCGGACGGACAGTCCACCAATCGATTTTTGGGCAGAAGATATACAAGTTTGGGTTTGGTTTGCTTCTGTTGATTTGGTGGTGCCATTTTTTTGTTGACAGGATAAACTTCAGAATTTGGCAGGGCAGCACTCTGACGTGCTGGAGAGTTTGCCGCCGAAAGTTCGGAGGCGAGTTGAGTTTCTGAGAGAGATGCAGGTTTGCTTTTATATCTTATCTTATTGGTAGGCGTAAATGTGAAATGAATTTGGATGCGACGGGTTATTTGTCACACGCCCCCTCACTTGAGGTGGTTCCGTGTACGAGTAGATCCTATATTTTGTATTGAGTTGTTAATTTTAATTTCAGAGATTGCAAGTGATAATGTGATCTTTGTTAGATGTGTTATCTTATTAATCGTTGGCTAATAATGGGAGTCTGAGACTTTATGGGTTTTAGTGAATACTTCTTAAAAATCAAACCCATAGGTTGTGATCCATATAATTAATTCTCTGATTTGCTGGCTTAGAGAATTAATTTCATGCTTTGTGATGCCAATCCTTAATTCCTTGTGTCCTCTCGCCTACCATAAAGGCCAAGAGTAAAAGTTCGATACTTCACCCTGGTTTATAATGTTTGTGACTTTTCTGGCCAAAATAAACATATTTTGACTTTGAATGAGTTTGCAAGTTTTCTTTTAAATCATTTCACAAGTTTTCTTTTGGAGAAGCTTTTCCCCAATCATCTGAGCCATTTCAAACCTATTAAGTTGCATGCTTGAGGGCGAGACACACAGAGAAAGTTCTTTTGTTGAGCAACCTTGCTTTGGGGTTGAGCAACCTTTAATGGCTCAAACAATTGTGGAAAGCTTTTTCAAAAGCGAACTTGTGAAATAATTTAAATGCAAAACTGGCAAACTCATTTGAAGTTAAAAAATGTTCACTTAGTCAGCAAAGTCGCAAACATAATAAATCAGAGAATGACTTAACCTCATTACAAAGCATCAATTCTTTTAATTTCTCAAATTCTTGGCTTTTCTAGTAGGGGAGGAGTACATAAGGAATTAAGGAACGAGCTAACCGCATCACAAAGAAAGGAATTTATTCTGTTGGCCAGCAAAATTGGGGAACTACTTAGACGCATCACAAACTACGGGTTATTTTGGGTTTTGAAGTGGGGGAGGACATAAGTCACATCCTTCAGTAGGACCTTTCTGCCCTCAATCCTTGCTCTTGCGAAATTTGGTTAGTTTAGAATGTTTTCGAAAGTTGCTTTCACGCTCTTGCATTACGCGACTGAAGAGAGGACAAATATTTAACCACTAAATAGGTTGCCGTGTTTGTGCCTGGACATGGCAGGAAATGTGGGGACGCATGAAAAACGAAGTGGAATACTGCTTTGTCCCCGTGGAGTGTTGGTGCTCTCCCCGTGTCTAGACACAGATATATCTGTTTCTCTGTCATATACCAAACATACTAAATAGTAAAAATACCTGGTTGCAATATATATTCACGTGTATATATATTTGGGGCCGGTTCATGTGACACAACATTTGACCAACAATAATTGAAGCCCCACATTAATAATCGGAGCCGTTTAATTTGTTTAAACATATTTTTAAGAGTACCTATAAAAAATCAATCCGAATGAGTTGATTTTTACGGTAACTCTTAAAAACATGTTTTAAACTAATTGAACGGCTCCGATCATTTGCATGGGACTCCAAAATGGGTGGTTTGCATTTAATGCGCCAAAAGTTGTGTGTGTGGAACTGCGCCCGTATATAAATATGTATATGTATGTTTATGGTGAATGATAATTATTTTACAAGTTGCAATTTAAGCATGGCGAGTCCCCATTTTTGCTGTGTCCCCCGCCGTGTCCCCATTTTTTATAATTCCCTTGTTCGTGCCCGTATCCGTGCTATCTAATCTGGTGCTCTCAATCCTGAGATGTCTAAACATCTAATTGTGTGAGTTTTTAGTTCCTATCATGAAACCCATTAGTGATACTGATGATCTTACTAGATGGCTATAATGGGAATGTCCTCGTTGGTAATTATATTAATTTGAGGGTCTTGATTAGTTGAAAATGTTATATACTATGGTTGCTAAAAGGTTGTAGATTTCTTTGGTGTGTGCTGAAGTGCAATGTTATACTCTAGCCTTACATGTGGGAAATGTGCAGAGCCAACACGATGAGTTAGAGGCCAAGTTTTTTGAGGAGAGAGCAGCCCTTGAAGCTAAATACCAGAAGCTTTACGAACCACTTTACACCAAGGTTTGAAATATTGTGATTTGCATCTTTGTACTAGAGGAATATATTGTATGAGTTGTAATTGATGTTTTGTCCAACTGTCTGAAATATTGGACGTATCTTTGTTTGTCTACTCATCAATGTTGCTGGACATGTTACAGAGGTATGAAGTTGTGAATGGTGTTGTTGAAGTTGAAGGTGTTACAACTGAAGCCACAATGGAGGAAGAGGATAAAGAAGCAGAAGGTGACTCGCTCATTTGCAAACTGCTGAATTCTTCTAGTTTATTCTGATGTAAAATATGGCCTTATTTCTGTAGTGTTATCACATGTCTAATGCAGAGAAAGGTGTTCCCAGTTTCTGGGTCACTGCAATGAAGACAAACGATGTATTGGCCGAGGAGGTAAGATATTGGGGCATCACTCTTTGCCCCTGCCTTCTTTTTTCTGTATTTTTGTTATGGTTTATGGTGATTAATTTTACTTTCGCCCCTTGTTTAGATCTCAGAGCGCGATGAAGAGGCTCTCAAGTATCTTAAAGATATCAAGTGGTGTAGGCTTGAAAATCCCAAGGGTTTTAAGCTTGAGTTCTTCTTTGATACCAATCCTTTTTTCAGTAACTCTGTTCTGACAAAAACATATCACATGATTGACGACGATGAGCCTATATTAGAGAAAGCTATAGGGTAACCTTCTGTTTTCTTTCTACAGTAAATTTTTAAAATTGAGATTCTTCTCGGAAGCTCACATTATGTTTGTTTGGTACTTTGTAGGACGGAGATTGAATGGTATCCAGGTAAATGCTTGACTCAGAAGATCCTCAAGAAGAAGCCGAAGAAGGGGTCTAAGAATGCAAAACCCATTACGAAGACTGAAAATTGTGAAAGTTTCTTCAACTTCTTCAATCCTCCACAGGTTCCCGAGGACGAAGATGATATTGATGAAGATACTGTAAGTTTGCCAAAAAACTATTAAATGAAGCGGAATGGATTACAGTCTGGTTTCCCCCCTCTTATCCATACATTTTCTGCATTGACAGGCAGAAGAGCTTCAGAATCAAATGGAGCAAGACTATGATATTGGGTGAGTTACGCAGTACGCTTTCAGTTATGGACATAGCATACAATCTCCATCTGTGATGGTCTAATATTTAAGAACATTGACGTGGGGTTATGCTGGACAACATTTGATGTGCTATATGGTGGTTTGAATTCACCCTTTATTGTTTCATATCCTCTCGGGAGTCTGGATGTGCATGACTTTCCATGCAGAGGGAGTCATGCCTAATGTGTCACTTTTGCATTACTCTTTCCATGAGGATCCTTGTAATAAATCTGCGATGGTGAAGGAAAGTTTGTGAAGTCTTATGTATTGAAATTTTAAGCGTCTTTTTGGATCATTCACCTAAAGTGAGGGCGTCGCTGTGTTGGCATGTGCAGGTCAACAATCCGGGACAAAATTATCCCCCATGCGGTGTCATGGTTTACAGGGGAGGCTGTTCAAGGGGATGATGAGTTTGAAGACATAGAGGAAGATGATGAAGACGACGAAGAAGGTGATGAGGATGAAGACGAAGATGAGGAGGATGATGATGATGATGATGAAGAAGAAGAGAAGGGTGGCAAAAGTAGGAAGAAGGTAATTCTTAACTTTTTCCGAGCAAAATTCAAATTCTAACTCTCCCCCCCACTCTGCATATTATCACTCTCTAAACTTACAAACGCTTTGTTTTCCTCCCTTTCTCCTTTGTGCCGGCTTTATTGAAATTTTCGAGCAGTCATCGGGACAGAAGGTGAGATGAAATAAACTCGTTATTTTTTTCCCCTCCCTCTACTTTTAGCAAGGGAAATAATTTCATTTTGTTTCCACCACAACAGCCCAAACGATTCTGTTTCATGGAAACACTGAGATATTCCGAAATTCTAATGTTTCCACGGACACATACCGGAAGGTACCCAAAACATGTCGAAATTCTACCAAACATCTCGAAACATTGAGTTTTTTTGACACCTGCAAGAAATATCCAGCAAAGAATTTCTTCATTCTTTTGACATTTTCATCATATTTTGGCTACTACTTCCAACTGTTCCCTTTTCCTAGTTGGAACATTCAAAATGAAAATTTCCTCCTTGGTGTCATTGAAGTATAATATGGGCTTTGTGCTTTTACTAAACATGGTGCTTGTTACAAATTTACAGAAGAGTGGAACAGCACAAGCTGGAGAAGGCCAGCCCGGCGAGCGTCCACCAGAATGCAAGCAACAGTAAGGTATTGATTAAGTTACAGAAAACATCGAGTGGGACTTGTTGGGGTGTTGTGGTGGTTATTTTTTTTTAAAAAATTTATGGGTATTTGATTTGCCCCTTTGTTTATTAAGCTTGCCTTGTTCTTTCTTTTTATTATTATTTTTTTTTTTGGCAAAATATGTGTTCTTATTAGAGGAGCTTCTATATTTGTTGGGTCTCGTCTCTTGGGATTTCTTGAACTCGTCGGAGTTTTTTTTCGATGATACTAGTCTGAGTCTATTTTTATGTCTTGTTCTTTTAAAGGTTTTCTTTTGTGCCCTTTGCGAAGAATTAAGAAATATTATTCGTTTTTTGTAGTTGACTCTTGTCAATGTACTAATCGAGTAGGGTGGAGTCAATTGGACACAAATGGGTTGAGACATCAGTGGCTCTCAAATTTCATCAAAGCATTAAGTCATTCTTGTACTCGTTTTGCCCTGCAAAGATTGTCCGCCACGAAGACGTGTAATTGTTAGAAAAAATAAATAAATTCTTTTCGTGCATAATCATTTTAATTTTGTTGACACCAAATTAAAAGTTAAAATTCAAAATATTTTAAAAAATTTGCACGGAATTAATTAATTAATTTATTCTACGACTGCACGTCTTAGGTTTTTGACCTTAACTCTTGGTTTCGCCAAACTGTCAAAGTCAAGTCGTTTAAAAGACTTCAAAACGAAAATTAGGGGCCAATTGAGGTTTGCGCGAAGCAGTAAACATTTGATTGTTAAAAAAAATACTAATCCCTCCGTTTCAAATTGCTAGTCACCTTTTCTTATTTAGACCTCTCAAAAATTGTCTATATCTTTATTATCTTCTATTTTATAAAACTTTTTACATTAATATGGATCTTGTTTGATAGATCTCGATTAGTTTTTATTAAACAAAATTTTTTAAATTATAAAAAATGTTATAAATTGTGAAATATAGACGTTTGTTTGAGTGACACCATTACCCAAAAGTGATCATTATTTTGAAACGGAGGGAGTAACTAGTAATAACTCTATCATCCGGGGTGGTCAAACTTAGTAGGTCTATTCATTTTTTAGAGCTCAACCCGAGCAACAAGCCTATAAAAATTTAAGTTGATTGGGCATCAGTAGCTTAATGTTCAAGTCAAAATAAAGGTTCAAGTCAAATAATTTTACCTTGCATTTTATAAAGTGTATTTGTTGTTCACTTACCGAAGAAAAACGTCCTTCAACTATTAAATTACTGATGTCCGATCAACTGGATTTTTTACCGAGTTGAAGCTCGCGTCGTGTTCTAAACAATGTACAGGTTGAAATTTTAGTATGTTTTTTAAAAAAAGTACTCCCTCCTCCGGATTTGTTGGTCCGTTTCGGAGATTTCAATTTTTTTTCCATTACTTTTTGTGTTGGTTGTTTTCACATCATCAAAAGTAATTTTCCCCTACTTTACCCTTTAACTTTTGAAAATGGACAAACATTTTAGGACTTGAAAAAGTATGTTTGTGAACCAACAAATCCGGACGGAGGGAGTAATCAATTTTGGGAATCACATGGTAAGGTAAACTACTCTTATGTGAGTAACAATTAGAGTGGGGTCCTATGATTTCTCAATCATTCTATCCGGGTCCCGATGCCTTTTCCCTTTGTCTCCTCATTCTCTCTCTCTCATTGTTCTTATGAAGTCCTGTTGGTAGGAATCAAGTTACTTAAGATGAGATTAAAAGAGAGATTGTATAATCCTGACCAGCTGAGTTATTAGCCTCAATTAATTAGTTCAAGCCTTAGTTAATTAGTTCAATGGATATTTAAAGCTCAATTCCTACTACCAAACCTTCTCCTAAAACTAACTAGTTGAGCTAGTCTTAAGTTAAAGCTCGAGATGCAGTTGCTTTGGTCCCTTAGGAAACTTCCTAATTTGGTACCCCTTACAATAATAGTTTCTCAAATACTGGCTCAATTTTTAATCTTCGCTTTAATTAATTAGCCAACTGAAAAGTAAGGTTTTGACTCTGCGAAAAACTTCTTAATTTACACTCTACTCTATACTTGAAACCCATTAAATGTTACTCCCTTCATCCCATATTTGTTGTCCACTATAACTATTCACAACGCCTCAAAAATTTGGTTACATTTTCTAATGTACAGTGTTATATATATTCAATATGGATCTTATTTAATAGTTTTTGATGAGTATTACGAAACAAAGTTTTCAAAATTGTAAAAAACATTTGAAAGATATAAGCAATTGAAAAATGTTACGAAGACCCGTAAATGGACAAGAAATTTGAGACGGAGGGAGTAGTAGTGTTCACAATCCACCATCTTTATGCGCACACTCCCAAATTATTATTATTATTATTATTTTTTATGTTTATTCAAGTACATTTACAACCTTAGCGTAATAGAAAACTACATCGGCAGGGTAATATTGTTATTTGAAAGTGTATAGCACAAAGAGAAGAACTCGTTCGAAAACCTATTCTCCATGATCTCCAAAAGATGACAATTTCGAATTAATTATTCAATGAGGGAGCGATATAGCTATGACAATGTCTCAAAAGCATTTAATATTTTTCCATTATCTGTCTATTAGGATACTGTATTTTATTTAATAAGAAGGGCCATGAAAAAATGTAAAGATATTTCCGCCCCCTTTTGCTACTTTTTTTGTTGTTTCGATCAACTCTTGTTGTTAGTTAAAAATGTTTTTTTTTTTTAATAGTGAAATTGAACTGAACTGTAATCATAAATCAATCACACACAGTATAGGAATAAGAACAATAAAGAAATCGATAGCAAGATTTACGTGGTTCCTCAAAACCGGATACTTCCACGACTCCATGAAAGCGAGAGCGAGAATGTTATTTGATTAAGTTCCTAGAACTTCTCGGTACTTTTTCATACGAGTCATAAGTTCTAATATGAACGATTAAGCAAAACAATGTGAAAGAAAAGAACAATTTCGTGTAGCCATTATTACTCCATATCTAATTATGCAGTGCTGTCGGAGCACGATCACGTGGTGCTCCGGAACACTCTAACACCGTATATTCTCGTGGGTCAACGACTAAGTGTATGAACACCACATAAATATGTGATGTTGGAATGCCACCGCGGGGCTACAAATAATTGC
The DNA here is from genome assembly GCA_963854785.1 of Vaccinium vitis-idaea. Classification (NCBI taxonomy): domain Eukaryota; kingdom Viridiplantae; phylum Streptophyta; class Magnoliopsida; order Ericales; family Ericaceae; genus Vaccinium; species Vaccinium vitis-idaea. Next base: position 1,125,853 of record OY978221.1, read on the forward strand.
TTGGATTCAATCATTCAATCAACTGATTAATCAAGGTACTGTACATGTAGAAATTAAGTTGAAAAGGGGTCTGCATCCCATCATGTAGAATGTGAAAATTGAGATCTCTCTTTAGAAATTTGATCTCGTCCTCCTCTCCATCCATTCCATACGTGGCAAAATCAACATTCTTTGCACATTATTCTTTTCCCATTTACTTTTGAGGCTTTAATTATTTGAATCTTGGGTGAGTATGAGAATTTGATTAGACGAAATTAAATATTCAATAACTGAATAGCGGGAATAATATCATTTAAATGATAGTTTCCACTACGATATTTTTGTTATTTTTAATATTTTGAACTATAAATTATCAAATCAAAGAGTCATTCCCTTCACATATATTAACTATATGATTTGACAATTTGTAATTCAAGAATACCAAAAATACCATAATGGAAACTTACACTAAATTAACTCAGTTATTTCATACTGATTAATCACACTCATTACACCATTATATCTTGTAAAATTTAACTGCTAGCAAGCTAGTTCGACGATTTTAAGAACAAAGTAGTAGACATAATATAGGCTATAGCCACCAATATTTTATGAGCATGATTTTTTGCATCTGCGATACATTTCACGAACCGAACAACACCAAAAAAAAAATAAAATTGATGGCTGACGATAAGACAACAAGAATATTAAAAAAAAACACACAAACTCCAATGTATTTTTTTTCACGTTTCTATACACTTTCACTAATTCTTATACACTTTTCACACGTTTCAATACACTTTTTAAACTTTAATGTCAGCTAATGGGCTGATTTTAGAATTTTCCAATCAACAAAGCCAATAAAGAGAAATTTTTTTGGGTGCCGGGCAGCACCACCGTCCGTGCCCAAGCAGCCATTCCACGGACACGTAGTGCCGGCACCGCACCCAAATATTGCTCCTAAAGAAAGAACATACCCCGTATTTTTATGGGGGATCTTTCTATTATCCGCCCATTGAGCGGACGGTAAAACACAAAACAATCATAATTCTTACATGGAAGAGTTTTCACTGTTTAAATTATTACATGTAAGATCAAATTCTATATACTTTATTGTCCGCCCATTATGCGGACGGTAGATTAATCTTTTTATGGGAAATGGGAAGTGAGAAAACTACGAAGGAAAAGACGGAAAGTGCACGTCAGATCAATCAGGCGTAGGGTTGTGGTCTTTGCCTCTTGGGCATATTAGGATAGGGAAAGAAAATAGTCATCCCTTCTCATCCACATCTCTCTCTCTCTCTCTCTCTGTTCTACTAAACTTCTGGGCTTCGTTTCTTTCTTCTTCTTTTTTTGTATTGTTCTTATTTGTTTTCTTTACCCGTCAAACCATGAAGGTTGAATAGTGGCTGACTCTCACTCTCTCGTTCGTGCTTCCTTTTGTGTGTTTTAAAAAACCAAAAATTGTCTCTTGGGTTGGTGCCAAAGAAAGTGGAAACTGAAGATTTTGGATTCAAAGATACTGTAACACTTATTGAGCTCAAAATTCGATCTCTCTTTCTCTCTCTCCACTCCACTCCAGTTTAGCTTTTTCCTTTTTGTAGGATTAAGTCCTTAATTGGTTCTCATCTATCACTTAAAAGTTAAGATCCATACTTGTGATGAAGCAAAACAAACCCAGTAATCTAGAGATGAGATGGTGAAGAATAATTGATATTTTCTACAAAAAAAGAAGAAAAAAAAGAGAGAGAAAATTCGAAAGTGTGGAAGGAAATTAAGAAATTAAGCATGTCTAATTTGACTTGTGCATCTGGTGAAACAAGTTTTCCTTCTGGGAGTACTATCTTTCCTCAACACTATTTCTCTCCACCAACTCAAACTCAACCAGCTGCGAAGAAGAAACGAAATCTCCCAGGCAACCCAGGTATACAACATCTTTACGATTAGTCATCTTTACGATTAGTGAATTCTTGTTGTCTCAAAACTCTAAAATCTGTTTGGGAATTTTCACTTATTTTCTGATAGTATTTTTGTTCCCCCCCCCCCCCCCCCCCCCCCCCCCGCCCTTAAATTTTGTGATTTTATGGTTGTTTTCTTGCTTTGGGATGTACATGTCATATTATTTTTGCCCTTAATTGAACTTAAAATGGTGTAGCTAATTTGTTGATAATTATTTCGGAGTATATTACCCACTAGATATTGGATTTTGAAAGAGTCATATGCTTATACTTATAATCTAGTCTGTGAATCATAGTATTTCATAAGCTTTATCATGTGGGTTTTGAACTTTCTTGATACGTATCCCGATTTGAAAACACCATTCTCCAAGCAAGTAATAATTTACTGTGCTCACAATTTAGATAATGTCATCGTCCCATCGAATTAGACGATTATTAATTCGTAGTAAATTTCATGTATCTTAAATATTCTGGATTAGGTTTTACAGTTTTTGAAACGAGACGTTTTCTATAGTCCTCTGATCATTTCACACCGACTATACTACTCTTAATTTTGTGAAAATTTCCATTTACAAATTACGCTAAATTATCACTTTTCATTGTCTAATTTTTGAACTTTTGTTGGTTTTGCATCAGACCCAGAATCAGAAGTCATATCTCTATCACCCAATTCTCTCTTAGCAACAAATAGATTCATGTGTGATGTATGCAACAAAGGGTTCAAGAGGGATCAAAATCTTCAGCTTCACAGAAGAGGGCATAATTTGCCATGGAAGCTTAAGCAGAGAACAGGCAAAGAAATCACAGTGAAGAAGAAAGTGTATGTGTGCCCAGAAGTGTCTTGTGTGCACCATAATCCATCAAGAGCTCTTGGGGACTTGACAGGAATCAAGAAACACTTTTGCAGAAAGCATGGTGAGAAGAAGTGGAAATGTGAAAAGTGTTCTAAGAAGTATGCTGTCCAATCTGATTGGAAAGCTCATTCTAAGACTTGTGGCACTAGAGAGTACAGATGCGATTGTGGTACCGTTTTCTCAAGGTAACTAAATAAACGCTAACATTATTTTGAGGAAAAACTTGTGTTTTTATTGTCATTTAAAGCTCAAAGACACGTAGCCGTGTAACGGTATCCGGAGTATCAAAAGAAACATAACGAGAATCGGTTGCAGCGGTCGTTTGAAAATCATTTTTGACCATAATAAATTTAAGTGCTGAAATCACTAGTAACGGTTGAGTATTGGCCGAGAATTGGAAACTGACTGATAAGCACATCAAAGAAAAGATAGAGAGACATTGCAAAAGAAATTTGCCCAATAAAATCAGTAGGTTGTGCAGATTTTAACTGTTGTATGAGTAAATTACCTCTAGAATGACTATGAGTCACACATTGATTCCCTGTCACATATATATCTCCAACTTTTTTGGTATGTTCTCACAGTTCGTAAGCTATTTAAGTGAAGGCTAGGAGTTAAAGAATCAATAGTAAACCTAATTAAGCATGAGATTTGTTACATTTGTATGTCGTACTTCACTATTTATTACAATTTTCATGGCGTATCTCTCCTCCGCATGTTAATGTGGTTTCGTTAGTTCCTATATATTAATGTGTGGTGATAAGATGTGCTGAATAACATTGTTCACGAGCACTGAATAATCTCTCATGAATGTCAATACCTTAAAAGAATTGAGATAATCATGATGGAGGATGCCTTAAATCCTGCTTTATTAAAATAACCTAACAAAACAATGCCAGCAACAAACTAGTTTACAGTTTTACACATTACTCATATAAACCTGAGATCTTTGTCATTTAGTCATAGGGTTAATCCGGTTGGTGGGTTTGCTCTCATCATAATTGATCAGGGTTCAATTACTTAATCGGGCCGAGAATGAGATTAGTTGGTCTACTCTGTGCATAAACTAGACCTGACACGTCTGAACGTCGAACCGAAAATAAATCTGTAATTTCCTATCTACTAGTATTATTATTGTAGTAGTGGTTGTACGAAGTTTTTTGTGTGAAAGTAATGTCTACATTCATTTTCATTATTTGTCAAACACCCACATGCACTACTACTATGACAGTGTGAGAGAAAGAGGAAAATATGGAAAGTTATCATAGCTGAGAAAAAGGTAAAGGGGGGAGCAGAATAGAGGAGCACAGAAATACATCTGCTTTGTCTCATCACTTTCTGTAATGATAATGATGATTTTGATCTTGTTTTCTTGTGTCACTTTTTGTGATTCTTTTTTTGGTTTTGAGTTTTTCAGGAGGGATAGCTTCATCACTCACAGAGCCTTCTGTGATGCTTTAGCAGAACAAAGTGTAAGGGCAATTTCGTCAAACCCACTTTTCTTCCCCCCTTCCAGTGCTACTGCATCACCACATGATCACATAAACCTCCAAATCCAACCTGATCAATTCATGATCAACAGCAATATTGATGTGATCAAGAAAGAGCAGCATAATATGTGGTTAGATCAAGATTTCCAAAACCCTAACCCTAGTGTGGGACCCACCCACCAAGCCTACCAGCCAATACCCTCTCAACACCTGTCAGCCACTGCATTGCTGCAAAAAGCATCTCAGATGAGTGAAAAAATGAGCAAAACTTTGAGTGGGTCCCACAGAGGCCATCACGTGTATGTAGAATCTTGTGAGCAAACAGCTGGGTTTGGCCTGAACTTGTCATCCCGTGAAGGGATGGCAGCTGCTGCTGCTGCTGGGTTTGTCCATAGTCATTTTGGTGGTGGAAATAATAAAGCTGCAATTTCTTCTGGCCTTGTTACAGGGCACGAATCACTTGCAAATGCAGGTGGTGAGGGTGCAGGTGCTCCTTCTTCTCTGATTCAAGAGATGGTGGATTCTCTCTCTTCTGGAAATGGGTTTGAGGGTATGACTAGAGATTTCTTGGGGTTAAGACCTTTATTACAAAGTGAAATTCTCAACATGGCTGGATTTAGTAATCATAATCATATTGACTCTCTTAATGAGAATCAGAATCAAACCCAAAAACCATGGCAAGGTAATTACTAGCTTTTTTTCCAATAACCGGATATCCGGATCAGCTCACGCGTACCTCGAGTAATTTTGAACCCTGATATTAACGACTTGCCAACCTCTTCAGTGGTCCCAATGTTTGGTAATCACTAGCTCTTGGGCAGTTCTTGTTTTTATGTATTGAGTTTTGTAATATTCCTTCGTTTCGTTCTCCCAAGGGAAGAGACTTTGTGATACCCTAAAAGAGACGACTGTATAATTTAGTTACAGATATAATGTTCCATGAATGTTCTTTAGGTATTTTTTGTTGATACCCAAAGGGTTGTAATTGTGCCTATGTGTTTCTTAGAGCATCTCCAACCTACTCATTTTCCTTCAAAATGAAAAGCCTATCGAATTGACATGTTAAGGGGGAGATTTTGTAATTTATATCTCTTTTTCTTCAAAAAATTGTACCTTTTGGAGGGACCCATCCTCCCTCACATCCATTCTTCAAATCTACTTTTGGTTCTTCAAATTTGAAAAACCAATTCTTCAAAAAGAATGATGGGTCTCTCTAAAAAGTAAACTTTTTGAATTAAAATGGACATAAATTACAAAATCTCCCCTTGAAATGTCAATTCGGTTCTTCATTTTGAAGGAAAATGAGTGGGTTGGAGATGCTCTTAACATTAAGATTAAGAAAAGACTAACCCTAGCTAGTATGTTTCTTGTATTAATCAGGTCTACGTGTACAGGTTCCACTTGCATCATACCACATGCATCATACGACTCTAAATACATCTGTTTGAATTTGCATTTGGATTCATTATGGAATTCTCCGAGCTAGGTTCCAATATAAAATCGATTGGCTACCGGTGGAGAAAATTGTAAATTAGACTAAGCTTGTGTGATTTAGGTGAGCGATGTTGGATAAAATCTAACAATAACGTTGCTTATCTGCAAAAAACAGCAGGAAAAAAAAAGCTGTTTGCTCTTTAATCCCTGATATATATGTGTAAGCGTGGGGATTGAATTCTTGACAAAAATGATTGGATTTTTCAATACCTAAAGATCATTTCCCTATACATACAGTGTCATTTTTTGTTTTTTTACAAATTATGATTAAAAGAAAGTACAACAGGATGAAATAAAAACTGTGATACAACATTTGACTTCTAATTAATTTCTCTCAATGTTGGTAAAGAATACATGACGCAATGTCGAGTATTTTTTAATAACTAGGTATCTTGAAATCATAAAATTAAGGACTACACAAATCTCCAAGCCAAACCTTGAATATCGATATTTATCTATTCGTTTGAATGTTAACACTACTGAATTTCTTATTCGCCAAGGGTGTCATAAATTAGCCAATCATGGCATAATAAAGTAACTCCACGTAAAACTTACTAGAGAACTAGAACTACTATATTTACCAAAAAAAAAACTAGAACTACTACTGTTTGGTGATGCAAAATATGGGGCTTAACCTTATGGAGTAATAAAAGAGTGGTGTTTAATTTTATTAAAGATATTGGAAAATAAGGAAATTAAATGGTACGCACAACTCCTGACTGTGGAGTGTGGAATCAAAGAGAGAGAGAGAGAGAGATTTGTCACTATGTATATTAATCTAGCTGCTTCATACTCTTTTTTTTTTTTTTTACTAGAATATATGGAGTAAAAGAGAATCCGACATGTTTGTTGTTTATTGCATTCATGGTTTTTTTTCTTTTTGGTAAAAGAGAGAGAATTTCATTTAACAGAAAGTGTTGTTACAAGCTCTCGGAAATAAAGACAACATAAATATAATAGTACACAGACGAGAAGAACATTAAATAGAAGCAAAACAAATGAAGGATATATATCTGGTGAGAGCTTGTTGTAACAGCATTCATGGTTTAATCTTTGTTAGAATTATGTACTTATGTCTGATGATTGTGTGGAACTGTGGATCGTCCCTTTTTTTTTTCTTTTCTGTCTCTCTTTAAAGTGTAAGAATTGTATTATGAAACTTACATGGTGTAACATTTTACTCACGGTCTGTTGTAGGGGCGGAAAGAGTAAGAAACAAATTGGGTCAATTGACCCCACTACTTTCCAAATTTCACTAATATCTCTATTCTCGATTAATTGTTAATTATTGTTTCTCTCTAAGTTAAATTTATTTGACTGACCAAGAACCTACCCAAAGCACACAGAAAGAGAAGGCAACGACATTCAGTGATTTCAGTCCACTCCTTGGATTGATGTCCTTACACACCAGCTCTAGGAGAAATGAGTTTGCGAGCACTCACAAGAACAGTGTTATTGGTTCCACAGCTCTCAAGCAACTTTCTCTCACAACAATTTCCATGCCTTGGGTACAAATCAATCTCTTGGAATTTGTGAAGGAATGTCTTCATATTTATAGGGATCTGCAGCCAATCATTGGCCAACAAATATTCCTTTTATGATATGAGGACACGTGCTCTCTCCGTATACAAGGACCACGTGGGTGACATCACCTGAGGATGACCCTCGCAACATAGTCGGTGTATGCCATTCTATCGCGGTGATCCCTTATCTTCTTAATCCGCCAAACCACTTATATCTCCCCTGTACCCGTTATGCATTAGGTATGGTTATGACCCTATTGGGTCGCACCAATACCTTAAACAAGCCCCAAATGACCCTTCTGACCCTTATGGTAAGCTTTTGGTTGCGACCTCGGTCTACGATTGTAAGTAACTTCCCGTTGCATTGAGTCCCTCTTGGGAGGGTCGCGACAGGTTAATTCCTCGTACTATGGGGTCCCTTTATCAAGGATACCCTATACTTGGGGTCTTATGTTTCATATATACTCTTTCGCGAGGTGTTCCCTTCGCGGTATGGTTTCTTTTGTTTTTTGTTGACTTTATTCAGATTTTGACGTGTCTTTACTTGACCTGCCTTCCACGTGGCTAGCTTTGATAGGCTAGTCAGCTGTCATCTGTGGTGAAATGGGTCTACGCGTTGACCTTTCCCATAGATAGATATAGTTTTCACTAAGTTTTTGCTTATTTAACCCTACTTTAAACTTTCTCACTTGTCCCAACCCATTTAAAAGGTTTTGAACTTAGAAAAATAACAGGAGGAAAATAGAAACTCCCTAGTTTTTCTCCCACAAATCCCCAAAATAAGGGCAAAATCTGAAAATTTGTTCAATTGTTAATCAAAAGCTACATTTAGTTATTAATATATGCCTACTTTTTTTATTTTAATCTACTAACTGTTTCTTTCTAACAAATCGAAAAAGTGAATTACTCGTAGTTCAAATTTTTGACCCCACTTATCAAAAATCCTGATTCCGCCCCTATTCGGTCCCGGGCGTAATGGAGCTGAGTCTTTTGTAATATCTACTCCATCTTACAGAAGGTTGTTTCATCCACAAAATGAGAAATAAGAAAATTGCATCCTTATCAAGTAAAATTGAATTTTATTGATAAATTAAAAGAACTCATTGATATATAGTGGCAAGTACCAAAAATTTTGGAATTTTTTAAAACAAAAATATTTATTATTTTAAAGTTCTTGTTTTAATGACCAAACAATTGATTTGGATGAAGCTAGTACAAAAATGACGTACCGTTTTCTAATACATACTAGGCCTAGTTTGCCGATTGATAAAATCAAGATTTGACAAAATCAACACTTGATTTTATCAATTGAGGAAGAAGTTTGATAAAATCTCAATTTTTTGAAAGATTGTAAGTCCATTGTTGAGCAAAAAAACTTTTAAGTGTTTCACAAAGAATTTATGCCGATAGACATGCAACTAGGACGCTTTTTGTCGGACTGGGTTTGGAAACAACGGATGCATGTTTGATGTTTCTCCTTACTTTTTGTTTGAATGATGTTTTCTATTTCTTGTAATTAAAAATTTAGTTTTTTTTCCCGTAATTTTTGGGATTAATCATTTGTATTGACGAGAGGAATCAAAAAAATATAAAAATGTGGATCAAAGTTGACTTCTTTAGAAGAAAAAAAGACAATTATTTGGCATTTTTTCGTGTTTAGTAAACTTCTTTTTTTTTTTTATATTTTAGTCAGAATTTTTTACTTTAGACTTTTCTTGTCGAGGCGGATGATTAATTCAAGAAATATATCACAAATCGAACAAAAAATCAGAAAAGACGAACAAAACACGAAAAATAAAAAAGATAAAAAAGACATTAGGAGAATGGAGCTGGTCCATTAGAGGGTATCTAAACTTTCATTAATTTATCTTCTAAAAGAACCTATAAAAAAGGATTTCATGAATGACAAAGCTTTCACCATGTATAACAGAATTTCAATTACAAATGGAATAGATTGTTGAATAATTGGGAGAGGTGGCTCCCAATCCTCCCACCGACAGTTTTGGTTTAACTCCATGGTATGGAGATTGACAGGAGATGGACTTGCCATTACTCTCCATATTGTCCAGCTACCAAAGGATGGGTTTGCATACCCATTATTGTGTACGTTTATTACTTGTCTGTCATCTAAGGCTATATGTAGAAGCCTTTCGTTTGTACTTTGAGACCACCAGCTAGCTTTGAGTTTGTGTTTCTGTAAGAAACTTGTTTGTAATCTCAGTGGCAGTGAGATAGCTGAGTGAGAGTGTGTGAGGCTCTGTAAAGCTTGGCTTTGGAGGTTTTTTCATGTTTTGTTTATAGTTGTGAATAAAACGGAGTTTTTCCTCAATTTGGTGTTTGGGTTTTTGGTTTGATCTTTGTTTGGGGCACAACAAATGGTATCAAAGCCCCTAGGTGCCAAAACCCAATCGTTTGTTTGAAGTTTTTTGTTCGTTTTTTGGTTCGGGTTTTGTTCAGGTCACTGTTCGAAATTTGCAGAAGTGAAAATCTGCTTGAAAATTGTTTTTGAGGACAGATCCTGATAGCCCACGAAAGGACGATTCCAACGCCGCCGGAATCGCGGTCATCCGACCACCTTAGCGCCCTCACGCGCCGCCTGAAGAGGCGCGTGTACGACGCGTCCGCCTCAGTCGCAGCCGTGCGTTGCACGCGCTGCACAGTGAAGAAGACGATCCAGTCAGCGCCACATAGGCGCCACATCGACAGTCAACTTTCAGTCAGCAGACACGTGTCTGCCACGTCAGCATCTGGCCAGCGCCACGTCAACATCCAGTCAGCGCCACGTCAGCAATCAACGCTGACCTGTCAGTCCAGTCAGCTAGGGTTTTGACCGGGTTTGACTGAAGTAGACCGAGGGGTTCGCTCCGGTCCGGTCCGTTACGGTTCAGTCAGGCCGGTCCAGTTCTTGAAAAACCAGACCCGTGAAGGATTTTGGGCCGGTTCATCCCGGTTTTGTCATTTTTGGGGCCGGTTCATCCTGGTTCCCGACTCAGTTTTTCGCTGCAGATCCAACCGTGGTCTCGGTTTTCTGTAATTCTTTACCTAAAGTGCTGCTCTCGTTATTTGCGCTTTTTCGAAGTGTTTCGGGCATTGTTCAGTGTTTGTTTTGCATCCTAAGGAGGTCAAATGGCTGGAGATCCAAAGGAGGCTCGTGAGGAAAAGGTGGTAGGGTTCTCGTCGACTGCTGCACCACGTTCCTCCACCGTTTCAAGTGCCAAATTCGAGGTGGAGAAGTTCAACGGAACTAACAACTTCGGAATGTGGCAGTGCGAGGTTAAAGATGTGTTGATCCAACAGGATTTGGATCTTGCTTTGGAAGATAAACCCGCAAATATGGAGCAAAAGGTTTGGGACAGGCTAAATCTGCGAGCCTGTGGGACAATCCGATTGTTCTTGGCTAAAGATCAGAAGTATTTGGTAATGAAGGAAACGAAGGCAAAAGAGTTGTGGAAATTGTTGGAGGACAAATTCATGACCAAGAGTGTGGAGAACCGCCTTTTCTTGAAGAAGAAACTGTTCCGTTTCCAGTACCAACCAGGTTGTACCATGCAAGAGCATTTGACGGAGTACAACAAGATTCTTGCTGATCTTCGGAATCTGGACGTTGATATCCTCGACGAGGATAAGGCACTGTTGCTGTTGAATTCTCTTCCTGATGAGTATGATCATCTGATCACTACTTTGTTGTATGGAAAAGAAGAGATTAAGTTTGATGCTGTCGCAAGTGCACTCATCGGTAACGAGTACCGCCGGAGGGATAAAATGGTGCATAGAGACACAACCGTTGGTGAAGCTATGTATGCAAGAGGAAAGTCCAAGAAGAAAGGAGCCTCTCCGACCAGCCAGATCGATAGAGATACTTGTGCCTATTACCACAAAAAAGGGCACTGGAAGAAGGATTGTCCAAGTCTACAAAAGGATGCAGAAAAGGAGGCCGTTAATGCCAATGCCAATGTTGTAACCCAGGAGGATGAGCTTGAATTTGCGCTTGTGGGATTATCGTCGGATATTCATTCTGAGAAATGGATATTGGATACGGGTGCGTCCTATCACATGTGTCCAAATCGGGACATGTTTTCCAGCCTTTCGGAGTTGGATGGTTCGGATGTTCTTATGGGTGATGGCCACACTTGTGAGACTCGGGGGATAGGAAGCATTGATTTGGTTTTGCAAGATGGTTCCACATTTGTTTTGTCCGAAGTTCGTTATGTCCCTAGTTTGGGACTAAATCTCATCTCATTGGGAGCTCTAGAGTCCACCGGTTTATGGATTGTTTTGCGAGGTGGAGCTCTGGAGGTGTTATCAGGCAACCAGGTGGTAATGAGAGGTACTCGGTATAAAAATTTGTATTATCTTGGAGGGAGTACAACTGCAGGTGGAGTTTCCACCATTGGTAATGAAAATCATGGCTCAGTTAGGGTTACTGTTTCGTATGTCAGGGTCGCTAGAATTGGGGGCAAACGAGGTTTGGGCCCCGCTCATTTGAGTTTTGTTTGAGCACCGTTGGGTGCCTGCGCCCTCGGGCGATCTGTGACAGTCTCAGCTGTCACCTGTTATTTTGTTTGGTTGTCCGTGTTAAGGATCTGGGTAGCTCTGTTTTGGAGGATTGTCGCCAAGGTGGAGATTGTTGAATAATTGGGAGAGGTGGCTCCCAGTCCTCCCACCGACAGTTTTGGTTTAACTCCATGGTATGGAGATTGACAGGAGATGGACTTGCCATTACTCTCCATATTGTCCAGCTACCAAAGGATGGGTTTGCATACCCATTATTGTGTACGTTTATTACTTGTTTGTCATCTAAGGCTATATGTAGAAGCCTTTCGTTTGTACTTTGAGACCACCAGCTAGCTTTGAGTTTGTGTTTCTGTAAGAAACTTGTTTGTAATCTCAGTGGCAGTGAGATAGCTGAGTGAGAGTGTGTGAGGCTCTGTAAAGCTTGGCTTTGGAGGTTTTTTCATGTTTTGTTTACAGTTGTGAATAAAACGGAGTTTTTCCTCAATTTGGTGTTTGGATTTTTGGTTTGATCTTTGTTTGGGGCACAACATAGATTACCCTTAGCAAGGAATTATGTGAGTTGCTTAAATTATTGATTCAGAAAACAAATGTAACTGTCCACCATTCACTGGCCCAATAAGTTGTTAAAGCCTAACAATATGACTCAAGATGTTTTAGCTTAAATGGTTAACCCCAAGTTATCGGTTAATTTGAAGAGTTTACAATTAATCTCAGAGCAACTTATGTATGAGATCGAGCGGGCCCGGAACGTGGTGACTTGTGTGGCCAACTGCAAGGAAGGGACCCATGATACACCGTGGTTTGCTCGAGCAACTCTTCGTGTCGTGTTACCGTGATGTTATCACAAGTGTTATCACAAGTGGTAAGATTGTGATACTTCGTCCCAGATCGAAATTAAGCACGTGATGTTATAGGAGTATATGGGTGCATGATACAACAATAATGGAAACTAAGCAAATGTGAAGTCTTCCTGTTATTTTCTCTTTTGCTATTTTCTTCTGACATCTGAAATTTCTCGTAGTCATGTGCTCATGATAACAGATATGTAATTCGCTCATTTGTTAAGCAAATGAAAAGTCATCATCCTGTTTTTTTTAGTGGCCCAAACAAAATTAATCAACGACTTGGAATAACTCGAATTATTTGCGTAGAACTCCGAAATATCACAAAAGTATCCACGCACAATTTGTGCACAGTGATCTAGTTGACAAGTGAAGGGCTCACACTTTGTTCACTTCACATTTCCGAAAAAATTTCCAAAAAGATTTTTTCCCCATCTCTTATCTCTCCAATCATTAATCATATATCTCTCTCCACTCATACCCTTTTATCCAATCATTATTCTCATTTCTCTCTCTATCTCTCTCCAATTATTACACCTCTCTCTAATTATTACTTTTTCCAAAAACCCATCCAAACACTATCTCAAAATATTCTTCTCAAAACTCTCAACCAAACACAGCGAACCGTTATCTTTGTAAAAGTCGGGGTGGGTTCTGTCCCTTCGGAGACAACATGAGTGTTGGTCGATCACGGCCGTCCGTGATCGGCCATGAATGGCTCAGATCACATCTTGTCCAAATAAATCTAAACTGTCCGCTGCCAAACAGATTTGAGCCGTCCATGGCTGATTACGGATGGCCATGATCGGCTCAACACTCATGTTGTTCCCTAAAAGAAAACACCATCCCCCATTCTAGGGTACTAAATAGCCGGGCTATTCGCACAAATTTGGGAGTACAGATTTCATATAGATCTTTTTCGTGGGCCCATTTTGAGTCTTGTAAAAATGATCCGAATCGTTTATTTTTCTTAGAATATTTTTTTTTACAAATAGGTGAACAAAATCAGCTCAATAGGATATTGATAAGAGCTTTTTCAAAATTCATTGGACAAACCACTCAGTTTCACCTTATGAATTCAGAAAAAGCCCTTATTGATATTCGATTGAGCTCTTTTTTTTTTTTTAGGAAACCCATAAAAAACTTTAAAAATAAAATGAGTCGTTCGAATCATCTTTGTAGGACCTGAGGTGGGCCCCGACAACAAGATTTGGTGCAAGATCTTTACCCCAAATCTGTGCGGATAGACTTAGGGTTTGTTTGTCAAGGGGATAAGAGAGAGGGATAAGGGAGGGAGGGGATAAGCTAGCCTGAGCCCACCTTTATTCGCCGTTTGCTTCCTATTTTGCACCCAGATTGCGAAGGCCCCTGCAGGGTCTTAGCTTATCCCACCCCAAGCTTGAGGATAAGCTTGTCCGGGTGGGTATATTGACACTCTTGGCCCTCAAATCTCTCTAATTCCCTTATCGTTCTCTCACTACAAGGGATAATTAAGTAAATTCTCACATTATTACTATTATCCATTTATTTCAACTACTAAACACACCCGGTCATTCTTAACTTATCACCCATCTTTAACTAATTCCCTCAGGGCTTGTTTGAATGTGAGAGAACCAGACCCTCATAGCTCGCGCCCTCCATAAAATGGTTGGGCCCACTTTCATGGTTGGGTTTGGGAGAAACATTTGCACTGGAATTAAAATAAGCCCGACCATAAATATGAAGCACCAACCCTCCATAAATATAGAGAAGTCAGACCTTGTCCATATTTTTGGAGGGTGTGCTAATTTTGTTACTTGAGAGCTTTTTACATCATCTACCCAACTTTATCCCACTTTTTACAGAATCATCCAAACCAAGTTACTAATTTATCCGACTTGGGATTCCCGTAGTGAGCCAAGTCACTACATCCCCGTAATGACCTTAATTGTTGGCCCTTTGAAATCTTTATTTGGGATTGAAATTGTTCATTTTTTCAGAAATTTTGACCACATTATGGATACCAAAAATTATGATCATCGGAGATTGGTAGACACACAAATGAGACAAATTTGTCTTATAGTGTATTATCCAAATGATATTAGCCATCTATATAAATGGTATCCGACGATATGACTACCAATATCCAATTAATTTGATTTTTTATATGAATTATCTATTCAATAATCCCGACAAATTATAAGATTTTAATTCCAAATACAGATTATAGATGACCCACAATTGAGGTTACTACGGGGGATGTTGTAACTTGGGGATCCTGTAGTGCGGCTCCGCATTACACGGTTGTAGTGTGGCGTCCGAAGCCGTTGATCGCACAATTAATGGTCTTGATTTCATTTTGGCACTTACATGATTCGAGCCATCCATTGCCGAGATGAAATCCGAGCCATTATATCAATTACTCGGATTCCGCACTATAAAGTTGTAACACAACTCCATACACATGATCCCCGAATCCAATTTATTCACCTTTCATAAACATTACATTTTTGTGAGTCACTCTCCATAACTAATATCCCGTACTATTTAATCCATCAAAAAATAATCCGGCATTCAATCATATCTGACTCTTACCTAGTACCATTCTTTTTTATCTATCCAAAACCTTATCCGCCACAAAACGAGGAGTTAGGTGGCAAACAACGTAATGTACCCGTGATTCATTCCTCTTGTCTGAAGGGCAATTGGCAAGTAGCTACTCCATACGATTAGGTGGCAAATAACGATTCTCTTAGATACGTTTTTTTTTTTTTTGTACTTTTGATTGATACCATACGGTTGAAATGATGTCAGATCCTCTGTGTCCAAAATTCCTGTGTCTCTATGCCGAGGGATTTTGGATCATTGAATTATAATTTTTGTTTTTATGTTTTAATATTTCTGGGAGATTCAATGGCCGAAAACCCTTGACACAAAAGCACAGAGTTTTTCGACACAAAGAATCTGAGCTCGGTTGAAATGCGGTGTCTTTATACTCCAAAGCGCTTGATCCGCAAAATCCCCACTGTCTGTGGGAGACATGAGAACTGGACTGAAGAACAGCAGAGGAGGCGGTCCATCGATTAGCTCAGACGCCAAATTTCCAGCCATGGCGACGAAGCGAAGAAGCAGAGCCAAATTCTTCCTATTCCTTCTCTCTCTCGTCGCCTTTGGAGCTTTTGCCCCAGTCTTCGCTCCCCTCCCCTCTCTCTCCTCCTCCTCCTCCTCCTCTTCTCTCTCTTCTCGCCGCCACAAAGTATTTCCCCTCACTTTCTCTCTCTAGAAACTTATTTCGATCCTTTAGATGAACTGCGATTGTAATTCTCTCTACAATTGTTGTTAGCTCTTGATTTGTTTAATTCAGTCTGCTACAATTGCTTTGAAATTTTAAGCAACTGCAATTATATTTACCTCTGTAGTTCTTGTAATTAGCTCGATTTATTTAATTTATTATTGTTCAATGTTTTGAAATGTTAAGTAGGCAAAAATATCGAAGGAACTTATGTATTATCCTCTGTTTCTGACATTTTCTTCGTTTAATGAGAAAAAGTAGGAAAGATTATGAGGTTAAGGTTTCTGATTGTTTGGGACTCGAAAAAAGTGAATTTTTTGTTCTTCTGCACCCTATTCTTTGATTCAGTGCAATTGAGTTGTGATGTAGCTATATTTTTGTAATTCAGTGATTATTTTACAGTTATACTAATCATGAGTTCGGATAGACGTGTAGTTTTTGCTTGTTCTTCACCTGTTCTGAATTCGGAATCTCTATAGTAAAATAGGAGAGGAAAGCCGTTTCCTTCTACTACGAGTTTTTTTTTTCCCTGCTACCATTGTTTTGAAGTGTTAAGTAGGTGAAAATGAAGGAACTTATGATCCTCCGTTCATGTTCGACTGATAAGGAAAAATAGGAAAGGTTAGGAGGTTAATCAAGCCTTCTGATTGTTTGGGACTCAAAGAAATTAGAATTTTCTCGAGTTGACAATGTCACCATAGTAATTCTGCACCGCATTATTTGACTCAGTGCAATTGAGTTGCGATCTAGGTACATTTTTTGGATAGTTGTGTGGTTTTTGCTTGTTCTACTACTACTACTACTACTACTACTACTACTACTAGAGAGATGATGCCTTTGATGAAACAATCCATGGTACTAGAGGCCGAGGCACACACAATGGGTGTGCAAGTCGAATTTTGACAAAAAAGCATGCACAAAAGTACTCGGCTTATATATCGTTTGATTGCGTGTGCAATGTTTTTTGAGAAATAAGCTATCTTTTAGATATTTAAGCAATGTATTGTGACAGATTGCACATAATCAAATAATACATTACCATGCTAACGCCGCTGCTTTTTCCATGATACAAAACACGTAAAACTTTCAAAACCTCAGTCAACTCCTCCGTCCTTAAACCATGAAATGAAAGGGAAAGACAAACTAAAATAAAAGGAAAAAATTGTATAGAAGTACCTGCAATTGACGTGGAAGATGGTTTCTTGATAGTGGGATTGTAAAAACTGCCAGGGCAGTTATGTGGGAGTTGAATTTTGGCATTTTCACCCTTATGTTATTGGGCCGTGTAACCTTTAGCAAATGGAATTAGTTTTTTTTTTTTCATGGGTGTTTTAGGTAACCCAAAAGTTGACACAATTACAGAAAGGGGAGACACCAAATGCTCTCCCTTTATATATTAGAATAGATATTTTTTTCATGGATACAAAGAACGAATGGTGATTTTCTTTGTAGTTATTTTCGTTCTCCTCACCACATCCATGAACTGGAATGAGTTCCCTTGCCTTTGTTTTGTTGATCAAGTTATGTTCCCGTGACAGGACTTAATTGTTGTCTTGCAATGAAATGGCGCGTATCTTTTTTCTTCCTAAAAGGAGTCGAGTAAAATTGTGATGTCATCTGCATATTGTACGTCTCTGAATAGATGGTGTTGTTTGGTTGAATCAGGTAAATGCTCGTAAGTTTGAGATTGCTGATGACATGTTCTGGAAAGATGGTAAGCCATTTCAAATTATTGGTGGGGATTTACATTATTTCCGGATTCTCCCTGAGGTATTTCCCTTTTGTTTTTTGTAAAACCTTTTTGCTATATTTATTGCACCATATGCTTGACGTTGTGCGTATTGTATTTGCTGTAAAAAAAAAAATGTGCATAGTGTTTCTTGAATAATGCTAGGGGTAGAGAAAAACAAGGTAAATTTCAATACAGATAAGGAAAATTCCAGGATGTCTACTACCCTAGTTTGGTTCTGTTAATCTTGGATCCCATTTTCCTCGTGGTGGACCGGGGACACAGTCTACATTGCAATGTATACTGAAAGGTGACTTACATAGTTTTTCTAGGGGGTCCCTAACAGTACGTGTGCATCTAGAATTGTTTGCAGAGAATTATGCATAACAAGAACTTGATAATTGATAGGGAAAAAAAACTGTTATGATGGAAATAAGATCGATAGAATCCGTGGTTTGATTTTCTGAATTGGTTTCTATATTTGATGATTGAAGTACTGGGAAGATAGGCTGTTGAGGGCAAAGGCATTCGGTTTGAATACTATTCAAACTTATGTTCCTTGGAATCTGCACGAACCAAGTCAGGGGGAGCTTGATTTCGAGGGCATTGGAGATATAGTCTCTTTTTTAAAGCTATGCCAGAAGCTGGACCTCCAAGTTATGCTTCGAGCTGGACCTTATATATGTGCAGGTAAGACAAGACTCTCAGTTAGGAATTTGAAACAGTGCTTTGTGGTGTTTACAAAATTTGTCAAGGTTTCGCATCCATCCTGAACTCAGGTCTTGAAGCCTGTATTGAGAATTCCAGGATTGGCTGAGTATTTGATTTTTCGATCGTGCCTTGCTTGCCTACATTATCTGAACTTGGTGCCTGACCGTGGATAGTTTGTTTATTCTACATTAAGGAAACTTTAGAAATCCACTGAAGTTTATGTGATTTTAGTGTGTTTGTTTGGCAGCAAAATCAGGCAAGAAACTTGCCTGACTGTAGATATTTCTTCGTATTCTATTTTTCCCTGCCTTTATCAATCTCATCGTTTCCTCTTCAAACGTTAGCTATTTGTCTCTTTCTGTCCCTTTGCATGACTATCTCTTCTATCATCACAATTTACTAAATTTTGCTCTCTTGTTTAAACTTTATGGTATAACACCATACATTTGGATTTTATTTTCTTTCGTTCATTCTCTTCCTCTTAACTTTGACTCCAATATACACTGTTTTGAAGGCTGATAAACAAAACACTGGGAAATTTCTTGAAATTTTGCTCTGACATTCTTTTTTTCCCCCCTAAACTTGATGCTCATCATTGTTAATAATTGATATGTATTATACATATGTATGTTTTGCTTGAACCATTGCTACTGGCATTTTTAAATTCCTTCTGTCCAAGTTATATTTTTCACTTCTCTTCCTTTCAAGTTCGCTTGGACTCATACCTGTGGCTATGTTTCATAGGCACTTCAGAATAAGTGAAATACCCGGGTATGATTCAGATTGGCAGGATCTTCCTTTCCGTCTTCTAAACACTA
Source organism: Vaccinium vitis-idaea (assembly GCA_963854785.1). Lineage (NCBI taxonomy): Eukaryota > Viridiplantae > Streptophyta > Magnoliopsida > Ericales > Ericaceae > Vaccinium > Vaccinium vitis-idaea. Next base: position 1,145,037 of record OY978221.1, read on the forward strand.
TGTAGCGTTTTGTGTTAACTTTCTTTTTGTGAACTCTTGTCACTACTGAAGGTTCATGACTCGTGACTATTTTAATTTTCTCTTATTTTTAGTTAAATCATCCCCATTAATAACATCTATTTCATGCAGAGTGGGATTTGGGGGGATTTCCTCCATGGTTACTTGCCATTGAACCAGCTCTCAGATTGAGATCGTCAGACCCTGCTTTCCTTGACTTGGTACATTTTCCATTTGAATGGTCGAGGGTTGTACAGAATTTTTTTTAAGAAGCCATTGTTTGGTCTGTTTTGGTATCTCAGATACTTAAACCCTGTAATTCTTGTTTTGAGTTTTGGAGTGGCCATTTTGGCTTGTAGTTTGGGATCTTAGTTGTATTTTTTGGTCCATTCCTCCTAGAACCCTATAATGTCATTTGGCAGTGCCAGCACTAGTAACAACGCTTTCCTACTTCTTTTTACTTGAGAGTGCATTTTTCAATGAGTAGGAGAATAAATTAAGAGATAGTTCCAACCTTTAGATTTTAGAGGAATTGTGTCAGATCAATATTCACTGTAAATTGTAATCTCTTATCTCTGCTACCAAAGGTGTGTGTAGCCAGGAAAAGGATTGGAATGCCGGTGGTTTCTTTGCTCTTAAGGTTCTATGCAACCAGTTATCTCACTTAATTTGCCTCATAAAGTGGATGGATAAGAATAATTTTTTTTAGGTACCACTGTTTGCCTTACCAAAAAGAGGCCATATTAGTTTTGCTGTTTGCATAAATAGTCCCGTGTTTGTGTTAGATAAATACTTGTTCAAGAGCTTACGCTGTGGGAAAAGGGCCAAAAAATTCACATGATGCAAACATCCATAGTTAGAGGAAACAACATGTCAAATGGGGCAAAAAATATCTCAAATGGAGAGATTTGTGACCTCCCCCGATCTGTGCTCAGATACTATGTTAGAGTACTACTTGTTCCAAAAGGTTAAGCTATTCGGAAGGGTCCAAACTATGCATTTTTAGCTTTCCAACAGGATGAGAGAATCAACAATACGCACCGGGGGAGGAGTTGTTATTAGTAATTTCGACATGACGTGTAAAGCGGGATTTGGATAGCAAGAAATCTGATAGCAACAAGGACATGGGGCCCCTCATTACGTTCCTTATCTTGTCCCAACTCCCAAGCGAGTAAGGTAGAAAATAGTCCCAAGACAAACATTCCTGGATGTCCAATGCCCCTGAATCCCATCTCTAAAAAGAAAGCAGCTTATATTACGACCTTTGTTCCTTTCTGTTATGATAGTGAGAGTTGAGGTGGAACTTGACATACAATGTAACTTTTACAGGTTGAAAGCTGGTGGGGAGTACTACTTCCACTGATAGCCCCTCTTCTTTATGGTAACGGAGGCCCTATTATCATGGTTCAGGTAGTGTTTGGCTGCTTATTCTGCTTTCCCTTAGATACTCTAAATAATCGTTAAAGAGGAAATCACAAAGAACGCATGATGATACAGGATTTTGCCTTGTTAGACCACGAGGGACTGGGAGAGACCTTTGAAGCTGTGTTGGGTGTCCATTTAGGTTGGACTTGGACCTTTGAAGTTTACTTTTGTTCAGGTGTTGCCTTATTAGTATCATTTGGCTTCTTGTCACTAAAGAAGTTTTTGATCTAACATTGGAAAGATTTTAAAACAAGTATCTTGAATTGGATTATTATCATCCCATTCTGGACACGACCAGTAGAAAGGGAACCAAGCAATAATGGCTGCTTCCTCCTTGTCTCGTCAAAAAATTCAGGAAAGTGTAATAGCTGTATGGAAGAGTGAAAACCAAGATGAGGTAGTCTTCTCTTTTATCCGTGGATGCTTCCTTCTATGAGGATTTTGACATCTCTTGATTCTGTAAAAAGAAATTGAAAACGTTTGGACAACTTCTACTGTGATGTGCAGTAAAAATTGTTGCATTGCTGGTTGTTGGGCATGCGTATTGAACTTGATCTCAAGAGTTCTCATAGTTATGCTGAGGTGGGATATGGCTGGGATATGTCCTTCAAGTTATCTTGACTCTAGAAAATTTGCTGCATTCTACATGTAATTTTGAAAAGTGTTGGACTCTAAAGGTCCATTAAAAAAGAGATAATCCTGGAAATTTACTTTTGTTCAAATTGTTTCTTTTTATTTCTTAATGCCTGAGAGCTTATACCCTGGGGTTTCAAGCTTGCAACTTAGTGATGTTCCAATCAATGGACTTTGTTATGACAGATTGAAAATGAATTTGGTTCCTATGGAAATGACAAAGTTTATCTTCATCATCTCGTCACATTAGCTCGGGGACATCTTGGAGATGAAATAATTCTGTAAGTGGTTTGTATTGCCTGATACCTCTTTTCAGATCTTTGGATTATACTTCTGGCAACTGTACTGAGTGTTCTCAAAGATGCAGCAGCAGTTAATTGAGACATCATGTTTGGTTGTTATTCTGATGTTGATTAAATCATTCTTATTTTATTTGGATTCGTTAACAAAGTTGCCGTTTGCCCGCTTGTACTTTGTTCAGAGCAAGTTGAATGTGCACCTGTGTGGTTGATTTCTTTAGAAAATTATTTTCTGAGGTGTGGACGATCTTTCATCGTTTGGTTGCAATTTTTTTTTCTGATAAGTAATTAAATATACTAGAAACAAGGCATTAAGGGAATGCTGTCCATGTTAAAAAAAAAGGCGATTACAAATGACCCTATACCCTACCTACCATTAGTATGTAAATGCTCAAACCAGTCTATTATTCATCAAGGGAATGGTTACATTCCCCCTTGTCCCAACTATACAAGCTACTAGTCAAAAAGCTCTTGATCGCAAACAAACTGTTCCACCCCTTCAAGCCACCAGGCAATGACTGAGAAGATGATCAACACCCTCCACATCCCTTTTTGCACATTCAACACCAATTGACAATGATCCTCTGTCTTCGAATCAAATTATCAGTAGTAAGAATCTTTCCTTGAGCCGCATTGCCGCACACCATCCCCAAAAAACTCACCTTCAACGGAGCGTTAGTCTTCCAAATTTGTCGCCAAGAGGAGGAGGGATTACCAACCCCACATAAAGCTTGGTAGTTCGACTTCACTTGAAAAGATCCTGTCTTAGAAAAATTCAACGTATCTCATTCCCCCCTCATGCACTCTAACAAGCAAGGCCATCAAAGCCTACTCTTCCCAATCACGCACATCCCTGCTCAATCGAATATCCCACACTATGGCGCCATCATGATGTTGAAGATAATTAGAAACAGATGCATTCCGATTGGTAGCCTACGTAAGCTAATGCCCTAACTATCTTGAGCCATTATTCAGCTCATTGTCATGTCACGTCCTTTCTTTTCAGAGTTTTCTGTCTTATCTTTTGTTTTGTTACACTTTGTTCGATGCAAAACACTGATGAAGTAGCTCACGCCAGTGATGTTACTAACTTATGATGCCAATTATGCCTTCCTTTAAGTTTTGTGATCCATGACATATTAGGAATAAATTTTCCTTCCATAGATTATCCAAACTAAATTGATCTTCAGGACAATGTTGCCTTTTCATTCATCTTCAGTCTTTTTCTTGACTAGATAGTTATGGTTTCTAGGTATACTACAGATGGAGGCTCGAGGGAAGCTCTAGAGAAAGGAACCATACGTGGAGATGCTGTATTTTCTGGTAATTTTTTTTTCTCCTGGAGATATAGCTGCTAAGGTTCTGTACCATTTTTCCTTGGATCCATGCTTTGATACCATGTTAGGCCACATTTTGTTGTCAGACGGGATAAAAGGGGATAGGGAGACTATCCTTGGGATAATGGGGGGATTGTAGATCCCATTGCGTAAGGAGTGTTATGGAGGATGAGCGTATACTGCCCTGTCCCATGCTTGGCTTGGACCAGGTTGGATGGTGATAATTATACCGCAAGTGTTTATATCTATTAATTGTTATTCTATCCCGCTCTATCCCACCTCCCCCATGCGATGGAGTTATACTGCCTTCATAAGATATTGCATACTATTCTGCCATCCTTTCCAATTGTCAATTTGTGAAGCCAAACACCAGCCCATCTCTATTATCGTGTAAACATTGCCCGCCCTTAAAGTAAAGAGAGGAGATTTAGAAGAATGAGAGAGGTTAATTCCTAGGGTTGCCTGCACTAAATATTTACACTTATAGAATGCGAGAACATATTGCCATACATGCCTGTAACAAGGAATATAACAGAAATCTAGTCACGGTCCTTTTGGAACAACTCGTGTTTTACTTTTCCATGATACCACAGGATGTTAACTGATCTCAATTTTTCATTTGTAGCTGTGGACTTTACAACTGGGGATGATCCATGGCCTATCTTTGAGTTGCAGAAGGAGTTCAATGCCCCGGGCAAATCACCTCCTCTTTCTGCGTCTGTATTTCATTTTGTACTCAAACAGTTCTACATTGTGACTTGTTCAGTTTGATGATGCTTATTGCATTTGCTAATTCAGCGAGTTTTATACTGGTTGGCTTACTCACTGGGGGGAGGAGATTGCAAAAACAGATGCTGATTTTACTGCAGCTGCCCTAGAAAAGATTTTGTCAAGGAACGGATCTGCTGTGCTCTATGTATGTCCTAAAGTTTATAAATTTGCAGGTTGCGAGTTTTCATCGATATGATATTGATCACTTTTGCTTTTCCACTTTGTAGATGGCACATGGTGGGACAAATTTTGGTTTTTATAGTGGTGCTAACACTGGTGCAAATGAGCACGATTACAAGCCTGATCTTACTTCCTATGATTATGTGAGAAAGATTGACCTAGTTATTTGAACTTACAAGCCTGATCTTACTTCCTATGATCCCACTTATTCAATTCATCATCCTAATTAAGTTGATACCTTTTTTAGGATGCACCTATTAAGGAATCTGGTGATGTGGACAATGCAAAGTTCAAAGGTACCTATTGAGGATGTTTTGTTATTTTATCTCTTTGGTGCTGTCTTGTGCTAGATATTATGCAGTTACTTTGGTATCTTGGACGAAAGCCTCCCTGTCATCTGAAAGTGAAAGTGGGTTTTGATTTACTGGTGTTCTATTGGCTTTTTGGCTTCTTATGAGAAGTTTTTACTCATTAATCATACTGTCTTCCAAAGTTTGTCGTAGCATAAATTTAGGACAAAGTAGAGAGACTTGCTATGTTGATGCTTGATTGAGAAATTCAGTATCCTTTGCTCACATGATTGGATATTCAATGAAGGACCATGACTGTCCAGACTCAAGTATCAAAGCATAGTCACCAGTAGCAGGGATTGCATTGGCAGAAGCTTTGAATGCAGCCTCTGCTTTTGTCTAAAACTAATGATTCAACAAGGGGAGCCCCAAGATGATCATCATTTCCGTGTTTGCATAGTGTTTGGAAACGTTGAAAGAGCATAACTTGAAACTAACTGACATTTCTGAGGGATTAACCTAGGTCTATACTAATTGCTTGTATACATCAAGCTTATCTAGTTGGCTTCTTTGTATTGATCTACTGCATTCAGCTCTGCATAGGGTTATAAAGAAGTACCATGGAGCGTCTCTTCCTTCTGTTCCTTCCGATAATAAAAAGTCAGGATATGGTCGTATACGGCTTCAGAAAAGTTCAATCCTCTTTGATACACTGAACATCGAAGGTGCTATTAATGTGGCTGAATCTCAAAATCCAATTTCAATGGAGTCTGCTGGCCAGGTACATGACATTCATGATCTGTTTCTTGTAAAGTACATCATCTGTGGAAGTTCGTACAGGTCAATGTGGTGACTATGTACTCTGCTAATAGTGAATGTGTTTTCTGCTCGCAGATGTTTGGACTAATGTTATATGTATCTGAATTTCGTGCAAGAAACAATGGTTCCATTCTTTCCATACCAGAGGTACCAACTTTCCTCCACATACACACGTCACATGTGTATCTTGATGTGACTTCTTTAATTAGTATCTTTTGGGCTGCAGTAGCTCTATAGACTTTAGAGTTTGTAAAAGCCGTACTTTTCGGTCAATCACAGGTGCATGACAGAGCTCAGGTGTTCATTTCATGCTCTTCTAAATCTGATGCTGAACAACCAACATACATTGATACAATTGAGAGATGGTCAAATAAACCTCTTGGCCTCCCTCATATTGATTGCCCTTCCAACACTAGCTTGTTTATTCTGGTATTTGGCTCGTCTCTCACTCTTTCTTATAATTGAATTGACTTTGGGATCTGGGCCACTGGCCAGTCATTATGGGCAGTTAATGTTATATATACCTCAACCTCAAATGTTAGGTGCCCTCATGCTTATATACTGCATATTATTTTGAACCTAGGCGAAGTTGGATTTGCACCACCCCCTCCCTCTCGCGTACAAGCACTAGGATTCTCAATGACATGTATATGATCCAATTATTCTCTCTATTTTGTGGTTATTCTGTTTAAATAGGAAGCGTATTGTACCTGTATCATGAGAATTACAGTAAAATGTGTAGCCCTAGCTGAAAACTCAACTTTGACTGCTATACATCTCTCCAACCGAAGTTGAAGTATCCATTAGGCTTTGCTAGAAGGTCACTGAATAGATTCAAGTTAAAAGTGGCTTTGCAACACAGCATGGGGTTATCAACAAGCTTCTCCTTGCAGCTTAAAAATGTCAAAGTTGTCATACTTGGTACATCAAAAAAGTAAATGTTTTTTTTTTTAAACTCTCTTGTAGGTTGAAAATATGGGTCGGGTAAATTATGGGCAATTCATGTTTGACAGGAAGGTAAAATCCCTTGTCCAATTCTTATTGTTCTTATATCTGATGTCCATGAGTGAGTGCTCTCACTCGTAAACAATTCTCGTTGTGCTTTTGTCATGCTTTGTCGTTTCCAAGAAGTTTTATGGTGATTTGGCCCTCTGGGTGTGCCTAGTTTTGTAACATAAGACTTTCTGAATCCTTGGCCGATGTGACCGTGCTATAGCCCTTAATCCTGGTTACCTTGGTATAACTGCATAAGCTAAAAGGGGGTGTCATATTTCTTGAGGCTACTAGTGGGAAGTTCATTTCAACTTGCTGTGGAATTGTGCTAGCCAATCATTTCAGCTGTATCTGTTTGAGGTGATAATTCATGACACTTCCACCTGTGTCAAAGTGATGCTAGCATTTGACTATAAGAGAACGACCGAGTCTTCTATTGACTTAGGTTGGAGTGGGAGCATCAGAGACCCTGATGTACATAAGATTCAAAGTTTGGAATTCTTCCCAACAAGGCAAGGTCGGAGTATAGGAAGATGTAAGAGGTTGGAGAACGGCTTGACCTGGTTTAGATCCAAGCACATTGAGCCGAGCCGATCATCTGTGCGTTTATGAAAATTGTTCCTCTGATCAGCTAAGTTGCTCAATCATGGAGGGTAAAGTGCCAAATCATGTCCTCGTTTCTTTACCATATTTGAAATGTCGGGTTGGACTACAGAGTCAAGGGAACTCTATATCCTAAGTTTGGTTGAAACTTTTGAAGTTCGGATGAAAAATTGTCGGATATAGAATCGTACAAAATAAAGAGATATATTACCTAGGGAGATGTGATATAACATGGAGTGATGAATCCCTTCACTATTACTCCGGCCAGACAAACCGGCTTTAAGTGCACTTGTCACCTTGACAGGCTGACATTTGGAAACCTAAGTATTGATGTGGCATGCGACATGGACAAGTAGGGCCATGTACCTACTCTCTTAGTCATAAGGTATCGTCTCCATCAATAATTATGTGCTACCATTCCTAAGTGCTGTTCACATGTCACCTTCAATTTTCATTTCTCTCGAAATCTGGATAATGGAGATTGCTGATTATGAATTATCCCGATTTCTTCTACAGGGTATTTTGTCTTCTGTTTATCTATCTGGAAAAGTTCTACATGGGTGGAAAATGTTGTCAGTTCCTTTTCAGAACTTAAATGGAAAGCAGAAAGTCGATCCTATTATTCAGCTTGCATATTCTGAAATCAATACATCTTCTGCCCACAAAAAATTGAAAGAAAGCTCTGGTACGTGTTCGTAATTCTACTTAATAGGTTCCGTAGAAGTGGATTTTTGAAGATTTCACAGTGAACTTATATTGATTCCTGATTCCTTTCTTGTTTATATGGTGAACACTGTTTCTTGATCTTGTTTACTTGATACTCAATCAACGATACAGAAGAGTGGATATAAAACATTACAGTGATCAGCATTTGATCTCTTTCAATGTGTGTCTGTGCATTTGTGCAGAAAACTCGCAGAAAGGACCAGCTTTATATGCTGGTTATTTCAGGGTTGATGAAACGAGCCAACTGACGGACACATACATCTCATTCAGGGGCTGGGGGAAAGGGATTGCATTTGTAAACGAATTTAATATTGGAAGATATTGGCCGGTAAAAAACTACTTGTCGATTTTGGTTTCTTCCTTCTCAGTTTTTCATTGGCTTTTATCACTTGTTCGAAATAAACTTTAAATTGCTATTTTTTGCAGTCATTTGGACCACAATGCAACCTTTATGTTCCTGCTCCAGTCCTTCGATATGGTGAAAATGTTGTGGTAGGCGAGGCCAAATGCTATATATACATGTGACATGTTATGCTTTACCGGGAAAGAGCTTGACTTCTTGATTTTCTTCGTAGAAATATAAAGAACCATGATACATGTACAACAAAAGTCTCCAACACACTCACGGTGTGTGGAGCCCACACACACTTCACACTCAAGTGTGTGTGGGCTCCACACACCATGTGAGTGTGTTGGAGACTTGTTGGAGCTAGTTGTTGTACACTTATCATTTTTGAAATATAAAGGGATATCAAGTTATTAGCACCTTAATGCTGATCACTGGGAAGACAATCTAAGAAAGATGTACAGAAAAATACCAAAATAATGTTCTACATCTTCCTTGAAACTAGGATCATGACATACGTATCTGATAACTTTGAGAACTGAATATCTTATTTCTGAATGAATAATAATGCTAGCTATTACATGTTTAAATAGGAGAACCACTACACCTAAAAAGGAAAAGAAGCTACGCTAAAGAGGAAAAGATTACAAGGTGTGATCACTACCTAAAGTAGAAGATCATGATACACGCAATCAATGCCTAAAATAAAAAAATACAGAATATATGATTAGAAGGTGATCATATATTCCTAAAATACAAGATACAACACAATATTTCACAGTATCCAGCCTTATGACTGATCATTGCTTGATCTTCGAATTAGTTCAGGCATTTCCATTTAATAAGCACCTGACACGTATATTCAGCTGATTGTTTGTCAAATATCCTAATTACTGTTGAAGTAGCAATTACTAATCCATAGATGTTTCACTTTGACTCAATTTTGTTTGTTGGTATCCCAGGTCATATTAGAGTTAGATTCCCCAAATCCGGATCTTGTGGTTACCTCTGTTGATCAGCCAGACTTCACGTGCGGATCAAGAAGTTCAAAGGTGCATCAGCTTTGAAAGAATTGATACTAATCATACATTGATTCTTCTGGGCAACACACAGACACATTAAAAAGCTAGGATGACCAAGTTAACTAGAGCTTGAGGTTCAGCACCATGTTCATTAGCTTCACCTTCTGGCTTCTACAAATCTTCACCATATTGGTATTTGGAGTGTGTGGCGTAGGGTAGGCTAATGTGTGTGCTATTTCTGAGTTTGGTTCAGCACCATGTTCATTAGCTTCACCTTCTGGCTTCTACAAATCTTCACCATATTGGTATTTGGAGTGTGTGGCGTAGGGTAGGCTAATGTGTGTGCTATTTCTGAGTTTGTCGTGGAGGAGAACATGATGGAAACAACTATTGCCGAGCAGAGCACCAGAACCACAACACACGCGTCCAAAGTTATTATTATTATTGTTTTTTGTTTCGGGGATAGAGAGGGAGAGAAATTGTATACCATTTATTCTTTTGACAATGATAGTAAAAAAAATGGCTATATGGAAAATAAGAGTGTACTTTAAGCTGTAACAAGATGATGTCGGGTTGCAATATCCCATGACCCTTATGGGCACTCGTCCAAAATTGAGATTTTTCATTAAGAAGTCATTTTCCCTGTAAAAGTGGTACTTAAACGACTCATTGTCAAAACTCTGCAAGACAACAGATTGATAGTTTCTGTTGAAGCTCAAGAGCTCAAAGCAAAATTTGGAGCTCGTCTAATTTTTATAATGACTGTTAAAATGAGACCTGTTAAAAGTTGTTCAATCGACAAAGGAGTAAATCAATAGCAGAATATCCCATTAAAGACCATGGAATTTCAACATCAATGAAAGACCAATGATTTGTTTCTGCCAACAACTAACGCAAGGCTACTCCAATGCACGTGAGTCTCACACAGTAGATGTAGGCCTCCACACATCAGACGATTATGAATCTGTGCATTTCCATAAGAAAAAGTAAGCTCAACAGTTTCAACAAAATTTTATTTCCGGGTAAGAATACAAACTTGAAAATGAACACATTTGAACCCTTAAATTAAGGTCATCCCAACATCAGTTGGCTTCGGATACCAACTAAATTACAGGCTTGCTATTTTTCAGTTGCTTATACATAATATTACAATTGTGGTTACATTTAAATGTACCCAAAGTATACAGACAAGCTCACTGGGATCAACCAGCGCCAGAATGTGCTTGTTTTATTAACTCCCTACATCTGCCAAAAGGAAAGAGGGCAAAAATTGAAGACAGGTTTACTTTATAGATTGCTTAGAAGAGTCCTTCTCATCCTGTTTTGATCCTGACATAGCCGCAGTTGCTGCAGCAGTCATGGCAGCCGCAGCTGCACCCATCTTTACACCACCAGCAGCCTTCATTGCACCAGCGATCTTTGCAAATGCAGCTATACCTCCAACAAGCATTGCCCTCAGGGCAACTGTTGGTTTTACTTCCATGTTTTATGGTACCTGAAAACCGTGCATACTACATTAGAATTGCCAAATCATATCTGTACACTAAACCCGAAACAAAATGCCAGGTCGTAGTAGATTAGTTGTAAAATGTGAAGAAAGCAGCAACCCTTGAGCCACAACGAGTGCTTTGTATAAACTTCATGTACAACCAAAAGGGAAAAGGATGGTTTTCCATCTCTAAGCTGAAAAATAACCAAACCAAACTGAGCCTTAAGTCCCAATCAACTGGGATAAGCCAGTGTACCTAAGCTGAAAAATTAATAGGAAAAAGATCAACCTTGCCAAGCAGCAAGTTCACTGGACAATCTCCAAAAAGTTACTGAATACGTCCTTAATACCAACCACATCCAAACAGAGGTTGCATAACTCGGAGAGGCAGTTGGGAGAAGGTTCCTGGCTCTGATTAAACTTGTCTTTATTCGATAAGTAAACCATGATGCGTTAAGGCATCAAAAGCATAATGTCATTGACATGAAAAAGGCTAAACCGTGTTAACCTAAACAACATGTCAAAATACTCAACAAACATTAAGTACTATAAGCTCCAACGGTTATGGCCCCTTCTTTGCGTAAATTGAACTGAACTCCTCCAATCGTGACAAAGCCACTCTTGGCCAACTACCTCAATTACCTTTCAACTACCATTTTCTACCTAAGACTAAACTTGTCTTTGCTTAGCAAAAAAAGACTAAACTTGTCTTTATTCGATAAGTAAACCATGATGCGTTAAGGCATCAAAAGCATAGTGTCATTGACATGAAAAAGGCTAAACTGTGTTAACCTACACGACATGTCAAAATACTCAACAAACATTAAGTACTATAAGCTCCAACAGTTATGGCCCGTTCTTTGCGCAAATTGAACTGAACTCCTCCAATCGTGACAAAGCCAATCTTGGCCAATTTGTAAGTTGGTGTCTGAAGTTAGGTAGAAAATGGTAGTTGAAAGGTAATTGAGATAGATAGCCAAAAATTGGCCTTATCACCATTGGAGCAGTTCAGTTAATTTGGCGGAAAAAAGAAAAAAACACAGTAGCAAGATAGTTTGACTTTAGCAGCCAAAAAATAGCTAGAACCATTGGAGTTGTTCTAAGTCATAACTTGTAAGTGTAGACTATCCACCAAATGGAAATGGACCAGGTTAGGCCTAACGACACCATACTGAACCATACTAGATAGCTAACAAAAAAAAAAGAGAGAGTATATAAGCCTATACATAGGATAGCCTATTTTTCTGAACTGTACATAGGATAGCCTATGCCTTGGAAGTTCCTTCTGTTGCGCTCCATCCAGAACAGCCACATCAAGAAACAAATGAGAAAAATAACCTGACCGATCTGATCAGCAAACTAAGCCGCAAAAGGTTCCAACAAGACATTTCAAGAATTTTTGGTAGGTCGATGGGTTTATAAATGGAGCGCCCACGCAACCCGACCCCGGTCGATACAAATATATTTCTATAAACTACTACAAGACACATGCCCTTCCAAGACCATGACACTCAATAATCTTCGAAAGACGAGTTTAAATTATACTCTCTTTCACAAATCATGGATCACCAAGCCCGCTTCATTTCTCTCTCCCCCCTTCACAGATATGCTAAGTGCTGACTATTGAATAGCAAACAAAATCCACAACCCTCTTTCCATCTAACTGCTACACCTGATTGCAAAGGAAGCTTAGTTAATTTATAATATCTTCAATATTTATTATAAGCCCTAACTATTCTATTGTTTCCCTACCACCTGATTTATAACAGAAAATCCAAGCATCTTCAGTATTCATGACACGCCCTTACTATTCTACACCCGTAACAACTTGATCCGACTTGACCCGTGGATGATTCGATAGGTAGCAGATGATCAAATGACTAATCCGAAAAGATCTGGTCGAGTGACAGGTAAGGGGCAAGCCCGAGCCGACCCGTGCACACAGTATGAAGCAATTTATTGAGGATGGAATCTCAGTCTTAAGATACATATCCAAACCTTGCTCAGACTTCATGACACCATTGAGCAGATGATAAATATCTTTCATTTCAGGTTAAGTTGTTAAGACTTGGTTTACCACCAAAATCATGCACTAATAGCTTCGTCTTCGCTTAGTTGTATATATTCATTGTACACCAGAATGTGAGAGAGATAGATGGAAACAACCATAAATGCACATATATTATAGGACCCTGAGGACAATCCAGCTTGAGGCATTTGGTTCTTGACTCTCAAGCTAGGATGGTTAGGCTACCCATACAAACTAAGGGCACAAAACGTAAGAGCACAAAAACTCATAGGTTTTCCAGAAAATGTTCCGGGGCTATTTTTCTCCTTCATATTCTTTAAAATCGTAGTGTTGTCGGTTGCCATGATTCCAAAAACAGGTTTTCTATTTGGGTAGCAGAGTTTTCCCTATAAAATGAAATATCATTTAGAGTTGCGGGTTTGGTTTAAATCAATGCAAGAAATCAGAACCCTAGATTTTATAATCAATGGCATAGATACGAAAAACAAACAGATTCAAGAACAGGAAGTAGCCAAATTAGAATAAAATCCACAGTAGAAAAGGAGAAGGAGAAGGAGAAATCGAACGCCAACCTCAAGCTAGGGAGCCTGATCTGTAGGATGAGAAAAGCCCACCTTTTTATCTTCCGACAACAAAGAAGAAATCCACAGAGAGAGAGAGAGAGAGAGATGTGGGTTCAAACACTCAGAAACAAGGAAAAGCGTGGTTGGCAAACACGTCTTCTAAAAGCGTGTTTGGTAATCACGCTTATACTATTATTATTATTTTTTTTCCGTTTATAACACACATAAAGCGTGCTTACGAACCACGTTTTTATAAAGCGTGATTGGTAAACACATTTTCAAGCCAAATTAGGATTGGGTTAATCCGTCTTAATCCAATGTGAAAGCGTGAAACGGAATCACGTTTTCCATAAAATATGTTTGCCAAAAACGTTTTCGCGTACTCTGGAAGTAAAGTTTAAAAACACGCTTTTAATTAATAAAGTTATAAAAAAACCGCAAATCGGTTAATGAGCCGAGAGAGAGAGCCTTTCTTTCCCGTTCTCTATGGAACTAGAAATGAGGGTTGCAAAATGTGTCGTTAAGACGTTAACAAAAACAAGGCTTTGTTTGAAAGGAAAAGAAAAGAGAGGTAAAAAGGAAAATAAAAAAATTTCATCTTCCTTTATTTGGCAAGTGGTGACTAGCTCATGCGGTAATTCTTGGATGCCCCACATGCATCTTGGGGTCGAGTCTTATTCCTCCCTTCCCAATGTAATAGATTATGAATGACGAATGAAAAAAAAAACTTCATTTATTTGGGTTTAGAGGAAAATAGAAGAAAAATAACTAAACTATTATTTAACTAAAATCTCCCTCTTAACTTTCCTCAATCTTTTTATCTTTTTTTTTTTCTCTTTTTTTTTATTTTCTTTTCCCTAACTACCAAACATAGCCTAATGTGTTTGTTTTAGTAATAAGTGGAGAGAGAAATTGGAGATAAAGGTAACGATTGGAGATAGATAGAGAGAAAAATGAGACTAATAATTGAAAAGAGAAATAACGAGTTGAGGGAGAAATAGGTTAATAAAGTACTCCCTCTGTCCCAAATTGCTGGTCCTTCTTTCCATTTTGGGATGTCCCAAAATATTTGTCCAATTTCTAAAAACATCCATCAAAACAGGGTTACTTTCCAGTTTTACCCTTAAAAAGTTCTTTTTCCACCTCAATTGGCTAGTCTATGATCTTTTATTTTATAACGGTTCTTATGATTTTAAAAACTTTGTATAATAAAACTAATTGATATCTATCAAACAAGATCCATATTGAATATGTTTTGAGTTTCATATAACAAATTAGCCACAGTAATATTGACTGAATTTAGGGGAAAACAGAAAAGTCAATACAAAGTTTTCACACCACTTAAAAACCCACTCCCCAAAAGGGGCAAGCAAATTGGGACGGATGGAGTGTAAAACTAAACTAAAAATCCAAAACGAACACAACTTAAGTATTAAAAAAAAAAAAAAAAAACTTAAGTCTTTATTAACTTTTAGGGGGTAAACTGCATACGGAATAGACCACAAGGGGGTGAAGGGGTATTTTGTCCCCGTTCTTATGACGCCGGCGTCTTTCTGTTTCTCCTGCTTCCAGTAGCCCCCTCTCTCTCTCGATCGAAATGGATCACTCTTACGGAGGAGGAAGCTGGACGATGATCCCAAACATTCCAGTCCACAGTAACCCAACTACACCCTCAAATCAGGACCATCTATTCCTCCCACCACAACAACAATTCCAACCCCAACAACAGTTCCATCATCAGCAACAACAATTTCAAAATCAACAGCAGCAGCAACAACAGTTTTCCCAGCAACAATTTCAACCACAACAACAGCAGCAATTACAACAACAGAGATATCCACCACAACAACAGCAACAGCAACAGAACCATCACCACCCTTCACTGGCTTCTCACTTCCATCTCCTTCATGTAATTCTCTGAAAACCTACCCAAATTTCATGTTTATAAAGTTCGTAGTGTATTTGGGATATCTATAAGTCTTTTATACTTTTTCTTGTTGTAATTTGGGTTTTTAGTAAAGAGATTTTGGGCAAGTTCTGAACTTTTTGGTTCGTCTAGACAGAAAGAATGATTTTTTGGGGGATTTTTGTCTAGACGGACCGGAAAAGTAAGAACTTTGGGGTAATTGAAGGTGTATTTGAGATGTCTAAAAATTCAGGGTGTGTAACAGCTTGAACCCTACCTGCCAACTTTCTTTTTTTGGTACAACCGAAATTCATACATTTGAACGTAAAGACAGATACTTCAGATACAGACATAGTTCCCATCAAAGTATAAGCTAAAACATAAACTAATCCCTAAGATGGCCAACTCCTAAGCCATCTTTGCGAATAAAATAGCGCACAGATTGTGGAGAATCTTCGGTTACTGCCAGATCTTCTAGTTGTTCAGCTCCCAATCTTGCCATGTGGCCAGCACTTGCATTGGCTTCTCTATAAATGTGGGTGAGGATCGGCTGGGTATACCTTAAGGGGATACTTACCTTAAGAGGATACTTGAGTACGTAATCAGAGCCTGGTTGGGATGATCAACTGGATTCCCTTCATTTATCAATTGCACTGCCATGAGGGAATCAAACTCGATATGAACATTGCTGTACCCTTTTTCTAGCATGATGGTGAGCCCTCTGTAAATTCCCCAAATCTCCATCTCCAAACTTGAACTGCTGTTGAGTTTTGCAAAGTAGCCCAGCCACCTGCCCATATGGTCACGGAAAAGGCCTCCAAATCCAGCTTTGCAATTACTCTCATGCATACAATCGTCAGTGTCCAGTTTGACTCCAGCTGTAAGAGGGGGAACCCATATAATTAATATGGATTTGGGTGTGCCATTGTAGAGGGTGGATTTGAATGCTGTGGTAATCTCAGTTGAATAGGAAATAACTATAAAGAGGGTTTTCCACGAAACATCATTCCCTAAACCTGATTTACCTTTCAACTTCATGTTGGAGGAGATCCACTCTGAAGTTGGACATTAGAGGGTTTTCCACGAAACATCATTCCCTAACCTAATTTACCTTTCAACTTCATGTTGGTGGAGATCCACTCTGAAGTTGGACATTCACTAATGCTCCTTCTTCATTGGCTATTAGAGAAATAATTCTAGATATCCTTGGCTTTAATACATTCTCTAAAGAGATGTGTTAAGTCCTTCGGATTGGAGTTACATCTGAGGCATAAATTAGAAATAGTAATGCCCCTATGGGCTCTCATAGTTGGCAACCTGTCATGAAGGATAAGCCACAAAAAGGATTTGAGTTTTTGTTCGATAATTGAGATGTTTGGGGAAATAGTTGATTTACTTTTTTCTGCTTTTTGTTCTTAAGGATTACTTAAATATTGGTCCTCCAAAGTACCATAACTTATGTTGTCATCCCATCCTATTTTTCGTATCCCCTACCTATGTGGTGAAAAATGGGACTATCATCTAAATTCAAGGTCCTACGTGGTAATTAAGGGATATGGTAACAGAATCCCAAAATCATGCTATAAGTATACAGTATCCCCAAACCTGAGAATTCCCCAAATTATCGTCATCCAATTCTGCTCCTCCTACCGACGTCCTCATTAGTCCTCCCTCGCCGCCGATAGACGTCCTCCACCACTGTCTTCCATCCCTGTTGATCACCACCATCCTCCATCGTTGTCCAAATCTAAATCTTCTCCCATCGCCGTCCGACACCAACATCCCCAATTTCCGTTGACCACCGCCCTCCTTCATAGTCCTCTCCGTCTCCTGTGCGACAATTGACCACGGCGAGGCTTGGATCAAGTTGAGGAAAGAAGGAACGTAGAGAAGAAGACAATAGGGAAGAAGAATAAGAATGGAAAAGGTAATCTAGATCCAATAAATTCGATATTTATTCTTGTTGCTTTCTGAAACTGCTATAACCATAGTTTTCTCGAAGATTCCTCTAGCGGGTTTTCACTAATCGGGTGGATTTATTCTCATTTTTGGGTTTGGTTGAAATATATCATGATTTCTGGGTGTGTTAAAAATTTACAAGGTTCTAAAAGATGCTAGTCGGTCCCAGTCAGTCGATTGCCGACTATCGACTTTTGGCCGACTAATCTCCGACTTGACCGACTAATCACCGACTTTTGGTCGACTAGTCGGGTTTTGATCAAATCGAGGGACCTCCGACTAGCGACTTTTGGCCGACTAGTCGGCTGACTTGACCGATTTTTAGAACACTGAAAATTTATCACGATTTCTGAGTTTGTTCGAGTTTCGTTGTAGATTGGTTTTATTTTTGCTTTTTTGATCGAGAATAAATTGATTGGTTTGATTTCCAACCACGGCTCGTGGTTCAAAATTCATTGTTTTTATTTGAGTTTGTTCAAAATTTATTATGACTTATGGGTTTTGTTCGACTGTTATGGTAGATTGGGATGAGGGGTGACGCCAGTGTAGAAACGCTGGGGTCAGCTGAACCCACTCAGCTGGAGAGTCAAAAAATTTACGGAGTCTAATTTTCCACTTTTTGGTAAACATCTTCTGTGATGACACCACTAGAAAAGCCTCTTGAACCCATTGATCACATGTTTACAACTACATCCTATGGCTGGCATGTGTCTAGCTTGCATAAATGCTAGCAAACGTAGAGAAAGCACACCTCCCTATAATGTTTCCCACTTTTTCATCTCTGTCCTCTTTCTGAACCCATCTACCTAGTCTATTGTTCTCCTCAAAAGGCCAAAAATATACTCCTAGTATAAAGCAAAATGAAAAAAAATAAAAAAATGAGACTCTCAAACACTCCCATAGTCCCATCTGAAAAAAATCACATCTCTTTTATTTTCTTTATCACATCTCCCATAGTCCCAACTACATCCTATGGCTGGCATGTGTCTAGCTTTTGTAGATAATGCAAGCATAACCTCAGGCTTTTGTTCTGTGATTTTGTTTTGATTGCCTAACTTGTTGCAGTTAGTGGAGAATTTAGCCGACGCTGTTGAGAATGGAACTAGGGATCAACATTCTGATGCATTGGTTTGTATTTTCCGATTACTGTCTAGTTATGTAAGGTCTACTTTGAGAACGTGTGCAGTTTGTAATGTCTTCTTTTTTGTCTATTTTTGAAAGGTTGCTGAATTGACCAGCCAATTTGAGAAATGCCAGCAGCTTTTGAACTCAATATCCGGATCAATCAATGCTAAATCAATGGTAATTAACTCTTCATCTCTGTTATCTTGCTTGACATGTCGTTATGACTTGATAATTCAGTGGATTGTGGTTTATACATTTTTCCGACACTTGGGTTTGCAGTGAATGGTTGCTTTCTACTGTTAAGGTTTAAGCTTCGAAATCAACGTTCTTAGCCCGTGGAATAAATTGACTTTAGTGATGTCAACGACATAGTAGCGTGTTTGCAAATAAGTAAGAAACTGGGAACTATGTTGAATGGGATTATTAATGGCACAAAATACAAATTAATGGGCTAGATAATTTAAGATAAAAAATCTGTTCTCAGTGTTATGCATAAGACACACTCTTTGCCCTGGTACACATTAACGGGGTAGGATGGAGGAATTGTTTAAATATCAGGGGTGTTTGTTGCAACTTAGTTGTTTATATTACTCGTGCATTGAGATGCCCCAGGGGATGAATGCTTCTAATTTACATGATTCCTGAATGCTGTTTACAGACAGTAGAGGGGCAAAAGCGGAAGCTGGAGGAGAGCGAACAATTGCTTAATCAACGGAAGTATGTTGCATGTTGCTTATGGTTTGTTATTCGCTTAGATGCTCTCATTGTTGAAAAAGAAAAATGTTCACTGTGACTATCCAATTCCAGGGATCTGATTTCCAAGTATAGAAACTCCGTTGAAGAGCTTATCAAGTCCGAACCCTAGTTGCTTGTCACCTTCACCAAATGTGGTGAGATTTTCTCATTCGATATTTTTTTCTCTGATTACTTCAACTGAAAGCCCAAAAAAACCTGTAAATCAGTCAACCCTTTCTTTGTGTGTGTTGATGAACCTTTAGTCATATGCTATGTAGTACGGACACGGATACGGGACATGAGATTTTTAAACCAAGGGACACGGACACAGCTGGGTATGCAGCAAAAATAAATGAAATTAATATAGAATATTTATTTTATACCAATGGAAAACATAGTTATTTGTATAAGCATGAATATATACAAACAAGCATCATATATACATTATATTATACTTTTAACCCGAAACTTGAAGTAACATATTTAACCCTCAAACAAGTTTTAAAAAATTGCATATTTAACCGCTGTCTTGTCCCCAAAGGTGTCCCTCGCGTGTCCCAGCTGTGTCTCATACGTATTTTGCCGTGTCTCGAGGGACAGGCGTGTCCTATTCGTATTTTGCCATGTCCCCCGTGTATCCCTGTGTCCCCGTGTCGTACAGGGACATCCCGACCTCTAGGAGTGTAGTGCTTCATAGGTCATATGTTAAGACTTAGGAAATGGCAAGCCTTTGTTAGTGACATTGAAAAGAAATAGGAATACATATACTAATCATTAGCTAATTCTTTGTGGAGTTCCATTCTTCTTGAAATTTCTCTAGGTCTCAGCTTCTATGTTTGGTGCAAAGTATTTGGCACTATGATATTTGGCTCTCCGTAATGTTTATTAGGTCTAGTGGATGTTGGCCATTTTATTCTGTAGTCCGCATTACTTCATTTATTAGGTGAACCCTGCAATGGATGAGACTTGTATAACTAGTTGCAGCAACTTGGCAAATGCTGAAACCAGCGCTTTTAAATGACTTTCTTAATGTTCATCTGTCAAAATGTTTTTGATTGCAACTCCTAAGTCACAAATCACTCATGGTTGTGATAAGTTTCAATCGAGAATTTGGGTTCTCAGGTGTCTCAATATCTTATGTAATCTGCATCTTTGCAATCATCTGTTTGGTTTGAGGTCCAGATCAGTGTTAATTTTAGTGCTATTTGGAGAGTTGCATTGGCTTGAAACGAATTACTTTGTTATTCTTTCACTTTTCTATGGAAGGTGATTTTATTCAGTACTTGTCTTTAGTTGTTCAAATTTCTAGATTCTCCTGTACATTTCTAGGGTAGACTTAAGCTAACTTTTAATTTTTTCGTAGAGAAGGCTAAGGCTTTTGATGATATTGGTTACATGTCTCTAATTTAAACACACCACTGGACAGATAAGGGTTACATGATTGTCATCTCTCTTACACCTTAGAGTGAAATTTGGACCACGATCAGTTTATTTCTATTCCGATACTTGCTATCTTTTCTGATAACCTATGTTGCATGGACTCGGGTGTGAATATCAGATGTGGGTGCGAGTCCAAGCGTCGGACTTTCCTAAACTTAAATCTTAGGATACTGGGATATGTGTCCCCTAATTGGTTATTTGGGTGTGGGTATGGGGACACATTTTGAACACTAGTTTGTAGTACATATTGCATAACTTTTTTTCAGATTTTGAATTGTAAAATGTATTTAAAAACGTATTTAAACAAGAAGGGGTTAAGAAAAATATAATTTTGCTATTATGTCCATGTGAGACTAGAAATATCGCTTTTTTCGCAAATTTTCTATTCTTTTTCTGTAGATGTCATGACAATTAGAGGATCCGAGCATCCAAAATGGATAGGCGTGTTAGACACATCGACATGGGTACTTCAGCCAAAATGAAGGATCCATGTACCATAGCTGATATTATGGTTGTTGTCTTTCACAGTTCTGTCTGTTCAACTAAAGAATAATTCTGGATGATGCATATTTCATTTTGATAGCTGAGAGTGTTTTCATCTTCTAATATTTGCATTAAACCATATGAAGTCACTTCTTTCATCATAAAGGGGTGTCTAGAATATCCTGATTCCTCGACAAAAGTATAGTTCGACACTTCGACTTCTGTCATATGCTGTTCTTGCTGATATTGTGATGGCCCTAAATTTTCTTTTCATACTTATAATTGGTCGCTTAGAAATTTAGCTTTTATGGTCGTGTCCTATTTAATTATTTTTGCGCTTGGTACGGGTGTAATTGGCATTATTATAGTTTTGACGATATAAGCCTAATTTTAGTAGAGTGTATTTATTGGGCCATTATTATTATTATTATTATTATTATTATTATTATTATTATAGATTTGTAAGTTATTTTAAATATCCTAATTAATTAGTAATTTAGGATGTATTAAGTTCCACATATGTTGATACTTGATACATACTCATTGATTGGTTAGGGTTATTATTAAGAGAACGTTTGAGAGAGATAGAGAGAGTTGCAGTCAAGGGTTGTGCGTGGTTCATGAGTGCCTCCAGTAAGTGGTTTCTTCTCTTACTTTTGTTCCTCTTTTTTTTTCCCCCCCCCTTCTAATTCTAGGACTATTGTACGTGGGTTTGGAGTACAAGATTGATTTTGATTGTAAGGTATGGGACAGTAGAGTTGGTGAGAGGATAAATGGGTTTTGTTTTTAGTTTGCGCAAGTTTCACTAGCATTATTTATTTTCTTTTCATCCTATTGGACGGAGTGAAGGCAGGACGTCTCTCTTATGGCAATTAGAGTAGTTAATTGTATCAATGTTGTGAAGACTCTGGAGGATTTTGTTTTCGGGAACTGGAAATTATATTATGTGAATTGATTAAGTCCTAGGAAGCACGGGTACTAGTATGGGGTACGGGTACTGGTACGGAATACGACAACAACCCAAAAAAGTAGGGTACGGGTACGGGTACGGCGGGGTACAACGATTTTTTTTATGTATATCTTTTTACAATTTTGGCATGATTTATTAGATATCACAAGTACAACATATTTTAAATATAGAAGCAAGATAACAAAAGCTATTAGCACTTGAACTTGAACCTGTACTGATGGACTCATCTTCCTATGAAATAAAATGCAATAGCCTAATTTTTGTGCATGCAACTATATAGGTTTCAAGATGGAGAGCAAAAGCTTAGTCAGCCGTGCTCTTGTCTTTCCAAAATCAAACTCTAGATCTGATTCGTGGTCTAAAGTTTATGACTATCGCATTGAGTTTTTGCATATTAAGGCCAGCAGTTTGAGTTTTTTTTCATGCAGGATCCCTAAAGTTTTGAAAACTTTACGAATGGGTCCAAAAGTACCCAGAAAAGTACCCATAAGCTCAAAAGTACCCGGTACGTTTTTGGAGTACCCGGTATGTATTTTGAAGTACCCATGAAGTACCAGTACCCGGTACGGGTATTTTGGGGTTTTAGAAATACCCGTGCTTCATAGATTAAGTCACTGGGTTTGGTGATGTATTTGGACTGGAACAAATATTCATGCATTTAAGATTTTCTTTTGGTGGAACTAGAGAATAACAGGTGTGGTGTGTGTTTGTGATTGTGATCAATGAGTGTTGATTTGAGTGTTTAACCGTTTAGGCGGTGGGTACTTGTGCTGCCTTAAGGTGTTCCTGGAAGAGGGATTGGTTGGTAGAGAACAGGGCGTGGGAAGACAGATTCTTGGACTTAGAGAATTGGAGTTTTGAACTTTGTAGTTTCCGGTGGCTTAGACAATTATAGGTTAAGGCTTAGTTAATTAATTTTCTAGCTAGCTATTATAGATAATGTTGCTTAGAGAATAGTTAGTCAGTAATTACTCTTGGTTTATGTTTTTGAATAAGTTAGTCTCTTTTTGTGTGTTCGAGTTGCATTGTCTTTCGACTCAGGTGAGTGGTTAAGCATGTTTCGTACTTTTAAGCTTCCCCGTATCCCTTAAAATTATTCTTCTAGAAAAATTTATGATCGTTAAATGCAAAAGTGAATTGTTTATATTTGGTTCATTAATTTGGCATGCAATAAAATGTGTTCTTATTGGCGAGATCTTTATGGATATTGCTGGGAACATTTATTATTGGAAGTCCAGGGAAATTATTCCTTTGTGAGGTGACCTTGGCCATTAGGAAAGAGACCCGGGTTAGGCCGGTGACCCTAATGCTCAACGGCTTTCTTTTGCCGGATCGTCTTAGGGAATAGTACCACGGGCTGCCAACCCTGGTGACTCTAAGTTCGATATTGGATCCAATCTTGAGATAATTATTTTGTTGGCCATGGTACTTTTGGTTTGTGGTTCCCCATTATCATTGGATATCATCATGTGATCACCATTAAGATTTATTACTCTTTTGTATATCTTGCACGTCAAATTATGATAACATGGTACTTTATTTTGATCCCCATTTTGGAATTGTATTTAATATACATGCTTTGCCATTCACTTAGCTTGTCAGGTGACGGATTTATTCCAACTTCTTTTTCAGGAAAGTTGAGAGGATAGGTCAGGATTCTGGTGGCATGTTGGGGATTTGTCATGTTGACCTCCATAGGGTGTTGCATTTAGTGTTCGGATTTAATCATTCGCTTCCGCACTTGGTTAAACTTTTTTTTAGTAAAAAAATAATTATTGGATTCATTTATCGATGATGGATAATTTTATTGTTTGGTTCATGGGATGGTTGTTCCCCATGCTTTGATTGAGACGTATTGGTTTTGTTCTGTTTAATGATAAGGAATGGTCGTTTGGTGTTTGTCGACTTTATATTTTTATTTATTTTAGGCTTCGGTTTCATAGGTTGGCCCTGTGGTTCACGGCCGATCATTTCCCATTTGGGGGCGTGACAGATATTTTCAGCTGTCAAACTCCAAAGCCAAACTAAAGCCTTGTGTCTCAATTCCACATGAATTTTCTTCCACCATTATGGTCTATCGAGGCAGTATGTATGGATGGATTCAACAAATCCATGTATTTTGTTTCTACAACCTCCGATGCCTGTGTCTTCCTCCTTGGACGGGGATATAATTGCTGTTTTTGTATTATTAGCAGTCTAACTCCTATTGACTAGTGCAGCACTCAGAATTATGGTTTCGATATTTTCTGGATGACGGCGATTTCACTGGATCCCAAATTGGCTCTCAGACTTTGCCAATCTGGAGGAAGACAGTGTCTTTTGTACTCTATGATGTCTGAAGATTCTGATAATTATGTCATTTCAATGAATTACAAGTCTGTTGAATTCATATCAAGCTCGAAGTGATGATACGAAACTGAATCATCCTGTAATGCTTTTCTGGTGATGGCCTCCTTATTTCGGCCATTTAAGGCCGCGGTGATGAAGTACTTACATTGTCCAGTAGCCAAATCTGTTTCCTATGAGGTTATTGTGGTTTGAAAATGCTGGATTAGCGTTATCTTAAATAGGAAAAAAAAAAGGGGAATACTCACTAAATTGCAGGAATTTCTTGTGGTGAAAAGAACTTTCAATTCTTCACGAACTTTGCCACCTTGGTGCAGTTGAAATTGACTGGGAATTTCTACCTTATTTGGCTCAGTTGAAAGGAAAGAAATTTGGGGTTTCTGCACAAGGAACATGAGGAAGGAATTGAATAGTTTTAATTTTTTGGATGTTCTTGAACTATGAATATTCTTCTGCTAATTTAATTTCCGACTATGGAGTGTTTGAGAGCCTTTGTTTTTTCACTTCTTGCATTTTGTTTTTGGGGTTTTTGGATTATGGTCAGAATGTATTATTGAGTCAGTAGAGTGTTTGAAAGATATGTTCAACATGCATTTTGCAACAGGAGTAGTGTTTGAGAGATATTTACAAAATACATTCTGTAGGTCTTTTGTTAAACAAAATAGAAAAAGTGAAAAATGAGAAGTCAAAAAGCTCATTCCACTATACATTTTGCTTCTCCTCTCTAATGTCCAAAAACCAAAACCCATTTTCAGGAACGTGTTCCGAATGAAGTATTTCAAACACTCAAAACTTGAAAAGGTGAAAATGAAAATGCAAAAAAACAGGTTGCAAAACGCTCCCTATGTTAATGGGATTTTTTTTGAGTGTTTTGCAAACACTCCGAATGAAGTCTAATAATCGTGTTTTTTTTTTTTTTTGGGTGGATTCAGAAGGGTACTTCAACTTGCTTCTAGTGCCCATAAAAGAGTATTGTTTTGCTTAGGGATGGCTACGACACCTATATATTGGTATTGCCAACGCGGAAGTTTCTTTTGTTTTGATTACATAGATCATAAATTAGATATTTTAATAATGTTTGAGTGATGTTGCTACTACCCATTAAGCTGTGATCATCATTAAATAATTGCGACAGTGTAATTGACAAGTCTCTATTAGTACGTATTTGGGTCATATCACGTGCTTTAAGTGGTGCGGTCTTCTTACTAAGTGTAGAGACCATTAAAATGCTCAATATAATTCCATTTATTATGATGGGCCATTGTGGAATCGATGCCGTTAAAGTCCCCACTCCAAACCAATGTTTGAAAAATCGCTAGCAGCTAATCGGGTGGAAAAGGCCTGCCTAGTGCCTACTAGTCAGTTGCCTAGGTGCCTAGGCAATACTAGGCACCGACTACTCGGCTGCAGAATTTAGGCGTTGGACCATCGCTTAGCGCCTAGGCAGATACTAGTCGGCCTAGGCGGCTGACTTTTAGATCACTGCTCCAAACTCTACTCTCTTTTCTCATACTATCCCATCGTGTATGAGACATAAAGAATAAGATCAAGAGAAGGGCTTTGGAGGTGGATGGCGAACAACCACGCACAAAGTTTTCATCCTCCATCGCGACAGGTACGCATCCAGTATTTTTTCCTTCAATGATTTGACAGGGATTCATGGGCTTAGGATTCCAACAAGTATCAACGTGCCCCTTGTCAGATTATTGAAGAAAACACAATTTTTTTTCTTTGTGATTCGTGAAACTAATTCAATCTGTATATTATTTTTGGCTCTACGTTCGAACGTTATGAATGTAGAGCCGAGAATAATATACCGATTGAACTAGTATCACGAATCATCAATACATATTGCTGTGTGTGTGTGTGTGCGTGTAAAAAAAACAAAAACGCTCTCCCTTCTCTCTAGCAAATACAACAGATTTGAGCCTGGCGGGAGGCACCACTGCCTGCCTCCCCCTCCTCCTTATTCTCTTTTGTCCCCTCTCGCCCCTTCTCTCTTCTCTTCGTCTTCTTTGTTTCCTTTTTCAAGTGCGTGTCGGCTGTTAGATGTGGACGGTGGCGGTCTGTCGCGATGGCGGATGGAATCTTGATGAGCACAAAATATTGACAATTATAGGCCCCAACATCACATGAAATTAGCCCTTAATTGCATGTAAATTTTACTATATTATTATCTTGTTGGTCTTTAACATCAAATTATTGATTTGTCCAGGAAAAGATAATATTATTCCACCCGTTGGAAAAAAAGGAAAGGCTGAAGTCAGATTTGGAATTGTAGAGAATCTGCCAATCGTATCCAACTCTTTTACAGAAGAAATCTTGACAAATCAATAACCATTCATTCATAAAGGAGGTGCACGTGTGAGATGTGTGGCAGCAATAAGTGGGTATTATTGTGGAAGATTTTGGGTTTGATTGCAATTGAGGTGTACAAGGAAAACAAATCCTACAGTGATGCACTAGGTAATATAAAAAAAAGAAAATAATTCTCCCAAAAGGAAAGTCTCCTCATAAGAGAATTCTCCTTTCCAAGGAGATAACTTACGGCCCGTTTGGATGACGTATTGGTTTTAGAGGGATTAAATAGTAAGGAGGATAAAATAGTCAGGGCGCTTAAATAAGAAGGGTGGACCCACATTGATGTGACAGTTAAGAATGAAAGATTAAAGATTAAAAAGTCTATGGTTTGGATGAGGGCTAAAAAAGGAAAGGGTAGATGATGTAAAATCATGTCAAAAGATTTTATTGCCCTTGGTAATGCATATATTAGATTATGCATTTATATAATTATATAAATACCAAAATTAATTGTTTTGTTATAAATTATATTAAATAATTCATTTCAATATTCTTTTATAGTATAAATTAAGAATATTAAATATTAAATATTAAAATTAACTCAACAAGTCAACAAGCGAACAATGTAAAATCCTAAAGTATAAATTTTTTTGAAACTTTTTGTATTGAATTAAAGATCTCTATTAGTAGTTTAATTTGGTGCAAACAAAAATAAAAAAAAATATGCGGAAGTACTTTATTTTTTTTATTAGAAGGATATTGCAAAGCAACTCAACAAGCCAACAATGTAAAATTCTAAAGTATAAAATTTTTCAAATTTTTTTGTATCGAATTAAAGATCTCTAGTAGTAGTGTAATTTGGTGCAAACAAAAAAATTAAAAATTATGCGCGAAAGTACTTTATTTTTTGATCCAAAGGAATTGCAGGGGGGGTAGGAAGGTAAAATGGGGTGGGATATCCCTCCCCCCTGACTAAATATAAGCACCCTCTCCTCCTGCTTTTATTTAGTGCGGCTTCTCTCTGACTATTTAGCCCGCGGCCATTTAGTGCGGGTGTGTTTTTTGTTCCCAAACCATGGGCTAAACATCATATCATTCCCTTATCACCCCTGATTGCTTCATCCCTCTTCTTAAACCTTCATCCAAACAAGCCCTTAGGCACATTGTAAAAGCATCAGTTGATGCTATCAAAGGGGGATAGCACTTCACGGAGATCACGAAATAGAAGACACGCATCTGCACTACTTAGACGGACGAGATTGGAGTTCACGAAAGAATGAGATGAGCAAAGGAGATTTTTGTGAGATTTTATTTTTATCTATGTCAGGCTAAACTTTTAAACAAGGTTGAGGATGAAACCTCATAAATATTATTAATTGATTTTATGCATGTGATTTTCCAACTTGTGTTAATTGTTTATTGTTCTCGACTCAATTAATTTGTATGCATGAAACTCGGATATGGATTCAATCGGTATGAATGGGTTTTTTTCCATGATTTAATATCATCATATAAATCGAATTGCTTGGCTTATTAAAGTTAATATTCAAGTACAAGGTATCCACTGTGATTTGTTTTCACGGATACAGTGGATGATTTTGGCTTAAACTTTTGAAGCAGAGGGAGAACATATTTTTGTTAAAAAGAAAAAGTTTTTATTATAATATTTTCCACTTTGATAAGATTAGCCTCTAAATCATTGTGTAGAAATCAAAGAAAAATCATTGTATAATATTAATTAATAAATATTTATGGGTGTGAATTCCGAAACCTTAGTTCTTTTCTCAACCGTTATTCTCCACTATTTTTGCGTGCTAGTTAAATTATTTCCTTTTTTGTTATTTTATTTTTATTTTTATTTTTAGTTTTAGTTTTCAAATCAACCACAACTTTTAGAAACTAGGTTAGGGTTTTGATTAATTTAAGTTTATTTAGTTTTCCTAGAGAATATTACAAGTCCCTGTGGGTTCGACCTCGCACTTGCATTGCTATACTTCAATACTATTCGTGCACTTGTGAGTACAATAAAATTTCACAACAAATCTCAGTGGTCTTTTTCTTTTTCCAGTTTGTGGGATACGAAATGGCGGATTTTGGTGGTCTCTTTTGGGGTTGGACCATGCGTGGGATTCACGGCAGTGCGGTTCTCGTCGCTCTCTTCATCTTCTCCAGCTAGTGGTGGTGCTGCTGTGGGTTTTTTGCGATGGCGGTTTCGGAATCCTAGATCCATCTCTCTCTTTCTCCTCCCGACTCCCTCTCGTCGTTGCAACCTCTATTTTGTCGGTAGCTATGGTCTCCACTGGTTTCATTGTTGGATATTTCCGGTTCGGGCTTAACGGTGTTTTGGCGGCCATGGATGCTGATTGTTGTCACTAGGTTCCTCCATTCTTTGTCTGGTGGGTTGGAATCACCCGCCGATCTTCATTGTTGGGTGAGTCCGGTTTTTGGGCCTAACGATAATTGGTGATTGTGGCTACTGATGGGTGGATGGTGGTGTCGTTGGTGGCGGTGGATGCTGGTCGATGGCTGTGGGTAGTGGGGCGGCGATTGTTTAGAGGTGGAGTCTAGGGTTTGTGTTTGGGCCTCATTGTTGTATTTGGTACCGTGGCAGAGCCAGTATTAAGAGTCCTATGGGGTTGAGTTATAATGGAAAAAAATTTATCAACAAATATCTTCATATTCCTTACTTAACAAATGAGTAAAAAACAACAACTATCAACATCTTTGCATTCCATAGTCAAGAAAAAGCCAAAATACATTTTTCAAGATTGATCATCCATCAAAATAGAACAAAAATAATTTAACAATATATCAAAGTGCAACCCGAAGTGTTATCAAATCTCGGAAATCATCTACGATTGACTGTGAACTAAATTTCATTGCAATTTCTCTTTCAATATATAATCATCTCCATTGCAATTGAGTTGTATGTATAGCATTTACAATGAAAAATTGTCAGCGAGATACTTGAATCAAATGTACGGATGTACATGTATGGAGAGAGGGGCACCTGACTTGGGAGCTTGTAGATCTAGCTGACAATTTTTCTTTTAAAAAAAATGTGCGCGGTAGCCATGGCCTACCTCAACTGTACTCTCCCTCCACCCCTGATTTTTTTTTTTTTTTTTTTTGAACTGGAAAAAAGGGTGCTCTTGTGGGGACTTCACTGCACCCTGAGGCCCTGGCCCCGGGGTCACCGGTTGACGGCCAGATTTAACCCAACCCATAGGAAGGGACCCACCACCAGGGCACCAGTGGAGTGCATCACACCCCCCCCAGCAGAGCCCAAGGACGTTGCTTTAACTCTTTCAGGAGTCGAACCTGGGACAAAGCTGCGGAATCGAATGCCTCCACCACTGGGCCACCAACCTAGGTATGTCCTATTTGGGCAAGGCTTTTAGGTGTTTTGGGCTTGTTCCATTGTGTGTATTTTGGGATTTGACCCATCTGGTGTTTTAATTTTTCCAATCTCGATTGGAGTCCCCTCCCTTATCCCTCCTACGGCCTTCGTCAAGTTTCCATTAATAAATTTTTGCTTATCAAAAAAAAAAAAAATTGTCACCAATACAGTGTTCAGTAGAAAATACAAATATGGCCGGGACATATTTTGTTAAAGCGCTGTCATGTTCGAACACTTTGGTTTTACGTTTGGACACGTACCGGTGATTATTTTGGTATCTTATAATATTAGGAGTAGTAAAGATCCTAGCTAGGTAGCATATACCAGTTAACATTGTTGTTAAATTTATTGTTTATTTTCTTTGAAGATGGAAGACGAACAATCACACACAAAAGGTATTCGTCCTTTCTCTTTGGCGACAGGTACGCATCGAGTATTTTGTTTCTTTCAATGATTTGACATGAATTCATGGGTTTAGGATTTCGTACGAAATCCAACAATAAATTCACAAAAAAATGTACGAGAATCATAATATGATGCCAGAAATCAATATGATGTACATATATAATTCGTGTCGAACCAATATACAGTTGATCCAATGAGCAAAAATGACCGTTGACGAATCTTATATTATTCCAATGAGCAAAAATGACCGTGTGGACACAGGATTTCAACGTCAGTTAATTTATTCGAATACGTCAAGCACAACCATTTTAAAATTAATGTCAATATAGGAGTATATGTGAACACATGATCGCAATAGATTCCGGTCAAAGCGTGCAAGTTTTCCGAATTGATATTAACAATATTTCTGACCTGATTATTAATGTTTCCGATGAGTTTTTAAAATTTTTAGCGTCAAAGTGACCCTGAAAAACCTCCAAAAAAAAAGGCCAACAGACCGTCCGGTCATTGAATTGAAGTCATTCTCTCTTGTCATATGATATACATTAGCGGAGTGTTTTTTTTTTCTTTTTTTCTTTTGTCATTTGTTATTCCTAATCTATTACATGGGAGAAGGGGAAATGAGACTCGATCCTGAAATACAGTGTGGGGCATCCAAGAGGTTTACCGCATGAGCTAGCCACCACTTGCACATTAGCGGAGGTTAGTGAAGAAGTTAGTGGAGTAATTTCATTTCGGTGTTTGGATTAATTCAGTAATTTACGCGAGAAACAATTATTTTAGAAAGTTCTTAAAATCAACATTTTCTTTTCTTAATTAATGAGTCTGGAATCTGAGATTCCCATGGGATAAGGGAGGAATCAGATTCCTACGTAGTTTGTGAATGTGATTCCTGATCGAATGTGTTATCAGGAATCACATTCATGTGCTTGACTATTCCAAACACCGAAATCAGAAAAGCATGTAATCACATTCCTGTAACGCCTCGATAATTCGGAAGCATTAATTAAGATAACTAATAAGGATTAATTTAATAAAAAGAGTTTCCATCAGAGTGCACGTTGGAAAACGTGAAGTGCAGCCCATTACAAAATACTTAGTACGGTTTGAGAAATTAATATTACAGATCCAACATTAAAATAAAAGGGGGTGGGTTCTACAGATTAAGGTTTAACTCTGGATTCCACGGCTCCTCCTGAGCTTGTTCTGCAGGAAAAACTCTCGGCTCCGAAATAATCGTCTCCTGCGGCACCAACGGTACCTGCTTGATCACAATATGACATAATACGTCCGAGTCGCAAAGCAACATCATGGTATTATGCCAGGGTCACACGAAGTGTAACACCGTGAGCGATAAATCACTCAATAGCTACTCTAACCCTCCCAACCCTTGCTTAACATGCACGTACAACATATATGATTGAAACGCAGTAATTAAAGGAATAAATCGTAAATAAATCGTAAAGCAGAAATTAAACACATAGCTGATTTCATTACTAGCCATTAACTTACATGTTCATCTAAGTTCTCAACCTAGAGAACTTTCCTCCCAAATAACCACTAAGGACTATGACCAATCCGTGATATACTCCCCCCTTGCTTGCCCTGACTGGGAGCCCCGACGGAAGGTATAAGTTACTTACTTAATCCAACCGTCAGCCGCCTCGCAAGGATGAATTTCCCAGGGACTGACTGTACCACTGGGCTACGAGTGACAACTGTCAGCTCCTGTAGGTATATAGCCGTGACTCGGTCTATAATACATCCACCCTTTTAACGCCTCAGAATTCAAATGAAGTAATCACAGATTGTCATATCCTAGGGTTTCGAAATCCTGGCAGGCTGCCAAATATTCCTCCAAAACGAAATCACTTGGCTGACTGCCATTCAACAAATCTCGGGGTGACTCCCCATAATCAATTCATCACTTGGCTGACTGCCATTCAACAAATCTCGGGGTGACTCCCCAATAATCGATTCCAATTCACTTTTCCGTTAACCTTATCGTCTATGTGATATCCGCGCACGATCACCCAACCCGGGAACCTAATTGTCCATTCTAGCATTCAACACGTTTATGAAAAGTGCTTTCAACAGTAGAAGCAAAGTGATAGCGATATCACAAGGGTCACAACCAAATATCTCGATTCACAAGTTCACGAAATTCAAGTAATCGAAAATAACGGGGTCTAAACGTAATAGATTCAAACTACAGGGACCAAAACGTAATTTACTAAACTATTGGGGTCAAAACTTAATTTAAAGAAAGTAAGGGTCACCAACGTCATTTTAAGTAAGTACACAGGTGTTCGATGCAATTTCACGACTCTAAGGTCCTTAGTGTAATTTTACAAACTCTGGGGGCCTTTTTGTAAATTAACGTAATACAAGGGCAAGAATGTAATTTTTCCACCGACAAGGGTAAATACGTAAAAATACTTTATTTTAGTTAGTAAAGTCCTAACTTGTCACAAAACGCAACTCCTTGATTTTTCTTACTAAGTACAAAACTACAAATTATGTAATTTACACACACAAGGGCAAAATGGTCATTTTACACCCGAAGGGCATTCTAGTCATTTCGTTACAATCCTAAATTTCCAGTAGTGACATTTAGTTGATAAAAAATAGGTTTCGTAAATAATACACAAGTACGCACACCAAATTTCACAAAATTACACTTTAAACCCCTAACTTTAACACAACGATCAAGAACAAGGTTAAACACAATAAATTCATGGAGAAACTCATATAAACAGTTAGTAAAGTATTAAACATGCTTGGAATAATTAACAGCATGAACCACAATGAATCAGTTTACTAAGCACGAAAATAAAGTTTCGGGTCAAAAGGGTATATCGCGTTTTGGCTCGGGTTTCGTGAAACCCTTGACTTGGGGCTTTAACCCATCAACTATAAACTACTCCTAGACTATTCTAACTCATTCAAAAGCTTGGAATAGGTTGGGTACGAGTTTCTACCTTTGGTCCGGACGAAAAGCTCGACGGTAAAGTCCGGTGGCATTTCGAGTGGCAATGAAGAACTCCATCGCGAACAGAATCTTTGGGCTGCGATATCGGGTTCAAACCTCGTCCGTTTCCAGCGATTCTTGTGTCTAAAACGAAGCTCTTGAAGTTCTCTACAACGTTGATGAAGAAGTCTAAGCCTAAAACGCACTCCAACAATGAGAAAAATGAAGATTTGTAAAGGTTCAGTGAGCTGCTCGGTTTGACTAGACCGGAAACTTCGGGCCGCAATAACGTGGTCATCTCTCAACCGTTTTGAGTGATTCTTGAACCTAAAACGAAGGGCTTGAAGTGATCTACAATCTTCGTGAAGGAATCTAAACCCGAAATCCACTTTAACGAGGAGAAAAATGGAGATTTACGGAAGAGCAGAGAGCTGTCTGAAAAATGTACCCGAGATTTTTACTGAACTTTGGAAGGCTATAACTCACTCAAAACTCAACCGATTTGGATGATTCTTA
This sequence comes from Vaccinium vitis-idaea, assembly GCA_963854785.1. NCBI lineage: Eukaryota > Viridiplantae > Streptophyta > Magnoliopsida > Ericales > Ericaceae > Vaccinium > Vaccinium vitis-idaea. The sequence goes on from OY978221.1 coordinate 1,179,116, forward strand.
TACCGAAATCGAAGTACTCGACGCCCTCTACAACTTTTGTTTAGAAACTTAAGCCTAAAAACGACTTTACCTAGGAGGAAATTGGCCATGAAAATGGATGCGTGTTGTGGACGAGAATAGGAAAGCGTGGTGGTGATCTCTCTCCTCTTTTTCTCTTCTTCTCCTCCTTTCTTCTTCTTTTCCAGAATTTCTCAATCTCTCCCTCTTTCTCTACCGAAAATAATGAGGGAAAAGGGGTGGTGGGTTTATGTAGGGGAAATGGGGTGGTAGGTGGAGGGTGGTAGGTGGAATGAGTGAGGTGGAGTGAAGTGTGGTAGGTGGAATGAGTGAGGTGGAGTGAAGTGTGGTAGGTGGAATGAGTGAGGTGGAGTGAAGTGTGGTAGGTGGGATGAGTGGTGGGTAGCAGGCATGGGGAACGGGTGAGGCGCGAAGCACGATATGATATAATGCAGTATAATTTACTCCGAGCAGTGTTCGAACTGTCCGGGTTTCGGTCTCAGAAAATTACCAATTTATTCGTGCGAACTTGGAAAATCGTGGGCAACGTCACCATGTGCTCAGAATCGTTTGGAAAAATCTTGAAAGTAGAACACGCATTACGATGTGCTCGCCAGGTGAGCGTATCTGGTTGACTCGGGTCCCACAACTATAGTAGTCGTGCTAGTGTCATCTGTGTAGCTCAAAATCATCCTCCGCATTACGCACATTATTCTGGCCGTTCGTCCGGGCCCACTGGTGACAAGTCAGTTGAAATCATTCTGTGCACCTCGAGCACTAACTCGTCTAAAGGAAAATAAATAAATAAATAAATAACTAAATAAATAAATAAATAAGAGACCCGCAAATGGTCAACTAAAGTCAAAATTGGGTAAAAATTAAATTAGGAAAATTAGTATTTACAAATATCACAAATTTTATTTTTTTGAAAATTTGGGATATTACATTCCTATCTTGTCTGTTCCAAACATTGAAATCATGAAAAGAAGGCATCACATTCTCATTCTCCCTCAAGATTGCTGCCATCCAAACTGAGTCTAAAGGGAATCGATGTCTCTTCATAGACTCAAACCTCGTTCCTCCTACCAAACAAAACGTACAATCAGATGGGCCATAACCAACATCTTTACAGTCTTCCCTTCTATTTTAGTTATTAGTTTTGACTTCAAATTAATGCTCACCACATGACTACAAGTTCACGTTTCTAATTTCATGCATTGTCCAAATTCACTCATTTTTTTTACGAGGGTTGGTAGGATACATGAAAAGTATTTAAAATGTCAGGAAAGGAGAATGAATGACTCAAATTGGATCTGAGTCATTCATTTCCCTTTTTCGGACTCTTTCAGGGATACTTTTCATTTATCGTAACATTTTTGTTTTTGATAACTCATGTGTCCGGGCTAACTTACGCACATCTCGTGACCCGATCCTCCAAATTTGAGAAATTTTTCAGTGCTGATCAGTGGGCACCACGTGACTGGTACCAAGGGTGGACCCAAGAAGAGGCAAGGGAGGTCAATTGATCCTGCTGGATTAAAATTTCCTATAGACGTGTACATATACATTTTTGGATATTTTGGTAATTTTACCCCAAGACCCTACACTCGATTGATCACTAGATCTTGCCCAAAGACATGAAATACGTACAACCTTTATAGATTTTTGACCCCACAGATAGAAAATCATGTGTCCGCCCTTGATTGGTACCCAACGTGCATCTCGTCCGGAATACGGGCTAGGGCGCCGCCTCGGCACCCAAAATTTTTCCCCCAATTCACTCATTTTATACACCAATTACCTGACATCTCAAACAGATTGTGTTTGTTACTATAATTAGTTAATTAACTCTCTCTCTCTCTCTCTCTCTCTCTCTCTCTCTCTCTCTCTCTCTCTCTCTCTCTCTCTCAACATGCCTTGCCCCTCCCATTTCTCCCCATCTTTCATTTTCCAAACTCTGAGTTTTCTTCGCATTGAGAAAAGAAGGGCGAAACATCAGAAACCCTCCCAGTTTTCCTCTGCCGGAAAGGCAGCCGAGATATCTCACACCCACCCAAAAACTCCATAAAAACACATTTCCATAATCCCAAACAATGAGCAATCCCACCACCAAGCCTAATGCTACCTCGGCTTGCGCCGCATGTAAATACCAACGACGGAAGTGCGCCCCCGATTGCATTCTCGCCCCTTATTTCCCTCACGATCGCCAACGTCAATTCCTCAACGCCCATAAATTGTTCGGCGTCAGCAACATCACCAAGATCATCCGTAGCCTCGACCCTCCTCAGAAAGACCAAGCCATGCGCACCATCGTGTTCCAGTCTGACGTTCGCGCCAATGATCCTGTAGGTGGGTGCTACAGGATCATTCGCGAACTGCAACGTCAGATTGAATACAACAAGGCCGAGCTAGTCGTGGTTCTTCAACAATTGGCCTTCTGTCGCGCTCAGATTGCTGCTGCCGTGGCTCAACAATCTGAGATTACGACGTTGCATCATGGCATCGACGATTCATCGACTGTCAAGTGCGAGGCGTATAATCCTCCGATGAGTTATGAACATGTTGAGGAACCACATGATGAAGATGAGTACTTGTTACAGGATGAGAACCACGTAGGGCAATTGCAAGACATTGTTGCCTGGGCCATGCAGGATACCGCATCGTCTTCCTTGCATGACAAGCAAACTTTTATCAAAGAATGCGATGATGTAAAGCCCACCGTTTGCGAAATTGATGATGAAAGACTCGAGCTCAAGTTCGATTATGAAATTGAAAACAGGTCTGTTTCATTGATGTTATCATAACTAAAGAATGCTACATTTATATCTCTATTACATATGGAGTATTCATTAACAAGGTAATACAAAATTTTAAGGCTTGATTTGGTTTGGTTTGGTTTGGTAATAACAAAATTATCATTTACTTTCATACAGGTTGTGTCAAGAATTTGCTTAAGTTCAACAATTCTTTCTAGTTTCTAACATACTTGTTAAGATAATTAGGCAGTTAAGAATTTGGAGACTTTTCCCCATTCTCTCCCCAAAAAAAAAAAAAACCCACAAATAATATCTCTTAAGCAGGGGCGGTTCTACTGCTATTCAGCAAGATCAAGCTCGTTTTGGTTCAAAAAATGAACTTGAAAAAATAAAATTTAAATATAAATTAAATTTTCTTTAGTATTGTCAGTGCTAGATGAAAATCTTGATGCCGCTTCTATTCTTAAGTTCAGTTTGGTTTCTTGCAAAATATGTTTTGATTTTTTTTATGTTCTGATTCTGAATGCACAAAGGAATTGAAATTGTGGAACAAAATAAACCACGATTAACAAGTAGTCATCGAAGAACAAAATATAATGGTTTCCAAAATTTGCTTTTTAATTTTTATTAGTGCACTTTTTGCAAAAAAAAAATTTCACGAAAGATGAAAACTTTCATAAAAGACCGAACTTTTTTTTGGGAACAAAGTAGGGTTTTTTAGATATCCGAAGCGAGGCCTCAATTATATGTAAGTATCTGATTTTTTTACCTTATGGTTTGTTTGGAGCCTATAGAGGGAAAAGAAAAGAAAGAAAAATAAAGACGATGGAAATTGTGAAGAAAGTAGATTACTTTCACTTGTTTTGGTTGATAAAAATGAAAGGAAATTATTGGGAAAATAAATTTCTCTTGTTTGGCTTCAAAAGGAAAAGGAAAGGAAAGCAAAGTCTAACTGCATGCCTTTCTCTTTCTAAGTATTTAATTTCCTTCCCATTTTCTTCTCCATTTTCGATTTCTAAAGTTTTGCTTTCGTAGAATCCTTTGTAGTTTTTTTTTTCTTCCCTTTTCTCCTTACACTTGGAACCAAACAATCAAAGAAGAAAATTTCTTATTTTTCTTTCCTTTCTTCCACGATTAACGAGTAGTCATCGAAGAACAAAACGTAATGGTTTCCAAAATTTGCTTTTTAATTTTTATTAGTGCACTTTTTGCAAAAACAAATTTCAAGAAAGATGAAAACTTTCATAAAAGATCGAACTTTTTTTGGGGGAACAAAGTAGGGCTTTTTTGATATCCGAAACCAGGCCTTAATTATATGTAAATATCCAATTTTTTTACCTTACAGTTTGTTTGGAACCTATAGAGGGAAAATAAAAGAAAGGAAAATAAAGAAGATGAAAATTGTGAAGAAAGTTGATTACTTTCACTTGTTTTGGTTGATAAAAGAAAATTAATGAGAAAATGAATTTCTCTTGTTTGGCTTCAAGAGGAATAAAGTCTAAGTGCATGCGTTCCTTTCTCTTTCTAAATTTAATTTCCTTTTCATTTTCCATTTCTAAAGTTTTCCCTTCATAAAATCCTTTGAAGTTTATTTCTTTTCTCCTTACACTTGGAGCCAAACAATCAAAGGAGAAAATTTCTTGCAAGTTGCGGCTAGCTCATGCGGTAGAGCTCTTGGATGCCCCACACTGCATCCCGAGATCGAGTCCTATTCCCCCCTCCCCATGTAATAGATTAGGAATGACGAATGACAAAAAAAAAAAAGGAGAAAATTTCTTATTTTTCTTTCCTTTCTTCCATTAATTTCCCTACGTTCCAAACAGAGTTTTATCTCCTTGCTAATTGGAATTCTGTTTTGTTATCAGTGACGAGGATATTTCAAAGGAAGAAAAGGCGGTAGTGAAAGATGAGATTTCCTCTTTCACTTCGAATGGCGACATCGAAAAGGCCAGATTGGATGAGAGAAGCTGATGAGCTAAAAGAGCCTTTTATCCCTAACAAATTGTGACAGTTATACTAAATTAGGGTTTTTGGATCATTTTTCTCCGTAGATCGCTCGGTAAATTCATAACCCAAACGTACAGAACGGTTCTCATGTAGATAAACATTGTACAAGCAGGCCGGTTGTAGCCCTCGTACACATTTATACTTCTCCTGTTCTCCATGTATTTTTGCTGCGCAGATATAAAACAATTTTGTGTACGAGTGAAAGTTATGTCCGGATGAGCCGGACAGATGGGGGTTACGGATGAGTTCTTGGTGGGTCCCACCGTGCATTCGATGTGGTAATTTGAACCGCTTATGCATCTTGCAGGCCCGGCAAATTAATGTATCCACACAAAACAATCAGTTCGATAGGACATCGATAGGTATGTCAAAAATTAAATTTTACTTTACAGAATGGACGGCCTAATCTTGTCAGTAGGTTTTTAAGATAAATTGTCGACGACCGTCCATTTTGTAAACTAAAATTTAATGTTTGACATACCTATCGATATCCGATTAACATGGGCGGCTCTAGTTGGAGTGTAGAGTTGTCACTTGAACACCCAAAAAAAAAAAAGAAATATTTCTAAAAAATTTACCTTTTTTTATTTTTATTTTTAATTCTTGTCATTTTGAACACCCTACTCAATAAAATATAAACTCCCGATCCAAAATGTTTGAACATCCAATCCAAAAATATTGGAAACCCACCCAAAAAATAAGCTTACCAAATATTTGAAGACCTAACCTAATTAAAGCACATGACAAAATCTCAAAATAAAATAGAGGAAAAGAGGCAAAGAGAAAAAAGGGGGAGAAAGGAAAAGAGCCCAGTTGGTGGGCATATCTATTCAGACTTCTGAAACCTGCCTCTTTCCCTCTCTCTTTATCTCTCTGCTCAAAGGGATTGGTAATTATCGTTAGTGGAGATAAATAAGCATGTTATATATAGATTGATCTATTTGCATGTGATATTGGTGTTGACTCTTCTTGTCGCCGCTGCAACAGTTGAAAGAAGTTTTTCAGCAATGAAGTATATAAAGAGCAATCTGGGCACCCGAATAGAAGATCAGTAGATGAACGATTGTTGGCTACTTATATTGAGAGATGTATTTATTTGATTCCGTTGATAATAAGACTATTATGCAACAGTTTCAAAATATGAAAACTCATTAGGGGCAATTGTGTAATATTCTATATACTTCGTTATTTTTGGGGTGGCATTATTTATATTACGAAAATTGTTTTTGGTTATGTATAGTTATGGTTTTTAGAGTTAGTAGAAAATTTGAACACCTTTCTGAGGAATTCCTGGAGCTGCTACTGCTGATGAAGCTGATTTGCGGGCCCTATTAGATGAACCGTAGAGACCGGTGCCTAATTTTATTTATTTTTTATTTAATAATGGTGCTACATGTGATTGTAAACTAATAATTTTGTGGGCCATGGAGTATCTATGCATGCATGTGCATATCTATGTATAATTATATATATTTTTTTGGTGCAAGTGTAATTATATTTGATTGAGTGTAAGTTCATGCACCATGTGACGAGGGTTGGGGGACCCATGTTTTTAGCTTTTGAAATTAGTTACAATTTATATTTATAGCCCATTGGGTCATAGTTAGCGATTCATTAAATACAGTAATTGAATTTGAGGGCATGCCTCAATAAGCCGCTGGGGCGGGGGACTTTACTGTATTTTTCACACTTAAATTGGACTAGCGGCAAAGAAGCAATTCTTTTTAGAGATGTTAACAATCCAGACATACCCCCGAACACAATCTCCCACACATACATGTGAGTCCCGCATAATAAATACGTATGAGACCTATTTATATGTGAGGAGTTGTGTTCGATGTCGTATCCAGGAAGTTGTGTTCCTATTAGATATTAGTGTTTTTGTTTTTCTTTTCCCATATGGCGTGTTCTCTCTCACACAGACTCTTTCGGGGCTCTCTGTGTGTGTGTGTGTGTGTGCTGGGAAAGTGTTTGGTCCATGAAAAGAAAGAAAACATGAAAATGCACATGAAAGTGCATCCGATGGGTTGAGATCCACCCGGTACACTGTTCAAATAGTGTACTAGATGAATCTCATCCGTTGGATGCACTTTCATGTACATTTTCATATATATTTTTTCATGGACTGAACCATGACTCCTCTATGCTAAGTAGAAACAAGAGAAATGAAGGGAAAATCTCTCTCTCTCTCTCTCTCTCTCTCTCAAACTCCAAAATCATGGTTTTCACCCCGTCTCATCCTATTTTTAGAAATCGAAGACTAGAAATCTATTTCCCATGGAAATTTTTTCAATTTAAGTGTTATATCAGTGGTTACATGGAAAAAATTATTTCCAAGCACAATTATCGTTAGTGATTACTCCCTTCGTTCATTTTTAAGTGTGCTGCTTCGTAAATCTAATTTTTTTTAAAAACATCATCATTACTCTTTTTTTTTTTTTATCAACTTTTACATCCACTTTATACCTTTTCATATCAGTTTTTACCTCAACTTTTATCCATTAACTCTTTTCCAGTTAACTTTTCAAAAGGGCAAATAATAGTAATTGTAAACTTTTACTTATTAACTTTCAGAATACACACTTATAAGAAACGACTCAAAATAGAATACTCAACAATTAAAAATAGACGGAGGGATTATTACATAATAAGAAACCATTAATAAGTATTCCAAGTTGGCTTTAATAAAAATGCTCCTGGGCTAAGAATTTGAAACAAATAAAATTAATAAAGGTACGGATTATTACATAATAAGAAACCAGTAACACTTATCCCCCAAAAAAAAGAAAGAAACCAGTAATAAATATTCCAAGTTTGCTGTAATAAAAAAGCTACTGGGCTAAGAATTTGAAACAAATAAAATTAGGAAAATGCCAGAAACAACCCATTGGTTGGTTATTAAAGAAGTCTCTTCCAGGCTAGAGCTAGACTCTTCCGTGCAAGAGTTACTGTATGTATGTATTTTTTTTGTTCCTCTTCTGACCATCGGTTGTTTATAGCACTTTCCATAAAATTAAATCATTTACATTTATCACAAAACAACCCCCCCCCCCCCCCACTTCTTTTGTGTTTCTATAATTGCCCTCTCCTCTCCTTTCCTCTATATACCAGCAGATCTTCCTAATCTCCCTCTTAAAATCTTCACCCCCATGTACCTGCATAAACCCACAATCACAGGAAAACCATTACTTCATACCTATATTACGTTAATGCACTCGTAGAAAGGCGGCAATTGTTGGTCGTTATCTGGAAGTAATGTCAACATTCAGATCAGAAAATAATGTTTTAATTTACCTGCCCAGCATCATCACAGTGGCCTGAGGATTAGTCCCGGGCGAGTCGATGAAAGTCGATCCATCAACAACTCGGAGCCTGTGGACACCAAGAACCTTATAATGAGGGCTCACCACCTTCCCCACATGGCATCCCCCATGGTAATGCCAAATTGTAGTCACAGTGTCTTTGCAAAACTGCTCAAGTGACTCTGTATCATTTGTATGTTTAGGTATGAGGTTGACATTAGCCGCGACACTCATATTGAGCAGCTTGTCCACCGTCTGCTTGTCGCACTGGCCTGTGAAGTTTGTGAAGTGCTTGGCAGTCACAATCTTCTCCACTATCCGAATCCCGTCCACGCACCGGCCAAGGTCGTACGGGTGACCGAAGTAGTTGAAGGTGACGGATGGGTTGTTGTCGACGTCGGTGTTGATTAAGGTGAGCTGGCCTCTTGAAATGGGCCTGGCTAACTTCTCCAGGACGAAACCTCCCTTGAATGCTTCATGGGGTAGATCTTTCTTGCTTCTGGCATAGGCTTGCATTGCTTCTTGTGTTCTTTGCTTTGGGGGAATGGTGGAGAGCTGCCCAATCTGGTTTATCAGAAAAGCAAACATAATATTTAGGTAAGGGCCTATTGGGGAATTCAAAGAAAGAGGAATAAAACTATAGATCAAGTAAACGCCTAAGTACCCCGAATACTTACCCGGAAATTACCCATAAAGTAAAATCAGTGGCGAGTCACTAATTTTACTTTCTGGGTAAATATTCGGGGTACCAAGCTGTTGAAACTAACCTCAGCTGATACGATTCCGTGGTGACACTGAATGCTGTCCTGAGACTGCCCAAACCCACTGCTACCCTCAATGTACACACCCATCTTCGTAATCCCCACAGTCTGAATCAACGACTGCACCACCGGCGTTTTCGTCGGGACAAAAATACAATTGAGGGGGTTATCCGCCATCCCTTTCCCAACAAACTTATTGTCTAGCACAACTGATATGTTCAACTTTTTTAGTTCAGATTTGGGCCCAATGCCGCTCAATAGCAGCAGCTGAGGGCTTCCGATTGCCCCGCTTGACACGATTATTTCGCTCCCCCGCTGCCTGGCGATGTATGCTCGGTGTTGGTTCCCGTTTTCGTCTTTGAAGATTACTCCCACTGCCCTTGGTTTCTTCCCTGCAGCAATTGCAAACATTACCAAACACTATTATTTCACCAAATTAATGCCGCAATGACGTACAATTTCATTTTTTAAACGATAGTCAAGACTTACTATGTCATTCTATGGATCCGGGGTGTTGCAGGGCGGCATGTGAACCGGTCCAAATTATTTTACAAACATAATTGGTATCTTCACAGGAAGATATATAAAATCTGAACCATTTAAAACACATCTTACAGTCCACATGCTGCCCTGCAGAGGCGTCCTGCAACACGCCTACTTCTGTCATTAATAGTCTCTGCACACAATTTTTAGTTCTTGCCTATAATCCAGGACCGAAGGTGCTAGAGATCACCCCTGGAGAGCGGCCCTGGTGTGCAGCATCAGGGCCGTCGGATTTTTTTTAACAGCTCCGTCCATTGTCAAGGTGAAATCCGAGCCGTTAGAAAAACATCCGACGGCCTGATGCCGCACACCAGGGCAGCTCTCCAGCACCTATAATCCAAACATTTTGGCAATTGCAAATAGCAACACATATAGACGGAGAACACATACCTGTTGTGTCAAAAACAATCTTTTGAACCGTTGCATGGACCAAAACGTCAATTTTATCGGGGTTGGCGGAAGCGAGCAACTCTGCAGTGGTGTGCCGGCGGCCGGACTTGTCGAAAATGGTCCCACCAACCTTGGTACCATACAAGTGATCATAAGTGAAGCCATTAAAAGGGGAGACCCCAATTTCCAGAAGACTGTCTCTAACAGCTTTCTGCCATGGAGCCAGGTTTGGGCGATGAACAATTTGATTCTCAATCCATGGGAATGACTCGTTCACCAGTTTTGCATCCCAACCTGCTCTTCTAACATCCCTAATGCAAGTCCAAATTTGGCTTTTGAGAAAAGATTTCTTAGACTAATTAAGAGTTTTTTAGGCGAAGTGACAGCAGCAGTATTCTCTGCAACAGCGGTATCACAACCAAAAAGAAATCTTTGTTTAAGTTAGTTTTTTCAGGGGATGTTCATCCAGTTCAATCAGGTGGGCATACAAACAACTTTGATGGAAGCACATACACACAAATTTGCACACGGCCTCGTACAGTGTATGTGGGGTTCAAATTTCAATATGAATGCGGCTGTATATGAAAGTGGGTGTAGAAGCTCAAGACTTTTTGACTAATAAGGGTTGGTTCAGTATTTGAAATCTTGAATTTGTTTAGACAATTTCTAGGTTTTAGTTACTCCCGTAGTTCCTTATTGGAGGTTAAATATACTCCTAACATCATTCACACGTGGTGGTACCTAAGCTTCGATCCTGATATAGGCGCAGTGGAGTCCGCTACTGGCTACAGACGGTGGTGTGATGTAACGGGACAATACTCTCTTCCGGAGACTAACAGGGTACCATACCTCTCCATATAGCAATTGACTTGTAAAGAACTTGAAGCTAAGCGGTCTGCCCTTAAGCAATTTTAGAGTTGAATGCTAGTCTTTGGGTAGTTGGGGAGGTGGCCCATATAGCAATTGACTTGTAAGACAAATAGACATAGATCCATGTCATGTGAAGGTAGAAGGAAAGTAATGGCTTGTCATCAATACTGGTCTCTACCGCATAGGACTGAGTGGTCCTGTGCAAGTATGGGCCTTTATTTGGTACTGACGTTGATTTCATCAAAATCATATTGATCTGATATATAGTAGCCAAAAACACGTGTTTGAGATACATCTGTATTGAAATAAATAGTATGCCCACCCCATTTTGTTAAGTAAATAAAATTGTTTCAAACCCACGTTGATCGATATCTGATCATCGTGATTTTTGACAGAGATTTGTGTTCTTGAATGGATTTAAACGAACGGGACGGTGCCGATCGTGGCGATGGTCCGAGAAAATTCACATTCGCCTCCAACAGACTCCTCTGAAAACTTCCCATTAAGAAATATATTCATTTTGTGTTTTCAGCAAGATCTTTTCTCTTTGCATTCGTTCTTTAAATTGGAAGGTGAAGTAGGGACTGATCAACTACTAAACTAAACGAAAGCGTTGTAAGATTGGTGGGCCGGCCCTTGGTTGGGCTGGACTGTTCGGGGGCTACTGGGTTAGGGTTTGGCTTGGGTGGGCTGGACTTATGGTGTAGGCTTTAATGTAATATTTGGGTTGCAGATTTGGGCTTCCTTTTGCGTCTATTTGTTTGTATCTGCTTAGACCTTAGGGTGAGCTGGGCTTCGGCCTTTGAGGTGTATTTTCCAACTATTGGTTGGATTCCCCTTCCCTTCCCCCCGTTTTAATAAATTTATTGCCGATCAAAAAAAAGATTGGACTAAACCCACGTGAGCAAATTAATTACGCAATAAATTTTAGGGGGGCGCCAAAACGCGAACGTGAGCATAAGCGAAAGTGCGAGCCTGAAACTATTTATCAAAACCCAAAACCTTTGGCCTACTAAAATTCGCAATAGCTTCGAGCGGGAACGTAAAGCGTAGGTTGAGAATGATATTTTGTTGTTAATTTAAGAATATATGTGATTTGGTTCCCGCATTATGAAACTTGCGTCCGCCACTGGTTATGACATTAACTACTAAAAATGCATGGGAGAAGATAGGAAGCAAAATAGTGTAGCACAAAGTCATAATTAACAATTGCTCCCAAAAAATCAATTCTGAATTTAAGATGGTCCAGAGGGAATAATCTCCAGAAATATTTTATCCCCCTAGTATATATGAGGATCCGGAGACCTTGTAGTGCAGTGGTATACTACAGGGGTATAGTGCAACATCAGACGGATTAACTCGATAATCAATGGTAGTACCAAGAAGTGTCTTTCAACAAAATCTTGTTGAGGTGCAGACAACCTTCAGCAGTACCGGGGGAGTGGGGGCGGGAGCCCCCCACGGGACACGATATTTGAGGAACCTCGGTGTGTAATTTCGGCCATAGGCCCGACCTAATTATTTCGCTGTTAGTGTGTAATTAGGGTAAGACGTTTTCAAAGAAAATAGAGAGAGAGACGAGAGAAAATGCAGATCTCAGAGAGATTGCGAGAAGACTTGTACTCTTGATTTCGATTTCATAGTGGACTGGTGTAGCTCTCATGGTTTTTTCTTGCGTTGAGGTTTTCCACGTATATCTGTGTCTCGTTTTTCTTTCCGTTTTTCATTACGCACGATTACTTGTTTTTCTGTTCTGTGATTCATTGTTTCCAAGATCCGTAGGGGTGTTGTGGGGTTGCGAAAATCCTAACAAATCTAACCATCAAAAACTCATTTAGACGGCTGAGATGCTGCACTACAGGTTCCCGGATCCGAGAGAGAGAGAGAGAGAGAGAGAGAGAGAGAGAGTTGTACCTTGAGCTGGCTCTAGTGTAGAAACCAGCATTGATGCTGGTACCACCACCCAAAACCCTAGCCCTAGAATTAATAACCCCATCCGTCGAGATGAAAAATTGTGATGCAGAGTTCGGTGAAATATCAGCCAAAGAGATGTGGAAATTCTGTAAGTAGGAAATATTTATGTTGCCAAAAGGGACGCCTCCTCTTTCAAGCAATAACACACTGAAATTCTGTGAGAGTGTGGTTGCGAGGGGGCAACCCGCTGTGCCACCCCCCACGATAATGTAGTCGTACGCCTTGTCTCTGCCGCTTGATTTTGATGAGGATGAAGATGATGGTGATGGTGGTGGTGAGGAGATGAATGTGCTTGCTCTCTTTATGAATGGGTATTTGTTTTCCCAGTTTTTCTTACCTGCATTTCACAAAACAAAATACTAGTTTTAGTTGACAAGCAATGTTACCGATACAGATAAAAAAAAAATGTTAACTATATACAATCATATACAGTTAAGATTTGATACGCGGCTCAAATTCATGAGCAATACTATGTGCACAGATTTATGTCCACAGATGCGGATAGATTTTTCCGGAGTCATCAAGATACACTTGAATTCATTGTTAAATGGGAATCATTTGCATTATTAGACAGCTCGAAACATATTTGTGTCTGAATTTGTTCCACACGGTTTTCTGCATATTATTTTGAATATTGAATTAGCTAGTTTTTTTTTAATAAATTGGTTTTTAACGATTTTTTATGTGATGTACTGTGAGAGAATGACATGTCTCAATTTTTGAAAAAAAACAGTTTTTAGTAAGTGGAACACCCCCTGTTCATCTAGTTTTCTTTGCCTCTCTGTGTCTTGTTTTTTCCGATGAAATAATTTTTGTTTAATAAAGTCGGAAAAAATAGCTGAAAGCTCCCAAAACATTTTCCTAACCTGTCAAATCAGCCTTGAAACTTAATTACTAGAACAAACAGAATAATGTGACACATATATTTTCTTACCCCAGAAATATCCCTAGCCAGTACATACTTCGAATTTGACCACTGATTGGTTTCTTTTCACAATTTTCTGCGGAAAATATTCCCATATCTCTACATAAACAAAAGCAAATAACAGTCCAAAAAAAGGAATAAAGGGGTCAAAACTATGGACTCTTGTTTTTCTTTTCAAACATGGTAGAAAGGATAAGTAGGCAGGCATTTCTGCCTAATTAAAGGTCTGGGTTCGACTCCCGTGATCAAGATATTTTCCTTGCTTGAAACTTTAACATCTACTGACAATACAATACAGAGAAGCTCAAAAGAATATCTTTATGTATAGAGACCTACGAAGTAGGAAAATAAAAAATGAAATGACACAGGAAATGGCAGTCGACACTGAGACCGTCAGTGCTCTGAGTGGATCTCAGTTGTCGGCTTATGTTTTCTGTGCCGTTTCATTTTTTTTCCTATTCCAAACACTTTCTGTTATGTATATGCATATGCATGTATAAAGAAGATCTAGAGAGAGAAGAAAAGAAAATGTAAGGGGGGAGAGAGAGAGAGAGAGAGAGAGAGAGAGAAAGAGAACCTTGGCAGAAAGTGAGTGCATTGAGGCATAGAATTGCAAATATAACAAAGAGAGAGAGCTTCACTTTCCCCAACACAAAAGAAGCCATTGAGAGAACCTAAGCAACACTTCTTCTTCACCTCTCCTTTGAGCTGGCTCTCTCCTGTTGGCCTTGTTCTGTGTGCTCCACTGGTTACCACCCTCATTACTGAACTCAATTAATATATATAAAAATTCTTTAAAGAAAATATGAAAAAAAAATTATAGGAAAATTAATGAGGGGGCCGGAAAGCTAACTGGGGAGGGATCTCATAACTGTATTTATTTAATGATCACAAATAAGAGGTGATAGGTAAAGGACATTTATATTTGGTGAAAAATCGTGGAATTTAATGGGTGCAGTTGGAATTGCAATAAATGGACATCTGATCTCGTTATCCCTTGATCTGATCACATCCGTTCATTTGTGTATCAAAATTACTTTGAGCACGCAAGTTCGTGTACGTACAATGCACGTACGGTGCATCTTGACCGTTTAAAAGATTTTCGACGGTCCAGATTTTATTCACTCTTTAACCGGTCAAAGAATAATTACGATCCGAACTATTGTTTTGTTAGAATGAGCGATTAAAATGCGTACGTGCAGTCGCACGTATAGACAGATTGTGTGTGTATATGGACAGCTCACGTAACTACTACTTGAAAATTGAAATTGAAATTTTGTAATGGGGAGGTGGCCGGGTACAATTGTTTGAAGTGGGGAGGGGAGTACAATTGTACAAAACAAAATGGCATAGGGGAACACCTTGGGGCCGGAAAATTTTATTTGCTTATACACGCGAATATATATATATACACGTACTTGCACACACCGTGGATGCGAGATCCATACACTGGAGGTGCCACCTGTGTGAATCCCTAAAATATATACGAGCATATGTAATGAGTAATGTTATAGGTATGATGTTCAGTGAGTTCGGAATTAATTGTTCAATACTTGTGTACCCTACAAGATGCATGTGGAATTCACATTCATCGAATGGGTTCGGACACATTCATCTGTGTCCAAACTATTTCCAATGTGTAATTGTGGAGAAAATTTTGGGTGCAAATGGGGTACCACGTGGTACCCTTGCACAACATCCAAGCCGTCCAAAAATGCAACGGACGGCTCGGATTGAAAGTGCCGGACGGATTTAAAAAAAAAAGCCAAAAAAAAAAGGAAAAATGGGTTTCAATCCGAGCCGTCCGTTGCATTTTTGGACGGCTCGGATGCTGTGCATGGGTACCACGTGTACCCTATTAGGTTCCCTGGACCTAGCGGCTTTTCTTAAATATATATATATATATATATATATATATATATATATAAGTTCCACTTCTAGTACGGACTCCGGACTTCCGGACCTCTGGACCTCCGTGATCCGAGCATTTTTTTGACGATCCGATCCGTCCTGTGTTCAGAAGGTGTTTTCAAGGGTCCACGCGGGAAATCTTCAAAAAAAAATATCGGGAAGGGCTTGATCCAAGCAGTTTTTCGCAAAAACTGTATTTTCTGAACACATTGGACGGTTCGGATTTTCCAAAAATAATTTGCAAAACAAAAAAAAATCATTTTTTCTTATTCTCGGGAGGGTTTGGACTAGAAGATTTCCCTATATATATATATAGGAAGCCCTTCCAATAAGGGACCCTTATTGAAGTTACAATGCGGACCTCACATTTCCAAGCCAAATTTCGACGATCTGAACCGTTCAATGTTTTTAAAATGCATTTTTAAGGGCCCCCGCGAGGATTCGTCCAAAAAAAATACCCGGAAGGGCTTCATCCGATCGGTTTTTGCTAAAAACGCTATAGGTTCGGATCGTCAAAATTTGGTTCGGAAACACAAAAAAAGCCTAGGTCCGCATGGAATTTTCCCATAAGGGACCCTTATTGGAAGTTTATCCTATATATATATAGGGTCCCCTTCTAATCCGGACCTCCCGTTTCCGGACCTCCATGATCCAAACATTTTTTTGACGATCCGATCCGTCCAATGTGTTCAGAAGGTGTTTTCAAGGGCTCACGCGGGAAATCTTCAAAAAAAAATATCGGGAAAGGCTTGATCCAAGAAGTTTTCGCAAAAAATATATATATACATTTTTTGCAAAAACTGCTTGGATCAAGCTTTTCCCGGTATTTTTTTTTGAAGATTTCTCGGATGGACCCTTGAAAACACCTTCTGAACACATTGGACGGCTCGGATTTTTCAAAAATAATTTGCAACACAAAAAAAATCAATTTTTTCTTATTCTCAGGAGGTTTGAATATATATATATATATATATATATATATATATATATAAAGATAGAGTACATTGATAGTTTTGTGAAATGTGGTTGGTGCAGTATGGTATAATGCAAGAGTGATTATATTGTCTTTTGGTAACTTAAAGTACTCGGGTTTGTTTACTTGCACTTTAACCAATCGCATTGTCTTTCTATATAGTTGTTTGTCATATGTTAATCTTCGTACTTAGATAGAGGCTTTCAGGTGATTGATCTATGAATATCATTGTGTTCTATGTAATGGCTCAGTTTTACGTTTCCATTTGATTTATATTTGTTACTGTAGTTGTTATAACATTGATATGTTATTCAAATATGATCAAGGACCAAATTTTAGTTTTTGCTCGTGGGTTTTGCAATCTTTATTGTTATTTCATCGAATTGGATGTAACATTGATTTAAAGCTTAGTTAATTTGGTACAAAACCACCCTCATTATTCTTTCACATCAGATATTTTAAGGAAATTCCCTTCCTATCCCAAAGACCCAATTTAATTTCTTTTCTTATGACAAATTGAATCTTTCAATCTTTTCGTCAATTTTTTTATACATAAATTTTTGTTATTTCTGTTTTCTCTCTCGCCCTTTTCATCTCTAGCTTTTAGTTATCGATCGGAACAGGTCATGGTATGATTCTCTTTTCTCTTTTCTTTTTATTTTCACTTCCTTTCTTTTTATATAACCGATTGGCTATGAAGTAATTCTTGATTTCGACTAACTACACCTTTTTGAGCAACTCTTTCGCACCACTAGGCACTAACTTTCTATTATGGATTGTACGAATTTCTGTCTTTTCTCAAAACAAAAAGAAAACATTTCAAGTTATTGAATTAAAGTTAAACTATTGAATTGCAACCTAATTTAGGCCGAGTTACTGATATAGCCTGGTTAAATGACATCAAAAGATTTTTATATTTATATATATAACTCAGAGTGTCTGAACCAGCTTACTCACACACGGTATCTAAACTCTAATCCCTCCATTCATTAACATTTCTCTATCCCATCAAATTGAGATTTTTTTAATATTTCTTAAAATGAAATTTTATGTATAAGTATCACTTGATGGGTCCATTAACTTTGTATACATACTTTGCTTTAAATATCAAAATATCCAAAACATGAACACCCAACTCAATATTTACACCTCAGCTGAAAGGCAGAGGGAGAGCAGAGTTGTATAGGGAGAGAGAGCGAGAGAGGGCGAAGCCCTTTTCCCTCCGCCGCACGTCAGCTCCCCCAACACCCCCTTCCAACTTCTCCCAGCCCCTCCTCCCCTCTCCTCTCCTCTCCTTTACTTCTTCCCCTCATGGATCTGCTGATAACTCCCTATGCATGACCGGATCTGCTCTCCTTCCAGTGTGGGCGGCCGCAGTGGCGACTCCAGGAATTATACTTAGGGGTGTCATTATATAATATCATATAAATAACAATTTTCAAGTCACAAACAAGATATTAATTATATCCATATTTTCATGATATGCTCTAAAAAGTACTTTCTTTGTAACAAATTCTATAAAAAAAAAATTGAATTATGCATAAAATATGTCACTTTTTAA
This sequence comes from Vaccinium vitis-idaea, assembly GCA_963854785.1. NCBI lineage: Eukaryota > Viridiplantae > Streptophyta > Magnoliopsida > Ericales > Ericaceae > Vaccinium > Vaccinium vitis-idaea. The sequence continues at coordinate 1,197,086 of OY978221.1, forward strand.
TTTTTTTTTAAAAATAACATTACTTTTAAAAGAAGACAAAGTGAAGAAAGAGTTAAAAAAGGGTGGGAAGAAACTCTTCACGAACTCTCAGATTGTAGGGGTAGTAGTCATTTTTTTTTTAATCCTCCAATTAAAGTTACTTCTTGTATCTATACAACCAGAACATATGCAGAGGACATCTCTGAGCAGCCTATCAGTAGGCTTTAGTAGGTTTTGACCTTTTTGGTTTGCTAGTCTGCCATGAAAGTTAGACACAGTATAGATCCAAAAATTTATACATGGGTTCAACGGATATTAGGAGTGGTGTCATGCTACCTTTGGTTAAAGAATAGAGATACATCTAACCTTAGTAATTTTTGCAAGTTTTTTGTTGAGTGGTGTCAGTTGACACCACTGGTTGTACGTTGGCGTCGCCACTGGGCGGCCGGGATCTTGATTTTTGGACCAAGGGGAGGCCGATCTGGGCCTCCGACACCGATGGCAAGCTGTAGCGATGGCGTGACAATGGCGGCGATGGCACCAGCGGTTTATTCTGTTTTCCGATTTGTTTTTTGGTTTAGTTTTAGGTGTTTTTTTTTTTTTTTTTTGTAGATTTTAGGTTGTTTTTGTTTTGATCTATATTTAAGGAGAACATTCTTTACACTGGCGGTGTAAACTGAAGTTTCCTTCAAATCTATTACATTACGCCATTTGTCCAAATAGTGGTAAAAAAATGTAGAACATGGACACATGACACAATGCAATCGATTTGGAGAAAACTCTGGCTTACACAGCCGGTGTAAAGAATGTTTTCTCCTGTATTCATACTGTGGTGGTTTGATTTAATGGGATTTCTATCTCTTCATCCAAAAAAACTCAATATTTATCCATAAAAATCATACCTAAGAAAATTGCCACCATGTAGATATTGGTGGATACAGTATCCACATGCAAAAAGTGCTAACAGTCCCACTTCTCTTGGGTTTGATCAATTAATTCTCCATTCTCCCAACTAATTACGATGCATCTTTTGTCATAATTGAGGCTTGAGCTACCTCCAATAAAACTGATTAATAAAAGTACTCTGACACAAAATTTATCCACTTTAATAATTTTTTGATGTCCCAAAAATGGTTAAACGTCACGTCCCTTTTGAAACAATTAAGACCCTTAATTGGAAACCTAAAAAAGTACGGAGTAATGACTTTTTGGGCTGTTACGAGCTCCGAATTTTTTTTTCCATACTTGTAGCATGGAAATGCTACATACACAACTAATTGGACAACAGCCCCAATGACCCACTTCACTTGTAGCTAATTGGACAACTAATTTATCTACTTGTAGCTAGCTAGGTTTTCTTTTCTCTGAAAGGAACTTGTAGCTAGCTTGGAAATATGGACAGTGACCCACTTCACATTTCACAATCCCCAGACCCCAAGTACTTTTGTTGAGTAGCTGTTTCAACAATAATGTAACTAGGAAAATGCTAACTTATGCCTGATAGGCACGCGTTAATGTTGGAAAAATGTATTGAAATATGTGAAAAGTGTATAGGAATATGTAAAAATGTATTAAAAGTGTAAAATGTGTATTGGAGTGTGTTGTTTTTGTTTGTTTATGTGCTTATTGTGTGCTTATTAGACACACGTTAGCAAAATCCATGTAACTAATATAGAGAGGGAGACATTTAATAAACACCCTCTTTCTTTATAGAGTATTAAATTGTTTTTTAGAGGGGCACACTCAGCGATATTGCATATTGGCATGGAAACGCATGCTCACATATACACTCTCTTAACTCTCACTATCTCTCTCACATTATGTATGTATATATCATGCTAATACTCCTATGTCTATTTGCATTCCCACTTGTGAAATGTGGTTGGGGCAGTATGGTATAATGCAAGAGTAATTGTATTGTCTTTTGGTAACTTAAAGTACTCGGGTTTGTTTACGTTCACTTCAACCAATCGCACTGTCTTCATAGTTCATATGTTAATCTTCATACTTAGATATAGGCTTTCGGGTCATTGATCTATGAATATTATTGTGCTCTATGTAATTGCTCAGTTTTCAGCTCTAGGTTTTAGTTATCGATCGGAACAAGTTATGATATGATTCTCTTTTCTTGTTCTTTTTATTTTCACTTTCTCGCAATCCAAATTGTCAGGGATTGTGAGTGGCAACGTATTGAAATCTTTTCCCTAGGTTCTTATTATTGTATTGCACTAAATAGTCTAGTTGTAAAATGTTAAAACGTTTTGTTACATTTTTTAGCACACCTCTAAATCTTCCAAGAGCCCTGTGCGGCAAAACTACAGAGTGAAAGTGGCCTCTTAAAATAGGACGAAGGGAGTACTATTTTACAGATACAATTTCGAAATGATCCAAACCGCTAATGTTGTTGGGTGTCATTAAGACCGTTCATGAATAATTTTTTTGATTAGATATCTATAGATTTTTGAAGATAATCTTTTTTCATGAATAACCTTCTCAATAAACCCTATAAAATGATTCGTTCATATTATCCCGTTATGAGCTTAATGCATGCTTAAAACATTTTCAACTGAAAAACGGTTTGCTTGTTGGCTTTGAAAAAGCGTAAGGAGAAAAAAAAATAAAAATTGAAACCTATTGAATAGTGCCAAGTTGATTATTGACTAAGAACTCGTTGGATCGGGTTCACAGGATTAGGAAAATGGAGGAAATAGAACGAAAAGTGAGACAATCAAAAGCGTGTTGTGGTGATGTGGTCTCAGTGGAACAAGTTTTTCTCTCATTAACTTATCTCACTATTTTCTATAGTAGTGACGTTATTTGTTCTCATCTAACGATATTTAACATTTTCCCTTGAAGCACATATTAACAAAAAGTCTTCGTATTACCAAGGTCTCGTACATTATTAGAGATGGATTCTGTATTTCACCATCTAAAACTAAGAAAAATCTTACTCTACAAACCCAGGGGATTCGGTTCATCGTCGTAAGCCAAATATTTTCTCTTTTAACTTGGGGTACTCAACTAGGTCTCCTTGTCCATTGGCATAAGCTCACCAGGTATCCAACGCATGGGCTTTATCTGCGGGCTAGCGATAACGGGCAGGTCGTATAATAGGGATGCACTAGAGGACTGTGATCTTTCTACTTCTGGAACATTTTACTTTCCTTTTCTGACTGTAATCTTTCTACTTCTGGAACAATATGCGTCCATGTTATGTACTACTATTTTTCCACCAATGCCACGAAAAAAAACATACAGATAAAAAACAAAAAAAATCGACAACGTAAATGTTGTCTTCACTATAAACTTTCCAAAGACCTGTTCAACTTGTAGTAGAGCAGGGGGAATATGAGGGACGTCCATCTATGAAGGAAAGATGAATAAAAAGTCACATGGACTACTAAGCTTACAGTGCAGTGCACACGCTTGAGCAACTCCTTTTCTTCAACTGGAAAAACTCTCACTTCGCTCGTCTTTTCAATGTCTAACGCGAAAATACTGGTACCTGAGAAGCTGAGCTTCAAATGACTCAGTATAAACGTTTACGACAATCAGAAGCCCCACAATGGCATGGCTGCTGTTTTACTTTGCCGTCAGGACCAACAACGCTATCAAGTGCATATCCGTAGTCATATGTAAGTTCCTGAATTTGAACATATAACGAGAATCAGTTATCTCCGAATAATATGGACATTCAGTACAGTAAAAGCCAAGAAGAGAAGTCCAACCTATGGTTCGTGTCAACTCCATTCTTTTCACTTGGCATTCATATGTAAGGAAAGAATGCCACAGTTTCTAAGGCAAAGACTTATTTGGAACTTTCGCCATCTTATTTAGAAGCTCCTTTGTTTGAGAGCGCCGGAGGAGCATTAGGAGTAATAAAAAATTTAAAATATGTAATGGCATCCACAATGGACTCCCTAAAAATAGCTTATAAGTTGATAAGGTGTACACGTGAGCCTAATTGGGGCTCATTTTTCACTCCTAGAGCTTGCTAAATTTAAAGAGCATATGTGCACGCAATGGGCTAGCAAGAGCATTCTCTATTTTCATATAAAATCATTTATCTTTTGAAAATTTCATATTAAAAAAAGATTAAAAAGGGCTTAGTGGGCTCTTAAAAAAGCTCCTATGTGAGACTTCTAACATTTAGCAATTCATTTGCTTAATTATGGTCTTCAATGGGCTATCCATAGAAGCTCCTAAGGATGGCTACTTAACATGGCTCCTACAACATTAGTTAAATTTAGGGAGGGAGTTGGGAGTGAGGAGAAGAGAGAGAAAGAAGGAGGAGAGGAAGGGGGGAATGGGGGACCCATTTACATTTTTGTGTCCATAAATAATCTTAGAACATAGTCTAGGAGCCAATTTTAGAGAGTCCATTGGAGTGCTCTTACACTCCTAAATTAGCAAGTCCTTAACAAATAAAATTGGACCCCACTTTTGCTTATGTGTCAATTTTAGGAGTCTTTTTAGGAGCCAAATATAGAGAGTCCACTGTGGATTATGTTCCACTTGGAGCTAGCTACAAAGCTACTTAAATTTAGCTAATGGTTTAGGAGCCACCCTTAGGAGCTTGTATTGGGGCCCATTGAAGACCATAATTGAGCAAATGGGTTGCTAAATTTTAGGAGCCTCACCTAGGAGGCATTTTAAGAGTTCATTGTGGATACCCGAATACAAGTGAATACTATAACTCATAGTTGTGTCAATTGCAAGTACTGTTTAAGCCAATTTTGGAACGAAAAACAAGTGACGATCATAATTCCTTTCTATATCCTAATGGCATAAATGACAAGCTGACATTACTTTTTTACCATATTTTTTTGGTACTTCGGAAATATACTTTTATCGTTATCTACAAAATTTATAATACATTTTCAATTGTCCAATTTTAAAATATTATCATTTCGATGAATGTGAAACTTCCACATTTTAATTATTATTTTAGATTTTATATAAAATTGATCAGTTTTGAAAATATTGTCATTTTCTTTTGGTTTTCCAATGAGCCAATAAAGTTCTTGTTGAAGTTTGGTCACATGGCTACGGAAAAATATACGGTGTTACCTTTAAGTACGATATGTAGACATGTACAAGTGATAGATTTATCATTTTGAAAAATTATCAATGCCGATAATTACAAAAAAAAAAAAGTTACATTTATTGATAAAATTATCATTGTAAAAATATCAATCTAAAAAATAATCAAAATCGTTGTTGTATCTACTCCTATCAAAACAAAAATATTTGTGGAGTATTTTACTGCAGAAATATTTGTTTGAATTTGCAATTATAAATATTTAATTGATGGCTAGTTTTTTAAACGGGAAACGTATAATGTTTGGACTAGCTTTTTGATATGGATACATTATTTGATATTTAAATGCTACTGATCTTGATAAAATTGAGGAATCCTTAATTTTGAACGATTAATAAAAGGAGGACAAAAATTAGGGTAATGTAGGAATATTTTGAATTCGAAGATCTCATTAAAATGGATTGGTTAGGATAGGATCGATTTGCAAGGTTTTTCTAATTTTAGGACCTCTTAGCTAACTGTTTCTATAGTTTTTTTCAGCTAAGAAAGTGTTTCATGCGCTTCTAATACTTACATATCCTATAACTTACAATACCGATAGTCAAATTATATCGACATAACGAATGAAGTAGATAAGGCAGAAGGTCACCTGAAAAGGAGCTATGTTATCAGCTGCAAATAAAATCACCCGAGCAAGTCTAGCATCATGGTGCGTGCTTAAAACACACTGAACAAAGAGGTTAGGATCGCAACTGTGGTTGATAAATCTGGCAACATTACCCACAGATCCTGCATCTATACAAAACTCAGGCGTACTATCTACGGACTTGTCATCTATTTTCTCCAACTGATCAATGACTGGTATAGATGCATCTCCGAATCGCTTCTGAAACGAAAAAGAAATTGGTTCAAGGGAATGTTTGGATGAAACATCATTGATAGGTCAGATATGATGATGCTGTGGAAATAGACTAACAACAAAGTGAATCAATCAGATCGTTGATGTGACGAATTAACACCTTATGAGAGTTGAATGCCTTGGCTTCATCGCATACAATAATTGACTCCATCATCTATAATTGTTTGAGTTCATTTGGTAAGTGTACTTATGATGCCCATTAGCGTATTGAATCTGTAGCCAAATAAAAAGTAAGGCTGCAGCTATACTCTATATTAAAGGTCTTTAACAAACATAGAACAGCATACATGGAAATCTCAAAAATAAATCACAAAACCAGCGAGTAAGGAAAATTTATCAGTATTATACGAATGCAAAAAGTATGTACAGGTCCACAATGGTGCGATTTATGGTAGTGTTCATATTCGTAGTCATTAAATCCTGGTTTTCCCACGAGACACCACTCCGTCTTGTCAGGGCATTTTAGCGTTAGTTTGGAAGACCTAAGGGCATGGAATTAATGCATGGGCCTTTATCTTAATCCCTGCAACAGAACCCTTGGGGAAAGGATTTCAAGTAATTCCCATCTTTATCTTACTCCAAATGCGCCCATACAATGCATTGTAATTTGTAACCCATCCAACCAACTTGATAGTTCTAAATTTAAACCACTAATCCATCTCTCGACCTTTCTAGACCATAATTGATGGGTTTTCCAATCCGTGCTCTGATTGCAACCTAAATCAGAATATATAAGCAAGATTCAAAATCGCACCAAGTGTAAACACAAGAATTAGTCAAAGAAATGGGATTCAACACGACAAATATCAATCGGACGAATTAAATCCTATTTCTATTTCACTTGAAGTGCATCAAGTTGCTTTCCACCAGCATTAAGCTTATTTAAGCAAAATTGAGGAGAGACAACAGCAGAGTCGTAGAGCTATGTGATAATAAAGACATGGCAGAGCTGCAAGTACCTCTCTTCCACCAATCTCCTTCATTGTCTGCAAACAATCAATCTCAAATATATAATCATTCTCAGCAACATTATCCAGTTCATCTGTTCTCCTAAGCACACCAATATATTCACACACTGGTGCACCTGAAGGAATAAAGTCTCCAGACCGGACAGCCCATCCTTTCTTTGGTGTTCGGAAAACCTGCACAAATAAAGACTAGGGAATTTATACGGCGATCAATAATATTCAGGAAGAATCATATATAGCCTCGGACATTTATCACCTCTAGTTGAAACTTTATTCCTCGCTGAGATGTACGATTAATGCAATTAGGACCACAACGACAGTTGGGTCCACATTCGAAGACAACATCCTTCGCTTTAATCAATCTGAAACAGGTAACAAGGAGGTAAAACTTCCCATTAAAATATCCTTCGCTTTAATCAATCTGAAACAGGTAACGAGGTAAAAATTCCAATTAAAATAACCAGTCGAAAATAATTGACATATGCAGTTCCAGTTCAAATTTCAGCATTTTAATCAAGGATTTGTAGGTGGAAGTGACAGGAGAAATTGGTTGGTTTGTTCATCCATCTATTGCATTTGGGGACTACAACTTGAAGTGGAATTCAACCCCAATAGTATACAAGTATTGTTATGAAAGGAGATCAAACATTATCAAGGGGTCGGAGCCATTATGGCTGTGTTTGGTTAGATAGTATAGTTTAGTTTAGTTTTGATGATGTCAGTAGGTGTAATGAGTGAAGAGAGATAGAGAGAGAAATGAGGGAAATGATGATGTCATTAAAACTCAAACTAAACAGGGAAACGAGCAAGGCCTATATAATCCATTCCCTAATAAAAGCAAAGACACACACAGAGTACCATCTCCAGTACAACAACTGAAGCCACCAATAAAATTGCTGCATCAGAATCATTTCCACCATTGCCACCACCATAACATAGCCATGCCGCAGCTACCAGAACCTCAGCTGCTGCTGCCATCACATAAGGAGTATTCGTAATATTTCACCAGTGTCACCATTATCAATAAAACCGCCACCGCTATTACGTTATCACTGTGAAGATAGCTCTTCTATTACTTCTCTTAAAGATATAAATAATATAGTTACCCAGAGCTTAGTTTTAGATGAGTTGGTGGTTAACAATCTAATATGGCATCAGAGTAGGCAATAGATCCTATGTCCTAACATTACCGCATACCTAATAATTGAATTCTTGCACGTGTTTAGCCTGCTTATGGAAGAAAGCCTGGCTACACGTGAGGAGTCGTGTTAAAAATATAAATAATGTAGTTACCCCTCTCTCGAATAGCTTAAGCTTTAAGATGAGTTGGTGGTTAAGAATCTAATAACTTCCAATTCTTTTTTTCAACATCCCACCAACCAACATCTCCACAACCGATTTGTCACCACTGGACCCTAAAATAATGCTAAAATAGTATAATGAAAATTTGGACTCATTCAATTCTCATCAGCAACGAAAGAGAAAAAATATTACAAATGAAAATAACAAGTTCAAGAAGATTGGAGGAGAAGAAGTACAAATACGGAAAACAACAAAACCAGCATCGCCCTCTGCTAGTTATTAAAATTAAAACACAAAAAAAAAACCCCTTAAAAAGGAACCAATAAGCAGACCCAAAAGAAAGTCAAGAAGCAAACTCTATCCTATAAAATTATCTACTACATCCAACTTATCCCCAGATATAATTGGATTTCCCTCCAACCAAACCACCCCAAACAATCTTAGGTTCTAATTGAGACCAAAGCCCTGATAATAAATAAGAAGCATATGCATGTAGACAGCGCCACCAGGTACCACCAAATCGCTAACAACTCTAATCCCCATACCAAAAGGCCATAGCCAATAGACAATGCAAGAATAAATTATGAACGCTCTCCTCATCAGTGTGGACCTAGATTGAAATGAGCTCTTTTCTGTTGAGACATGTCATTAGTCGGATACTCTTACGATCCATGGTCCACATAAAATCTGGACTTCAAGTGGCACAACCACATTCCAAATCATCTTATAAGGTTGACATAACTGGATTATCAGTGATTGTATCAAAGAAAGATTTGGAAGAAAAAAGATTTGCAGAATTAATTGCCCTCTCTTTAGGCAATAACAAGTCCAAAATGTACAATTTCTACAAACATAAACCTCCAAAATTGTACAAGCCTATATTTGCATTTTTTAAAGTAGCAACCCGAGGACCATTCCCACCCAAAGAAATTTATTGACAAAGAATGCTCAGCTATAGTATTATGACTGTAAGAAGCAGAATTTTCAGCACAAATTGGTCTACAGGACAAGAGAAGACAATTCAAACCTCACCTGTCACCTTTTTCACGTACATATGGAAAGTCGGTACCATTTAGTCTAGCACAAGCACAAGCCTTTGGATTGGTACAATTTCCTTTACAGTTGCATCCCTCGGCATTTGGGGGGAGCTTTATGTCATCGACAACTTGATTAGACTTGGAATATATAAAATCTGCAGACTTTGTCAATGGGAGTCACATACTATTTTAATAAAAAAAATCTAGGTCGTGAGGCAGTGGAAGGCAATCAAGAACATATACACAAATTGAGGCAAGAGAAAGAGCGCACCAATGTTTTGGCTGGCCTAATAATAGTTCACGTAATGTTTTTCATTTATTTTCTTTCATATATAGTGGTCAGTATCGTTGATAACTAGTTTGAAGAAACCAAACAGACTATGTTCGTTTACCTCAATCGAAATAAACTAAGCCTTCCGTTACAACCAATTCGGAACACCACATGACTCCCTTCTTTCCACTCCAAAGCTGTGTTAAATCTGATGTACTATCAAAATAACCTAAGCCTTTGAGCATCTCCAACGGGTGTGCTCTCTAGTGAATTAGTGGTGTGTGCTAGGAACCAGCAGACGAATGTGGAATTTAGGTGCTCCAATGATTATGCTATCTTGTGCTCCATGCTGTGCTAGTTTAGGTGTGTGTATCAGGATGTGTGCCAAGTTTGGGTAACCTCTTAGTACACATGAAGAGTAAGCGAGAGAGAGAGAGAGAGAGAGAGAGAGAGAGAAGGGATGCGAACCGTAATTATGTAATAGATATGTATATACATGACCATTTTAATACATCTGACTTACCCTAGCACACACTTTAACCCACCATTGGAGCACCTATTCAATCCCTAAACTAACACACCCATAGCACACACAAATTGATCCCACTTTTAACACTTTTTACAAGTGACTGAGTGAGTACACATTTTAATGCACATTTTTTGAAAAGCCCATTGGATAAGCTCTTATATTCCAACCTATTCGGATCGCTACATCAGTTCTTTCCATTAGCAAGAGCTATAGGCTCTATTAAATTTGATAATCATTTTTTTCTTTCCTTTTTTTTTTTTTTTTTTTGCAACAAAACGTCAAATCAATCTGGGCTGTCTCTAACACCTAACGCTTCCAATAAAACATATTCTGTCACCCATTCTTACCGATGCATCTACCAATCTAATCATCTTAATCTGTTCTTTCTCAACTTGTCACTAATCAAGGGATCTATCGTTAGGCTATATTGAACCACATGTATATACATCTTCTTGTGTATACATCTCCCTTTAGCTCCGATTATTCTCATTTTATAGGATTTATCGGTGACAAGGTAGATACACTTCTACTTACCAAAAAAACTTGTCACCAGTTCTGCTACTCCTACCATTCAGAAATGGTTTCATTTGCACTCTATCTTTTCTGATCTTATCACACATCCATGTAAATGTTTGAAACACACTTTGCACCAATTGAATGAAAACAGTAAGTCAACTTGCCTGTAGGAACAGGTGTATCATCAATTGAGTTGATTGCAGGAATACTTATATCTTCTTGACCTCCAGAAATGTCCTTACAAACCAACCTAAGCAAATAAATGCTTTAAATAAGTTTGTATTGTATTATAATAGCACAAAAAATAGTTAAACGGTTCCCTACTGTAGCATACCCAGGTAACTTAGAAAGGGCCTTTAATCCATGTGATCGAGTAAAATGAACCTGAGATGGAAAGTGTAAGACTCACAACAGTTATCCAAATCCAAACAAGAAAACTAGCTGTTAATGAATAATGTAAATTAACCTAATAAAAGACAGGTTTTTCTCTAAAAAAAATTTAACAAAATATAAGAATGCCAGATAGGTTCATAGCAACTGGTTATATGAGATATGTATTATGATGAGAGCATTTCATCAAAGTATTAAAGCTACATCCGATGACGCTTCCTCTAAACAAAACTATAGCGTCAAAGACAGAATACAGCATGAAACAACGATAGTTTTTTCTATGATAAATCGGTATCAAGCCCAATGGGCCAACACATCAGGGGGACCAGTCCACCGTCCACTATAGTAGGGCCAATTAAAACCAGGACAAAGCTCTATATGGACTGGCCCAACACAAAAATTGATAGCACGTTGTGGGAGTTGGAATCGAAGTTGTCCAACCCAGACTAAAGGCTTTTGAGGCCCCTTGTTGGGGGTTGAAAGTTGAAACAATGATAGCCTTTCTATTATTCCTAATTAACATTTGTGATGTAGACTTGTCAAATATGCATGTCACAATTATATTAAATGGTTAACTCACTATAAAAGGCTAGTACGCTCTATGAAGGACAAGTCACAGCCTAAACAAGAGAAAATCTAAGGCTTCATAAATTTAAGGCTTCATAGTTTGGCTATAGCCCCATACTAAGTAGAGCATTTGCAAAGATGCAATTCACATTTGTTATTTAGACTTGTCAAATATGCATGTCACAATTATATTAAATGGTTAACTCACTATAAAAGGCTAGTACGCTCTATGAAGGACAAGTCACAGCCTAAACAAGAGAAAATCTAAGGCTTCATAAATTTTACTTAATACGCAAATTATGTTCTATCAGGTATGGATTAGTATACTAATCCGGTAGAAAAGAGGTAATTTAGCATATCATACGTTTCAAGTCTTTGTCCATTGGTTCTTCTTACACCAGCAAATATATACTGATGACAAGATCTTTATCTGCAATTTAAAAATTGCAATAGCTGATAATACCTGTTTAGTGGTTAACTTGGGCTGCCCCTCAAGCCGCGTTAACCGATACTTGTAAACAACAAAACCAGAAACACCTTTCTCAGGCCAAACCTCAACCACCTAAAATGTAGAACCGCAAGCAATCATAAATATGTCAGAGATTGTGGTCAAAGACTCAAAATGAAGATGAACAATAGCCATAATCAAATTACGAAGATTCATGTTCATTGCTCAACTCCATCAAGCCTTGCCCCAAGGTTTAGCAACACGAATCATGTTTTTTTTTTTTTTTTGCTCAATCAATAGTCAAGGGCCTTGAATGCTATGCAAGAAAACATAAGTCCAAAATGAATATTTTCGCAGAGTAGCTTAAGCCGCATTTGGAAAATACTAGCATTACAAGCAATGGTTTTTGGATTTTCCTTAAAAGGTACTATAACAGTTTTTAAACCTATATGGCCTATAGCTTTGAGCTTCTTTTCTGATTTTATTCCATGCTAAAACTTTTCACATCCAATTATTCCAACATAAGTAAAATCAGAATTCAATTGTAGACAATACCAAATTATCTAATATCATCATAAACAAAATGCTTTTATCGAGCATAACAAAGAATATCAATGTTCAAGGGCACTTAATCATGCCTAAGTTGCAAGGGACTATAAGCAGAATAGTAATTCAACCAACCTACATTAGCTAGACTCATAAGAGATAATGAAGAATCCTCAAATAAAGAAATGCAGAAGTTGAGAATTATATGAGGTAGATGTGAATATTAGATGCAAACTAGAAGATGAGGGTTTGGCAAGTTGGATGAAAAGATCTTAGGCATATATTATTGTAAATGTCAAGGATTTTATAGATTGCATATTTGCATGCAATAGACATGTGAAGTAAGGATTATTCAACACTCAACAGTTATTCCAGAGAGTTGTCTCAAATGCTGAAGGAGTTGCTGGAGAAAAGATTACAAGGAATATTACTAAATGTTTTGGCAACGAATAAGGGGAAAAACCAATAGCTCAGTACATGCCTTACTGCCTTATCTTCACAGCATATGAAGGTAAGGCCTTGGTGGTGACTGTTTTAAGAAGCATAGATACGAACACCCAAAGGAAACTAAAAAGGGTGTTAGCAGCATCATTTCTTTAAAAAAGGGGGTCATAGACTCAATGGGATTGTAAAGGACAATGCTCGGGTCAGTGGGACCATCCAAAAACATAAAGCTGTAGGAAAAGGAAGTTATAGGAAGGACATGACTTAGTCTAGAGCCACGAAAGGATTCAGATCGTGAAAAGTCATCAATAGTAAACCACATAAAGATCACAAATTGATTAGAACTTAAAATCACTTCGACATTTGCAAAATTACAAATGCAGTAGCATTACTAATGCCCTGCATTACATTCATTCAAGAATTGATGTCAGGGGAATTATTAAGTGCATAAAGGGGCACAAACTACAAGAACAAAAAACTACAGATGATACGAGACATTAGACAAACTTAAAGAGTGAGTGTTGAATGCCAGGTAGCGTGGCTCAGTAAATCATTTCGTGAACACTGACCAGAGGCTGTCCCAATACACAATACACAATACACATTACACATACGAGCACCACTAGATTACTATCCATATCAAGTAAGGTTGGTTCTGATGCGGTTCTGGATTACAAATAAGGCATTTTTGGTGGGAAGTAATGATTTTCCTAATGATTTGCTTATGCATTGACATGCTTCAGATTAGGAAGTTCTTTACTACCACACGCAACAAATTTTTTAAGATAAACAGGAATCCACCTTGTACAGCCCATCATAAGTGTAAATCTTGCCACCGTAACTGTGTTTAGATTTATGCCCCCTGACAACTCTAACAGGTATTGATTGCTCCATATTATTCTGCATGCAAATAAAGAAATCGCAAATGAGAAGGTCAAACACAAAAAATCACATCGAAGAACAGTAAACGTTGTTTGGGTGGCAGCATTGGAACTGAAAAACTTGTATTTTCATCTATCCATTGTTAGAGTGGATATCAAAGTTTACAAGATTGCCTCTTTCAACCATAGAATTTTATTTTCGTGGTAATGGGATGTACAACATAAAAGAAATGAAGTATTTTCACATCCAGGCCGCAAGTTGAATCCATTTTGACCTGCTTTTTAAGCGTACTATCCTTGCCGGCTTTATAAGAACTAACAAATATTAAGTCAATAAGCACGTACCATGAGACGCATGACAGATTTAACAAATAAACTTAACCAGTATAGTTCAACGTTTACTGATGTCATGTTTGAATCTAGGATTGTTGAAGGAAAGAGAGGAAAATGAAATGAAATTACTTGTGCTTGTTAGTTACCAACCAAACAGACAAATCTTATATGTTGACGTGTATCAAATCCTCTTATTTTCTTAGCCTAACCAAACAAAGGCAAAGAACAAACAAGCTTCTTTTCTTCATTTTTATCTTTCCTTGCTTTCTCTTTCTTTTTTTCTATTCCCCGAAATATGGGAGTAGTATTGAGTTAATGTTCCATATGAACCACTCCAAAGGAGATCTTTCGAACATAATTTAAACAACAATGGTCATATTTCCCCCTGCTAGATGATTGGTTCACATACCAATAACATAAATGTATTGAAAGATTACGTTCAATGGATTTTGACAAAGATCTGCATGTAAAATGTTAATCACTGACACCGAACAATCAAGTAAAATGAAAGAATATGACTTTAATAGCCTTTTTCTTTGTGGACCATGACTATAATAGCGACATGATGAAGAGAATCCAATGGGAGAAACACAATCTGGAGCTTACCACAAGTGCAATAATGAATGACCAAGTACCAGCAAAAGGAAAAGGATTAGCGGAGGAAGTTTTCACCGTATTACATAATGCGACCTCAATTAGAGGAGTACCAAGCATAAAATGTCCATGAAAATTCTGATTTTACTCCAGCCAAAGAAATTTCATGTAATCCAACTTACTCACCTTAAGTGCCAAATTACCACGAGACATTTCTTGATTTTTGACTTGACGTCTATCTCCTTGCAAGTTATTTCCACCTTGACCAGTGTACACAACATCTTCCAAACTATCACGATCATCTTCATATTGGCCAGATAACACAATTACAACTGCCAGTGGGAATGTATAGTTTTTGTACTCCTGCAATATCAGACGTGACAAATAAGTGGACAAAGACTACTGAGTGCTCTTGGCAGTGACCTTGGAAGGAAAAAAGGTAGACTTTCAGACCAAACACATCTCCGCATTGAAATACATAAATATCAAAAATAATGAAAAAAGAGGGGTGGTGATTGGGTTCCCTTGGCATGTCTGAATGTAGTTCTATCAAAGATATCAAATACATAAATGTCAAAGATATCAAAATACAAGGGTTGGGTTGAGTTCCCTAGAAAGATATCAAAAATATAAATGTAGTTCTACGAAGGAGTTACTTTTTCGTATAGTATGTATTTTACTGATGTGTCCATGTTAATGTCCACATTTTGTCCATGTTGACAAAATACATCACTGCATTACATAATTATTGATGTTTTTTGTGGATCTTATGGAAGAGAAACCAACTATATTAACTGCTTACAATCTAGTAGATTTAAAACACTTGATCACTGAGATGAGGAAAAATAGGAACAGTTTATCAGCTGCCCTCCATAAACTTTATATATAGTCATTACCAATTTGTTGAGAGATTGTCTCATGCAATCAATTCCAAACAGCCAGTGACCATGAAAGCCCACAGCAACCATTTCAGCTCGAGAATAAAATTGATAACCTACATCAATGCCTGCATCATTAAAGCATAAGTGAGCTCCTTATATAATCTGGGAGTGCTATACCAGTTCTGCACTGGCAAGAGGCCAACCTTTTCCTTGTCTTTTCTTCTTTCCCTGACAGGAGAAAATCTAACATGCCCATCTCTTCCAAATGCCACACCACACTGAACCAGTATGCCAAAAACTGGTTTGGAAGGATTCATAGAAAATCTTCAAAGAAGCAGGAAAAAATTTGAAAAAGAAAATTCAGTCCAGAAGCAATCTCCTTGGCCAATGCAACTGGAAAAAAACACCTAACTATTTCAACAAATTACCAACCAGGTAGATGACCAAATCTCTTTTCAGGGTACAAAACTGCTTTAGTCTCCACCATCTGCCATGAATTTAATGCCAAAAAAGGAATTGGTATCAGCATGTTGTTAAGGATATACAAGCAATTATCACTCTCATGTATATGAAATCTAGTGACAGTGTGACACTAACATGCTATCAACGAGCAAAGTCAACAAGACCATTGATAATGAATAAATTCTTGTTTCAATAGCCTCCCAAATGAATATTCTCCCAATGCTTACAGACTTTGCATTTCCAATTTCAAATATGGAAAGTTGTTATGTTATCCTTAAAAGCTAAGTTACACCTGCCAATTGCTTTGGTTGGGGAACACAACCGGTGGCAGAGCCACCATGTGCCCAGTGGGCACCCACCCCTGCTGAAATTTCAGAGCTTTTTAATAAAAAACAATTTTTCAAACAATCTTTATTTTATCAAGTACTCAGCACTGAAATTCTTTTTCCATTGTCCAACAATGCAGCTACATCGGGTACCACAGCTGCTATTGGGAGGGTGTTTGCTATGACGAATAGTGTGAAGAATCAGTGGAGAAACTAGATGGTGATCAATGGATGAGCAATAATACATAGAGAGACATTAATAGCGTTAACCACGAAACTATCATACAAAATTTTCAAAAGAATAGAAATTTGACATGGCCTATTACTAACATTCGTATTTTCATTAATAAAAATGTTAGTTTTGTACTTAATTTTAGTACACGAAAGTTTTTATTATATCTTCATTGTTTGTAATGATTTTGAGATTGTGTTTCATACTCACCCCCACTGATACAAAATTCTGGCTGCCACTAACTACTGTGAAGCGAAGTCCCACATAGGCTGGGTACCAAAAAATATAAAGTATATAAGCGTGAGGAAACCCTCACTTCAAGAGCTAGTGTATGGGGTTGTGTTCTATTCTAGACCATGTTTCATTGTATTAGAGCTCAGGTTCGGAGAGGTATTGGGTTTAAGTCTCTCAATTTGCATTTGTTCCACAGTTTGCTTCTCCCCTTCAAATTCTTGTTTCGGGCTATTCATGCAAATTTGCATATCCATTTGCAAGACGGGATTGCACGTGAGGGAGGATGTTGAATAGCTTCATATATGTTGTTGGGCCCATTTCCAAACTTCAGCTCTTTTGGGAGAATGATAACCCAACAAAATAACGGAGCTAGGTACTAGAGATGGTTAGGGTGCATGTCTCTTGCACGAGGTAGGTGCTGCCAAGTGAGCGCCCAGCACGTGAGGAAGACTGTGAACTATGAGGCGAAGTCTCACATCGCCTGGGTACCAAAGTAATAGGAAATATATAGTGTGAGGGCACCCTCAACATGTTTCTTGTCCCCATTTGCCAACTCATTGCAATTAATTGGACCCATGCATCAAAAACAAAACAAACATAACCTTGACAACAAAACTATCAGAAGGTTTCTTCAAGAAACTGGAACTGTGCCATACCAATTTAGCCAAAGATCTTTCGAAATAATGTACTTGGGGCTACCAAAAACTTGGAAACCACAAAACCATTGATTGTGTGGCAAACAAATTGCTCAAGAAATTCAATGGAGGCAGGGGATAACTATCTTGATATATTCCAAGGAGTTCATTTTTGTTACTCAGTTAGAAAGTTCTTTAGAGCCTTTAAATCCAATATACTAGCCCCCATATGAGTACAAACTATGGATAAGGATACAAATACGGCTAACATGTGTTTTAGAGCAATTCTCTTGGCCTTGTTCGTTTCACAGTTTTAGTTTTGTTTTGCAATCATTACGCTCATTTCTCTCTCTATCTCTCTCCACTCATTACCCCTATCTCCAAAACTAAACTAAACTAAAACTACTAAACGAACAAGGTCCTTATAATTTTCAGAATTGTGTAACACATAATTCACAAATGGTGATAAACCCATTGAGGAATTAGGAATTGTTTTAGTTGCAATAAGCAAATCTATGGAAGAGTGATAAAAGCATCGCAACATAAAGATATGTCACCATGATGCATTACTATTTTGTTCTTCTATAACAAGTAACCAAAATGAAAACACTTTCTTTTTGTCGGACCGCTTTTCCACCAACTCTCCTAAAACCAATTGGTGGTAGGAAGGGTTTCAATTAAGTCTTTTATGGCATTCGACATCGCACCCGCAAGTCTATTTTTAGAGCGGTCGCAGGGAGTGCGGTCGCAGGGAGTGACATTGTGTAACCAAATCCATGGGGGCATTCCGAGCCCAACAATCCCTCCCTCACGATGACTCTCCCGCGACTCGAACCCATGACCTCCTGGCTCTAATACCACTTGTCGGACCGCTATTCCACCAACTCTCCTAAAACCAATTGGTGGTCGAAAGGGTTTCAATTAAGTCTTTTATGGCATTCGACATCGCACCCGCAAGTCTGTTTTTAGAGCGGTCGCAGGGAGTGACATTGTGTAACCAAATCCATGGGGGCACTCCGGGCCCAACACTTTTACCTATCTAGATATTTGTACTTTTATTTTATGCACAAATGTCACAATCTCAAATTCATAAAAGTTTGGACGTGTGACTTAAAAGTATCCGAAAATTATTCGATACTTCTCAAATTCAAAAAGAAAAATTCAAGTATCAGATATGTGTGACAAGTATGTGTTAAGTTACTAGTAGTCCCAAAAGCATAAGATATTAGGAAATGGGTCCAACAACGTATATTAAGCTATCTAACACCCTCCCTCACGTGCGCCCTGTCTAGCACGTGGAGATGCAAATTTTTGAGGATAGAGTTGAACAGAATACAAAGGGGAGAAACAAATGCAAACGGAGAACAAATACGAGCTGAACCCAAGACCTCTTGCAACCAGAGCTATACTACCATTTGCAGTTACGAGTAGTCCCAAAAGCTTAAGTTGTTAAGAAATGGGCCCATCAATGTATATCAAGCTATCTAACCGTATGCACTAGTTTCACTCAGTAATGGTAGTCGATACAGATACAACTCCCTTCTGGAAGTATCCATGCTTCACGACTCGCTACATATTGATGAACAACTTACCTTCGTTGCCGCTATTAGATCAGGCCGCATCAACGATCTCGGAGCGTCATCTATGCAATAATTATTTTTCTGTGAATATTAGTGACAACATTGTGAGAAAAGAAGTGTTATGAACATTATTGGTAAGAAATAGAATTGACATCGCTGCCCATTCGGGACGTCTTCCTTGACCTAGGACCATTCCTCATAGTGTCTTAAGAGCCTAGAGAGATTCCTTCACCTTCGTTATCGACTACAACAATATCAGAACCCATTTAGTCCCCAATCATTGGGGGTACGGGCGGGGGATAATTGGAGACAGATTTAACTTTTGGCAATATGCACAAAGTGGCTGCTTTCAAAATACCACTGAAATAGTGGCCCTCCTAAACCTCCAAGAACCGAGGAGGGACATTTTGCTGCAAAACCATAACCATGCCACCAAATCAAAGCCAAAAAAGGCATCAAAGAGGGCAAGCCTTCATTATCGACCACTTACTCATAATCTACCTTTCCACGAACCCCGAATTGTAGGGCTAAAAACCAGCCAAGTCCTACGATTTATGAGCTTCACTCGTCCCAGAATAGATAGGCTCAAATTAGAATCGAGCCTGGAAAATCAGGCTCGAGCTCAGCTTACCTAAAATTAACAGAGCTTGAGCTTGGCTCGCCAAAACTCGATTCTATATGGTGAGTCGTGCTCAAACCCAATAAAATCCATCACTTCAAGATCCATAAAAAAAATTCAATGATTTGATCTTACGATCTTCCAAAATCTGATACATATTTGAAGAAAATTTTCTTAGCCAATGTTCATCCCAGTCTGATGCAAATCGAAAAACAGTCAAATCCAGAAATGGACATAGTAGAGATCCCTAAACTTGGATACAAGGAACAAAAGGTATCAAAATATAATTCTTCAAATACCAAATGAAAGACCACTAACTCTATAGGATTAAAAATGAAACAAAGACTCTAAAATGGACTACTTCACAGTCCCTGATATTTGCGAGGCAAAAAATTCACTTTGGATTGCTTCACTACGAATGATTGTAAAAGTTATATAGAAATGAAAAATGGCACTTGGATGTGGTTGAATGTCGTACCCTGATATTGCAAGTTATTGTTAGGTTTTTTAAATTGGAAAAAAAAGTTATTGACATGCACACATGTATATACGCCCACACACACACACTCACTCACAGAGAGAGAGAGAGAGGAGGGGCATTGGGAAAAAGAGTAATGGAGGGGCATTGTGAGAAAGAGAAAGATAAAGAGAGGAAAATGGGGAATACGACAGATGAAGGTGAGATCAGAGAAGACCCAAAGAAGAAATGAAGAGAAGACACTATTACTTTGTATTCCTCCACATATAGATAGAAAACCCTATTTTTTCTTTATATACCCCAGCTCATGAGCCTACTCGAGCCAAGCTTCAGCTAACTCGAGCTCAGCTCGTTTGCCAAGCCTAAAATCTTGGCTCAAGCTCGTTTGTAAGCTTAATGAACTGAGCTTGAAATAGCCTTTATCGATCTGAAACTCGAGCTGCTCGCTAACAGATCATTTCATTTGCAAACCTAATGTCTTGGTTACATAACAGCCTTTACGAGTCATTTGCTAAGTATGTATGCTATTATCTGAAATGATACTTATAAGCAATTCTATTGATGTTATATACTTGTTAAACGGATTTTGAATCTATTAAGTTGCACTACTTAAATGTTTCGTACTACAGAATCAAATTTGGTATTACATAGGAGTATAAGATATTTCCACCACCTCGCGTGCTTAGAGCCTGTTCGGCAAGTTGTCGGCCTAGTTGTACTTAGCGCACTAGGGGACCGTAGCTAGCATCTACATACCCAATCATCCGATTGGTTGGGTTTATATAAGCATGCGGGTTGTTCAACTAAATTGCTTCATAAACTAAGCTTTGAAAGAGAAATATAGGATGCATGGTCCACAAATGCTTATTCACATCAATCCTCTAATCATCCCTGAACTATTGTAACCATTGTATTATCTCATGAGTAATTGGTTACATTATATTTTCACATCTTTTTAGAAAATAACGATGGAATCTGTACTCGCATGTATTGAAGTTATCGTGGATTAAAGACCTTTAGTAGTTGATATACATTGAACTTGGGACATAATATGAAACTTGGTATGCTAATATTGAAAGTGCTCGAAAATTAGCAATAGAAGCACACCAGAATTGTAACAATAGCCTCTGTTGGCGATTATCTATTTTTAGACCCATTGATCAAAAAGTCCCACACCAAATTACTGGCACTTCTTAGGAGCTCACACAATTGAAGATTGGGTACTCTTCTCCTCTCTACTGAGACAACAGTGTTAACATAGTAAATATACTATAGACAATCTACCACGTCAACCGACCTTCACCACAACAATCAAGAACAAAAAGCAAACTTGGCATAAAAATGAAAGGTTATTCTCAGTTTGGTGTATGAGCACCCTAGCCTGATATTCACACGCATATTCATTCTGGATGTATGCACTTTTGTTTATAAATGCTTGTGCTCTTTGAAAGAGAAAGATGACGAAGTTATAATACCATAAACATCAAGACATCGTTAACTTGAGATGGTTGAAAAGATGGTTGTAAGAGCATTACTACGTGTTTGTGTGATGGTTGCAAGTCCCCTTCTCTTTTGAGTTGTACACACTTCAAAATTAAAGACTGGATAATATACTCAAACAAGACTCTGTACAAAATGCAGTCGTAGGACCATAAAGAAAGGGAAAATTATCAAATGTAATAGAGTTTTTGACCTGGAACGGTAGCTTGTACCACCCTACCAATCCTTGTGGGGTCGAGTTTGTAAGGGGAATCAATCTAACCATAAAAGAATTAACAGTATTCTCCATTACCTCTCCACGACCCTGTTGTTGGGGGGGGGGGGGGGGGGGGGGGGGGGGGAGCCTTATGCCCGGGTAAGCATTTAAAGCAAAATCTAACGGAAAAGGAAAGCTAGCATTGGACAAAATTGTAGTAAAAAAGCAGAAGGGTAACTGATTAACAATTTTACCATATTACTGAAGTTAGCAAACGAGAATTAGATCATTGACGAAACTTGTAGGTTGAGAAACCATTATTCAAGACATTAATATAAGCTACATAACAAAAGAATGTGCTCTAAATGTCAAGATCCTCACCTTACGTTTCAATCCTTTAGCAACTTTCTGATCATGGGCTTCATCTTTCTTGGCCCCCTTCTCTTTTTCCTTTGAAAAATCACAAGCTTAATAAGCATAAAAGGGGGAGAAAAAAAGAACTACAACTTATCCACTTCTCCATATGATACTGGTCAACTGCCAGATGAATTGTAATATAAATAATCATAACATCAGTAGAACCTTCATAGACCACATCAAAAGTGCATTTGAATATGGACACAAGAGGCCTAGCAATCTCCACCTTATAGCGTTAGGTAAGATAAAATGAAGCTCATTGTGCTTGCTTGTATAGCCAAGGTACATATACTACATGCTAGGGTGACCAGATTTAAAGTTACCACATTTGCATTTAACGAGGCAACTAAGATGGATTAATCGCATGTGCTACGTAATGACCATGGGATGATGTGGGAGGTTTGATGTAATATGACAAATCAAATGATTGGATCCAAATAGTTGCCGATGTAAAATTACTCCTACTCAAGTCAAGGCCGTGAAAACTCGTTCAGGAACCTCGGGCACTTTTTTGCATGTAAATAATCTTCTCTCCTTTTTGTAGAATAGGGAAAATTAGGTCAACTCCGTAGAACCACCAAAATTCGTGTACTTTCCTTGGAGTGTGTTCGTGTTTGGTTATGGACGTCATGCAAGTAAGAGGCCTTCACCTTAACCATACCTTTACCTTTGGCAACTAGTCTGTCACCTTGATTACCATAAAATTGATTGCATTGATATCCATTTAAGCAAAATTCCATCAACCATGAACTATGGCTAAGTCTTTGATTTACCACAAGGAAAAACTATGGTACTGCTTGAAAGTTGACTTACCAGATATCTATGTAGCGCACACACTTTGTCAGAGGTATATTGGGTAACATACCGTTGTCAGCTGCTTGTCAGCTATTTGTCAGACACCACACTCTCTGAACATCTGGCGACACTCCGGTGTCGTGGCCAGATTGTGTCCCTTGTCCGTATTAGTGCTACATCATTAGATGCTACTTCTCTATCTCCATTGTTCTTAACTACCAGGCCACTAAGGCATCGTTTGATTAGGGTATTGGGAGCCTAGGATAGGATTAGGCGCGTCTACTCCCGCCTAATACCTTGTCCTGGGACAAAAATTATCCCTATATGTATGGTATTGTGTAATCCCGTGGGGGGGGTGGGTGACTACCAATCCCGGACAAAACCACACGGAAGGTTGTCGGCCCAATATTACAAATTTGCCACGGAAATATTTTTGTTCAGGAACAGTCGTCTTCTTCTCTCTCTCGATTTCTCTCTCTCTCTAAACCCAAATCTGCAACAATGGTGAAACCGACATCCTCAACCTCGACACCATAGAGCCCATGCTGAGAAAACCCAGATCTGCAACTGTGCAAGTTGCTCGACTCACTCTCAGATCCAGAAAATTCGGTCGTTCTGATGGGTAACGCCGACATCCTCAACCTCGACACCATTAGAGCCCATGCTGAGAAAACTGGTAACGTCGACATCCTCAACCCCGTCCCCCTTCTCATGGTACGATTTTGGGTTCGGATTTGTTTAGTTTTCGTCCAAGCCTTATTCCGATTTGTGTTCTTAATTTTTGAGCTTGTTTATTCCGATTTGTGTTCTTAATTGTTTTCGTCCAAGCCTTATTCCGATTTGTGTTTTCGTCCAAGCCTTATTCACTGTGAATGTTGTTTTGAATTTGCTACAATGAAAGTTATTTTGAGAGAGATCAGAGTATCCTGGGGAAAAAGAAAAAAAAAAAAACTGTCCCAATGTTAATCCCGTGCCAATCAAACAAGGGATTATGCAAGATGCAGGACTAAATTAATACCGGGACTAATAGTCCGGTACAATTTATGCCGGGACTCCTAATCCTATCGTTTTTAGTCCCCGAATCAAACGAGGCCTAAGCTTATTTCCGTTGATTTGTACATATTTTCCATCAGCTTCCAGCGAACCCTCCATTTTGCTTTTAGTCTACTTTAGTCTATTTTGCTTCTAATGATAGAATTTCGATGGATTTAGGGATACATGTCAAATGTAAAAAGTTATTCCTCCAAATGCTCCTCAGATCTGGGATACAAATCATTCAGGATCAAAGTTCCAAAAAGTAACTCGAACAAATTGTGAAGATAATTGATTAATTATCATGCGTAACAAACATAACTATAATGTAAACCTACAAAGCTGACCTTTCTATTGCTTTCACTGTAATAGTCAGAAAATTTATAACGTCATCATTTATGATTATTAGAGAGAATGCATTCTTTTTTATTGCAACATAATGTCAAACAGAGAATTAATAATCAAATGCAAATTTCCTCAATCAGATTTTGATGCAGGCCGAAATCGGCAAGGGTAGGGATAGTCCCGGGATGTCACTTGACCAGGGGTAGCGGATGCCACTCGACGCTACTAATCATGGATGCCACTCGACGCGACCAAGCCACACGCTTGATTGTAAGAGGAATCACTCAACTCGAAGCAAGACGCACTTGCACAATATTTTCATAAACTCAAAACTCTCCATTTCATTTCATTAGAACACATATAAATAGACATTACATCAGATGACTCTTCCCAAGACTTAATGAAGTCTAGACAAATTCCAACATTGACCATTCAATTTCCTAGACAACCCTTCATCTACCGGCATAAAGATAAACCAAGAACAATGTGTTTAAAGAAACTAACTCATGCATATGTGTGCGGTGTGCCAAATTAAAAACTGACTCTAAAAATACTTTGACTAGACATTAAAGACATGAAGACTCCTCGATTCAGCCACCATCATTATGCTCCTGCGTCATTCTCCCTTTCTTAAAAAAAAAAAAAACTCGACCTCGAGTTTTGCTGATTTTTCTTTCTTTTTCTTTTTTTCTTTTGCCACAATACGGTTGAGGAATCTTCTTCCTTCCTTTGGGCAAATCAAATTCCTTCCTGATTTAAAGACAATTGCTGACACTTCAACTTCTCCAACTTCGAAACCAATGTGATGGGTTTTCCATGCATCTTGAATTCATAAACATTTTTCCGGCCTTGATAAGTAACATTTCGGTCCCACTTGGCAAGGACACCTTGTTCGGTATCTTGAAGAGTAAAACCTTCTTTAAACTTCTTCCCATCGAAACTAGGATCACATTGTTCAATGGCCAATGGAACGAAATTTTGACCTCCCTGGATAATTAATAATCCATCTTCATCATACTCATCGTACATTGGAGGCAAACTACAATCAACTTGTGGTTGTGAATTTGTTGAATCTTCATCGAAAAAAATTCCTTCCAACGCATAATGTTTCCTCGGTCTTTCACTCACACGCAACATTTTATCTCCAAATGCCACAGAATGAAACTCAGCAGGACAGGATCAGCGCTCTGATACCAATTTGATGCAGGCTAAAACCTGCAAGGGTAGGGATAGTCCCGGGATGCCAGTCGACCGGGAGTAGAGAATGTCACTCGACGCTACTAATCGCAGATGCCACTCGACGCGACCAAGCCACACGCTTGATTGTAGGAGGAATCACTCAAACAGTTTGTGACGTTCACATCGATCTACAGTAGGCCGCTCCATGAAGGATTGGTTCAACGTCATAGCATCATTATGCTATTTCTAGGCTCATTCTTCGTTCAACTCTTCTGGACTAGTCGAAATTTTTTAATTTTCATACTAACCCCCTCTTTTATTTTCTTTTTATCAAGCCTTATGAGTAGCGCCACTTTTATTTTCTACTTCAGAAAACTGATCGACAAAAATCTTCATCGCATAAAAATGTTCTTGTTCTTTCTGTCATTTTTCTTGCTTCAGCTTTTATGGACCAGTCTAACAACTTTGCGCAAGTGGCCGCTTTTGGATCCTAATGATAAAAGAAAGCCCGTGGTGAGTAAAAGAAGGTGTGTGGTAAAGCGCCTGGTCCGCCTTCAATTGGTTTATACGCACTTGCACAATATTTTCATAAGCTCAAATCTCTCCATTTCATTTCATTAGAAACATAGAAATAGGCACTACATTAGATGACTCTTCCCAAGACTAAATGAAGTCTAGACAAATTCCAACATTGACCATTCAATTTCCTAGACGACCCTTCTTCTACCGGCATAAAGATAAACCTAGAACAATGTGTATAAACTATAAAGAGACTAACTCATGCATATGTGTGCCAAACTAAAAGCTGACTCTAAAAATACTTTGACTAGACATTAAAGACATGAAGACTTCTCAATTCAGCCACCACCATTATGCTCCTGCATCAGATTTGGATTTTACCAATTGACTCTATAATTTCGCATTAAAATAAAGTACATTAACAAACTTAATAAACGTACAAATATAATTTATAGAAATAAATTGGATGGTGCTTTTTATTTACAAGAGAAGAGTAAAGAAAACAAAGGGAAAAAGGTGCCAAACTAAGCATTGGCCTAATCCATTATCAAATCGTAGCCAAATCAAACAGATAATGAATAAGTGTTTGTTTTAAGTGAAAAACATGTAACAGATGTACTCACCTGAACAAAATGACGATAGTGTCTATAGTAAACTCTCAATGTCTCTTTCACCATTGCCTTAGCACTTTTGCCATCAGCATTGGGTGCAATATTACCATCACCCAACCATTTTGGGTCCACCATTTTTGAATCAATAAAACCATTGCCACTAACAACTGAACATGAAGCCCCGCTCAAAACTGTCAAATCACTCCTAGAACCTTGGTTTTTGACCTCTCCACTAGTTCTTTTTGGCAAGCCGTTTTGTTCCAAATGCTCAAGCTCACTTGTACATCCGTTGTTTGTATCCTTTCTTTTACTTAGTATTGGGGAACTCTTTGCGATTAAATGGTTAGCGTTCCCAGTTTCCTGATTTTTTTCATCCCTTGAAGGTTTTAGTAATTTCCTTCGAGCAACTCCATAATAGGGCCTTTTACTTTCAGATATGTTCTTGAGTCGTGGGCTAACCCGTCTCTGCACCGAAGATTCTTTGTTGTTCATGCTCTGTTCAGAATTCATAAAGATATGTACATTGCTACCATTTTGAGCTTCAAATGCATTGCACGCTATATTTTGAGTAGCCTTTTTGTCGTCTGACTTTGCTTTACCAGTTTCCTGATTTTTTTCATCCCTTAAAGGTTTTAGTAATTTCCTTCGAGCAACTCCATAATAGGGCCTTGTACTCTCAGATATGTTCTTGAGTCGTGGGCTAACCCGTCTCTGCACCGAAGATTCTTTGTTGTTCATGCTCTGTTCAGAATTCATAAAGATATGTACATTGCTACCATTTTGAGCTTCAAATGCATTGCACGCTATATTTTGAGTAGCCTTTTTGTCGTCTGACTTCTCTTCTGTAATCACTGTCGATGGAGTCTTTTGTATGAAGTGGTTCATATAGACACTTACTTGATTTATACTATCCCTTGAACATTGTGATGAGACCATTTGAGAAGTTCCATAACGAGGTCGCTTACTATCATATATACATTTCAGTCGTGGGCCAACCCGTCTCTGCAAAGTAGATTCTTCAGATATGATTTTTGAACAAGCGGCATAAAAATGTTCATTGCAGTTAAGAAGTGTTATGTTATTCTCATATACCTGGTTGCCCATGATCTTATCAGAATCTGTCGAGACCTGCACGTTGCCATCAATTTTTGGTTCAAATGCATTGCTTGTTTGGTGAGCCTCTTTACACTCCATGTACAATGTTTGGGACTTAAAACTGCTGAAAAATACCCCAATAGCAATGTTGTCAAAAGGGGATGCACATTGTGTATCATTTTTCTTCATTTCATATATCGTACAGGATACATGTTGAATGTCGTAACAAGCGTTAACAATTGCAAATATAACTTAATAGTGTTAACCGATATGAAATACAAAATTTCAATCTTCACTATCTTAAGGCCTTCTTCCCCTTAACTTTTTGCACTTTTTGGTTTTTGTCAAGATTCAAAACAAAGTTACATTTGTAAGTTTTACGTCAAACTTTTTAAGTTCTATGATTCGTGTCAATGAAAGGAATCGGAAAAGTATAAATTATGGCTGAAACTTGAACAAATACAAAACCCTAAAAGTGCAAAAAGTTCAAAAAGTAACACAAATAAGTTATGTGAAACAACCCATAAATCTAATGAGAAAAAGTATCGTGCACTGCATCATGGGCTGTGCAATAATATTTGCATAAATATAAGGTAAGATTAGATATAAATTTTGGTTTTACTTCCAAAAGGCCGCATCGTAGAGTCCATATAGCTTATCGTAGCATTTTGACAACACTGCACAATAGTTTACCAAGGGAACTGATTTCCGCACTCCCCATTTGTCCAAAGAGACTCCCATTTTGTCCCCATTAGACAAAGTTAAAATGAACCTTCCAAGTTTTAAGTCAATACATTGGAGCAAGTTCACCCTTTTGCCAAATTTTGGTATCAAGAATGGCAAAACCCTCTCCACCCTTATGCCAATTCAATGCCGAATTTTGGCAATGCTATTCTTGGTGCCAAATTGGGCATCAAATTTGGGATTGCCAAAATGGCATGAAACTGGTCCAGCATTGCCATTTTTTTTACTCTCTGGCATTGTAGCAAGCTAAAAAGTGACAATGCCAATTCCATTTTGGCACAAGCGGGTGGACTTGCTCTTGCTGGTTTTAAGTTAATTTACCGGATGAAGACGAAAAAATGCATTGCATTTGGATAAAAAGGGAGTGTAAAAATCAGCTTTTAATTCCCTCAAATCCAATGAAGTCCAATCAACAAACTCAATTGAGTTTAGGGTCTAATTATAAAAAATAACTATCAATACATCAGAAAAGTCTACGAATAGGGCATGTGGACTTGCCTATTCGCTCTGTGCATGGTATGGTACTTATGCATCTAGTTCTAGCAATTCTAGTCCACAAAGGTTTAATACAACAATACCAGTGTCTAATGGATATAACATAAGTGTGGGTCATGTATCTTAGTATCTAACACATGTAGTCGATGTGAAACTTGGATGCTCTAAACTTGTTTGATATTTGAAGCCAAAGAAGCTCACATTAGCTAGAAAGGAACAACAATTCTAGCCCTTCACATCGATGAATAATTAAATATATGAAATTTCATGTTTTTGGAATCCCATTTGATTTCAAGTACATCTCAATATGAATCAGAAGATATTAACCACGCATATCATATGCTCCTCTGTCCCACATTGTTAGTCCAATATGAGTAGTCTAACTTCTTGAGAGGACATGCATTAATTGCACGTCTCTTTAGACAGTTTGATCTGATTTTCAATATTGTCCGTTATTCTATACTTTTGAAACTGGTTTTAATCATTTATGAGGGTTAATTTGTGAAAATCAAAAAAAAAAAAAAAAAATTGCTTGACTTTTCAAAGGGAACAAACATTTTAAGAAGTCCCACAACAGAATGGTGGACGAGTTATATGGTACAGAGAGAGTAATGTACAATGCAGATATGTACAGAGACAGAGGATTCAGGAAGTTCTTCAATAGTGCAGTTTCACCCCCAAGTTCTGATAATGCAGATATGTACATTGAAATTCAATGTAAATATCAGCTAAACTCATTTCCAGTCCCCTTATTTTTAATCAAGAGCCCCAGTAACTTTTATCTTAAACGATTGGTAGGAGAAAAATTCGTAAACCCAACAATCAGTACCTGATCAAAAGAGTTCAACTAAAGAAAGATCCCTAAATAGGGAAGAGATAATCCAACAACACCTAAGGACATGATCATAAATATCAAAGCAATAGTGTATTTTTCTGGCTTCGCCATTGCTGCTGCCACTATCAGTACCCGTCCCCAACAGCAGCATACAATATATATCTAACTGTAGTAAGATTTTAGTTTAAAACATTCGATACTTGGACACGCACTGGCTTCCGAGACCCGATACTCTCTAGAGAGGACGTGGACATGGGTTTGCATGAACATGAAAAAAAGATACTCTTGATCAAATTTAGAAGACAGGGCCAATTTTCAATTTATTTTAATCTATAATGTTTTTCACGGATTTTGAAAACTTTCTCTTTTGGAACTAATCCAAAACTAAAAATTCATATTGCATATTTTTTTTAAATCATATTAAAAGATACTCCGCGAGTGATTGACCAATGACACGATGCTCGAAAATTGACAAACAAAACGAGAGAGAGGAGTATCTGAGAATGAATGCACCATGCAAACGATATTAATACCAGGAGTACGGTACTAACCATAATATGACGGGAGGCGTCCTATTCAAAAGAACAAACGAAAGCACGTAAAGATTCATACCCAATTTAGGAGGAGGAAAGACTGGAGATATTCAGAAACGGCGGTGAGATCTCGAGAACTCTTCCAGGTCTCTAGGGCTTCAGAATGGTTGGACAAAGGCAATGGCGAGTTTGGTAACTTGGATTCGAATCATCTCTCCTCTGTCAGAGCGGGGGAGTGTGTTAAATGGGGCCAGGAGTGGAGGGGTGCGGTGTTTTTTTTAGGAGCTTCCCAATCACTGGGGACCCACTAGTTGGCAAAATCAAGGGGTCTATTCAATGCCAGCTGTAGTTTTCTTTTTTTTTGGATGTTCCACTAAAAGCAATTTTTAGAATAAATTGATTTATCACAGTTTTTTTATATGATGTATTGCGAGAGAATGACTTTTCTTAATTTTTGAAAAAAATTATTTTTTGTTAATGGAACACTCCTGAAGTATAATTCTTGATTTTGACCTTTTTGAGGGGTGCTTTGGTAAAAATAAATAATTATTTGATTTAACTTTTGTCTTTACTCAAAAAAATGTGTATTTGTTAATTTTGTGTCAATTTTGTTATGGATTATTTCTCAATGAGAGAAATCTATAGAGTAAGATGTTACATACACCGCAAGTGGTGGCTAGCTCATGCGGTAGAGCTCTTGAATGCCCCACACTGCATCCCGGGATCGAGTCCCCCTCCCCCCTCCCCCCTCCTCCCATGTAATAGATTAGGATTGACGAATGACAAAAAAAAAAAAGATGTTACATACACCATCATTCGACTACAACCAAATCCACAACCTCTCACACACACGTAGGGTTCACACAGAATTATGAGGTGGGCCCGCGTGTATGTGAGGGATTGTGGATTGGATTGTAGTTGGATGGTTGTACCTAGTATTTTTGTAAAAATGATTAACTATACTAATTTTTTATGAATAAAGACAAATAATCCAATAATCTAAAAAAATCAACACAAAATTAACGAAAGTAATTTTTTAAAATAAAGACAAAAAGATAAAACATATGGTTTATTTTTGCAAAAGCACTAGGCACTAACTTTTGGATAAAGATAAGGGTAACGACCATAATGCACCGAAAATGTACAGAGGGCACACGGGGACCCACTTTTGGGTCCCACACGAGTGATCCGAACCGTTCATTATTCTTAAAACAATTTTCCGAGGGCCCCCACAAAATTTCAGCTCAATCGGACGGTGGGAAGTGCCCGAACCAAAGTCCCACCGTTTCAATCAAAAAACTGTTTTAAGAATAATGAACGGTTCGGATCACTCGTGTGGGACCCAAAAGTGGGTCCCCTAATGGGCTCGGTACATTTTCTGGACTAAAGCTTCGGTACCCCTAGCAGGGTCCCTAACTTTTGGGCTTTACAAATTTCTGACTTTTCCCAAAAGAAGAATAAAACATTTCGAGTTATTGAATTACGTTAAAATTTAAAATTGCAACCTAATTTAGGTCATCTCAACAAACACCGCGATGCTGCGATATCAATATAGATAAATTTTCTTTGCAAAAATTTTGTTTATACTCCGTCCGTCCTTTTTTAAGTGATACCTTTGGGAAAAATAAAAAACACTAGGCAGTAACTTTTGGGCTTTACAAATTTCTGACTTTTCCCAAAAGAAGAATAAAAATTTCGAGTTATTGAATTACGTTAAAATTTAGAATTGCAGCCTAATTTAGGTCATCTCAACAAACCACTGCGATCATTATAGATAAATTTTCTTTGCAAAAATTTTCTTAAATACTCCCTCCGTCCCTTTTTAAGTGATACCTTTGGGAAGCGTATATTTTTGTGAACATTAAAAAATGTACCTCCGTAGAACTTTTTTTTTTTGCTACTTTAATTTGGTATAAAAAATTATATAAATAAATACTTCTTCCATTAAGTGATCCCTATCAGAATACGTGCAATTTTAAACTCCTAAAAAATATATTTCTTTATATAATTTTTAATTTTTTTTATACCAAATTAAAGTGCTCATTGAGTACTTTAATTTGGTGCAAAAAAATTTAAAACGTTATACAAAAGTACATTTTTTAACGTCCACAAAATACACGTTTCTCAAAGGTCTGACGGGGCTAGAGGGTGAATGCAAGAGGAACATTCCCTGCACCTTTTTTATTTGCCCAACCTACCACTCCTACTAACACTTTATGCTCACTTTTATACCTAGCTCACACCTAAGCCAGATCCTCCATAATTGTTTATGTGACTCTACATGCAATTTACATTCAAACTGTTCATCTTATAAGCATTGATATGTGTAACATTAGGGCACAATAATAATAATCAGTGCATAGTTGGAAGAATCATATTCTTTGAATGAAATAGTGGGTCAGAGTTTTTATTTTTTATGACCGTTCTTTTCTCTCCGGACAAGTATGTTTCGACCAAACACTAATCAATATCTGCATGCAAGTCGCAAGACATGAATTGTTGCATGATAAAGTCTGCAAAATTACGAAAGTGATAACACTGCGGTCCTATTTGATAAATCCTAATTTGCACCTACACATATATAATAGTACTTAAAAACCGCAAAAGTCCAAAATTGAGGATTTAAAAGCCGAATGAGCTACTCGTAAGTCGCGACTAAAAGTACTTTACTGATCATCAAGTCCTCATTAAATTCCCATCAGCAGGAATCTCCTTTCTCACGTTCACAATGAAATCAAATTGGTGAAACGATGATTAATTCAGGGGTACCGACCACTTCTGTACCGACTATGCACATTTGAATGAAATGGGGTGACTTTGGATCGAGCTTTTAGAGCCATCCGATTGCATCGATTCCCGCGAGAGACCCTCGGAATTTGATTTTGAGATGAATGAACGGCTCGGATTGACCGTTTGAGACCCACAAGGGGGTTTTCGGCGCCGTCTGTGCGTAGTCGGTACCCTCCGGTTGGTACTAATAGCAAGGTTTGTATGACGATGAAGGCATGTCTCAGCTTTCCTTTTCATATGGTTCCAAACCTGACGTTGTAGCCTATTGTAAAGAAATACTACAAACTAGAGTTTGGTTGGCGACTCTGCTACATTCTCTATTGAATCCTGTCAATGATAAAAATAGATTATACCTAAGATCTTGTCATTAGTTTCTTTCTTGCACGGGGTATTTTCTGAATTGTTTTGTATTGGAACTTGATTAAGTTGTGGCGGACATTGACGTAATGTTCCCGTATTATAAATATTTCAAACGTAATTATCGAATCGTTTTATATTAAAAAAATCTATTGAGAAGAATAGAAACTAGCATGGTAATAAGTTTTTGCTCCTCCTTGGAGTATTTGATTTTCACTTTGAAAGGAAGAGAACAGAAAAATCTTAGAAAATTAACTAGGAGCAACATATTTTTCTTTGCTCTTTTCAAAATTTTCTCTTCCTCTTTTGTATCAGGTGACATTTCTTATTTCTTTCATCTTCTATTAAAAAACAAACAAGTAAAAATTACTTTCATATTCTTTTTCTTCACAAATTCCATTATGAAACCTAAAGAAAGAATGAGAAAAGTAAAAAAATTACTTTATTCACGCCTTGTATGGCTAGATCATACTTCGAGTGGAGAAGATTTCCGTTGCACCAAAAAAAAAAAAAATACTCCGAGTGGAGAAGCTACGTATTAAGTATAGGGTAATCATGTGAAGTATTTTTCTTTGTACTTTTCTTCAGTTTTGCTCTTCCTTTTTTGCCCTCTAGTCTTTAGTTCCGTTTGAGTAGAAAGAATGACAGAAAATAGAAGAACGATAAAAACTAACATTCTTTTGGGCGTTTGATTGGTATGAACAAAATTGAAAGTGCAAGAAAGGGAATTTTCTTGTACAACCCGTTAAGCATGATTATAGAGATCCATGTTGTATGTTAATAGTAAGTTAGTAACTGCAAAGTGCAAATATTTTCTCACAAAATTCTTTCAAAGTATTTCATTTTAATCATACACACAAGAAAATAAAATTTCTTTATACTCCTACTTTCGTTTCTTTCACTTTACTTTCTCTCATTTTCACTTTCCATGATAACTTTGTTTCTAATTAAATCAAAGAATTAGACAGAGATAAAAAAAAAAATCCTTTTCTTTTCCTTTCTTTGCTTTAAAATCCAAACAAAAGAAAATAACCCACTTTCTCTACCGTTTTCCTCTTTAACGACGACGAAACATCGAAAAATATGACTCCTTGGACACAATTCTGCAGAGTAACCTCATACATCTGTAGTTATGTCCAAATCATGACTAAACTTGGGAGACACCAAGTAGAGTTATACCCAAAACATCCGAGTTTAGAAAATACAAATCTTGCTCAAAAAACCACCTGGGAAAGTCTAATTTGGATGGGGATTGATTAGGAAATTTATTAGTAGATTTACGATGAACAATTTCTTATCACGTACCGAAACCCAAACAGAAAATAAAGAATAAAGAATAAAAGATGATGGAAGAACTCTATTTCTCATTGCAGAACAGAGGTAATCTTATTGTAGAACAGAAAGAATAAAATAATATTGAGAAATATTACCCATGGAAATGTGAAAATTCATATTGCCAGATGATTATATAAATTTCTACTTGAGAAAGGAAATATTCAGTATCGTCAACAGAAAATTTCTCGTTAGGTTGAATCTCATTGTCGACAAGAACAATAGATGGTGATTTTTATGAGATTCCAAATGACAAATAGAGTTTTTTTTTTTTTTGGAGAAATAGAGAGAAATTTCATTAAATCAAACCACAGTACATGAATCAAAGCAAAAACAACCTAAAACTACCAAAAAAACAAACCTAAACTATCAAAAAAAACAAATCGGAAACACAGCATCAAACTGCCGGTGCCATTGTCACGCCGTCTCCGCCTCTTGCCGCTGATGTCAGAGGCCTAGATCGGCCTCCCCCTTGGCCCAAAAATTAGGATTCTGGCCACCCACACTGAGAGGAGAGTAGATCTAGTCATGCATGGGGAGTTACCCGCAGATCCGTGAGGGAAAAGTAATAAAGGAGAGGCGAGGGGAGGAGGAGCTGAAAGAAGGTGAAAGGGCGTAGTGGGGAAGGAGACATGCGGCGGAAGGGGAGAAAACTTCTCCGGCCTCAATCGCCTTCTCGCTCTCACTCTCACTCTCTCTCTACACTCTGCTCTGCCCCTATTGACAAGCAGAGTTAACAATACACATTATGGGAGATTCCAAATGACAATCTCAATCGGTGAAAACAAATAGGCCCAAAGATGGATATATCATTTGGAACCAAAGAAAAATGCAAGTAATGGGAATTTGGATCCCACTAGGCTAAGGTGGTAGGAGGAGGAGATATTCACACACAATAGAAAACACACTTTTATGTAATAATGCACAGAGACTTTTACAAAGCTCTCACTCACGTCTCTCTCATTGTATCTCAACTCAACTCCCACACAAAACAATACAACACAAGACAATATACTTATAGCTTCAACAAGCAAATCACAGCCACATGAAGTAACCTACTGCAACTACCATATTGAAGCACCAAATAAAACAGCTCCTCTCGGCTCCATCTCTTTACTAACTCGTTCACCTCACATGCTCCACTCTCTGCCGCTCATTAACTTCCCAAATAATGCAGTCCTTATCTCCTCTCAGTAACACCTCTCATGCACGGTTCACACTCAATCAAGATTACACATCACAACAAATATAGCACTCAAACTTACCTACTAGCTAGCAACAGCCACAAAATGCACCGAATTGGTTGGCCTTGTCGGTTTTTTTTTTTTTTTTTTGCACGGCAATTTTTTTAACGATTGTAGGCCTGGAAGGCTTCTGCATACATAGAGAGAGCGCACAAATGAATAAAAATTGAGAAAGTAAATTACGAAAAAACTGGATACGTCCATAATGTTGAGGCAAAAGTTTTCTTTTTTTTTTTTTTTTTTTTGCAATTATAATATGCTTTGACTACATGGCAGCCATACCAAACATTATTATGATCGGATACTAGTAAACAAATAATCCTGAGTACTCAAATACAGAAACTCGGAATCAAATTAGAGACACCTCTTGAAAAATAAGTGTAACTTACGTTATGTATATCCGATGTACATATACTATTGAAAGCATATAAGACAATAACTCCAAAATGAGACCAGTATTCAAAGATTTAGTTACTATACTACCAATACAAAATTAAGATTTTTGAGGAAAAGTAGTTTGGAAATAGGTGAATGAGCTTTTGAGAAGTAGAGTTGGGAATAGATGAATGAGCTTTCGAGAAGTGCAGACATATATGTGGAATCGTGGTTGAAGAGAACTCACCTTTTATGAACCGCCCGACAACAGGAATGGCAACTATAGCGCCTCTTGCAACTATGGCACTAGTGCTTGGCACTACAGCGGCAGTGGCTTCAAGTACAAAGATAAATACAGGAATTACAGCCAAAAGATCAAAAGATAAGGAAGCGTATATGTAGGGATACATACCTATACCGGAAACTATTACCGCGGCCGCACTGAATCCCACTGCGACATATTTAACCTTCTGAAATTTAAAGGAAGAAATGAAAACGATCAAAACTACAACAAATATAGCCTTTGATAACATAACATAATCGTGTTCTTGTAAGAATGCTATTGTAGAGGTGGCAATAATAGCATTCCTTCTATAAAAAGACAAGGAGGCGTTTTTATTGACTCTCCCTTAGCGTTCCACCATCTCCCTGTCATAATTATATCATCCACATAAACAATAAGAACAACAATCTTACGATTACTTCTCCCGATGAATATAGTATGAATAATGATTAGCATGACTTTACTTGTATCCAAATCTCAACATAGCTTTGAGAAACCTATCAAACCATGCTCTAGGAGATTTCTTCAATCCATAAAGTGTCTTTCTCAATCTACACACCTTTTCTTCTATTGCAAAGGAGGAAAAATTTCAAAATAGCAACACAAGAAAGCAAGGTCCGAACATAGTTCATCTTTGCCACCGGAGCAAAGGTTTCCCCATAGTCAATACCATATGTTTGAGTGAAATCGTCATAAAACGAACTCAACTGACCCTGAATTGGCCTAAACCGGCCGAATACACAATGCACCAGCCGATATACCGGCTGATACAAACAGTACATCATTCCATTTGTCACCACGTCAACATTGGACGACTGATGTGCAGTGTTGACCTTCCATGTGGCTAGAGCATGGGATAATTGCCAAAGATAGAAGACTTCCACCGCCGCGAGTGGATCTAACTCGCCACCACGCTTCAGTCAACAGGTGCGTGAAGAGTTTTCCGTCATTATCTCGTAAGCGGACATATACCAGTAGCATCGTCTGGGTGAGAGGAACTCATATACGTGATCAAAATCAATTTTCGATCACTTGCAATTTCTCTGACCGAAAACCAGTATGTTTTAAAATGAAAAGCAAGTGGCTCTTTCCCATGAACCAAGCTCTGATACCATTTGTTGGGATCGGAGGGTCACAACTCAAGCAACACACACATGAATTCGAGTAAAAATCTCTGTATAAATCGAATCATATACAAAGATAAAAAAAAAACCTCCAGGAGCCATTCCGGCTCCCTCCCACTCAACCTCACCTCACCCACTCCACTCAACCTCAATCAGTACATGTATATAGGAGAAACGAAGCAATCAAAGCAATACATGTGAAATAGTTAAGAAAGTAGCTGCTGACACTACCAAGGGAGAATTATCCCCTGCTTCTCACATCTTGGGAGGACCCATTCAACAATTATTACAACTTATTACCAGGCAATTTCAAAGGCTAAGAGTTAGGATTACCTCAAATCTGGTGTGACGGTGGTCAAGATGAGCTTTAAGAGTATGGTATTGTATTTGATCCTGCAGTTTCTTCCGCTCTTCAGATGGGT
Organism: Vaccinium vitis-idaea; assembly: GCA_963854785.1. NCBI lineage: Eukaryota > Viridiplantae > Streptophyta > Magnoliopsida > Ericales > Ericaceae > Vaccinium > Vaccinium vitis-idaea. The sequence continues at coordinate 1,235,521 of OY978221.1, forward strand.
CGCAGTTGGCTTGTTTAACAATGACTTCTGGAAAGTAAATAGGTTAGTATCCAAATTGTGTTATGCTAGAAAGATAAGTAAAACGTATCCAAATTTTGGACTCGGGGTTATTGTCCCGAGTCCAAAAAAGTGATTTGAACCATTTACTATGTAGAGCTTGACGAGTACTGTTGTAAAAAATCACAACGTTTGGGCATCTACAACTTAGTGAATAAACCACATTTGTCAAGTAGTATAATTTTTTGGACATTTTTAACTATTCATAATTGTCCAAAAATGTGGTTCGTTCAGTGATTACCGATATCTGATCGACTTATATTCTTGCAGGGGTGTTCCACGTATCAAGTTCTACATAATGAAAAGTTCATACCATATTTCTTGGGCTCAGGACAATGCCTGTTTTGTGGGCAGAGCCATTCTGCAGGCCCCGATGGGTCCCATCCTCTCAATAAAAGCCAGTATAGTTACATGTTGGGTAGAGAGTGATAGCAAATTTGGCCACTGAGAAATTTTCAAAACATCGGCTACATGTGCACATACATGCACCCACCAATATAAATACCATAGTAACTTTGATACAACAAAACTAGTAATTACACACATCAGAGCAGGTGCAACAACTCTCTTCTTCAAAAAAACTAGTGAACAGTGCATTGTTTTTTTTACCTACTCACATCTCTTTCAGTAATCCATCAATATTATCTATTTTACCCATCTCATAATACAATATTAGTATTATTTTTCTTTCCCATAAATGAGAGAGGGGGGAAGTGTTCTGGCAAAGGAAAAAGGAAGTGAGAGAGAGAGAGTGAGCGAGTGGGAGAGAGAGACAATAATTGTTTACTTTATACCTGTGCAACCGTGCTTCTCCCAATCTACCGAAGAACTGTAGCAAAAATACTTTATCTAAGGGCCTAATCTGCTGCAGCCCTCTTTCATAATTTTTTTTCTCTCCATTTTACCTAAAAGTTGTCTAATAGCGAAACTGCTGCACATGCTCTTACTCTTATGAAAAGCGTCGCCATTTAATGTGGAGACGCTACAATGGAACAACAATACACATGCAGTTAATATGCTCAAATTAATAGAATCTATTTCGTCTTTTTATAGTATTATAGTAGTGTTTTTCAACAGTTGTCACACTTCGTATACCAGTTAACAAAGTAACACAAACCTTTGCTTTGCAGAATAAGTGAAGCATAGGTAATTTTGTGTGTGGTGCAATTGCTTCGCTAGATCAAAACAAACAACTTTAGTGTAGTGGTAAACAATCTTCGTGATGCAAGAGTATACATCACGCTTACCAAGGCCAAGTGGGCCCACAAATTCACTCTGTTTGAGTCTTGGTTAGATGTATTTTGAGTTTATCTTTTGGGTTGTTTTATGCTTTATGTTTTATGTTAAGTCCTATAGACTTTAGTCTTTTTTTTAAATAGTCATGTGACTTTTAATTATTTGGGGAGGCTAGGATTGAAGGGCTTTTTGTAATCAAGGGCTAGGATGCTCAGACTATTATAACCCTAGTATAAATACTCTTCTTTGAGTTTCCTGTAGGCAGTTTTTTGTTGATCTTTTCCAGTAAATATAACATGGTGGCTCTTCTTCGGTATCTTTGCCCTTGAAACCAATTCCATCCCTGTTTCGTCCTCAAATCGTATTGTTATCTTGGAATATCATCAGATCTGGGCATCTTGCCACGCCACTTGGTAACTCGTATAAACAACTGTAACCATATTTCTATTTTGGCCTCTATTACCTCCACAAATTATGCAAAGATACTTGGATCTTTGCATTCAGTAATCAGAATGAGTTTTCGCATGGCATGTAACCTTTATATTTGACCTAGTAAGTATGTAGATGGTAATGGTAATTATAGTGTGTTACTGAAGCAAAAACTATAATTACAGTCATGAACCATGCCAAAGAAGAGAACAAAACAAGACACAAACAGGAGACTGTCGGTTCGAAGCCTCATTTCTACCCCACTGAGCATGTTAATATTGTCCTTTGTTCAAGTATAAGTTTTACTAAAAGCAGCATAAACAAAGAGAGCATAAGATACACCAGAAGTGAGTACTTATTAAACAGATAGTCAGATACCAAATCAGAGAATAAACATATCTATGACCAGTAAATACTAAAGAGAATGCTTTTTGTTTTAGAACCACGGTGGGCATCCTAAAATTTGTTAATGTACCTGCACATCTATCTTCAAATGACTTAATGCAAGCGTCTTTGCAAGCATGAGAAGCCACTAAAATATCTTCCCCTCTTTTGATAGCATCAGCAAATGCTTCCTTGAATTCCTCTAGAGCTCCTGACCCTATACGTTCTAAATTGGATCTCACGGCCGGTTGAACAAACTGAAAAATCAGGAGAATATGCATTAACAAATAACTGAAGACACATGAACACCATCAATATCACTCAAGTGATTAAAGTCTTCTCCCCGAGTGGGCTGGGCTTAATACGGAAGGGAGTCTTAGATGAAATTACCAAATACCAAAAATGTGGTATAGCAGGGCATCTCACATGCACCATGGGACCAAAAATAGCACTTAGTTAGCCTCCTTAAAGTGAAAATTTTCTTCTCCGTGCTACTGTGCAAGTTCCAGGTGTCATGTTACCAAATGCTAAGTATCTCTAGCTGGACAATTACCAGCAATGCAAAAGATTCTGATACCAATATCACATTTTCTCACTAATATGCTTTATTGATCTCAGTTTTTATGAACTCTTTGGTTGGATATGGAGCAAAGATTCTAATTTCCTACTATCTTTTGGTTATGCATTGTTGTGAATGTGATACTTCCTCATAACTTCAAACAGCCATCAGGAGGCCTTACCAGCACCAATTTCTCTTCCAAGTATTTTTTCTTTTCAGACCTAACACTTTCAACAAAATATGCAGTATCTTCTTCGTACCTGAAAAATGGAATAAGTGGCAAAATCAATATGATTAGTTCTAAGGTTCTGTTGATTCTGAGAATACCAAGAATATAGATCACAAAGAAGACATAACTCAACCCCAAGGGGCTGACAAAGTAGTCTTGACTTGAGACTTAGGAGTTTGCTCCCACCTAAAGTCTCAGGTTCGATTCCCCTCACCAGCAAACTTCTAGGGCCATTAGGGGGTTATGCCTGGTCGTTACCTCCTCCAAGGCCCCCGGAATTAGTCGAGTTGCACGCAAACTGGCCCAAACCTCCGATTTTCAAAAAAGAAAAAAAGAAAAGGAAAGGATCATGTGATTTGTAAACAATGACAAAAAAACCTAATGAGAATAGGAAACACAAATAGGATGATTTAAGGCTAATCCCAAAATTGGTAGAAGATAACAACTTTACTAGAATTAAAAATATGAATTTGCTTGGATATCATAAAATGCTACATAGCCAAAATAAATTACTCCAAAGTAAGCAAAATTTTGAAATATAACAAAACCGAACCAAACAAAGCCTTATGTCCCAATCAATTGGGGTCAGGCGGTCAGCTACATGTATCCTTTTTTCCCATTGAAAAAGAAAAAAAAGAGCATCAAATCACGTTTTACCCTTTGTTTGGGACCATGATCAGGTGTGATGAGCATAGGTGAGAGTTTCCGTCCAAGAAACTAATGGGGAGTAAACAGAAGGACCACATGCACTTAATGTTACATGATCTTGGGTAGAACTCAACCCCAAAAGCTAGCTCATGAAGTGAGGGTGCCCTCACTCTTATATACTTCTTATTACTTTGGTATCCAGACAATTTGAGACTTTGTTTCACACCCTCCCTCACGCGTAGCGTGCTCACTTATTTCACACTTAAATCCGGTAGTTTAGGGACCATTTAAAGAATTTTGAAAGTTCAGGTACGAAGTAGAGAAATGGATGATAGTTTAAGGGGGATACATCGAAGAAAAAAAAAACTCATGAAGAAAAATTGTACAAAAGAAAAAGAGTTTCCTTTGCAACCAATTTGGTTGCCGATGTTTTCGGATAGGCAACCGGTGAAAGGGTGCAGGGAACCCGGATGAGGGGGTGCTAGGCTCCGAGTGAGGGGGTGCGGAACCACATGGTGGAGGGGATGATTGTTAGGTAAGTCATCTCGTTCTTAAAGCTTCTGCCTTCAGACTTCAAAGTGGGTAATGTTTTGTGTAGATCTCTCTCTTATATTCTTGTATATTCTAGAAGATACTAAGGGAGATATAAAAGTGTAAAAAGTTCTATGTATTTTGTGTGTAAATGTAGAGAGCAAAAAAGAGACATCTAGAGAGAGAGAGAGAGAGAGAGAGAGAGAACAAAGGGTGAACTAGAGAGAGTTGAGTGTGACAGTGTTTCTTCTCATTGTAATCTCTTGTTCATCACAGTGAAAATCTCTCCCGTGGAGGTAGGCATTGAGGCCGAACCAGGTAAAATTGCTTCTGAGTTTGTGTGCTCGATCGTTTTCAAGTGCTTATGTGTGTTGGTGTTTTTGTTTGTTCGATCTCCTAGAGTAACCTCAGCCAAACTTTTGAAGGCATGATAAAGCTTACCCAACATAGACAACAATCACAAGCAATCTGCGGCTGAGACATTGGAAATGAATACTGAATGAGAGGTTAGGTACTTACTCGACCAGACAAGACTTGATTTTTGAACTAAGCTTCTTCCCAAAGTCCGTTGCTGGATATTGATCACCCTCTTCTGTTATACACCCCTCCTATTTTGGATCCAACTTGGTAATTACAAACGGAGAACATTAAAAGGGTAACTCCACAAACACAGTTTAAAAGCAAATGCAGGTACCTCATTTGCAATAAAGGCCCTAAGCTTTGCATCGGCAATTTTCTCACACAATACAGTAGCAACCATAACCTACACGATAACCCCGTACATTACATCAACCTCTAAAGGTGCACAAATTGTAGTACCCATGGAGTAGAGTTTCAGGGCATTACCGTATGCTTAGGAAGGTCAAGCTCCTTGTCCTCCTTAATAGTTTGCCAGATCTTTTGTGCACTAAGAGAAAATCCTGAACCATGAATTGTATCCCGCCTATCTCCAGCTAGCCCACCAGGTACTATAGAATTATTAAATCGCTGCCTCAAAACTTTCACCTTCAACACGGAAAACACAAACTTATATTCGACTGTCCGCTTAGCAGAAAAATCTGCGACCCAATTTATTACACTACCAACTAAAACAACAGGTAAGAAAAAACATACGCCCTGGGTGCTATGAACATATACAAGAGTAGGCGTAATTTATACCAGTGCGGCATTGTACACGTGTACCTGATCTTTATATTGCTCTTTCCTGAACACATAATGAGGAAGCCCCACAAATTCCACCTGGAAATAAAAATTAGTAATTAGACATGAATTCATGTACTTGTAAAATCATCCATTCTAACTCTGCATAGACAAGCTTAAGCTGGTCTTGAGAAGAACTGTGACATCTTACATTAAAATATGTATCCAAGGCAGTTCTCTCGTGACCTTCTGGCTTAGGGATGGAGTCCCATATCTGCAACAAGTAAATAATTAGAGACTGATCGGATAAAGATTTAGAAGGAAAACCAAGTATATTACCTTCTGAATATCTTCCCTCAGAATAGATTCTAATTTTTCCAAAGGCGTCTACACACACAAATTAGAAAAACAAAAAGGAGAAAAAAGGTCAAGTACCCTATGAAGCATCATTAAACTAAACAAAATGTTAGATCAAATAAGAGATTAGCAAACACTTGAGTAAAATAATTTTCAATGTAGAGCTACTAGATAAGCAACAAGACAAAACATACCTCTTCTAAATCATGTATTACAAACATCAAAGTCGTTTTACGTGGAGTAAACAACCGCAATACGCCCTGTACAAGTACCATCATAATGTTAAACCATTGCAGGGTGCATGTAATTCATAGCAAGTGCCTCTACAAAGGAGATATGTTAAAGCATCCAACTCAAAACCAATTGGCAATGAGTGGAGAGGCCGTTCAGGCTCATATACTAGCTTTCGAGGTTATAATTAATCAATGTGGAACAAACTCTAACACCCCCGCACGTGGAGAGGTAAACAACAGATCCACAATATTGGGATCATAATGAACCTGGTGCACTTATGGCACAAACAACGGGGAAATAACGAAGGGAGCTTCTCCAAAATCCTCCGAAAGCCTAGCTCTGATACCATGTTAAAACATCCAACTCAAAACCAATTGGCAATGAGTGGAGAGGCCGCCCAGGCTCATATACTAGCTTTCAAGGTTATAATTAATCAATGTGGGACAAACTCTAACAAGATACATTAGAGATACCTGGAATACAGCTTCCAAAAGAGGCTTACTTGCGCCGCTCTCACGACCAACACAATTGTTTGGCCTAAACAACGAAACAAACAAAATTGAGAAAATTAATGGTGTAAATTGTTGAGTATCCTAGAAAATCACTTTAAGAGGAGTCCATATGATGCAGTTTGATACGTCCCTTCCTACACGTGTCCAATTCCTGAGCTGTTGTGGAGCGTATTTCAGTTACGCCTACTCGTAACTGATGCGGAATGTAACTGCTTTTTGGCGGGAATGTTAGTTTCTTAATTGTTGCCTGTTCTTGTATTGCTGCTGTAATTCCTTGTATAAGAGTGGGGTAGTTAGAGAGAAGGGGGGTATCGTGTAATTGAGTTGTAAAAGTAGTGGACGAGAGTTCCATTATTTTCTCAAGTGGACGAGAGTTCCACTGCTGCATTGTAACAAACACCTTCCATTCATCATAATCAAATTCTGCTACATTTTCTTCTTCTTCCTCTGCATTTCCAGATTATCAGAACCAAGATCTTATCATTTGGTATCAGAGCCCACAATCCTTGGAAACCCTGTTCCTCTCTACCACTTCCCTGAAATTCACGATCTCCTTCACCATAAAATCTTGTTTCGCCATTAGCACGAATTCATTTCTACTCGCAAACATGGACACAAGATCTCAGGAACAAAGGAGGAATGATGAAGCCCTCAGACAATTGAAGGAAAGCACTGACACATCGATTCAAGAACTCAAAGATTTGATTCTTGCCATGAGCGTTAAGTATGACCAAATAGCCACCAAGATGGTCAACACCGATCGAGAAGAGGTGGTGCACAGCCACCATGGGAACCATTCAGCAGCAACTGGTTCAGTTCACACTCGATTTGCTAAAATTGATTTCCCTAAGTTTTTGGGAGAGGATCCTACGGGTTGGCTGTACAAGTGTGAGAGGTTCTTTGATTTTAATCAGATAGAGGAAGATCAGAAAGTCAAGTTGGCGTAATGCACCTAGATGAGAAGGGAATTCAGTGGTACCAATGGATGGAAAAGACCCAACAATCCATCACTTGGAGGGAGTTTGAGTATGGGCTAAGGGTCAGGTTTGGCCCAAACGTATATGAGGATGCAATTGGGGAACTCACCAAGCTGCAACAAACATCTACAGTCAAGAAGTATCAAGAGAGATTTGAGGAATTAGCTAACAGAACCACAGGCCTAACCCAAGAATTTTTCGTGAGTTGCTTCTTAAGTGGGTTAAGGGAGGACATCAAAACTGCTGTTCAGATGTTTAGGCCTTCCACCATCTCTCAAGCAATTGGGTTGGCACGACTTCAGGAGGAAACAAATGAGGCATTAGCCAGAAGATCAAGAACCACCACAAAGGCTGCTAACACTTGGGTCCCTTCACCAAATTTAACCATGGCCAGAGTTCCTAGTCTTGCTGGGGTAAGATCTGAGCCCAAGGCAAATTTCCCCACTACCAGAAACCCTGTTGAGACAGTCCCAAATCTTCCCTTCCCAATCAAGAAACTTACTCAGAAGGAAATGGATGAAAGGAGAGAGAAGAGATTGTGCTTCAATTGTGATGAAAAATACGTTAGAGGGCACAGATGTCAAAATAGACAGTTATACCTGCTCATTGGTGATGATGAAGAGGAAGAAATTGAGCAAGAACCCTCATTTGAAGAAGAAGCCCTAAGTGATGATGCCGAAATTTCAATGCATGCCTTGGCAGGAAGCACTTCTTTCAAAACTATGAGAGTACAAGGAATGATTAAGGGGAGGCCTGTTACCATCCTGATAGATTCAGGCAGTACCCACAACTTCATAGATCCCACCATTGCAAAGAATTCTGGCTGCACGATAACTTCAACTCCTGATCTCTCTGTAGCAGTAGCAGACGGCACTAAAAGGAATAGCAGGGCAGTGTGCAAGAATCTGGTATGGGAAATGCAGGGTGTGCAATTCAGGGCTGAAGTCAGACTTCTATCGTTAGGAGGGTGTGGCATGGTTTTGGGAGTGCAATGGCTGGGCACCTTGGGGCCAATAGTGTGGGATTTCAAGAACCTACTCATGCAATTTCAGCATGAGGGGAAAACACTGGCATTACAAGGGAGTAATCACGTGAAGGTGGAACAAGTCACCACTAAGCAAATTGGCAAGGACCTGCAGCAAACACAGCAGGGATACATAGCACAGATTTATAGCATGGCCATGCCCATGGAAGATCCTCAGGTATCTCTGGAAATTGATGCTATCTTACATGAATTCTCTGATGTATTTGCTGAACCTACTTCTTTACCTCCAAGTAGACCTGCAGACCACAAGATTCCTCTCAAACATGGTAGCGAACCTGTACATGTAAAACCCTATCGATATCCATACTTTCAGAAGAATGAAATTGAGAAATTAGTACAGGAAATGTTGACAACTGGGGTAATTAGACCCAGTGTTAGTCCCTTTTCATCCCCTGTCCTTTTAGTCAAGAAGAAGGACAACACATGGAGAATGTGTATTGATTACAGGGAACTGAATAAGATAACTATCAAGGATAAGTTCCCCATTCCAATTATTGACGAACTTTTGGATGAGTTACATGGAGCCAAGGTCTTCTCAAAACTAGACCTTAGGGCCGGTTATCATCAGATCAGGGTATACCCCAGTGACATAGAGAAAACTGCATTTCGTACTCATGAGGGACACTATGAGTTCTTAGTGATGCCTTTCGGACTCACCAATGCTCATGCAACTTTCCAAAGTCTGATGAACCACATTTTTAAACCATTCTTGAGGAAATTTATACTTGTTTTCTTTGATGACATCCTCATTTATAGTCGGAGTTGGCTGGACCATTTGGGTCACTTAAAAACTGCACTAACACTCATCAGAGCACACCAGTTGTTTGTCAAGAAATCCAAATGTGCTTTTGGTCAGAATAGTTTGGAATATCTGGGGCACATAATTTCAGATAAAGGGGTAGCTGCAGACACTGTTAAAATAGAAGGAATGCTGCAATGGCCAACTCCAACAACAATCAAATCCTTGAGGGGATTCCTTGGGCTTACTGGGTATTATAGGAGATTTATCAAGGATTACGGGAAGATTTGTCAACCTTTAACCAATCTCTTGAAGAAGGATTCGTTTGTTTGGTCTGCAGCAGCTGATGAGGCATTCAAAACCCTTAAAGAGGCCATGATTACAGCTCCTATTCTGGCTTTGCCCAATTACACCAAAGACTTTGTGATTGAATGTGATGCCTCAGGAAGAGGAATTGGGGCGGTGTTGATGCAGGACGGTCATCCAATTGCATTTATCAGTAAGGCTCTAGCTCCCAAGCACCTTGGCTTATCCACATATGAAAAGGAGTTGCTATCACTGGTTTATGCAGTTAAGAAATGGGGGCACTACCTTTTGGGAAGACATTTCATAGTTAGAACAGACCATCTCAGTCTTAAATACTTGCTGGATCAGAAACTCTCAACTCCCCTGCAGCAGAAATGGTTCACAAAATTGCTAGGATATGACTATGAAATCACTTACAAACCTGGGCAAGAGAATAGGGTTGCTGATGCTTTATCCAGACATGGGAAGGAGATGACAACCACAGCTTGTGCTATTTCAGTAGTTCAACCTGATTGGTTGAAGGATTTGAAGCAATCATGGGCCTCAGACCCTGAGCTTCAAACTCTTATCTCATCACTATCACAGGATCCTACTGCTACTCCTGGGTATCAATGGCAACATGATCGGTTAGTGGTGGGGGCTACAGGTGGCATTAGGCATCAATTGCTAGAAGAGGTCCACATGGGACCTATTGGGGGCCACTCTGGTGTGGAAAAAACTTACAAAAGGCTTTACAGATCCTTTTATTGGAGGGGAATGAAGAAGGCAGTTCGGAAATTCGTTTCGGAGTGTGATACCTGCCAGAGAAACAAAGCTGAAACCATGGCTAGCCCAGGGCTATTACAACCACTGTCCATCCCAGACAGAATTTGGACAGAAGTGTCTATGGATTTTATAGAGGGCCTGCCATCTTCTCAAGGGAAAACTGTGATCTATGTGGTGGTGGACAGACTCACTAAGTGTGCCCATTTCATGGCTTTGGCGCACCCTTATACAGCTTTGGATGTAGCACAGCTCTTCATGGATAATGTTTTCAAACTCCATGGAATGCCAACTTCAATTGTATCTGACAGAGACAAGGTTTTCACTAGCCAATTCTGGCAAAGCCTTTTTACTCTTCAAGGTACCAAGCTCTGCTTGAGTACTTCTTACCATCCTCAAACTGATAGGCAAACTGAGGTGGTCAATCGCTGATTGGAAGTATACTTAAGATGCTTAACTGGGGACAGACCTAAGGCTTGGGTACAATGGCTGCCACTGGCTGAGTGGTGGTTTAACACCACTTATCACTCATCCACTCATTCAACCCCTTATGAAGCTATGTATGGACAACCCCCTCCTACTTACTTACATTACATTCCAGGTAGCTCTCTCATTGCAGCAGTGGATAATTGGGGAATGACTAGAGAGTCCACCATGCGTCTGCTCAAGGATCATTTGGTTCAGGCTCAGAATAGAATGAAGCAGCATGCAGATAAACACCGAACTGAGAGGGAGTTCCAAGTAGGGGATTGGGTTTATCTTAGGCTGCAACCCTATAGACAAACTACAGTACAATTCAGGTCCAACATGAAGTTAGCCCCCAAGTTTTATGGGCCCTATCAAGTTCTCCAACGAATTGGCAAGGTGGCCTACAAGCTGGACCTGCCCCTTTCCTCCAAAATACATCCAGTTTTTCACGTCTGTCTACTCAAGAAAAAACTGGGGCAGCAGGTTGTGCCTCAATCCGTTTTGCCCTCTGTTACAGATGCTGGCACTTTGGAGCCTGAACCTTTAGCAGTTTTGGACCGTCGAATTGTAAAGTACAGGGGCAAGCCTGCTACTCAACTCTTGATTCACTGGGTAAACTCTTTTCCCGAGGACGCTACTCGGGAGTTTTATCACTCTCTCAAGGCCAAGTTCCCACAATTTCAGCCTTGAGGACAAGGCTCTCTAAATGGGGGAGGCAATGATACGTCCCTTCCTACACGTGTCCAATTCCTGAGCTGCTGTGGAGCGTATTTCAGTTACGCCTACTCGTAACTGATGCGGAATGTAACTGCTTTTTGGCGGGAATGTTAGTTTCTTAATTGTTGCCTGTTCTTGTATATATTGCTGCTGTAATTCCTTGTATAAGAGTGGGGTAGTTAGAGAGAAGGGGGGTATCGTGTAATTGAGTTGTAAAAGTAGTGGACGAGAGTTCCATTATTTTCTCAAGTGGACGAGAGTTCCACTGCTGCATTGTAACAAACACCTTCCATTCATCATAATCAAATTCTGCTACATTTTCTTCTTCTTCCTCTGCATTTCCAGATTATCAGAACCAAGATCTTATCACAGTTGGTAGATTTACATCACCATAACTTACATATTTATTAGCACTGTATGAGAAACAGCAAGGGCAAAAAGGCCAGTTCGCTTTTCAAATGAAGTATCCTGGAAAAGGACATTATAGGAAGAGAAAAATTTATGAAAAGGACATTATAGGAAGAGAAAAATGTATGAAGAACAGTCAGTGAAAAACTATTTCTTGCCAGTTTCAACAAAATAAAATCAAATATATGCTTACAAGTCACTGCATTGAATGATAGAATTCCAAATCCAAGTCGATGATATAGATTATTTCATGCCATCTTTCTATGATAGCTTCAACAGAAACAAAATACTAGAAATGTACGTATGTACATTATAGACAAAACACCCAACATTCATTGAATTGTACGATTGAGTTGCTACAACAGTCCAACTAAAGCTTTCGAACCAAATTCTACAATCGAGATGCTGAAGATATTGCGTAGTCTATGTGAGAGAGTCACTCTATATTAATTGGGGACATGGTCGGTCCAACCCCAAGGCCCAAGAGGCCTAGGGCCGGTATCCGAAACATTCAAAAAAAAAATAGGGGCATTTCTATAATTTTACTCTTAGATTTGAGTAGGGGTCTTATAGCCTAATAGGAAATTAAAAAGGCCCAATTTGATTTTTTTTTTTAAAAAGGACGAAACAAAAAAAAGTCCATCACAACAAATTAACTTTTACAACAGATCCATTAGGTCTGAAGGCCTTATTTTGACTCACAATAAAATAAAAAAAAGCAACTAAAATAAAAAGCTCAATTTAGGAATGGGACTCAATATTTACCCCAGTCGGACAGTCCCCAGACTTTGACTTTGATTTCAATTCATTCATGAGATGATATGTATTTGAAGACTTTGTATTTTGTGTTCTTATATAATGATTATTAGAACTTAAAAATTGTTTAAGTGTTGTACTTTTAAGAGCACAATTATTAAATTAGGCCTTGGGCACTAAAAACCCTAGGCCGATTTTGGGACTAATCATCAAAGTGCCATGACCTTCAGAAAAATAGAAAAGATCAGCAACAGCTCTAGCGATTCATATGTTACACTCATGGTAAATGTATGGACATGCACATTTATTTTTTTGAACAGCAGACGTGCACATTTATATGCACTTGCAAACACACTACTAAGTCATGTGAATAATACATGAAAAGTCCAATAACAAAGCAACATATAATAGGAAACCAGCGCAGCGTGGGCAATATATATGAATCATCAATTCACGTAATTATCAGCTCTAAAAGTTCTATAAATGCACCTCTCCTCGTTCTCGCCCATCACTGCCCTCCAAATCCATTACAAGAGTGCAGGGTTCAATGCCGGGACATCTCGCCATCCAAATACCTCTAGTCGTTTTAAATCTGTACAAAGAAAAGGGATCTCGTTACCTTATGATGATGACTGCTAAAAAACAAATGTGTTCCTACAATAATAAAGCTTGGCAAACACATGCCTTCCTTTAGATGCATCCATCACCTTAAAGGTGGTCCCAAACAGATGATTTAATAGAGTGCTCTTTCCTGTTGGAGTCATTGAAGTGACCATTGAAATCAGAAAAGTAAAGCATATTTAAACCGGAATATAAACGAAAATGCAATGTATATATATCATAAACGAAAATGCAGGAGCATCTGATGGTGACGGGGGTTCCGAAATTGAACACAAACGAGAGTAGATATAGGCACAATCAATACTTAAAACTTTATTTGAATCATCCAAACACAAATCACACATGCACCAAGTAACTGTTGAGATTTTTTGCCCATGTGATAATATCTTTGACAAATGGAAAAGATGAAAATGGAGACCAGTCAAAAAATATAAAGAAAAGAAAAAGGAAATGTGAATGGTTTGTATTTAATGGGTCTGGTGGTGACTAAATTAAGGAAGTCAACATAGGCAGGTGAGGAAACATTAGCGTTATGAGAAGTAACCCATTTGGCTGCCTATATGTGCATGGGAAAGAGAGCAGAAGATTTTAAAGGTTGTTTTGTGGACATTGATTTGGATGCATGGATTCTCTGGAAAGGGTGCCGGCTGAGCATGTGATTTGCAAAGAGCATTTGTGGCAGTTTGCTTTCCAGGAGGTTTCCGGCATTTGAAGCAGGGGCGGAGCCACATGGAGACAAGAGGGGTCAGTTGACCCCCCTGACCCCCAAATTTCTATAGGAATTTTACTAGTATACCTCACAAAATTGCTAATTGACCCCTCTTTGATTTTGTTTTTTGCCCTCCCTGAACCAAAATCCTTGCACCCCCATGAACGCGTCTAATTCTTGCCCCCCCCTGAACCAAAATCCTGGCTCCACCCCTGATTTGAAGAGTCCTTTGGGCTCCCCTTGTTAGTTATGCAACTGCCTATATATTTATGTACATGTGTGTTTAGTGGAGAGAAGAAAGTGAGGAGAGAGTGGACAGTTTGAGAGCGACAGAGAAGGGCACAAGGGAGGGCAGCCCGTGGGGGGTTTGCCGTGTGCTCTGGTTGTGGGTTTGAGAAGCTAGACCAAATGTGAGGAAAAATAGAGTGTGGGGTAAGTGAAAAACATTGTATGGAGCCAGGTGTTACGAGCTCTTAGGTGGATTTCACATTGTAATCTCTATTTTTTCAAAATATAGTGGAATATCTCTCTCACCTGTGGAGGTAGGCATTGAGGCCGAACCACGTAAAAGTTATTGTGTGTTTGTTTGTGTGCTTGTTGTTCATTATTTTTACCCGTTGCGGGTGGGATTGGGGTGTTAAATCCCCAACACTAACCTCACAAAAGCATCAACGCTCTCCAACGGTACAGTATAATGCACATAATGAACAGATCAAAATAAATAACTGAAGGGGAGTAATTGATCATACCACTGCTTTGTGGCCCCACGATGGAGACTACAGCATATTCAAGCCCACAGGCAGCCAGGTTTACCTTCTTCAGAAAGTCGTCAAATCCGACTTCATCCAACACCCCATTTCCGTCTATGAGGTGAGTGACAAAACATTCATTGGCTGTATCTGAAAAAATAGACCCGTCAATAAGCAAGAAAACATGTCCTGAAATCCTGAAATTTTGAATTCTTCGTGAAATTAGACACTTGTCAATTTCACTAAATACATAAAATTGGCAACATCACATTCAATGCTGCGTCGTCGTTATCGTTAGAGAGAGGGGAAGAACAAAAGACAACACCGTTTGTAGTTTCGGCGGTTCACTCTGCACCCTCCAATGCTAAGAGCTGTCCATTCCTCCTCTGGCAAGTGGCGGAGCTACACAGGGGCTGGGGGTGCCCCAAATTTCTATTTTGGAGTATATTTTGCATATATATTTTTTTTAAGTATTCCTAAAAAAATTATAAAATTTTGACAACAATTAAAATGTAGAACAATTTTCGTTCCGAAAATACTAAATTATGGTGAATATCATCCGATAATAATATTGCGTTCGTCGAATGGTATGATAACAATAATACTCGAGATTAACTTTCAATTTATCAAAACAGCCCCATAAAAACTCGATTTAGACATGAAAAAATCTTCGAACCAAATTTTTTTTCATAATGCAGCCCCCTCCAACTTAAATTTCTAGCTCCGCCACTGGCGACGGTAGCTTGCGTTAGTGGAAATTTCTACTAGGGCTGTCCAGCGGATCATCCGATCCGCCAATCCGACCAATCCGAACCGATCCGAACTATCCGTGAATGTTTGGTTCGGTTCCGGATCGAGAATTTCTTATCTGACGGTTCCGGATCCGGATCCGATCTGCTCAATCCGCTCAATAATCCTTCTTTAATCTGTCAAATCCACCCGATCCGATCCGATCCGTAACCGATCCGTGAATGTTCGGTTCGGTTCCGGATCTTAAAAACCATAATTTGCTATGAGCGGATCGGATCGGATCCGTATCCGATCCGTGGACACCCCTAATTTCTACTATGATTGAATATCAAGGTGTTACTAGATCACATGCACAAGGATGTTGAAAGTATAAGCTTGATTTGTATTTTTCGTATGGGAATTTAAGAATCAAAGATATGGGTACGTGCAAGTGATTTTGGATGGCGAGGTAGTGGTTTTTTTTACTTTGGAGACTGCATTCACACCTCTAGTAACCTCCTATAAATTGAGTCTCCGCAATTGTATTTGTGTGGAAAGATAAAAGAGAGCAGAGTAGAGAGAGACGTGAGGGAGCTCTATATGGGCCTCCCTCACCACCACTAGTGGCAGGGAAAATTATCCAATGCATATGTAGAGTACATAGTAGAGTGTGTGAGACTAAAAGAATGTGTGTAATCGTATTATTGTTACAGGTTTATACAAGGAGTAGTGTTTGAGTCTGTGATATATTTCTCTTATTTTCCCAATATATTGTATTAGAGCGCAAGCCAGCGATCTTAGACCTGTGGTGAGATGTATGCTTCCGCTATGACTTAGAGCCAAATGGGCCAAGAACCCAGTGATGATCCGGGCAAAATCCGACGAAGAGCCAGACAGTCCAAAAACCAAAAACTACCGACGGACAAACTCGGGTCAGAAATCAAAATCATCAAAAAATGATTTGATCCCAGAAATAGACGTACCTTGATGAGACGAGTTCATTGGCTCAGACATCATCGAATTTAGAGTTAAATTGAGCTCCCAGTTTCCCACTAGCTGATTGAAGATAGACAATGTACCTCGTTTTTCCAGAGGAGCGGACGAAGAAAGGAATGATGAAGAAAAGTTGCTGGTGCTGGTTCTTTTAGAAAAGAAAAAGAGAAGAAAGAAGCAAACAACTTCAAAAGAAGAGGCAAGTTGTCAGGTGGGTGGCGAATGATTAAAGGAATAGCCTCCAATCAGGCGTTGGCAACCAGGTACTTTTTCTGGGTCCAGTAATAAAGTGTAGGTCCAATCGCTAATTGCGATTTAGCGAAATGGATAAGAAATATCATGAGTGTTACATGCACAGAAAAATTATCCAGAAAGCACCCAAAATTTGAAAATGAGTGGATTCACTTGCCGTGAATCTAAACCACTCATTTTCAAATTTTGGTTACTTTCTGGGTAAATTTTTTTGACACTTAGCATTTCTCAAGAAATATTTGTGAATCAATTGTGCACTTTTTCCAAAATTATAAAATCACGGAATTTCTGATCCTATTTGCCTTCCTTTGCCTTTTCGTGTTTTATTACACTACCAAGCCCACCGAAGTCTTTTGTTTTACTACAGTGTTTAACTGTCTAGTCTTTTATAACTATAAAATAAGAAATACCCCGAGTTTATATTATTGAGATTTATGCGTTATCTTTTTTTTGGAGAGAAATCCTCCTAACAATCAAATAACTTTTGTTACTAATCCCTCTAATGGACTCAAATTCTTTTTTTGTTGTCGTGCCATACTAATCCCTATAATGGACTCAAATTCTTTTCCACCAGATGGGTTACATTGTCTCAACAACATAGAAACCCAACTTTATAAATCCAACCGGAAGAGAAAAGGCAGCCGCAAGCTTTCTGCAATAAATGTTTGTACCTCAACCAGTAGTACTTTTTAAATTTGTCTTGCGTTTTGTCTGTATTTTAGAATGATACTTTTTCATACTATGTACCGTGTGCTTGGTTGAAGCTTTGATTGTTGAACCAGTCGAGTTTGTAGTTGACAAGATTAATGTTGTAGCAGGGTTCCCTCCAATAATTGGTGATGATCTCTTTGGTGCCTTTATCTTCCTCCTCTCTAGAGTCTAGGCTTTTTCTTTTGCATCTTCACTTGTTCTGTGTAGTACCATATTGTACTGGGTCCTCTGAAAAAATGCTTGGTTACTACAAGGTTAAATGAGGATAGAGTCCAGCTTATTGCACTTTCTTCAGCGCATGTAAGAACATGACTAGACTAGATCCACGCATATTACGCCCTATTTAGGTTGTTCTTCACTTCATTAACGGATGGCAGATTTGAAAAATGGGAAGGAAGCAAAAAGAAATGGTAAAGGGACAAAGCTCGATCACCTCCCAAGTTAGAAAGGCAACGGGATACTGAAAAACACCACTCAAGGATTAAACAAGGGATATAGGACTAGATAACTATCTCCACTCCAAGGAATCCACCGAAGAGATAAGAGTTGACTAGAAGATAATCATCTCAACAAGCCAAACGCTTAATTCAATTCAATTCAACTCTCTCTAAACAAAGTACATAAGAAGACCCCAAAAGTTGATTCTATTAGGAAATACATGTATACACTAATTCCCTTAGACATGACCTTTCGTTTTGAGGTTTAAGACCGTTTTTCTTCATTATTTCTCAATCATTATTCACATTTCTCTCCAATCACCACCCTTATTTTTAATTATTATTATCCTCTCTCTCTCTAATCATTATCTCATATTTCTAATTATTACCCTCGTTTATCCATTCGATCATTACTCAAAAACCAAACCAAACAACATCTCTCTTGACTCATTTTCTACTTTAAATAAACTTTCTTGGACTTTAATTTACTCATATCTTGACTGACTCTTGACATTCCAATACAGAATTCTTGGTTCTAGAAATAACAGCCGAGTCTACTGCATCATTAACCTAGAGAGCTGGGAAGGCTTTAGGCTTGCGCCCAATTCAAAGGACAAATGGTGCAGTAATGCAGAGTCGGAAGATAATGACTTATCCTTTTTTTTTTTTTTGTTATTGGCAAAAGAAAATTTCAATTTATTACAAGGATATATAAGAAAATGAAATTAGTATAATAAGAAAAGAAAAGCATTGAGAGAGTCTTGGAGAGTGGACATTACCCTCCTCCTCCTCCTCCTACTACCCACAAATTCTCAACCTACTTCTCTGTCTCTCGAAGTTTTCATTTTTTAAAAACACCCCATGATGCCAAACCACTGCTTCAAAACAACCCCTACATCATCCCCGAAACGGCCTCCAAAACCAACCCTAAATCATCTCCCAAGCAGCACCCAAATCACCACTTAAAGCAGCTCCCACACGGCCCTTAAAACAGTCCCGAATCTACCCCTAAAGAGCCCTTAAATCTGCCAGAAAATAGATCCCAACTCAACCCCAAGATTAGATATGCCCTAAAGAGCTCCTAATGGTGCTCACCTTTTTGTTTACCCTTGTGCTTCATCTGGACCCATACGTACCTTGAATCATAACATACCGGCCCATCAAGAACTTCTATTGTTGTATGTCTTAGCACAATACAGTGTCCTAACATACCGGCCCATCACTCTTCTAGCTCAACTCAAAAGCCATAAGTGCGAAACGTTGTCCTGTAATTAAACCGAATGACAAAATACAAATGACATCAGTCTTTAGGTTTCCCTCCATGCATGTTTAGTAATACAATCAGATAAAATAGATGAAAGAAAAAGTAGGTGCAGCTAACTATTGTTATGATTGTGGTGTAGACTCTAAATATATCTCACTTAAGCTATTGTAGAAGGGAAAAAATGTTAACACGACACGAAGACATTAATTTGAAATTAACGGAGAAAAAAATGTTCGAAGTCCGAAATGGCAACTCCAGATCCTTGACTCCGAAATGACCAACCCCGGATTGCCCAACTCCGAAATGACTAACCCCGGAATCTCAACCCCTGTGAAACCCAACTCCGGAATCCCCAGCCCCGGAATCTCAACTCCGGATCCTTGACCCCGGAATGACCAACTCCGGATCCTCAACCCCGGGTTCTGGGTACACTTCCTGGTCCTCAACCTCGGATCCTGGGTACTTATTTTCATAAACCAAAGTTAAGTAAAGATTATAACTTTGAGTTATAATCTTTACTTTAATTTATTTATGAAAATAAGGAAGTACCCCCCTTTCGGAAGCAATGGCATTGCCAGAATTTTGAAATTCCAATCATATAAAAAACTCATCCCCCCATTTTTAGTACAAAGGCGGAAAACGGCATGTTTTTCTCCGAGGAAAAGGGGCGAAAGGCTTCTTTCCCGTACTCGAAAAGACCATCCGATTACGCCATTGTTCTTAGAAAAATTCAAGGAATGATTACCGGCACTTTTTATCGGCCAAATCAAAACTTTTATGAAAAAGTTACTTTTTCATACTTAGTGGTCATATTTTCGAGCGACAGACAGAGACGCCTCGATCAAGAGACAATCCGATAACGCTACGGCCTGTGCCATTCAAGCTTCAGATGAGAAAACAATAACGAGGGGATCGACCTTGATACCCCGAAGAATAAGAGCCTGACGAGGATAGACGTCAACTCCTAAACGGACCCGGACGAGTTAGTCCGCCCCAGTCGACTTGGCAGGACTAGAGGGGAAGCCATTTAGAGGCTTGCTCGCGGTTTCGGCACGACTGAGGAGATCGTGACCGTGCCGCTTTTCGGGACTACTGGAGAATTTTGTGGATTGGTGGCTAAGGATGAGGGTTCGTCGCGGAAAAGGCACCCGCAGAGTAGCACCCGCGGGTGTCACGGGGGCTGCGGCCTGGACGGTACGGAAGAAATATTCGTGCACAATTTTTGTGACACGTGTCCAGAGTTTATAAGTGGACTCGGCCCAGAAAGAGAGGCCAAGTCCCCTATAAATTGGGCATCCCTCCAACCTTTCTAGGGACCTTTTTTTTCATGGATCTCGAGAGGGATTCTAGAGAGAGAAAACATTCTCTAGAGAGCATTCACTCTGATTCGAAGGGGGAATCCTGCCAAGGGTTCTTTCCTACCGTTCTAGCCTTGTTCTTCACCAGTTCCATAGATTTCTCCTCAGTCCATTCGTCTAATCATTCATTATTCTCGTCCCTAATCAGTTTAGTCTTGATTTACGTACCCAACTAATATCACTCTCTTACAGCTATAAGTACTTATATTTCACCACATGCAAGAATTATAAAGAAATATATAAACTCTAGTACAAAGTGATCGAAGAGAGCGGTTATGAACTAATTCTCAGATGTGGATGGTTCTGCTTCCATTTGTGTTTAGCTTCTCAAATTCTGTGCTGGTTCCACGAACATGAAATCTCACAAGATAGAGCGAGGATGCATTTGAAATCATACGTACAAGGTCTGTGAATACGAGATCCTATGGGATAAGTTCATGTTAATTTCTGAATTGATAAGAGTGAAAAGGGAAACCATGATCGAGAGGGTGAGACGGTGCAAAAGGTAGAGAAGAAAAAGACGTACGATTGAAACTGCTTGTTTTTTTTTTTTTTTTGAAAAAAAAACAAAGATTGATTACATATGTTGTTTATACTACAGGGACGCGGCTTTTCTCCGGAGGGATGTGCCATGCTCCGTCCCGTAATAGGACCTCATTAGCCTATCCCGACATGACACGCGACAAAACCAAACAACGACTACCAACAATTCAATAGGACAACTAAAACCTGAAACCCAACAACCATATTTTATATATATATAGGAAGGCGGTCTCCTAAGGGATCCCGCATACAAAATTTGGTGCGGGATTGGCCTTTTTTCAACTTTTCGGATCAAATTTTGACGATCCGAACCGCTCAATGTTTTTAAAATGCATTTTCCAAGGCCTACGCGGGAAATCTTAAAAAAAAATTACCCGGAAGGGCTTGATCCAAACAGTTTTCAAAATGGTTAAATTTAAAAACAGTTTTATCGAAAACTGTTTGGATCAAGCCCTTCCGGACTTTTCATTTCCGGACCTCATGATCCAAACATTTTTTTGACGATCCGATCCGTCCAATGTGTTCAGAAGGTGTTTTCAAGGGTCCTCTCAGAAAATCTTCAAAAAAAAATACCGGGAAGGGCTTGATCCAAGCAGTTTTCGCAAAAAAATGTAAATATATATTTTTGGCGAAAACTGCTTGGATCAAGCCCTTCCCGGTATTTTTTTTGAAGATTTCTCGTGTGGACCCTTGAAAACACATTCTGAACACATTGGACGGATCGGATTTTCCAAAAATAATTTGCAACACAAAAAAAACCATTTTTTTCTTATTTCCGAGAGGTGTGGATATATATATATATAGGGGCCAGTTCCCCTCACACTTAGAAAAACACATAAAAAAAATACAACACTCTTCTGAGCCCCCTTGTGATGTTTTGAACCATTGATCTTGTTTAAATGAGTAAAATAAAAGGTCCTGCAAAATTTCAGCTCAATCGGATATCGGTAAGTGCTTGATCCAAACGATTTTAAAACATTAGTTCCTGTCACAGTTTTTGCAAAACTATTTGGATCAAACACTTATCGATATCCGATTAAGCTGAATTTTTGCAAGACCTCCTATTTTACTCATTTAAACAAGATCAACGGTTCAGAACGTCACAGTGGGGCTCGAAACAAAATCGTGTGTTTTATTATGTGTGAGTGGAACCGGCCCCATATATATATATATCTCAAACCAACTGTCATTTGCAATCTACAATGGAAGTCTGGAAAGAAACAAACTATTCATAAACAACTACCGTCCAAACTAACTATAAAAATACGAGTATGAATTAGTGGCTAGGAGACAAGACTCCTACAAGCCTCAACCACGTACTATTCAAACATCAACTACTAACAGTGAACCACTAAAAAATAATTCCAGATGCTATTTTAAAACAGGCCCTCATTGTTTAGGCAATTTCAGTTGGGCCTGTGCTCATTTTTCATAGGTTTTATTACGGGCCGATACAAAAACAAATATTTATTACCACTAACTCTAATCATTCTTTTTAATTACCACTAACTCCATTAAGGTCAATCACTCTTTTTAGGGTTTAGGCACTTAGGGTGCACTTTCCTTTTGTAGGGTTTTAGTGGTTTAAGAACTTTCATAGGGTATCCTATGATTTTAGGCACTTTCATAGGGTACCCTAGGGTTTAGGTTTAGGGTGCACTTTCTTATTATAGGGTTTTTAGTGGTTTAGGCACTTTCATAGGGTACCCTAGGATTTTAGGCATTTTCATAGGGTACCCTAGAGCTTAGGCAATTTCATAGGATTTGAGGTTTTAAAATTAAAAGTTAAAAAAAAAAAAAAAAAAACTGACTGGTTGGGGACAAACGGGATGGGACGTCATGGACTAACTTTTCCGCCGCTCAAAAGTCACATGGGGTCTCCACAAAAGTGGAGCGCGCGGTGCATTTTGGATTTTTTCCGGACCCACAAAGTGGAGCAGCCTGTAAATTGCTCTTTTTCATAGTCCGGCCCATCCCAATACCCACCGTCTACAACTCTACAACATGCCAGCAGAAATAGCAGCAGAAGGAAAACCAAAATCACTGGAGACTGGAGAGTACGCTGTAATAGGCGGGAAACAGAAATCACAGCTGCTGAGGTTCGAGAGAGAGAGAGAGAAGATGAAAGAGAGAGGAGGAGGGAAGGAGCCGACTGTGGACGAACGCTACATATGCTCACTTTATACGCAATATACCAATCCATAATGATGTGTATAGGCATTTTTAAAAAATATGTAACAAGTCTAGCTATACGGTGAGTGTTAAATGAAACGGCATAGTTGAAATGTATAACGAACAGTTACAATAGCTTTGAATGCAAAAGGAACATTTCCTGCCCAACCTACCACTCCTATAACACTTTATGCTCACTTTTATATCAAGCTCACACCTAAGCCATATCCTCCATAATCGTTTATGTGACTCTTCATGCAATTTACATTCGAACTGTTCATCTTATAAGCATTGATATCAAGGCTGGCCCAAGGCTTTCCAGTGCCCTGTACCTAATTTTAAAAATTGTGTCCTAAAATTTTTCCCAGCAACAATCAATAAAAGCCAAAACAAAAAGATGCACCGCTAAGATGCACCTAAGTAAGAACTAAAAAAAGACGCATGATGCACTAAGAGTAATGAGCCGAACTTAAACTTGAAGATTTTTTGAACAAGCTTAAGTGAGCTCGCTAGATAGCATATTTCATACATATATGTGTATGTGTATGTACGTATTTTTCATACATATTACTGCATACTCACTCGTGTAACTCGCACACATCATGCATGCGCCACGTGCAAGCGCCTCATTATATCACACAAGATCTGGTCCATCGCGTGTAATAGGAAGAAATGAATGCCTCCTTACCTTCTTTTTTCGATGTGGGACGAGAGGTGAAGGAGTGAAGCCCTGAACTTGAAGGAATAAATTAAATGCCTCATTGCTTGAATCCCACATCGCCCAACTTTGAAACATCAAAGGCAAGAATGCCTATAAATAGAGTATCCATCTCAACTTATTGCTAAGCAATGCTTAGCGAGCTGCATTTGCTTAACGGGCTGCATTGGTAAAATGTATGTGGATTGGGCCTAAAAAAGACACCTATTCAAGCCCAACTTTAAAATGTAGATTTTGAGTTTTTTTGGATACCCTAGGCCCAAGCCTCTTAGGCTTAGGGTCTGGGCCGGCCCTGATTGATATGTGTAACATCAGGGCACAATAATAAAAATCAGTGCATAGTTGGAAGAATCATATTCTTTTAATGAAATAGTAGGCAATTTTTTTTTTATGACCGTTCTTTTCTCCCCAGGCAAGTATGTTTCGACCAAACACTAATCGATATCTGCAAGACATGAATTGTTGCATGATAAAGTCTGCAAAATGTAGAGTTTGAATTACGAAAGTAATAACTATGCTTGTCAAAATTGAGTGGTTATGTGGTCCTATTTGTTTACTATGCTTGTCAAAATTGAGGATTTAAAAGCCGAATGAGCTACTCGTAACTGAAAGTACTTTATTCATCACCAATTCCTCATTAAATTCCCATCAACAGGAATCTCCCTTCTCACGTTCACAATGAAATCAAATTGGTGAAAGGACTATTAATCCGCGGGTACCGACCACCCATGTATCGACCATGCACATTTGAATCAAATAGGGTGATTTTGGATGGAGCTCTTAGGGTAGTCCGATTGCATCGATTCCCGCGAAAGGCTCTCGGAATTTGATTTTGTGATGAATGGATGGCTCGGATTGACCATTTGGGATCCACAAGGGGGTCTCCGACGCAATCTGTGCGTGGTCGGTACCCTCCAGTCAGTACCAATAGCAAGATTCGTACGACAATGAAGGCTATGGGCCAACTTTCCTTTCCATAAGGTTCCAAACCTGACGTTCTAACCTAGTGTGAAGAAATACTACCAACTAGAGCTAGTTTGGTTGGCGACTCTGCTACATTCTCTATTGAATCCTGTCAAAGATAAAAATAGATTATACCTAAGATCTTGTCATTAGTTTTCTAACTTTCTTTCTTCCCTGGATGGGGATTTTTTCTGAATTGTTTTGTATTGAACTTGATTAAGTTGTTGCAGATATTTGTGTAATGTTCCCGTATTAAAAATATTTCAAACGTAATCATCGTATCGTTTTATATTAAAAAACCTATTGTGAAGAACAGAAACTAGCATGGTAATGAGTTTTCGCTCCTCCTTATATTTGATTTTCACTTTGAAAGGAAGAGAACAGAAAAATCTTATAGAAAATTAACTAGGAGCAAGATATTTTTCTTTGCTCTATACTGGCCCAAAAATCAGGATTCCGACCACCCACACTGAGAGGAGAGCAGATCCAGTCATGCATGGAGAGTTACCGGCAGATCCATGAGGAGAAGTAAAAAGGCAGAGTAGAGGAGAGGAGAGGGGAGGAGGAGCTGGAAGAAGGTGAAAGGGGGCGGTGGGGGAGGGGAAGGGGAGAAAACTTCTCCGGCCCTCAATCACCTTCTCGCTCTCACTCTCTCTCTACACTCTGCTCTACCCCAATTGACAAGCAGAGTAAACAATACACATTATGGAAGATTCCAAATGACAATCTCAATCGGTGAAAACAAATAGGCCCAAAGATGGATATATAATTTGGAACCAAAGAAAAATGCAAGTAATGGGAATTTGGATCTCACTAGGCTAAGGTGGTAGGAGGAGGAGATATTCACACACAATAGAAAGGACACTTTTATGTAATAATGCACAGAGACTTTTACAAAGCTCTCACTCACGTCTCTCTTATTGCATCTCAACTCAACTCCCACACAAAACAATACAACACAAGATTATAGCTTCAACAAGCAAATCACAGCCACATGAAGTAACCTACTGCAACTACCATATTGAAGCACCAAATGTAACAGAGCCTCTCGGCTCCATCTCTTTACTAACTCGTTCACCTCACATGCTCCACTCTCTGCCGCTCATTAACTTCCCAAATAATGCAGCCCTAATCTCCTCTCAGTAACACCTCTCATGCACTGTTCACACTCAATCAAGATTACACATCACAAAATGCACCGAATTGGTTGGCCTTGTCGGGGTTTTTTTTTTTTTTTGGACAGCAATTTTTTTAACGATTGTAGGCCTTGAAGGCTTCTGCATACATAGAGAGAGCGCACAAATGAATACAAATTGAGAAAGTAAATTACGAAAAAACTGGATACGTCCATAATGTTGAGGCAAAAGTTTTCTTTTTTTTTTTTCTTTTTTTCAATTATAATATGCTTTGACCATGGCAGCCATACCAAAAATTATTGTGATCGGATACTAGTAAACAAATAATCCTGAGTACTAATATACATAGACTCGGAATCAAATTAGAGACACCTCGGAAAAATAAGTGTAACTTACGTTATGTATATCCGATGTACATATACTATTGAAAGCATATAAGACAATAACTCCAAAATGAGACCAGTATTCAAAGATTTAGTTACTATACTACCAATACAAAATTAAGATTTGTGAGGAAAAGTTAGTTTGGAAATAGGTGAATGAGCTTTTGAGAAGTAGAGTTGGAAATAGATGAATGAGCTTTCGAGAGTACAGATATAAATGAGGAATCGTGGTTGAAGAGAACTCACCTGTCATGAACTTCCCCACAACAGGAATGACAACTTTAGCTCCATTTGCAACTGCGGCACTAGGGCTTGACATTACAGCGGCAGTGGCTTCAAGTACAAAGATAAACACAGGAATTACAGCCGAAAGATCAAAAGATAAGGAAGTGTATACGTAGGGATACATACCCAA
Source organism: Vaccinium vitis-idaea (assembly GCA_963854785.1). Classification (NCBI taxonomy): domain Eukaryota; kingdom Viridiplantae; phylum Streptophyta; class Magnoliopsida; order Ericales; family Ericaceae; genus Vaccinium; species Vaccinium vitis-idaea. Next base: position 1,262,168 of record OY978221.1, read on the forward strand.
ACCCATTACAGCGGCCGCGAACCCCACTGCGATATATTTAACCTTCTGAAAATTAAAGGAAGAAATGAAAATGATCAAACACTACAACAAATAATAGCCTTTTAAAGCATAACTTAATAGCGTTCTTGTAAGGAAGCTATTGTAGAGGTGGCAATAATAGCATTCCTGCTATAAAAAGACAAGGAGGCGATTTCATTGACTCTCCCTTAGCGTTCCACCATCTCCCTACCATAATTATGTCATCCATATAAACAATAAGAACAACAATCTTACGATTACTTTTCCTGATGAACATAGTATGATCAGCATGACTTTGCTTGTATCCAAATCTCAATATAGTTTTGAGAAACCTGTCAAACCATGATCTAAGAGATTGCTTCAATCCATAGAGTGTCTTCCTCGATCTACACCTTTTCTTCTGTTGCAAAGGAGGAAAAACCTGGTGGTATATCCATGTACACTTCCTCCTCTAATTCACCATGGAGAAATGCATTCTTCACATCAAACTGTTGAAGAGGCCAATTCAAAATAGTAGCACAAGAAAGCAAGGTCCGAACAAAGTTCATCTTTGCCACCGAAGCAAAGGTCTCCTCGTAGTCAATATCATATGTTTGAGTGAAATCACCATAAAACGAACTCACTGGCCTTGAATTGGCCTAAACCGGCCGAATACATAATGCACCAGCCGATAAATCGCTATACCGGCTGATACAAACAGTACATCATTCCATTTGTCACCACGTCAGCATTGGCCGGCTGATGTGGAGTGTTGATCTTCCATGTGGCTGGAGCATGGGATAATTGCCAAAGATAGAAGACTTCCACCGCCGCAAGTGGATCTAACTCGCTGCCACGCTTCACATTCGACGGGTGCGTGAAGAGTTTTTTGTCATCATCTCGTCAGCGGACACATACCAGTAGCATCGTCTAGGTGAGAGGAACTCATATCCGTGATCAAAATCGATTTTCGATCACTTGCAATTTTTCCGACCGAAAACCAGTATGTTTTTTAACGAAAAACAGGTGACCCTTTCCCACGAACCAAGCTCTGATACCATTTGTTGGGATTGGAGGGTCACAACTCAAGCAACACACACATGAATTCGACTAAAAATCTCTGTATAAATCGAATCATATACAAGGATAAAAAACCTCTGGGAGCCATTCCGGCTCCCTCTCACTCAACCTCACCCACTCCACTCCATTGCTACACCCGTACTCTCTCCTCTCAATCAGTACATGTCTATAGCAGAACCGAAGCCATCAAAGCAATACGTGGGAAACAGTTAAGAAAGTAGCTGCCAACGCTGCCAAGGTAAAATTACCCCTATTCTCACATCTTGGGAGGACCCATTCAACCGTTATTACAACTTATTACCAGGCAATTTCAAAGGCTAAGAGTTAGGATTACCTCAAATCTGGTATGACGGTGGTCAAGATGAGCTTTAAGAGTATGGTACTGTATTTGATCCTGCAGTTTCTTCCGCTCTTCAGATGGGTCGCAGTTGGCTTGTTTAACAATGACATCTGGAAAGTAAATAGGTTAGTATCCAAATTGTGTTATGCTGGAAAGACAAGTTAAACGTATCCAAATTTTGGACTCGGGGTATCGTCCCCAAGTCCAAAAATGTGATCTGAACTATTTAATGTGTAGAGTTTGACGTGTATAGTTGTAAAAAATCAAGATTTTTGGGTATCTACAACTTAGTGAATAAACCACATTTGTCAAAGTAGTATAATTTTTTTGGACATTTATAACTATTTATAATTGTCCAAAAATGTGGTTCGTTCAGTGATTACCGATATCTGACCGACTTATATTCTTGCAGGGATGTTCCGCATATCAAGCTCTACATCATGAAAAGTTCAAACCATATTTCTTGGGCTCAGGACAATGCCCGTTTTGTGGGCACTACCATTCTGCAGGCCCCGCACAACAGTGTGATGTTTTGAAAATTTCTCAGTGGACAAATTTGACGTCACTCTCTACCCAACATGTAACTATACTGGCTTTTATTGAGAGGATGCGACCCATCGGCAACATGTGCACATACATGCACCCACCAATATAAATACCATAGTAACTTTGATACCACGAAACTAGTAATTACACACATCAGCAGCAGCTCTTCTACCAAAAAACTAGTGAACAGTGTTTTTTTTTTACCCACTCACATCTCCTTCAATACTCTATCAATATAATCTATGTAGCGGCCGGATCCAGGGGTCACCCCCCTCGGCTGAGGGCAGGGGCGGGACCCGGAGGTCGCCTCCCCCGAAGGAGATCGAGAGAGTTCGGCACCCTTGGCCCCGGCAGGGCAGCCCCCCAGGGGGCAGGGGGCAGTGAGCGTCACGCCCGGGGTCCCAGCCCGTGGGGATCACGATCCACGGGAGGCCAGATGGGGAGGCTCGGCCAGCTTCGCGTAGACCGCGGTCCCCCTCGGTGGGTCGGTCCCCGAGCCCTTCCCGGAGCGAGTCGGATGACCTCGGTGCGGGGGGCGGGGGCAGGGTTGCGTCAGATGTCGGGGGCCCGATCGAGGCACGCCTGACAGTCTGAGCAGTTCGACAAGTGGGCTCACCCACCCACCTGGATCGCATTTATGGAGAGCCACCAAACCCTGCAGCCTAGGCCTGCAGGGGAGATGGTGGGATCTGACAGATAGGGGTCTCAGTGTCAGGTGACGACCCTGGGGAGGAAACGAGGAGCCACTTGGGGGACGTCCGGCGGTTCATGCATTTATGGTAGCGATAGGGACGGGGCGCGTGAGGCCCCCAAGGGGTGTTTGGGACACGCGCCCCCTCACCTATAAATACGCCCCACACCACCTCCATGAAGGACACACGAAAAAACTTACACCACACTCTCTCTCTCTCTCTACATTTGGCTCTCCACTATATTCCTCTCCCCGTTGCTAACTTCGCCATCGGAGTGCCTTCCCGGACCACCACCGTCCGGGCTAGGCGCTAACGTGGTTGCTTCCTTGTGCAGGTCCCCATCCGGCGTACCCCAGAAGCTCTGCTCACCCCCTCCGTCGAACCCCAAGGGTCCCAGTGAAGTCTGGTCCGGCCCGGTCCCTCCAGTACCGTGCCAAAAGGACCAAGGAGGTCATTCCGGCGAAGAGCCCCCCCACAATTGGCGACTCCGCTGGGGACTAGTTAATCCCTCCCAGCCTCTCTTTTCTATTAGTGGTGGTCCTTTAGCCTTGCTCGGACCTCCTCCACTTCTCCAGAGCTGCTAAAGCATGGCGAACCTCACCCTCGGCAGGGACTCATTCGACGCCGCCGAAGAATACGTCAACAGCACTGACCGCAGCAGGTACCACCAAGTCAGGAGTGACTTGGGGCTCACCCTCACCCCCATCCTCAACAGGGATGGAACCGTCACGGTGGCCCCCACCGCCGCCGGCCCCAGCAACGCCCGCACAGCTAGCGTCCTGTTCAGCATGAATGGCGATGTCGTCTCCCTTGACAACCTCACTACTCCCGCCCGGAGGGAGGCGTTACCTCCGCCTCCGCCCCTCACCATAGAGGCGGAGCTGGCGCTACTAAGGAAAGAAGTGCTGGCTATGAAGCAGGCCAGAAGTCAGCCTGCGACCTCGAAGTCTGGGGGCCGAACGAGGACCAGAAGGCCCCAATCGAGCGCGAGAAGCGAAGGAACGAGAACGCCTGTGTTCGACCGCCTCGGTCCGGTCATTGAGGTTGACAGCCGAGGAAACGCCTTCGTCATCCCCCAGGAGCGTACCTCCCCTAGGAACCAGCAGGCCAGGACGAGGCAGACGAGGCGAACCGAGCACCCGGAGGATAGCGCCACGGCCTCAAGCGCCCGGACCCCGGACGTCCGTGGAGACTCAGAATACGCTCGCCGGCTTCAGAGGGATATAAACAAGGGCAAGGGCCCCGCGGGAGCCGCACCCCGCGAGCTAGATGTCGGCAACCTATCGACTGATCGAAGGGACTGTCGGCACCAGAGCCAATCGGCTGATCGGGCCGGTACACGCCGTCTGGATCGGTTGGGGAATCGGCAGGGCGCCCGGGAGATCCTCCCCGAGGACGATCGACGGGGCCCCCGAGAGAGGACCGGGGCCCCGGAGCCAGCATCGGCGGGAAGAGGTGGCAATAACCGGGACCCTGGCTTCAACCCAGGGGAGAGATATGAGCTCCGCCACCAGGGCGGAAGCATAGTGCTCGTCAATACTCGGACGGGGGACACGGAGGTTTATCACCCCGAGAGGGGGGTAGAGCACCCCGACGCGAGAGATGACCTGCACGCCGTTCGCGGACCCCATGCGAAGAGACGCTCATCCGAGCGGAGCAATGTACATGACAGCGTCGAGGCTCGGCATAGACCAAACGATCCTCCCAAAAGGGCCTGCGGAGTGAACCAGACAGTCGACCTCGGCCGTCGGAACCCTAGTCAGTCCGACTCACGGCTGGAGAAAGCCAAACAGTCCCCCTTTGTAGCTGAGGTTGCAGAGGTAATCCCCCCCAGGGGCTTCAAAATCCCCAAATTCGACAAGTATGAGCCCACCACCGACGCCATCACCCACGTACAACAGTACCGGCTGGTCTCCGAGCTCTACGGACATGGTGACGCCTTAATGTGCAAAACTTTCTCCATGAGCCTCGGGACCACCGCCCTCCTGTGGTACGGCCAGCTGGCACCAGGGTCGGTCGCCGGCTTCGATGAGCTGGAGCGCGCGTTCACGTCTCGGTTTGTGACAAGCAACACGCAACCGAAGACGCTCGACGCATTGGTAAACATGAAGAGGGGGTCGGACGAGACCCTCAAGGAGTACATCGCCCGCTATTGGGAGGTGTACAGCTTGGTTGAAAATTGCGACCAGAAGGTGGCGGCCACGTCGTTCAAAAATGGCCTGGAGGACTCCTCAGATATGTTCAAAGACCTGATGGTACACCCCCCGAAAGACATGACGGAGCTTATGCGGACTGTGGACAGATACCGCGAGCTGGAGGAGTTCCTTGTCGGCAAGGCTTCGAAGGGGGGTATCAACAAGAGCTCCCCGAAGGAGGGAAAGAAGCAGGTCAACAACGTCAGGAAGGGACGGGGCGAACAGGGCGGTGGAAACGGTGGCCGGGGCTACCGAGACAATGGCAGAAGCAACGATAACGGTGGCGGGTGGGAAAGACCCCCCAGGAACGACAACGACTACGTAGCTGAGAAAACCGTCTTCACCCTTCCAATCTACAGGCTGCTCACGGAGATTGGCCGGACGAGGTGGTTTCTCTGGCCCGAGGACAAGACGGGGTCGGATCCCTCCCAGAGGGGCAGGTGCACCTACCATAACGAGGCGGGGCATTACACAACTGCCTGCCGACCGTTCAAAGCACATTTGGAACGACTGGTAGCCGAGGGCCGGTTGGACGAATGGATCGACCGCACCAGGACACCCCTACCCGCGCCTGGACCGCCCCCGCCCCCTCCCCCCGAGGGGCAGCGTCCCCCGCAAGGAGGACCAAGGGGCCGGGGCGGGGCCGTCGAGACGATACACGGTCCGATGAGTAAGGACGAAGCCGAGGAGATGCACCACGAGTTGGCAGCGATAGAACGAGCAATGCAGGTGCTGTCGGTCGGGCAACCCCCAAAGCGGAAGTATCAGGAGCCGGAGGACCCCCACACCATCTCCTTCACCGAGTTGGATCTGGAAGGTTTACGGCTTCCCCACCAGGATGCCCTAGTCGTCGAGGTCGAAATCGACGGTAGAGATGTCCGGCGAATCCTTGTTGACCAGGGGAGCTCCGCGGACGTCCTTTATTATTCGGCTTTCAAAGCCCTCGGACTTACGCGTGATGAGCTGACCCCGGCGGACACCCCCCTGGTTGGATTCGCGGGACACCCGGTCTACCCCATCGGCAGCATCACCCTCCCGGTCGTGGTGGGGTCGATGCGTTTGGAGACCAACTTCACTGTGGTGGACTCCCCAAGCCCCTACAACGCCATTCTTGGCCGGGGATGGCTCCACTCCATGAGGGCGATTGCCTCCACCCTCCATCAGTGCCTCCGCTTCATCGGTACATCCGGGAAACAGGAGACCGTCTGGGGTAACCAGATGGCCTCCAAGAAATGCTTCGTAAACGCTGTTCGCGTGCGGGACAGAAAGGAGAGTAGGATGCCGAAGCAGGTCCAGTGGATCGAAATGCCGGAGTCCACCGCTGTCCTTGAAGACGTCGGCTCCCTGGCCGCGGAGAAGGCTGTTGAGGACCTTGTCAAGGTACCAATAAACGAAGACGGTAGCAGGTACTTCATGGTGGGATCCGAGCTCTCTAATGCCGAGCGCAACGACCTGATTGGCTTCCTCAGAGACAACGTCGAGGTTTTTGCGTGGACTCCTTATGAAATGCCTGGCGTGAGCCCGGATTTCATCACGCATAAACTCAACGTCGATCCGGCTAGGAAATCGGTGATACAGAGGCCAAGGCAATCCTCGGCAGCCCATTCGGACGCCGTGGTGGAGGAAGTCCAGAAACTCATAGAGGCCGAGGCCATCCGGGAGGTGCAATACCCCACCTGGTTGGCCAACACCGTGGTGGTGAAGAAGAAGACCGGCAAATGGCGGGTGTGCGTCGACTATACCAACCTCAACTTGGCCTGTCCGAAGGATTGTTTCCCTCTCCCTCGGATTGACCAGTTGGTAGACGCCACCGCCGGATACGCCAGGTTGAGCTTCATGGACGCGTACCGAGGGTACCACCAGATCGCCATGGACGAGGGGGACATGGAGAAGACAGCCTTCATCACGCCTCGGGGCACTTACTGTTATCAGGTAATGCCCTTTGGCTTGAAGAACGCCGGAGCCACCTACCAGCGGATGGTCTCCAAGATGTTCCAAGGGGAACTTGGGGACATCATGGAGGCATACATCGACGACATGGTGATAAAAAGCAAACTCGCAGAGGACCACTTGAGTCACCTCGGTAGGGTCTTCGCCGTACTCAGGGCTCACAGACTGCGGCTTAACGCCGAGAAGTGTGCCTTCGGGGTGGGCTCGGGCAAATTCTTGGGATACCTCGTCACTCGGCGAGGGATCGAAGCAGACCCAAATCAGATCACCGCCATCCAGAAACTCCGAGCCCCGACGACCATCAGGGAAGTCCAGCGACTCACCGGGATGGCGGCAGCCCTCAACCGCTTTATTAGCAAGTCCTCGGATGCCTGCCGTCCGTTCTTCGAGTCCATCAAGACAAGCAAGAGAGCGTTCCGGTGGAGCCCTGAATGCGATCGGGCCCTTGCCGAGCTCAAAGGGTACATGGCTAAGGCCCCCCTTCTGGTTACCCCGGCGGAGGGGGAAGACCTCCACCTATACCTGGCCGTCTCGGAGCATGCGGTGAGCTCGGCATTGGTCCGACAGGAAGGGCCGGACCAACAGCCCATCTACTACTCCAGCAAGACCATGCTCCCGGCCGAGACTAGGTATTTGCCACTGGAGAAGTTGGCGCTCACCCTTGTCACGGCAAAGCGCAAGCTCCTCCCCTACTTCCAGTGCCACACGATCATCGTAATTACTGAATACCCCCTCAGGGCCGTGCTCCGGAAGGCGGACCTCTCGGACAGAATCTGCCGGTGGTCGATGGAATTGGCGAACTTTGACATCCGCTATGAGCCGCGCACAGCGATCAAGGGGCAAGCTCTGGCAGACTTTATAGCCGAGCTCACCCCGCGGTTGGATGCCGAGGCAAAGCAAGAGAAGGAAGCTGGCACCACGGAGGACCCCACCCCTGCGCAGCCGGGGTTCGTCCTCAAGAGGTCTCCGCCAAGGGCGGCGACGATTTACACCGGTGACTCCTGGCGCATGCACGTCGACGGGGCCTCCAACAGCCGGGGGGCGGGGGCTGGTATAGTCCTCGTGTCCCCCGAGGGTACCCTCCACGAATGCGCCATGAGCATCGGGTTTCCAGCCACCAACAACGAAGCCGAGTACGAGGCTCTCATCGCGGGGCTGCGCCTCGCCTTGAACCTCGGTATAGAAGAGTTGCAGGTCTACAGTGATTCCTTGTTGGTGGTCAACCAGCTCAACAGCGATTATGGCTCCGGTGATAGCCGGATGCTCAAATATCTCAGTCTCGTCCTAAAATTGCAAGAGGACTTCAAGAAGATTGAATTCTGGCATATCGGCCGAGCTCGCAACGCTCACGCCGATGCCCTCGCCGCCCTCGGTTCGGCCTGCTCTGACATCGGGGGTTCCCGGACAATCATCCTCGGGGACGTCCCCACCCCCAGCTTTGAGCCCGGGCAGGAGGACATCATGTGCATCGCTCCTTTGGGTCCCAGTTGGATGGACCCACTTGTTGCCTACCTGCGGGACGAGCGGCTGCCCGAGGATAAAAAGGCGGCCCACCGACTTCGGTGCCAAGCCGCCTCGTACTACCTCTCCGCGACCAGCCAACTCTACAGGCGCACCTACATCGGTCCGGACCTGCGTGTCCTTCACGAGGAAGAGGTCCCACAGATTATTCATGAGCTTCACGAGGGCAGCAGTGGCTGCCACTCAGGAGGACGGTCCTTGGCCGAGCGCGCCGTCTCCCAGGGTTACTGGTGGCCTAAAATGCGGAAGTCGGCCGAGGCCTACGTAAGGAGCTGCGGATCTTGTCAGAGACACTCTCCCCTCCTCCACCAACCCACTCTTTTCCTCAATCCCGTCACCAGCCCGTGGCCGTTCGCTCAGTGGGGACTCGACATCGTCGGAGTGCTTCCTACTGCCCCCGGCGGATTTAGACACCTCATCACCGCCACGGACTACTTCACCAAGTGGGTCGAGGCAGAACCCCTCATCCACATCACTGCCACCGAGGTGGAGCACTTCATCTGGAAGAACATTATCTCCAGGTTCGGAGTTCCATACGCTATCATCTCGGATAACGGTACCCAGTTTGTGGCCGAGGCAATAAAAACACTGTGCAAGAAGAGGGGGATCCGCGTCTATAATTCAACTGTGGCGTACCCTCAGGGGAACGGCCAAGCCGAGGCCTCCAACAAGTCCATCTCGGCTGGCCTCAAGAAGCGGTTGACCAATAAGCGAGGAAAATGGGTCGAGGAGCTTCCCAAGGTCCTTTGGGGCTATCGTACCACCCCGCGGCGGGGCACTGGCCGAACACCCTTCTCAATGGCTTATGGGATGGAGGCGGTCCTCCCCCTCGCTGCAACGGCTCCGACGGCGCGCACCGAAGCATTCCACCCTGCCACCAACGACGAGCACGTCGCTTCCGAGCTCAATCACGTCGAAGACCTTCGCGATGACGCCAACATCAGGTATGCTGCCTACCAACAAGAGGTAGCCCGGGGCTACAACAAGAGGGTCCGGATGCGCCCCTTCAATGTTGATGACCTCGTCCTTAGGGAGGTAGTACAAAAGAAGAACAAGAAAAAATTCATGCCTAACTGGGAGGGCCCGTTCAAGATCACGGCCAAGGCCGGTTTTGGGGCTTACAAACTCGCCGAGCTGGACGGCACGGTTGTGGGCAACCCATGGAACGCCTCCAAGCTTAGGAAGTTTTATGGGTAGCCCAACTTTTTTTTTTTTTTTTTTTTTATGATCACGCACCGCTCTCGGAGATCCTTTGTAAACCGAGCGGGTCGAAATTCAATGAACAACTTTTCTTTTTCCTCTGATTAGATTATCCTGATCGTTTGTTCCACGCACTGGGATCGTAGACACTATGGCACCCCTCGCTGTTCGATGGAGCACCACGTTCCAAGGAACGCCTCCTACAGAGCGGAATTCCTATGTTCGGTGGAACGGTATTCCGCTCCGTAGACCGCCCGTCCTCGGTTGAGCGAACGGAAGACCGTTTGGTCTCGGATGATTCTCAATGCGAGGCTTCGGGTTGAACTGCCAGGCCTTGCTGTCATCCAACCCCCTTGCCAATACGGGCTCGGGGGATGAACGCTGCTTAGCGTTCGGCTACAGGCCACCTCGGCTTAGGTCCGCAATCGGGGGCTATCGAAGCGATTCCCCACCTAAGCCGAGCTTTTTCCCACCCGTGCTCGGTGGAGCCCACGGGTCCGGTTGAACTTTCATGACTTGCGATCAGTACCTTCCCTACTTATCTTCGGCAGAAAGCAAACGGACTTTGCTTAATCCCGAAGAGGGGCTAGTTATTAAGAGCTCGGCCGAGCGCCTACGCTCGGTACAGACTATCCAACTCAAAGTTAGAAAAATTAAAAAAACATGCGCGTAAATAAGAGGGCATTCTTCCATTCACATCAAAATTGGGAGCTCGGCGATAGTGCATCGTTTAATACCGGCCCCCGGAACACCTTTTTACAAAATTACAAAGACTCATTCTGGCATATTACTACGACAGTTCGATGCCGGCTAAAAAAAAAAAAAAAAAAACTGTCTACTAAGCAGATTGGGGGTCCTCGGCGTAATCCTCGCGCCCCTCGGCGTCTTCGACCTCGTCTTCTTCCATCGGCATCAGAGGGACCTCTGGCTCCGGAATCTCTGGGACGACCCTGGCCTCGGCGTCGGGAGGGGCACCACAGGCGTCTACTCCCCTGGTGTAGGCCCCCGGGAAGCAGTCCTTGTAACCAAGGCGGTAGCCCTTCTTGAAGGCCGCTTCCTCGATCTCCTCGGCCTCCTTAAGATACTGCCTCCCGGCCTCTTCCTCGCCCCTTTTGAAACCGCTCACGTCTGCCGCGGCAAGGAGGTCCGAGTGCGACGCTTCGACCTCGGTAAGTCTATCCTCGGCTGCTTTGGCCCTCTTGTCCGCATCTTTAAACTTGTCCTCAGCAGCTTTGGCCCTCTCCTCGGCCAACCTGGCGTCACGGTCAGCAGCGTCGGCCCTATCCTCGGCAGCCTTTATGCGGTCTTCGGCCCCCTGCTTCTCGAGGCTCAGACCCTCCATCTTCTTCCCGAGGCCATCGAGGTCCGCCTTTAGCTTGGCCGAGGACTGCCTCTCCTCCCTCAGCTTGGCCTCGGCGGTCCTGGCTGCCTTGGCCAACGCCACAGCCTTCTTGTGGGTGGCAATCGAGGCTTGGCTTGCCTGGAAGAAAGAAAAATGTAAGTACAAAGCGTAGGGGTATAAGGATTAAATGCCTCGGGAAAACCTAATACGTACCTTGACCAAGCTGCTGTGGAGCTCAAGGAAGTTCTCGTCAATGGAAGAGGCGTCGAGGGTGGACATGTCCGCCGGGAGGGCCAGCCCTTTCAGAAGGATGTTGGCCGTCTCGGGAGACCTCTGCACGCTGTCAGCAACCGTGAGAACCACCCCTCCGCGGCCAGAGAAGATAGGGGCCCAGGCCTCGGGAGGGGGAGCGTCATCGGATCCGCCCCCCACCTCGCGGCTGGCCGTGGCTGACCTTCGGGAAGGGGCCCGGCTGGGGGCCTGACCTTGGCCCTGGGTCGGGGGCTGAGCTGCGAGACCGGTGATTGGGTCTCCCTGGGCAACATCAGCTGGGGGTGTCTCGGTAGGCGTCGTGGGAGAGACTGGCCCCGCAGAGTCACTTTCCCGGGGCCTCTTCTCCGCCGGCTCGTCTTCCGCCCTCGGGGGCTCCTCCCTAGGCCTCCGCAAGCCCCCCGCCTGTCCTCCCCCTCTGCCAGGTTGTGCAGGGCGTCTTCGGCGCTGCTGCTGCCTTAGCTGTTGCAGGGTAGGCCTCCCGGTGTCTCCCTCGGCGCCCATCGGCTGCCTCTCCCGCCCCCACAGCTGCTCTAGCCCTTCGTCGGGTAGATTTCCCCTCATCCTCCTCCGGCGGTTGCTCGCCCTCGGATCTTTTCCCCTGTGCAGATAGCCTCGGTAGCTTGGCTCGTATCCGAGGAGGAGATGGGCTTGCTGTTGGCCGTGGGCGAAGAGAGCTCGGATCACGTCGTCGTCCGAGAGCTCGAGTAGCCTCTTGTTGACAACGGTGCAAACTGCAAAGGGACAAAAACAAAGAGGAAGAGTCAGTCCTCGGCAGGAAACAAACATGGACCAAGCAAGTGCAAAATAACTACGGCTTACCGGGGTCCCCTCGGCGGTGGTTGAGGGGCCAGGTGTGCGGTTCCTCGGGGGCCCATGTATAGTTCCCCCTCACCGTCACATAATTGTATTGATGTTCCTCGGAGTCATAGAGATCCCCGATCAGGTGGTCATACTCATTCCGAACGGCGAAGTAGTACCGCCGGAATCTCGGGCTGAGGCCGACGAGGTAGATACCGAGGACGTCGTACACGGTGACCGGGATGTTGTACCTCTCGGCTAGCTTTAGCACCGAGCAAAGGACTCGGTACACGTTCACCACCACCTGGTGAGGCCCGAGGTTGTAGTAGTAGAGGAGCTGGCGGACGATCTTCGGGAATGGAAATCGGAGCCCCCCCTCGGTGATGGCCATTAGGGGAACCGTGACATGGTCATCCCCATATTCGATCCTGTCACCGAAGTGGAGCTCTATGTCCACGTCCGCCGGGATTTCATACTTTTCCCGGAACGCCACCAAGCGCTGGGGGTGCTCGGGGTCGAACTCCTTGACGTAGCGGCACTCGTCCTCCCCTATCTTGGGGAGTGGGACCTCCTCCCAGTTTTCCCCGAGAGCAAGTGCAGGGGCCTCGGCGCGCTGTGCTCTCGGTGGCGGGTCCTCTCCTTCTCCGGTCTCGGGAGGAGCGGGATCTGATGAGCCGCTTCGTCCTCCCTCTTCCCCGTTCCCCAGATCGACGATCTCCACGGGCTCGGGGATGGGTTCGAAAATCTCCACCTCGGGAGAATCAGGGGGGCCCGGGAGATTTGTATGCTCGGGCGCTCGGGATGTGGATGCCCCGGTTCCAAGGTCGGTTCTTTCTTCCCCCATCCTGCTATACCCTTCGGGGTAGATCGTTTGGAGGGGAGGGATATTGAGCACACTCGGGGGCAGGTTCCGGTACCGATTACCGAGCTCCCTGATGTATGCAACTGCCTCCTCGTCGAGTTCTTCGTCGCTGTCAGAAATAACGAAGGGGTCGTTGCTCATCCAGCCGAGGACCTATAAAACGTGCACGGGGAGAACCCGTCAGCTATATGCATGGGGGCCGAGGGTGCAAGTGCACCACCTATGAATGTGATCAGCTTACCGAGGGGACCTTCTCACTCAGATGACTCGGCTGGACGCAAGTGGTGTGTGCGCTCGGTAAGTGCCCTCGGAAGAACAGGTTGAGTATTCAACCTGTCCTCGGAAGAACACGTTGAATACTCAACTTGCCCAGAAAACGGCAGCCGTGCGCCGCCGTGAGTTTCGCCGGAAAACTCAACCAGGACAGGGGTAGGTCTGGAAATGCCAAAAGTGGGCCAAAAACGGCCCAAAATGCGTAGAAAAAGTACCAAAAAGCAAGAGAAAGAGAGGATAAAGTGTTTTACCTCGAGTTTGGGCGTTGAAAGCTGCTGGGATGAGAGATCTGGCCTTGGGACGGTTGAACTTCCACGGTGGCGCAAATTTTTTCCGGCAGTGGCGAAGTTGGCAGAGTGACAGTGCCCTCTCTCCTCCCCCCCGAAGTTGTATTTATAGGGGGAGAGGGGAGAGTCAGCCACCGCATTTAATGAGGAGACGATGCGTCGGCTCGGGAAACGGCGCGTCGGCTCGGCGGGCCATTCAGGGCTTGACACCTGTCTGCCTCGTTTGAAACGTTTTGGCGCGAATCCCATGCGCCGACCCTCGGACGAATGCCGAGGAGACACGTGGCATACGATGTCACGCCACATCACCGAATCTCTGACATTGGATAAGCCCAAACGTCATCTCCGAGACGACGTCACATCGCGCGTCCTTTCAACTTCAGAGCGATGCGACGTCCCGCGCGCGGAGCTCGGGAAATCCCTCGCCGCTCGGCGTGTTCTGTTCATCATTCCCTCGGCTAGGGGATGGGCTCGGTACGGCCGCGCAGATTGGTCAACTCCCTCAATCGCCAAGCACTGATTGATGAAGTTGAGGGGCTATTGTAGCGGCCGGATCCAGGGGTCACCCCCCCTCGGCTGAGGGCAGGGGCGGGACCCGGAGGTCGCCTCCCCCGAAGGAGATCGAGAGAGTTCGGCACCCTTGGCCCCGGCAGGGCAGCCCCCCAGGGGGGCAGGGGGCAGTGAGCGTCACGCCCGGGGTCCCAGCCCGTGGGGATCACGATCCACGGGAGGCCAGATGGGGAGGCTCGGCCAGCTTCGCGTAGACCGCGGTCCCCCTCGGTGGGTCGGTCCCCGAGCCCTTCCCGGAGCGAGTCGGATGACCTCGGTGCGGGGGGCGGGGGCAGGGTTGCGTCAGATGTCGGGGGCCCGATCGAGGCACGCCTGACAGTCTGAGCAGTTCGACAAGTGGGCTCACCCACCCACCTGGATCGCATTTATGGAGAGCCACCAAACCCTGCAGCCTAGGCCTGCAGGGGAGATGGTGGGATCTGACAGATAGGGGTCTCAGTGTCAGGTGACGACCCTGGGGAGGAAACGAGGAGCCACTTGGGGGACTTCCGGCGGTTCATGCATTTATGGTAGCGATAGGGACGGGGCGCGTGAGGCCCCCAAGGGGTGTATGGGACACGCGCCCCCTCACCTATAAATACGCCCCACACCACCTCCATGAAGGACACACGAAAAAACTTACACCACACTCTCTCTCTCTCTCTACATTTGGCTCTCCACTATATTCCTCTCCCCGTTGCTAACTTCGCCATCGGAGTGCCTTCCCGGACCACCACCGTCCGGGCTAGGCGCTAACGTGGTTGCTTCCTTGTGCAGGTCCCCATCCGGCGTACCCTAGAAGCTCTGCTCACCCCCTCCGTCGAACCCCAAGGGTCCCAGTGAAGTCTGGTCCGGCCCGGTCCCTCCAGTACCGTGCCAAAAGGACCAAGGAGGTCATTCCGGCGAAGAGCCCCCCCACAATCTATTTTACCTATCTCATAATATAATATTAGTATTATTTTTCTTTCCCATAAATGAGGGGGAAGTGTTTTGGCAAATGAAAAGGGAAGAGAGAGAGAAAGCATACCATTTTCCTTACTTTATACCTGAACAACCGTACTTCTCCCAATCTACCGAAGAACTGTAGCAAAAATAGTTTATCTAAGGGCCTAATCTGCTGCAGCCATCTTTCTTGATTTTCTCTCTCCATTTTAATTAAAAGTTGTCTAATAGCGAAACTGCTGCACATGCTCTTACTCTAATGAAAAGCGTCGCCATTTAATGTGGAGATGCTACAATGGAACAACATCAATACACATGCAGTTAATATGCTCAAATTAATAGAATCTCTTTCGTCTTCTTTTTTTTAGTATTATAGTAGTGTTTTTCAACAGTTGTCACACTTCGTATGACAGTTAACAAAAGTAACACAAACCTTTGCTTTGCAGAATAAGTGAAGCATAGGAAATTTTGTGTGTGGTGCGGTGCAATTGCTTCGCTAGATCAAAACAAACAACTTTAGTGTAGTGGTAAACAATCTTGGTGATGCAGGAGTATACATCATGCTTACCAAGGCCAAGTGGGCCCACAATTCACTCTGTTTGAGTCTTGGTTAGATGTATTTTGAGTTTATCTTTTTATCTTTTGGGTTGCTTTATGTTTTATGTTAAGTCCTATAGACTTTAGTCTTTCTTTTTTTTAAATAGTCATGTGACTTTTAATTATTTTGGGAGGCTAGGATTGAAGGGTTTTTTTGTAACCAAGGGCTAGGATGCTAAGACTATTATAACCCTAGTATAAATACTCTTCTTTGAGTTCCCTGTAGGCAGTCTTTTGTTGATCTATTCCAGTAAATATAACATGGTGGCTCTTCTTGGGTATCTTTGCCCTTGAAACCAATCCATCCTTGTTCCGTCCTCGAATCGTATTGTTATCTTTCTCTAATCTCTTTGTTCTTGCTTTGAAATCCTCTAAGAAGGAAGAATATTGTTAGAACTTGGAATATCATCAGATCTGGGCATCTTGGTGTGCCACTTGGTAACTCGTATAAACAACTGTCACCATATTTCTATTTTGGCCTCTATTACCTCCACAAATTATGCAAAGATACTTGGATCTTTGCATTCAGTAATCAGAATGAGTTTTTACATGGCATGTAACCTTTATATTTGACCTAATAAGTATGCAGATGGTAATGGTAATTATAGTGTGTTGCTGAAGCAAAACTATAACTACAGTCATGAACCATGTCAAAGAAGAGAACAAAACAAAACACAAACAGAAGACTGTCGATTCGAAGCCTCATTTTCTATCCCACTGAGCATGTTAATATTGTCCCTTGTTCAAGTATAAGTTTTACTAAAAGTAGCATAAACAAAGAGAGCATAAGATACACCAGAAAGTGAGTACTTATTGAACAGATAGTCAGACACAAAATCAGAGAATAAACATATCTAAGACCAGTAAATACTAAAGAGAATGCTTTTTGTTTCAGAACCACGGTGGGCATCCTAAAATTTGTCAATGTACCTGCACATCTATCTTCAAATGACTTAATGCAAGCGTCTGCACAAGCATGAGAAGCCACAAAAATATCTTCCCCTCTTTGGATAGCATCAAAAAATGCTTCCTTAAATTCCTCCAGAGCTCTTGACCCTACACGTTCTAAATTGGATCTCACGGTCGGTTGAACAAACTGAAAAATCAGGAGAATATGCATTGATAAGCAACTGAAGACACATCAATACCATCAAAGATACAACATATAACACCAGTGACCTGGTGGAATCAAAAGTCAACATCGACGAGAAGCTCAAGTGAATAAAGTCCTCTCCCCGAGTGGGCTGGGCTTAATACGGAAGGGAGTCTTAGATGAAATTACCAAATACCAAAAATGTGGTATAGCAGGGCATCTCACATGCACCATGGGACCGAAAATAGCACTTAGTTAGCCTCCTTAAAGTGAAAATTTTCTTCTCCGTGCTACTGTGCAAGTTCCAGGTGTCATGTTACCAAATGCTAAGTGTCTCTAGCTGGACGATTACCAACAATGCAAAAGATTCTGATACCAATATCACATTTTCTCACTACCATCCTTTATTGATCTCAGTTTTTATGTACTCTTTGATTGGATATGGAGCAAAGATTCTAATTTCCTACTATCTTTTGGTTATGCATTCTTGTGAATGTGATACTTCCACATAAATTCAAACGGCCATCAGGAGGCCTTACCAGCACCAATTTCTCTTCCAAGTATTTTTT
The DNA here is from genome assembly GCA_963854785.1 of Vaccinium vitis-idaea. Classification (NCBI taxonomy): domain Eukaryota; kingdom Viridiplantae; phylum Streptophyta; class Magnoliopsida; order Ericales; family Ericaceae; genus Vaccinium; species Vaccinium vitis-idaea. The sequence continues at coordinate 1,279,274 of OY978221.1, forward strand.
CTTTTCAGACCTAACACTTTCAACAAAATATGCAGTATCTTCTTCGTACCTGAAAAATGGAATAAGTGGCAAAATCAATATGATTAGTTCTAAGGTTCTGTTGATTCTAAGAATATCAAGAATATAGATCACAAAGAAGACATAACTCAACCCCAAGGGGCTGACAAAGTAGTCTAGACTTGAGACTTAGGAGTTTGCTCCCACCTAAGGGCTCAGGTTCAATTCCCCTTGCCAGCAAACTCCTAGGGCCACTAGGGGGTTATGCCTTGTCGTTACCTCCAGGGCCCCGGAATTAGTCGAGGTGCACGCAAGCTGGCCCATACCTCCGGTTATCAAAAAAGAAAAAGAAGACATAGCTCTCTCTAGTTTTATTTCACAACTTTGGATATGCCTTTTAGAAGGATCATGTGATTTGTAAACAATGATAGAGAAACCTAATGAGAATAGGAAACACAAATAGGATGATTTAAGGCTAATCCCAAAATTGGTAGAAGATAACAACATTACTAGAATTACAAATTTGAATTTGCTTGGATATCATAAAATGCTACATAGCCAAAATAAATTACTTCAAAGTAAGCAAAATTTTGAAATATAACAAAACCGAACCAAACAAAGCCTTATGTCCCAATCAATTGGGGTCAGCTACATGTATCCTTTTTTTCCCATTGGAAAAGAAGAAAAAAAAACATCAAATCACATTTTACCCTTTTACCCTTTGTTTGGGACCATGATCAGGTGTGATGAGCACAGGTGAGAGTTTCCGTCCAAGAAACTAATGGGGAGTAAACAGAAGGACCACATGCATTTAATGTTACACGATCTTGGGTAAAACTCAATCCCAAATGCTAGCTCATGAAGTGAGGGTGCTCTCACGCTTATGTACTTCATAGTACTTTGGTATCTAGACAATGTGAGACTTTGCTTCACACCCTCCCTCATGTGCAGCGTGCTCACTTGGCTTCACACTTAAATCCGGTAGTTCAGGGACCATTTAAAGAATTTTGAAAGTTCAGGTACGAAGTAGAGAAATGAGTGATAGTTTAAGGGATACATCGAAAAAAAAAAGAAAAAAAAAAAGAAAAAAAAAAAAAGGGAATTCCTGAAGAAAAATTGTGCAAAAGAAAAAGAGTTTCCTTTGCAACCAACTTGGTTGCTGATGTTTTCAGATAGGGAACCGGCGAAGGGGTGCAGGGCACCCGGATGAGGGGGTGCTAGGCTCCGAGTGAGGGGGTGTGGAACCACATAGTGGAGGGGATGATTGTTAGGTAGGTCCCCCATGTGTATCAAAGTGGGTAATGTTTTGTGTAGATCTCTCTCTTGTATATTCTAGAAGATACTAAGGGAGATATAAAAGTGTAAAAAGTTCTATGTATTTTGTGTGTAAGTGTTAGAGAGCAAAAAAGAGACATCTAGAGAGTGAGAGAGAAAAGGGTGAGTGAACTAGAGAGAGTTGAGTGTGAGAGTGTTTCTTCTCATTGTAATCTCTTGTTCATCACAGTGAAAATCTCTCCTGTGGAGGTAGGCATTGAGGCCGAACCAGGAAAAATTGCTTGTGAGTTTGTGTGCCCGTTTTCAAGTGCTTATGTGTGTTGGTGTTTTTGTTTGTTCGATCTCCTAGAGTAACCTCAGCCAAACTTTTGAAGGCATGATAAAGCTTACACAACATAGACAACAATCATAAGCTATCTGCGGCTGCGACACTGGAAATGAATACTGAATGAGAGGTTAGGTACTTACTTGACCAGACAAGACTCGATTTTTGAACTAAGCTTCTTCCCAAAGCCCGTTGCTGGATATCGATCACCCTCTTCTATTATACACCCCTCCTATTTTGGATCCAACTTGGTGATTACATACGGAGAACATTAAAAGGGTAACTCCACAAACGCAGTTTAAAAGCAGATGCATGTACCTCATTTGCAATGAAGGCCTTAAGCTTTGCGTTGGCAATTTTCTCACACAATATAGTAGCAACCATAACCTACACGATAACCCCGTACATAACATCAACCTCTAAAGGTGCACAAATAGTAGTACCCCTAGAGTAGAGTTTCAGGGCATTACCGCATGCTTAGGAAGGTCAAGCTCCTTGTCCTCCTTAATAGTATGCCAGATCTTTTGTGCACTAAGAGAAAAGCCTGAACCATGAATTGTATCCCGCCTATCTCCAGCTAGCCCACCAGGTACTATAGAATTATTAAATCGCTGCCTCAAAATTTTCACCTTCAACACGCAAAACACAAACTTACATTCGACTGTCCGTTTAGCAGAAAAATCTGCGACCCAATTTATTATACTACCAACTAAAACAACATGGAAGAAAAAACATACGCCCTGGGTGTGCGATGAACATATACAAGATAGGCGTAATTTATACCAGTGCGGCATTGTACACATGTACCTGATATTTATATTGCTCTTTCCTGAACACATAATGAGGAAGCCCCACAAATTCCACCTGGAAATAAAAATTAGTAATTAGACATGAATTCATGTACTTGTAAAATCATCCATTCTAAACTCTAGATAGACAAGCTTAAGCTAGTCTTGAGAGGAACTGTGACATCTTACATTAAAATATGTATCCAAGGCAGTTCTCTCGCGACCTTCTGGCTTAGGGATGGAGTCCCATATCTGCAACAAGTAACTAATTAGAGACTGACCACGTAAAGATTTAGAAGGAAAACCAAGTACATCACCTTCTGAATATCTTCCCTCAGAATAGATTCTAATTTTTCCAAGGGCGTCTACACACACAAATTAGACAAACAAGAAGGAGAAAAAAGGTCAAGTACCCTATGAAGCTTCATTAAACTAAGTAAAATGTTAGATCAAATAAAAGATTAGCAAACACTTAAGTAAAATAATTTTCAATGTAGAGCTACGAGATAAACAATACCTCTTCTAAATCATGTAATACAAACATCAAAGTCGTTTTACGTGGAGTAAACAACCGCAATACGCCCTGTACAAGTAGCATCATAACGTTAAACAATTGCAGGGTGCATGTAATTCAAAGCAAATGCACAAAGGAGATACATGAGAGATACCTGGAATACAGCTTCCAAAAGAGGCTTACTTGCACCACTCTCACGACCAATACACGTGTAAAACCTAAACAACAAAACAAACAAAATTGAGAAAATTAATGGCATAAATTGTTGAGTATCCTAGAAAATCACTTTAAGAGGAGTCCATATGATGCAGCTTGGTAGATTTACATCACCATAACTTACATATTTATTAGCACCGTATGGGAAACAGCAAGGGCAAAAAGGCCAGTTCGCTTTTCAAATGAAGTATCCTGGAAAAGGACATTATAGGAAGAGAAAAATGTATAAAGAACAGTCAGTGAAAAACTATTTCTTGCCAGTTTCAACAAAATAAAATCAAATATATGCTTACAAGTCACTACACTGAATGATAGAATTCCAAATCCAACATCGACAACCCAAGGTCCCAAGTCGATGATTATACTTCAAGGAGTTACAGATACACTAACTTAAACCATGGATATAGATTTTTTCATGCCATCTTTCTATGGTAGTCAACAGAAACAAATACTAGAAACGTACATATTACATTCTTATGTCTAGTTAAATTATAGCCCTCGATGCTTATTGACAAAACGCCCAATATTCATTGAATTCTAGGATTGAGTTGCTACAGCAGTCCAACTAAAGCTTTCGAACCAAATTATACAATCGAGATACTGAAGATACTGTGTAGTCTATGTGAAAGAGTCACTCTATAGTAATTGGGGACATGGTCGGTCCAACCCCAAGGCCATGGTCGGTCCAACCCCAAGGCCCAAGAGACCTAGGGCCGGCATCCAAAAAATTCAAAAAAATATGGGCACTCCTATAATTTTTTACTATTAGATTTGAGTAGGGGTCTTATAGCCCAATAGGAAATTTGAAAAGACCCAATCTAATTTTTTTTTATAAAGGCCTAAACAAAAAAAGTCCCTCACAACAAATTAACTTTTACAACGTATCCATTAGGTCTAAAGGCCCAATATTGACTCACAATAAAATAAAAAGGCAACTAAAATAAAAAACGCTCAATTTAGGAATAGGACTCAATATTTGTCCCAGTCGGCCAGCCCCCAAACTTTGACTTTGACTTCAACTCATTCATGAGACAATATGTATTTGGCGACTTTGTATTTTGTGTTCTTATATTATGATTATTAGAACTTTAAAAATTGTTTAAGTGTTCTACTTTTAAGGGCACAATTATTAAATTAGGCCTTGGGCACTAAAAACGCTGGGCCAATTTTGGGACAGAGCGACTAATCATCAAAGTGCCATGACCTTCAGAAAAATAGAAACGAACAGCAACAGCTCTAGCAATTCATATGTTACAGTCATGGTAAATGTATGGACATGCACATTTATTTTTTTGAACAGCAGACGTGCACATTTATATGCACTTGCAAACACACTACTAATAAGTGTAAATAATACAATGTTATACTTTTACGACGTATGCACTCGATCTGCATGAAAAGTCCAATAACAAAGCAACATATAATGGGGAATTGGAAACCAGCACAGCGGGGGCAATATGAATCATCAATTCACGTAATTATCAGCTCTGAAAGTTCTATAAATGCACCTCTCCTCGTTCTCGCCCATCACTGCCCTCCAAATCCATTACAAGAGTGCAGGGTTCAATGCCGGGACATCTTGCCATCCAAATACCTCTAGTCGTTTTAGATCTGTACAAAGAAAAGGGATCTCGTTACCTTATGACTTATGACGACTGGTCAAAAACAAATGTATTACCACAATAAAGCTTAGCAAACACATGCCTTCCTGCAAACGCATCCATCACCTCAAAGGTGGTCCCAAACAGATGATTTAATAGAGTGCTCTTCCCTGTTGGAGTCATTGAAGTGACCATCGAAATCAGAAAAGTAAAGCATATCTAAACCGGAATATAAACGAAAATGCAGGAGCATTTGATGGTGACGGGGGTTCCGAAATTGAACACAAACGAGAGTAGATACAGGCACAATCAACACTCAAAACTTAAATTGAATCATCCAAACACAAATATCTCTTCACACGGCACACGGCTCGCACACTTCTCTCTGACTCTCACACACTTGATTCAATTTCACTCATACCCTGTATCTCTCTCTCACACACAATAGGAAACACACACACTCAAGAATTGATACAAAGTAAACACAGGTACTTGTACGAATACAAGAATTGATCCACCGACTCTTGATAGGGTCCCAACAATTTCACATATCCTCCTCTCTGTCTCTCAACCTCCCTGTAGCACACATGCACCAACTAAACGGGTGTTCCACTAACCCAATTTTTTGAAAAAATTAGTTAGTTTTTTGAAAAAATTGATTTTTCACGGTTTTTTATATAATGTGTTGTGAAAGAATGATCTATCTTGATGTTTGAAAAAAACAATTTTTTTGTTAGTCAAACACCCCTAACTGTCGAGATTTTTTGTTAGTCGAACACCCCTAACTGTCGAGATTTTTTGTTAGTCGAACACCCCTAACTGTCGAGATTTTTTGTCCATGTGATAATACCTTTGACAAATGGAAGAGATGAAAACGGAAATGTGAATGGTTTGTATTTAATTAATGGGTCTGGTGGTGACTAAAGGAAGTCAACATAGGCAGGTGGGGAAATATAGCCTTACGCATCTCTAGTGCACTACTTAAAAAAGTTTCTTAAAGTGTTTTAACTAGTTAGCAAAGAAAAATTAAAAAAATGGTCTCTAGTACACAAAATTTGACTCTCTAAAATCCTAGGTGGCACCCCTCACCACTTAAAGTGCCATAAGTGACTACCTAAATTTAGGGAGAGACTTAAAGAGAGAGAAAGAGGAGAGAGATAGTGAGAGAGAATGGAAGGAGGAGAGAGAAAGAGGATAGAGATAATAACTTTAAGGAGAGAGAGGGGAGAGAGAAATGAAACACTTAAAGTTAATGAACATTTTTAGGGAGCTCCATTAAAGTGTATTTCTCCTTAACTAGCTAACTAAGTTCTTAGCACACAAAATAAAGTCTCACATGTACTTAGGTGTACACTTTAACGAACATTTTTTTGATAGTGCATTAGAGACGCTCTGCCTATATGTGCATGGGAAAGAGAGCAGAAGATAAAGGTTGTTTTGTGGACATTGATTTGGATGCATGGATTCTCTGGAATGGGTGCCGGCTGAGCATGTGATTTGCAAAGAGCATTTGTGGCAGTTTGCTTTCCAGGAAGTTTCCGGCATTTGAATAGTCCTTTGGGCTCCCCTTGTTGAGCAAGTGCATCAGATTTGGCAAAATTTGAGCCAAAATTGCCAAGTGAACGATATATATTTAACTCACATCTCTTTCAACACTTCAATAATATCATCTATTTACCTAACCTCTATTAAAATAGTATTTCTCTTTCATTAGAAAAAAAAGAAATTGAATGTGAAAGAGCGGAGAGAGGAGAGAGAACATGCAGGTGATGGACCAAAATAATTAATAAAATATCCAATTGCCAATGAACAGTCCTTTGGTAGAAATAGCAAAGAATTGTAGCTGGAGGGATCTTACCTAACCACCAACCCAATCTGTTGCAGGGGAGTTTTTTGCTGTGTTTGGTTAGATAGTTTAATTTAGTTTTGATGATGTCAGCAGGTGTAATGAGTGGAGAGAGATAGAGAGAAATGAGAAAAATGATGATGTCATCAAAACTAAAACTAAACAAAGAAACGAACAAGGCCTTTATGATTTGCATAGCTTAAATAGCTAACCAAGAGTGTTTGCGGAGACTGATGCACTTGTACAATTGTCTATATGTGTGTGTGTTTAGTGGAGAGAAGAAAGTGAGGAGAGAGTGGACAGTTTGAGAGCAACGGAGAAGGACACAAGGGAAGGCAGCCGTGTGGGGTTTGCCGTGCGCTCCGGTTGTGGGTTTGAGAAGAGCAAATGTGAGGAAAAAATTAGAGTGTGGGGGTGAGTGAAAAACATTGTATATATAGAACTAGGTGTTAGGAGCTCTTGAGTGGGTTTTTTCACGTCACATTGTAATTTCTATTTTTTCAAAATATAGTGGAATATCTCTCTCGTGGAGGTAGGCATTGAGACCAAACACGTAAAAATTATTGTGTGTTTATCTTTGTGCTTATTGTTCATTATTTTTACGCTTCCGATGCGGGTGGAATTGAGGTGTTAAATCCCCAACACTGACCTCACAACAGCATCAACGTTTTATCAACGGTACAGTATAATGAACATAGAACACTCTTAAAAGTCGGAATGCATTAACAGATCACAATAAATAACTGAAAGGGAGTAATTGATCATACCACTACTTTGTGGCCCCATGATGGAGACTACAGCATAGTTAAACCCCCATGCATCCAGATTTACCCTCTTCAGAAAGTCGTCAAATGCGACTTCATCCAACGTCCCATTTTCGTCTATGAGGTGAGTGAAAAAATATTCATTGTCTGCATCTGAAAAAATAGACCCGTCAATAAGCAAGAAAACATATCCTGAATCCTGAAATTTTGAATTCTTCGTGAAATAAGCAAGAAAACAAAATATTCAATGCTGCGACGTCGTTATCGTTATCGTTAGAGAGAAAGAGAGAGGACGAACAAAAAAGACAACACCATTTGCAGTTTCGGTGGTTTGCTCTGCACCCTCCAAAACTGAGAGCTGTCCATGCAGTTGCTAGAGGAGGCGACGGCCAGTGGCGGAGCGACACAGGGCCAGGGTGCCCCCCCCCCCCCCCCCCAAAAAAAAAAAAAAAAAAAATCCTATTTTGCATATTTTTTTTAAGTATTCCTAAGAAATTATAAAATTTTGACAACAATTAAAATGTAGAACAATTTTCATTCTAAAAACACTAAATTATGGTGAATTATACTGTGTGATAATGATATTGTGTTCGTCGAATGGTACTCGAGATTAACTTTCAATTTATCAAAACAGTCCTATAAAAACTTGATTTAGATGTGAAAAAATCTTCGAACCAATTTTTTTTTCATAATGCGGCTTCCTCCAATTTTAATTTCTGGCTCCGCCACTGGCAACAATGGCTTGCGTTAGTGGAAATTTCTACTATGATTGAATATCAACGTGTTACGAGATCACATGCACAAGAATGTTGAAAGTATAAGCTTGATTTGTATTTTTCATAGGGGAATTTAAGAGTCAAAGGTTCGGGTGCAAGTGATTTTGGATGGCAAGGCAGTTGGTTTTGTGGACTTTGGAGACTGCATTCACACCTCAAACAACCTCCTATAAATTGAGTCTCTGCAACTGTATTTGTGTGGAAAAATAGAAGAGAAAAAGAAAGAGAGCAGAGTAGAGAGAGACGCAAGGGCGGATCCAGGAACCTATTCTGCCCTGGGCTACTTAAGGTTCTGAATATCGTACCGGACATGAGTTGGGCTACACAACAAAAATATGGTGGGCTAAAATTTATTTGACTAAAATTTCACATGTATTTTTTTTTTTTTTTACTTTTTCTCGACCTCACCTAGGCTACAGCCCACCGCAGTCCGTGGGTAGATCCGCCCTTGGAGAGACGTGAGGGAGCTCTTTATGAGCCTCCCCCACCACCACCAGTGGCAGAAAAAATTATCCATATGTAGAGTACATAGTAGAGTGTGTGAGACTAAAAGAATGTGTGTAATTGTATGATTGTTAGAGGTTTATACAAGGAGTAGTGTTTGAGTATGTGATATATTTGCTTATTTCCCAATACATAGTATTAGAGCGCAACCGAGCCATCTTGGACCTGTGGTGAGATGTATGCTTCTGCAATGACTGAGAGCCGGACGGGCCAAGAACCCGGCGATGATCCGGGCAAAATCTGACAAAGAGCCAGGCAGGCCAAAAACCAAAAACTACCGACGAATCAGATGACGGTCGAATATGATTTTGATCCCATAAATAGACGTACCTTGATGAGACGAATTCATTGGCGCAGACATCATCAAATTTAGAGTTAAATTGAGCTCCCGCTAGCTGATTGAAGATCGACGGTGTTACTCGTTTTTCCAGAGGAGCAGACGAAGAAAAGAATGATGAAGAAAAATTTGCTGGTTCTGATTCTTTTAGAAAAGAAAAAAGCAAAAGAAGCAGACAACTTCAAAAGAAAAGACCAGTTGTCAGGTGGGTGGGGAATATGATTAAAGGGATAGCCTCCAATCAGGTGTTGGCAAACAAGTACTTTTTGTGGGTCCAGTAGTAAAGTGTGGTTCATTTGAGATACTTGGTACTTAGCAATTCAATTCAGTTGCTAAAATCATGGTAATAACTTCAACATGTGCTAAAATTATGTTTTTGAAATAAAAAATAAAGTGGTTCCGTGTATCGTTTTTTGATTTTTTTTCGCACCAAATTAAAGTACTCATCGTGTACTTTAATTCGGTGTGAAAAATTGAAAAAAATAATACACGGAAACACTTAATTTTTTTATTTGAAATATCATGATATTAGCACCTGCTAAACTCATTTGCTAAAATCAATCGTGATTTTAGCAACTAGGTTGCTAAATTTTTTTGGAAAACTATGCCTTAAGTTAGGACCATGCTAGGGGTACCGAGGCTTTGTGTACCAAGAATGTACATAGCGGCTCCCGGGGCCTACTTTTGGGCCCTACACGAATAATTCGAATTGTTCAATAATTTTAAATTTTTTTTTTGAGTGTCTCTACAAAAAATCAGCTCAATTGGATATGCGTAAGTGGGTGATCCAATATCTCAATTTTTCATTCAAAATTCAATATCCTAACTTTTGAATGAAAAATTGAGATGTTGGATCACCCACTTATGCATATCCAATTGAGTTAATTTTTTGCGGAGACACTCAAAAAATTATTTTAAAATTATTGAACGGTTCGAATTATTCGTGTGAGGCCCAAAAGTAGGCCCCGGGAGCCGCTATGTACATTCTCGGTACACAAAGCTTCGGTACGTATATCTTTATCGTAAGTTACCAACTAACGGCTGGTCCTGGTCATATGCAGTGCCATTTTTCTACCTCTTGAACCTAGAAACCCTTGCCCTCTAGGTTTTGCAGCAGGTAGACATTGAGTCGCCTCGCAATATTTTTAAGATGATTAAATTGAGGCATCTTTATTCTAAGACGGGGTTATTAAATTATCATGTTGGTCGTGGCCTTTCATCTAATGAAAAAGCAAGAATTGGTTTTGATCTTTCCTCTAAGTTGGATAGCCTACAGACCTTGCACCGAATATGTGCTTGTGAGGATTGCCGGTGTTTCTTGGTAAGGCCTCATAATCTTAGGAAGCTAGGACTTTATGGAATGAAATCAAACGAAGGTTTTTTATTGCTCCTGGACCTAGAGTTACGTTTGTAAAATACCTTGAGAAACTCAACATTACCATAATGCGTAGATTGGACATCGAAGGCGCCACTCTTCCGCCAGTGCTGAAGCTTTCTCCGACTGTTACGCGAGTAACTTTGAATAATACGTTCTTAAAGTGGGAGGAACTATCAATTCTCAAAACCCTGCCGAACCTTGAGGTTCTCAAATTGTTACACTGGGCTTGTAGCGGACCAGTTTGGAACACAAGTGAACTAGATTTGGGGTTCCCTCAACTCAATTATTTGAGGTTTTATCAACTGGATATCGAGGAGTGGAATGCTTCATAAGGTCAATTTCCTATACTTGAGGTCTTATATTGCCAAAAAAATGGAGCGGATCCCGATTGATTTTGCTAATCTATACGAACTTCGCGAAGTTGAGGTTGCGTGGTCCAATCGCTCTACGGAGGAATCGACCAGGGAGATTCAGGAAGAGCAAAAAAATAAAAAAAAGAAGACGCTGATTGCTTTAATCTCCGAACAAAACATAATCTTTATTCGACTACAACAAGAAAACTGTGATAATAATCAATGTGCGGATGCGTTGCCAAAAGATGCACCACCTCTCTGTTGGAAACTTTATATTGATTTTGTTATTCCTAGTTGTATTGTTAATTTTCTTGTTGCAGGCTCTAGTTGAATACTCCACTAAACACTTGTAACTGTTTTATTTTATTTAATGCACCTTTTATTATTACCCAGAAAAACAATGAAAATAAATATACCGTGCATTTCTAATGAAACCCGACTTTAATTACTGTTGGTGCGTCCAGTTGAAGAAAGCCCTAAATCCATCTCTTCTTTATCTCCCCCTTCTTCTGCGTCTCTCTCTCTCTCTCTCTCTCTCTCTCTCTCTCTCTCTCTCTCTCTCTCTCTCTCTCTCTCGGCACATTCCTCTCTTCTTCTTCATTTGCTGCGTATGCTCCATTTCAAACGCACTAACCAATAATGTGAGGTCACACAGTATTTTGATAATCTGAGTTGTTCATTTTGTAGTTGTAGACGTACGTCTTAATCATTCATGCAAAATATCATACTGATTTGACATGGATAAGTGTTTGATTCAAATAAATTGAATAACTGGAGGATTTTAATGCTTCATTTTTGTCAAGCAGAAATTTTTTCTCAAGAAAAAATGTAAAAACTTAGGGGGTGTTCCACTAACAAAAAACTGTTTTTTCAAACACCGAGACAGGTCATTCTCTCACAACACATCACATAAAAAACCGTGAAAAACCAAAAAACTGAGTTAGTGGAACACCCCCTTAAGATTGCTATTAATATCTGATCAACCTAGTTTTTTGCATATTTAATATTCATGCTAAGACCTACAAGATGAGTAGTTTCGATTAAAAAATGTGCAGTAAAACTCACCATATTTGTGGTGTATTTAGGAAGTACGTAAGTAGAATGACCTGAAGCACCTTGTTCGGTTTGGGTCTCAAGACCCACCTACCCTGCACGGTTCTCAATAAAATTCTTTTTCTATCTCTCTTTATTCATTACCCCTAAAAACCTCTCTCAAAACTCAAACCGAATAAAGCCCTTTTCATTTGGGTGGTGTGGAAATGGACCATGTATCGCGGAGAAACGGTCTTCCAGTTACTGGGCTATTAATGGAGGTTAATTTGGGGTCAGTGAAGTCCTTTTTTCCTTACTCGCGGACATATAGCCTATTGGATTAAGTGCTGCAAAAGCAGAGACCACAATTCTAGATCTGTTCCATTAATCTCCTCCTCTGACTCACCTAATTAATTTGCAGCTATTTGAGGGAGATAGAGAAATGGGTGACATAGCTGTTGATATGTTCCAAGAGACCTTGAAGCAGTTTATAACGGACTCCAAGCTCGGTTTAATCGTAGATGAAAAACATCAACTTGAATCTCTTGCGGAGGAGATAAAGTACCTGAGAGGATTCCTCAAACTTACGGAGAAAAAACGCCATGAACATTCAGAAGTGATGAATCTGGTGATGCAGATCAGAGACGTAGTATCCGAGGCAGAAAATATCGTAGAATTGTTTGCAATTGATGCCGTCAAGGCTGATGCCTCTTATTTTCGTTATAGGGAAGGCTTCAATGATCATCTTGCTCTTCACGTTTTTTTCAAGCATCAGAATCATCTTTCTCTTGACCTTGAAAGTGCCAAAAAGAAAATCAAGACTCTCATGGCTGAGGTGGAACAGATTTACGACAAGAATATGTATGACATTAATGGAGTCAAAAAAACTCAGGCACTCTCCTAATGGAAGTGGAGGTATTAATACATATTTTTTTGGAACTGATAACGCCAAAACCCATTTTGTTCATGCCAAAACTCGTTCATTGCACGACTTAATTGTCCTCCACTACACCACTTACTTTACAAGAATGTCCCTTGTAATCGCATAGGATATTTTATCATTCATTTTGAAGGGGGGGGGGGGGGGGGGGGGGCAATTAATTAAGACGTGCAATGAAAGAGTTTTGGCATTAACAAAATGGGTTTTGGCAACAAAAATGATTATGTTTTACAAACACAAAGAACACATGAATGTATTGCTTAAGTGTCTTCAATTTGGAACTTGCATTCCTCAACCCCAAGGGTTGTTCTTGGAGTACTTTCATGATGTCTCTCTCTCTGTTTTTTTTTTCTTTCCCTTTTAATCTCATATCTAAAAGTCGCATGAAATGTATATCCAACTAGATTAGAACTTGGATCCACAAGGCTCAAACGCATATTCAACCAGTGCGACAAAGAATATTGCATAGTACTTTATTTATTGAAGGATGCTGCAGCATATTGGGGGTGGGGGCCAGAAGGGTAATTAGGTGCCCCGGACTAATTTTGCACAGGGTGGGCAAGTCCAGGTCACATGTTTTTGTACCAAACCTTGGAATTGTGGTGAGCCAAGGATGCCTCATCCAGAGGTAAATTTAAAGGGCACTTAAATAATCATTATTTTAGTCACTTTAAATTAGAAAATCATCCTGAGCCTATTTAGGAGTTATGTTTTCATCCCGAGATTCAAAAAAACCCCAAATGCCCTTTATATATGTATAATTATATAATTGTAACATATTAAGGGATTGATGACTAAATTAAAAGTTGCATATATGGGGCGGTAGGTAGTGGACCATTTTCAAATTTCAGGGGACCAACCCTGTAATTAGGGATTGACTCAATCCCCATATTTCCGCCAACAGATTTCATCCCCTTTTAAAACCTAAAACAAGCAGGACCTTGAAGATATTGTTGCGGTATTAAATAATTCTCTTTCGTGTACCCCCTTCTAATCCCACTTCCATATCTGGTGTTCTTATGGTTCATTCATTGGGTTTGTAGGTCGCTCTTGCTCTCCGTGTGGACAGATTGGTAACTATTTCAATCATAATACGGCCTCTAAGAGCATCTCCAATAGACTTAGCTGAATCCTCAAACAAAATAACTAGAAAATATGCCACACACACGTATAACTAGCCAAAAAATATCACCACTAGCCACCAGACTTGCCATTTCAGTCAACAAAAAGAAGAAGAAGAAGAAGAAGAAGAAAAGGCTCAGATCTGTATAATCAATGCCGCCGTGGGACACCGACCAGTGACCACCATCACCGATCCACCACCACTATCACCGACAACACACAGACCACCATCACCACACCGCAACCACCATCACCGGCCAAAATCAACACACAGAGAGAGAGAGAGAGAGAGAGGCTCAGATCTAGATCTGTAAATATTATCATCGCCTCCTGCCATGGCTGCAACCACGGTTGCCCGTAGGCCCTCCGGGTTGCCCCTCCATGAATTCCGACCAAAACCCACCTACATCTGACGATTTTTCACCGGCCGAAGGAGTCATATATACGACGGCACCGTTGCGGCGATGCTGGGGCGAGTGCTACAGTGCCTCGCTGAGGCAAGCGAGCCAAAAAGTGAATAACCAAAATGGCGAGGCAGTGGGTGAGGCTGTTGGCTGCCATTTTAGGGGGGGAAATCTCGCCATTTTGGTCTCGTTGGCGCAATGGCGAGACAGTTGGAGATGGTCTAAGGCCCCGTCCAAATGAGCCCTAACAGGAGAGAGCCAACCAACTAAAGTGGAGCCCCATAACAGAGAGGAATAACCAAAGGAGATGATCTTCCCGAGGACTGCTAATTATGTACAAGTAGAGGTGGCAAATGGGTGGGTTGGGTTGGGTTTAGACAAGTTGATATGTGTTATGGGTTGAATATGGGTGGGTTAAATATGGGTCAATAGTATATGGGTTGAATATGGGTTGGGTTGAAATAGGTCAAGTCAAACACAACCCAACCCAACCAAACCCAACCTATACCCTTTTTTTTTTTATCGAAACACACATGATTTTTTTTTCTTGCAATAAGCTGAGAAATTGTCTCATATTTGAACGAATGTGCAAATTACAATGAAACAGAAAAATTGAACTAAATTAAACTATGATTGTTGTATTTCCGAATTGAAATTGGACTCTCAAATAGGGAAAAAATTGAAAAATTGGCCTAAATTGTCTCATATGTGAACGAATTCTCTCTCTAGGCTGAAGGCTCTCGATTCTCCGGGTTCAAAGGCTGAAATTTGGAAATCAAAATTGAAATCGGACTCTCAAATAGGGAAAAAATTTCAATGCCGAGCGTGTACCACATGTTGCCTGCTCGCTTACATCCGGCCGTCCATAAATGTAACGGATACCCCGGATTGAAAGTACCGAATGTATTCAAAAAAAGAAAAGGAAAAATATATTTTAATCCGGACCGTCCATTGCATTTTTAGATGACTAAATGTGCGCGAGAGGATACCACGTCGTTCATACCCACTCGGCATCAAAAAGTTCCTCCTCAAATATTAACAAAATGAGTGAAGAGAGAGAAGGAAGATGAACGCTCTGGGTAACTCTGTCTCAAAGCTTCTTTCTAGGAGGCAACTCTGTCTCCAGAAATTCCAAGACATCTTCGAACTGTTGGAAAAGATAACGAGTTAAGAATATTAAGGTATATATCTCTCTTCAAAATGGTGAAACCCATTTTGAACCCATGTAAACCCATCTATATATGGGTTAATTTGGGTTCACCCATTATAACCCATATTAAAATATAGGTGGGTTGGGTTGGGTTGGGTTTTGAGTGGATGGGTTTATGGGTTGGGTTGAAAATTGACACCTCTATGTACAAGTGTAGACTTCTAGTTCTTGAAAGTTTTTTTGTACTTTATTTCCCGATGAAAACAATAAAATTTCAATATAAGAGTGTCAATCACAATTATTCGCTATGGCAAAAAAAAAAGAACGATTTGAAATGTTTATCCTTGGTTACTTATTGTGTTTGTCAATTTGTTAGTGCAATAACATAAACAAGTTTGACGTTTTTTTTTTTTTAAAGATCGAGGAAGATTAAAAGTTAGGGTCATTTTTGTCATTCAAAATACTGTTTGACTTCTCTTATGGCAATGATTTCTATTTTGGATGTGGTAACAAAAAATACTACGTGTACGCAGCCTTGCGTACACAAAATGCACGGATGGTGCATTTACACTGCCCAAAAGCATTTTTGACGATCCAGATTTTATTTATTCTTTGACCGGTAAGAAAACTCTTTGACCGGTCAAAGAGTAATTAAGATCCAAACTATCGATCTGTTAAAATAGACGGTTAAGATGCATGCATACGCATTGCGTATGCGTGCACACATACATATGGATAGACGGGTTCGTGTGGTAATAACTAAATCTTGAAATGACTAAATGTACTTAACTTGTGCCTCAGGTGTTAGTGGGAGTACTTTAAAAAATGGAATTCACAGAGAAAATATAAAAAAACACAGCACCGACTTTCATTGGTTTCAATCAAATCAACTTACAAATCACACTCTCACACTCACGGCTCACACACTGCAATTTGGATAAACCTACGGGTACAGAGGAATTGGGACAGAAAATGTACCGAGCCTTCTCGGGGACCCACTTTTGGATCCCACACGAGTGATCCGAACCGTTCATTGTTCTTAAAACATTTTTCCGAGGGGCCCCACAAAAAATCAACTCAATCGGACGGTTAGAAATGCTTGAACCAAAGTCCCACCGTTTCAAACAAAATTTTATCGAAAAAATGTTTTAAGAATAATGAACGGTTCGAATCACTAGTGTGGGACCCAAAAGTGGGTCCCCGAGAGGGCTCGGCACATTTTCTATCCCAAAACTTCTGTACCCCCAGCAGGGTCCCTGCAATTTCTCTCTCTCTCTTACAGATATTGCACTCCCACAAATACAAACGTAGCACATACATTTATACAATAAGCATATAAATCACGAACACACAATCAACAAACAACTAAAAAAACCCTCACACTTACGCACGGACGGAAAATCCAGCAACTCCATGTTCTAGCCAACTCCTCGTTCATTTTTCATCTTATCTCTGTCTCCAGATCTCATACACACCACATGCACAATTAATTTTTGCAAATCGGTTGCAATTTGTAGCACATGGGCTAATCTAGTGGAGTACTTGAAATTCATAAATCTCTGTTTGTTGACTTTGGAGGGAAGTGACACTGCTTTGCTTTGTCCATTTTCTACCAGCATCTCATGTGGGTCTAGCGCGGTTTGTACGAGTAAATGTGTACGAACACATTATTTGTATGAGTAAATGTGTACGAACAACATAAATATGCGCAAAATGATGCCGCGGCATTAGGACTTTTATAAAAACGAAATATCCATTGAAATAAAAAATTGGTTATAGATTTATAATAAAGTGGATCCCCACCGGCCCCTACATCGTTCTAATGTAATGGAGTTGTTTAGTACTATAGTACTATTCGGTGGGCGTACTGAGTTTAGGATACAATATTCAGATGTGAATCTCTAAAAGTCTTCTTTTTACGTTTTAGCGTATTGGATCATGAGATACAAAAAGGAGAGACCACAATCTAGATCTGTTCCATCAATCTTCTACTCCTCTCTCTCTAAACTCTCTTTTACCTGATCAATCTGCTGCTTTTGAGACAGAGAGATGGGTGACACTGCTGTTGATTTCTTTTTGGAGACCTTGAAGGAGCTCATAACGAGCTCCAACCTCGATGTTATTATAGGAAAGAAACGTCAACTTCAATCTCTTGAGAAGGAGATTAAGTACTTGAGAGGATTCCTCAAGGTTACAGAGAAGAAACGTAACGAGCATTCACAAGTGATGGAACTTGTGAACCAAATCAGAGACGTGATATCCGAGGCAGAGAACATCGTGGAATCGTTTGTATTTCTTAGTTTCAAGGATGATTTTGCCTGCCGATCAAAAAGATATGATTATGACTCTTATTGTCTTCTTGAACTGTTCAACAACGATCATGACTATCTTTTTCTTGACCTTGATGGTGTCAAGAAGGAGATTAAGACACTTTCTACTGAGGTGAAGCAGATTTACGATGAAAATATGTATGATATTAATGGAGCAGCAGTCGAGAAACTCAAGCGCTCATCTACCGGAAGTGGAGGTATAGGTACATTTTTTCAATATTTTAAGATTCAAAATTAGTCATTCTCGATAAAAACATTAGCGTTTTACTATGTTTTAACTATGTTGGGCTCTCATGAGATTAACATGATAACATAAATAGGATATAAAGCAAAGCAAAATTCTTTACTGACAAGCTCTAAAAAATTTGTTGTGTCCTCTCTATCTATGTTAGCATTTTCTCGAGTGTCCTTAAGAAACCACTCTTCATCTTTGTGATCCCCTCGAGTATCTCCTAAGGACACCCTTATCAGACACACACAAAAAAAACACCAAATTTAACCTGAAAAACACCTTTTATAATTTAGCAAGTCGCTTTTCAAAAAACTCATAAAATCAGACTCTCTATTCTAACTTCATTATATTAAACTATTCTTTCTTTCTACTCCTACTCTCCAAAAGTAATAATAATAAAAGTGAACAGTGCGTGAATAGTGCATGAACAGTACGTGAACAGTGTCTTTGGTTCATGAATAGTACCGCACCAAATTTGTTCAATTACTATAGCAAAGTTAAACAATCAACAAATTGGTAAG
This sequence comes from Vaccinium vitis-idaea, assembly GCA_963854785.1. Taxonomy (NCBI): domain Eukaryota; kingdom Viridiplantae; phylum Streptophyta; class Magnoliopsida; order Ericales; family Ericaceae; genus Vaccinium; species Vaccinium vitis-idaea. Next base: position 1,297,679 of record OY978221.1, read on the forward strand.
GCATTTGGTGAGCCTGATTTTTTGAGGATCACCCATTTTATATTCTATATTTTGAGGATGAAAACCAATCCTCCAAAATGGAGGAAAATATGGAGGATGGGTTCTAGTGTTTATTTACTCAGTTTATTCACCAAATAAGTGTGTAGATTTACTTCGTTTAAAATTCGTACCATTTACAAGATATTCACTTTACCTTTAAAAATAAGACTAGTTTTGAATATTTTTAGTAAGATATTCAGTTTACCTTAAATATAAGACTATTTTTTAATAGAAATTTAGAAAATTGTAATTTGAATTTTGGAGGGAAGTTGTGAATGTTTGAGATTTATGACGAGGATTTTGAATATATGGCTGTGTTTGGATGACCAGAATTTTGAGTAGGAATAAGAATATGATTACGGGAAATCAAATTCCTGGAAACTTTATTGGGTAGGAATAGAAATATGATTATTGAGAAAAGAATTCCTAGAAATTTGATACCTGGAGGAATGACATTTCGGTGTTTGAATTAATTCTATAATCTTACGCAGGAAACAATTATTTTGAAAATTTATTAAAGTCAACATTTCCTTCCTGGGGTACAAGGGAGGGATCAGATTCCTACTCAGTCTAAGAATATGATTCCTGGATGAATATGTTATCAGGAATCACATTCCTATTCTTGTCTTTGCCAAACGTTGGAATTAGAAAAGCCTGACATCACATTCATGTTCCTGTCTATTCTAAACATTGGAATCAGGGGTAATCCTCCGGAGCTCCTCATTCCCCCTTGAGATTACTGCCATCCAAACATAGCCTATAGATAGAAATAGAGTATTTGGTTGGAATTGGTTTGAATAGGGTAATCCTCCGGAGCTCCTTTTTTTAAAAATAAACTATAATATTGTGATGCTCTAAGATGAAGATGTGGAGATGAAAACAGAGTATTGGGTTGGCGATGCTAGTCATCGTGTATAATTATTTATTTCTAACATGCATACATCTTCGTGAAACATCCTTTATTTCCGTGTTTCACACAACAAAATTATGTATTAATGTTACTCATATCGTGGCCCATTGTACGCATTGAAAAATATGAAAAATGATAGGAATAAAGATTTAAAAGACAGATCTGACACAACACGTCCGAAACTGTACACATTCATATATGAATCGACGATTCTGAATTCCGTTGTGTCCAGATGTTTGTTTTAAATCTATGTCCTAGACTTTGGGGAAAATTATTGGCTTGGTTAAGAATCAAAATCTTGTACTTTTCACTGGTAACTTAATACGCAGGAAAATGCTACTACAATACACCCTTAATTTAGCATTAATTCAATTGATTTGATAATACTCCTACCACAGTTTACCATTTCCTTGTGGCAATTATATCAACACTACAAGAAAAACGTTTATAGCAGCAGCCAAAAACCAAAAGTTTCGCAAAATGCTGCTATAGACCCGCTTGATCTATACCTGTTTCGATGCTTTTTGCGAGCACTCTAAAACATTATTTAACCAGTGTTCGTTTTGCAACGGTTTGGCCGCTGTTACTTACTTAGGGATGGCAATGGGGCGGTTCAGTTCGGGTTTGGCGAATCCGAACCCAATACCCGAAATCATAGGGGTACCCAGACCCGAACCACTAACTGAATGGGTAGGGGGAAATAGAAACCGGGCCTGAACCAATCGAGATTCGGGTAATAACCGAGCCGATTGGGTAATCGAATCAATTGCAAACAAATTACACAATGCCAAATTCAGTGGCAAACTTCCAGAATCGAACCAAGCTAAGATTGCTGACTAGCTGAGATCGCGCAGAGAGAGAGACAGAGTGGAGAGATACCGAGATTGCAAACTTCTAGAATCAAACCAAGCTAAGATCGCTGACTAGCTGAGATCGCGTAGACCGTAGATCAGACTTTGGAGATCAAGAACCGAACAAAACCAAACCCTATCACAGAGAAATCATCACACACCACACTTCCGGTCCAAACTCCCGGATTTTAATAACATCCGGACCTCATTGATCCCGATCGAATTTCGACGATCCGAACCGTCCAATGTGTTTATAAGGTGTTTTCAAGGGTCTCCGTGAGAAATCATCAAAACAAAATACCGGGAAGGGCTTGATCCGAGCCGTTTTTCACAAAAACTGTATAAACACATTGGACGGTTCGGATCGTCGAAATTCGATCGGGAAAGTGTAGGTCCGGATTTTTTTAAAATCCAGACTCCCTGACTGGAAGTGAACTGTGTGTGTATATATATATATATACACGAATTATCCTATCAAGGATCCCGGATTTCCCGGATTGAAGCGTTTTGATGCTTTTCCCGATATTTTTTTGACGATCCGAGCCGTCCAATGTGTTCAAAAGGTGTTTTCCAAGGCCCACGCGGGAAATCTTCGAAAAAAAATACCGGGAAGGGCTTGATCCAAGCAGTTTTTTGCAAAAATTGCATATTTACAGTTTTGCGAAAACCGCTTGGATCAAGCCCTTCCCGGTGTTTTTTTTTTGAAGATTTCCCGCATGGGCCTTGGAAAACACCTTTTGAACACATTGGACGGTTTGGATCGTCAAAAAAATATCGAGAAGGTGGAGTCCCGGATCCGGGACTCCCGGACTAGATCGGGCCTCTATATATATATATATATATATATAGAGAGAGAGAGAGAGAGAGAGACGGACCAGTGGGTGAGGGTGAGCCGGGGAGATGATCGGCCGTAGAGAGGAGGGCAGCCGCAGCAAAATCGCCTCTCTCTGTCTCCATAACCCTAAACGTCGATGGTGGGGTGAGAAATGTTAGTGTTGGGTTTTTTTTGGTTTAAATCCTATATATAGACAGGGGTACATACGCAATTACTATATATTTCAAGGGTAAATATGTAATTTCATATTTCGGTTCGTTTCGGGTCACGGTTCGGTTATAGCCCCAAACCAGAACCGAACCATACCCATTCGGTTCTCCCATATCCCATACCATACCCGTACCCATGGGGAATATTTCGGTTATGGTTTGGGAAAAAATAGCGGCTACGGTTTGGGTACCCATCGGTTCGGTCGCGATTGCCATCCCTATATTTACTAACACTATGAAACCGCTGCTAAAGCCTACCTTCTAATTCTTCATTTTCTTTGGGGAGATTGATGCTATATCATCACCTATACAGAACTAGTGCCTGATTAGGCGATTAGCACATATTTTAATCACATAATCCGGTCTCTATCTAACATCAACATTTACAACATATTCCGGACGATGTCCACCACTCCACCCTCTTGTCTTGTCTTAAGCATCCAAAGAGATTAATCCAATTTTGCTTCCATTCTGTAACTATTTGAAAACACAAATGGCATTAAATGAACTGTATGCTTCATATATTCTATCTTTGTCGTCAAATTCAAACCAAAAAATGAAATAGCTAATGGTTCTAAAAGAAATGGTGCGATGCAGGGGGAGAGAGAGAGAGAGAGAGAGAGAGACTTTAGGGATGGGAAAATACAATGAGAATTAGATGACGCAGGGACGGATCTAAGGAGAGTCACACGGGGGCACGTGCCTCCGCTGTATATATTTAGCATAATTATATAATTTAACGCTTTATTTAGCATAAACATTTATACATATCTCAAAAATAAAAATGTAAAATTAATTTTGTGCTTCAACTTTCGCTGGCTAGTTCATTTATAATTAATGATTTATAAATTATTTGTTTAATTTTGTGCTTCAACTTTCGCTGGCTAGAACTCACTTCATGGTAAACATCCTAAAACATAAAAACAACCAATTGAACTCATTCAAAGTCCTAATAGCCCTACAAAAAAGAATCCTAACAGACTTCAAAACACTAGCGAACCTTTTGGCTCCGTAAGGGAACCTTCATCTCAATATAACCAGTGTCCGATGAGTCGATGTTCAAGGATCAAGAAAGAGCTGCTACCTCCACATCTTTTTCTTCCTGAATAACGATCTGCCGCATTTTTTTTGTTCGTGAACAATTATTTGAAAACACACTGAAGGGGGAGAAATCGGAGGAGAAGATTAGGGCTTGATTATGGCCGAAAAAGGACGACGATGGTTTTCTATGGTGGACGAGGATGGGCGGTGATCGGCGGAGGACGACGACGGAATCATGTAAGTCAGGAAGAGGAGGATAATCGGCAGAGGAGGACGATGGCGGATGAGAGGTAGGTAGACGCCGATCGAGGTTTGCGGTGGGCAGTGACGGAGGAGGACGAATGATTTTTTGGGTATGAAGTTTGATTTGTTTGGGATTTCATTGTTTACAAATTAGTTTATGTATTTAAAAGGGGATGATGGTGATGAAGCGTGAATTTGGGATTGGATTTTATCCCCAATCCCTAAATTACGGGGGAGGTTCTCGAAACTTTTAAATTCATCTTAATATTCTCAGCATCTATATATATATATATATAAAGGGCAATATGGGGTTTATTTAAATTTGGGGATGGAAACATAACTCCAAAAAAGAGACGGGATGATTTCATAGTTTCAAGTGAGTGGAAGGATGATTATTTAAGTGCCCCTTGTTATATTCCCAAATGCAGATTTAATTTTTTGCAACACTTAGTGGTTTCCCATTTTTCCCATTGTTCATTCTCCTCACACTCATACTAAAAAATGGGAAACTTCCCTTTACCCCTTCCATAACTTTTGGCTGTGTCATTGATCATGACCCTTTCATTTATTTCCCAATAGGAGGTTCAGGTTCATCAGAAAGGAGGAACACATCCAAAGTGGTAAAAGAAAAGGTGGTGGTGGGTTTCGACGAGGAGGCAAATGGTTTAATAGAGAAGCTTGACGACAGAGGAGAGGGTAAACCGCTGGAGATTGTAGAAATAATCGGCACAGGTGGAGGCGGCAAAACCACTTTGGCCAAAAAAGTGTATGATCATCCTTTCACGTCGTATACGTTCGAAATTCGTGCATGGGTCGATGTTTCTCAAGATTATGATAAGACTATGAAGAGGGATTTATTGATTCGTATTTTGGAAAGAGCTTGCCCAGAAAAATGTGAAGATTACGAGAAGATTAGTGAGGATAAGTTGGCGGAAAAGGTACACAAATGCTTGAAGGGCAGGAAATATCTCATTGTCATGGATGACATATGGAGCATTGAAGCCTGGAATGATATTCAAAGATCATTTCCCAAGGAATCAAAGGGGAGTAAAGTGTTGTTTACTGGTCGACAACTTGTTCAACCTGATAGTGTGAACTGCATCCCTCATCATTTGGCTCTCTTACCAAAAAGTTGGAGTTGGGAGCTGTTAAAAAAGAAGGTATTTGTTTCAAAATTTGAAAGAAAAAAGAAAGATACTGTAAGTATAACTTAAAATAGTGATTTAAGCATATGCTTCATTATACTGCTGTTATATGTTTCGCAATTTCTAATTTCTTCTAAGAATTTTTATTTATAACACTTCTTATTCATATGAAATGTTAAACTCTTTTTTATTGGATCGAGCTAGTTGTATGTAGTTACAATTATAGATATCTAACATTAGCCATATATATTGAACAGATATTCGGGACGAAAGGCTGCCCATGGGAGTTGGTGGGCATCGGTGAGCAAATCGCAGAAAAGTGTGAAGGACTACCGCTTGCGATTGTCGCAATAGCTGGGATTCTGGCAACGGAAGACAAGACACTCGAGGTGTGGGAGGAAGTTTTCAAACATTTAAGTTCAATCATTGCCAAAAACCAAGAGGACTGCATGGAGATACTAGAACTTAGTTACAATCACCTGCCTCTTCATTTGAAAGCGTGCTTTCTTTATATTGGAGGATTCCCCGAAGATAAAGAAATCCATGTACGCGAGTTGATATGGTTATGGATCGCTGAGGGATTTATTGAGCAAAGTGAGCATGGGAAAAGCTTGGAGGCTGTAGCAAAAGATTACTTAATCGATCTCATTGATAGAAGTCTCGTAATGGTAGCTAGGAAAAGTTCCCTCGGAGGAATTAAAGCATGTCGTATCCATGATCTTCTGCGTGTTTTTTGTTTGAAAAAAGCTAAGAAGGATAATTTCCTTGTGACAATTTACGAGGATGATTCTTTTTCACCAGAAGCATCAACTTCCGCTACAAATAAGCATCATCGCCTCTTCATCGGATCCCAATTCTTTTATAAGTTTTCCTCTAGGCTTCATGCTCAAAACCTTCGTTCTTTTCTGTGCCTCGGCTTGCCAAACTCCTGGTATAGACAAAAAATGTCATTCTTTGTTGAAAACTTCAAACTACTCAGGGTGTTGAGTTTTATCTCCACTACATACCAAAAAGATATAGATATAGGACATCTAGTTCATTTGAGATACTTAGCACTTCAGTCACCGAGATGCGAATACCCTAAGTTGCCATTTTCCTACTTCTTGAACCTAGAAACCCTTAACCTCCATTCTTCGATTCCGTGCATCTTTGAGTTGCCTAAGGATATATGTAAGATGGTTAAGTTGAGGCATCTTTATACTAAAAAAGGGATATTCGGAACACATTATATTGACTATCATTCATCCAAGTTGGAAAGCCTACAGACCTTACACCGAATATGTCATTGTCGGGATTGCCGAAAGTTCTTGGTAACAAGAACTCCCCATCTTAGAAAGCTAGGAGTTTATGGAAAGATAATGTCGAAGGATGGTGTTTTGATGCTGCCCAACCTAGAACTCTTAAAATGCCTTGAGACACTCAGTTTTACCAACGACAGGTTCTCTGGCACCCGCGCGGCAAGCACTCTTCCAGCAGGTCTGAAGCTTCCTCCGACTGTTACGCGACTAACACTTAAGGATACGTTCTTAAAGTGGGAGGAGTTGTCAATCCTCCAAACCCTGCCGAGCCTTGAGGTTCTTAAATTAGACGATGCCTGTCGTGGACCAATTTGGAACACATGTGAAGATGGGTTCTCTCAACTCAAGTACTTGAGGCTTCACAATATGGATTTCGAGAAGTGGAATGCTTCCGCAGATCAATTTCGGGGACTTGAGGTCTTAGCACTTAGAGGATGCAAAAAACTGGAGGCAATCCCAATTGATTTTGCTAATCTAAGTGAACTTCACGAAATCAAGATGGAGCAGTGTAGTCGCTCTGCGAACGAATCGGCCAGGGAGATTCAGGAAGAGCAAAAATATAAAAGAGGAGATGATGACTGCCTAAATCTCCTTGCCAGAGCTAATCTGTTTTAGTGCAACCACGACAAAAGTGACTAATTCTCCAGTGCCACTCCGTCTCTTCTGCGTCTCTTCTTCAATCGAAGTCTCTATCTACTCTTCTCCACTTGGTACGTTCTTCCTCCTGCTTGCTTTATATATATATATTCTTGTATATCATATATATATATAATTATGTAGACATATACATGTGTATATATGTGTGATCAATGTTTGTCCCCAATCATGCCCAGAAGCATTGAAAGATTTCTTGTGTGTTGGAAAAATATTTATATAAACTGAATCTCGCGAAAAGAGATTCAAAAAAAAAAAAAAAACTGAATCTCATGATAGGATTTTCTGTTAGAGTAATAAGTTACACCATACTTAATATCAGATTTTCTGTTTCTCCTTAATTATCAATGATACATGCACCCTCCACTGCACCGGGTTAGATGGTGTTTTTTCTCCAAGATACAACGACCATCAATCCCACTTATGTGGAACAAAGTGAACTCATGACCCCATTATTGGCTTGACACGCTTAATACGTATAAACTTAGTATCAACTAGTGTATAAGAAAATACAGAATCAAAATCTGTACAGCTATCAACACTTTGTGAATTTTTAAATCACGAGGAATCAAATGTGTTATCTCTGCGGGTAACTTGTATAATAGGAGAAAGAAGATCAATTAGTCTCCAATCAAAAGACCATTTTCCAGAGATGATACGTACGTATGCGTATTCATACTAAGTTAACAAAGACCAGTACTGGCAGTGCAATAAAGGAAATGGATGAAAATTGAGTCTCATCAGATGATCATGGCACATGCAAGTGCTCCTTCTGCAAACCAAAGTGGGTGCAGACATACCGATGCTATTTTAGTCCAATGACGGCAACCAAGTATCTGTGTTTATTTGTTAAACCATCATCTAGCCTATGCTCTGCTCTCATCACCATTAATTGTGGGTGAACCCAATGGTGGACGAGATAATCGCTCGCGTTGCAAGTTCTTTCAAAGATCTAAAAAATACTCCATTTTAGATTTTTGGAAGAACTCAATGTCATTTTCATGCCCCAACATGTTGTTTTTCATGCCCTAACATTTAAAGAATAATAAATTTGATTGGAAGCATCGTTAATTATCGATCTGATCAGTGTATATGAACTTCGATTGTTTCCCTACTGAACTTCGTTAAGCTCGTATTTTCTAGTAAATTTGTACTGGGGTGACCTCTACATATAAGTTGATAGCCATTTAATTTTACGATGCATGATTTCTATTCTTTCTACGAATGGCTATCTCTTTTTGTTGTCGCGCCATACTAATCCCTCTAACGGACTCAAATTCTTTTCCACCAGATGGGTTACGTTGTCTCAACAACATAGAAACCCAACTTTATAAATCCAACCGGAAGAGAAAAGGCAGCCGCAAGCTTTCTGCAGTAAATGTTTGTACCTCTACCAGTAGTACTTTTTAAATTTGTCTTGTGTTTTGTCTGTATTTTTAGAATGATACTTTTTCATACTATGTACCATGTGCTTGGTTGAAGCTTTGATTGTTGAACACTTGAACCAGTCGAGTTTGTAGTTGATAAGATTGTTGTAGTAGGGTTACCTCCAATAATTGGTGATGATTTCTTTGGTGCCTTTATCTTCCTCCTCTCTAGAGTCTAGGCTTTTTCTTTTGCATCTTCACTTGTTCTGTGTAGTACCATATTGTACTGGGTCCTCTGAAAAAATGCTTGGTTACTACAAGGTTAAATGAGGATAGAGTCCAGCTTATTGCACTTTCTTCAGCGCATGTAAGAACATGCATGACTTGACTGGATTCACGCATATTACGCCCTATTTAGGTTGTTCTTCACTTCATTAACGGATGGCAGATTTGAAAAATGGGAAGGAAGCAAAAAGAAATGGTAAAAGGACAAAGCTCGATCACCTCCCAAGTTAGAAAGGCAACGGGATATTGAATAACGCCACTCAAGGATTAAACAAGGGATATAGGACTAGATAACTATCTCCACTCCAAGGAATCCACCGAAGAGATAAGAGTTGACTAGAAGATAATCATCTCAACAAGCCAAAGGCTTAATTCAATTCAATTCAACTCTCTCTAAACAAAGTACATAAGACCCTTAAGTAGACCCAAGAAGAAGACCCCAAAAGTTGATTCCATTAGGAAATACATGTATACACTAATTTCCTTAGACATGACCTTTCGATCATTTTGAGGTTTAAGACCGGTTTTCTTCATTATTTCTCAATCATTATTCACATTTCTCTCCAATCACTACCCTTATTTTTAATTATTATTATCCTCTCTCTCTCTCTCTCTCTCTCTCTCTCTCTCTCTCTCTCTCTCTCTCTCTCTCTCTCTCTCTCTCTCTCTCTCTCTCTCTCTAATCATTATCTCATGTTTCTAATTATTACCCTTGTTTATCCATTCGATCATTACTCAAAAACCAAACCAAACAACATCTCTCTTGACTCATTTTCTACTTTAAATAAACTTTCTTAGACTTTAATTTACTCACATCTTGACTGACTCTTGACATTCCAATGCAGAATTCTTGGTTCTAGAAATAACAGCCGAGTCTACTGCCTCATTAACCTAGAGAGCTGGGAAGGCTTTAGGCTTGCGCCCAATTCAAAGGACAAATGGTGCAGTAATGCAGAGTCAGAAGATAATGACTTATCCTTTTTTTTTTTTTTGTTATTGGCAAAAGAAAATTTCAATTTATTACAAGGATATATAAGAAAATGAAATTAGTATAATAAGAAAAGAAAAGCATTGAGAGAGTCTTGGAGAGTGGACATTACCCTCCTCCTCCTACTACTACCCGCAAATTCTCAACCTACTTCTCTGTCTCTCGAAGTTTTCATTTTTAAAAAACACCCCACGATGCCAAACCACTGCTTCAAAACAACCCCTACATCATCCCCGAAACGGCCTCCAAAACCAACCCTAAATCATCTCCCAAGCAGCACCCAAATCACCACTTAAAGCAGCTCCCACGTGGCCCTTAAAACAGTCCCGAATCTACCCCTAAAGAGCCCTTAAATCTGCCAGAAAATAGATCCCAACTCAACCCCAAGATTAGATATGCCCTAAAGAGCTCCTAATGGTGCTCACCTTTTTGTTTACCCTTGTGCTTCATCTGGACCCATACGTACCTTGAATCATAACATACCGGCCCATCAAGAACTTCTATTGTTGTATGTCTTATAGCACAATACAGTATCCTAACATACCGGCCCATCACTCTTCTAGCTCAACTCAAAAGCCATAAGTGCGAAACGTTGTCCTGTAATTAAACCGAATGACAAAATACAAATGACATCAGTCTTTAGGTTTCCCTCCATGCATGTTTAGTAATACAATCAGATAAAATAGATGAAAGAAAAAGTAGGTGCAGCTAACTATTGTTATGATTGTGGTGTAGACTCTAAATATATCTCACTTAAGCTATAAGTACTTATATTTCACCACATGCAAGAATTATAAAGAAATATATAAACTCTAGTACAAGGTGATCGAAGAGAGCGGTTATGAACTAATTCTCAGATGTGGATGGTTCTGCTTCCATTTGTGTTTAGCTTCTCAAATTCTGTGTTGGTTCCACGAACATGAAATCTCACAAGATAGAGCGAGGATGCATTTGAAATCATATGTACAAGGTCTGTGAATACGAGATCCTATGGGATAAGTTCATGTTAATTTTCTGAATTGATAAGCGTGAAAAGGGAAACCATGATCGAGAGGGTGAGACGGCGCAAAAGGTAGAGAAGAAGAAGACGTACGATTGAAATTGCTTGTTTTTTTTTTTTTTTGAAAAAAAAACAAAGATTGATTACATATGTTGTTTATACTACAGGGACGCGGCTTTTCTCCGGAGGGATGTGCCATGCTCTGTCCCGTAATAGGACCTCATTAGCCTATCCCGACATGACACGCGACAAAACCAAACGACGACTACCAACAATTCAATAGGACAACTAAAACCTGAAACCCAACAACCATATTTTATATATATCTCAAACCAACTGTCATTTGCAATCTACAACGGAAGTCTAAAAAGAAACAAACTATACATAAACAACTACCGTCCAAACTAACTATAAAAATATGAATTAGTGGCTAGGAGACAAGACTCCTACATAGCCTCAACCACGTACTTTACAAACATCAACTACTAACAGTGAACCACTAAAAAATACTAATTCCAGATGCTATTTTAAAACAGGCCCTCATTGTTTCCACTAGCTCATTATTAGATTGGGCTTTGCGTTTCAGTTGGGCCTGTGCTCATTTTTCATAGGGTGGTCCGGCCCACTCCTCCCGGCCCATCCCGATACCCACCGTCTACAACTCTACAACATGCCAGCAGAAATAGCAGCAGAAGGAAAACCAAAATCACTGGAGACTGAGAGACTGGAGAGTACGCTGTAAATTGTAATAGGCGGGAAACAGAGATCACAGCTGCTGAGGTTTGAGAGAGAGAGAGAGAGAGAAGATGAAAGAGAGAGGAGGAGGGAAGGAGCCGACTGTGGACGAACGCTACAATCAGTGGAAGTCACTCGTCCCAGTTCTCTACGACTGGCTGGCCAATCACAACCTCGTTTGGCCCTCTCTCTCTTGCCGGTCCCTTCTCTCTCTCCCTCTCTATATTTATATGTATATATCTATGTGTTTCAGCTATTAGGGTTTTTGATGCTGTTGTTAGCAGTAGCTGAAGTTGATCCTGTACGGTACTTGGTTTCTTTTTCAAAACCCTCGTCTCATTTTCTCAATCCTGTACGGTACTTGGTTTCTTTTTCAAAACCCTCGTCTACTTGACGAGAAAAGGAGGGTTGGAAACAGGCGTACAAAAACCCTAACCTCCTCTTGGCGAAATGCAGTTTACTGATTTTGTTTTTGGCTGTGGTTTGTTTTATTCTCACTATCGTGTTAATTTCTTTGTACGAACAGATGGGGTCCACAGCTAGACCAAGCCACTTACAAGAGTCGCCAGCGGCTCTACCTGTCGGAACAGGCAAGATCATTGCATGTTTACCCTCTGCATTCCTTTACTCACTGGAAAATTAGATGTCGTGTAGCTCGAATATTCTGTCGATTTTGTATAGCTTCTGAGATTACGGGAGGAGGAAAATTCCAAAATGTGACAGAAGTTGGGCTTTTAACATAGATAATTTATGGTATTATTGAGTTAGATACTTGCTTGAAGTCAAATGCATCAGAAAGAGTGCGTATATTATTATCGAGTTAGATACTAGCTTAATGTAAAATGCATCTTTTGTGAGCGTGGCACTCGATAGCACATTGGATCAGCATTCATTGTGGCAGTGGATCAATTGCATAGGATATGATCTTGACATAATTTAGATACCCTTGTTTGTTCTTCTTGCGTTGTTATTCAAGCTGGTGATTCCACTTCTTGTAATGATGATGTTATGTGGCCAAAATCCTTTATAAAGCACATATGCTTACTTTTCTTTTCCCTTTTTTGTTAGATGTCCAAACGAGCATTGGGATTTATGTAGTTTGTTAAACCATTGGGAATCTTGTCTTTTGTTTTAATCATTTGGGTTCTGCTACTTGAGTATCTTGCTACATCAAGGTTTATATTTTCTGGTAACTTTAGCAAACTGATACCCAACGCCTTATGTCGATTCAGGTCTATCCTGCACCCGAATATTCTCACTAAGAATAATGTCGCCTAAACTTGTCTTTCATAGTTTGGAAATAGGGGAACCTAGTACAGGGGATTCTCTCTATGTAGGGTTTAGAGTGGGCAAGACGTGTGCAAGGCTGCTTTCATGGATTGAATCGTGCTGCTAGGGATGATAGTGACAAGATTTAATGTTGGCCGACTTCAACTATTATAAAAGTAAAACAATTTTTAAATTGGAAGTTTGTTAGACAGCTCACTAAGAATAAATCATTTGCTACATTGTTACCTGCATAAGTGTTAGAATTGACTTTTGTCGTCACTCTCAACTAAATTAGAGAATTAAGGTAATTGGCTAGCTAGTGAAGGAGGGAGTTCTGTGCTAGCTATTGATTGTCAATTGCTTCTCTAAGCCTTTTTTCACTCAATTTAGTTACTTTGTGTATCTGTATCATTGACGATTGTCCTATTGTTTTTATTCGTATTTGTTTTCTTCCATAGACTGATGGCAGTGTCCCGAACACACTTGTCATAGCAAATTGTGAAATTGTTAAGCCTAGGGTTGCTGCTGCAGAACATATATCACAGGTGACTTTATGTTTTTAGCATCACCCCCTCATACTCATCCCTTTGTCACCATTTAGTTACTTTCCTTTTGATTTATGTTGTTATTTGGTTGTCTGATCATTTAGTTCAACGAAGAGGCACGCTCTCCTTTTGTGAAGAAGTTCAAGACAATTATACATCCTGGAGAGGTATGTGTAGGCTCAGTGTTTATCTGCTTTTCTGCGTATTTTTAGTGCTCCTTGTTGTATATAGTATATTTTATTTGTCGTTGAGCAGTGAGCTGTCCATGTTTAATTATCCAAAATATTTCCCCATGCTCTCTGAAAATGAAATGGTCTGTTAACTATTGGAACTTCCCTTTCTCTTAGCTACGGACTTGGAATTCTTATAAGGAATCTCTTCAATGGTATTGCAGGTGAATCGGATCCGGGAACTTCCCCAGAATAGCAAGATAGTGGCAACTCATACTGATAGTCCTGATGTATACAGTTTCTTTTGTGTCTTTTTTTACTCAGTTTTTTCAAAACCACATTTGGATTTTTTGCTGGTTATGGGTTTTACAAAATTTTGGCAGTGTATTGTTTTTGTTATGAATTTCTTGGAATTGTTAACTAGGTACTCATTTGGGATGTTGAGGCTCAACCTAATCGTCATGCTGTGTTGGGAACTCAAGATTCTCGTCCAGACCTGGTGTGTTTTTACAATAAGAACTATGGTTTATCATCTTCTGTTGCACTTCTTTTCTGTCATTGTTTTCACCTTGGTATTTCTCTTTCTATTGTTCATTTCATATCTTTTAATTCACTTCTAAGTTATAACTCGCTGCTTAATGAGTTGTATTCTGAGCAGTAAAGTCCACTAGTACATAAATGAGGTTTGGCGTGAGCTGTAACATGATACTGGAAGCTTAGATGTTAAATGTGACAAAATTTACATGTCTTTGTACCTTTTGAGTTTTCCCAAGGTTCCTTCTTTATATACAATATCTGATAGTTCATTTTTGTCGCTATCTTGCAGATACTGACCGGGCATCAGGACAATGCAGAATTCGCTCTAGCCATGTGCCCCACAGAACCTCTTGTGCTATCCGGAGGTTGAAGTTTGTTTTTTTAATTGTTGTGCCATAGACAGTATGGACTTCCACATTCCTTTGATGCCATAGGCCCATGACACATGATCAAGCTCTAAACTAGTTTGAGTCTGTGTAGTAATAATTCTGTTGAATCCTAGTGGCCTTCTGATGGTAACAGACTAACAGCTAACACAGACATTTTCTGTCATCATAGTTTCTCCTGTTACATGCTAGAGTTTAACTCCTGGTTGTATTGACGTGTTTTTCCCCCTGCTACTATGGATAATATTATCCCTCTCTCACAGCAACAAGCTGACATCTCCGCTTTCTTTCCTTTTAGTTTTATACGTTTTACTCATATGTTATTCTCTTCTATTCTTGGTATTTTTGTTGTCGTGGTTTGATAGTTCAATGTGAGATAATGATTTATCTTGGTCATGTATTGTCGTTTTGTTCAAAAAGAAATTGTGGCCTAAAATATGCAAATTGGTCAAAGGAATTCCGTATCTTATTCTTACTGCATTGGGCTGCATACTACTGTATTTTCCTCACCCTTAGAGCACTTTCAAACTTTTTTATTAGTTATGTTGCTCGTTCCGTCATTGAAGTTCACTTCAGATGCCGAAATAATATTTACTAGTTACACATAATCGATGCTATTGGGTGATGATTAACTTCAAACTTGACAGGCCTTTTGCTTGTTTCACACTTATAGAGGGTTGTATAGCAGTAGTATCATCCAACTCACAATCCGAATACCATGTCATTGTAATTGTATTTCCCTCAAATTGTTTTTGCTTTGAAGTGTGAATTGTTGCTTCCTTTTCCTGATTTTACGGGCCAAGTTTCATGATTTTCTAGATTGTCAATGATGGTGGCGAATTACAATGCTCTAATCATGGTTGAAACAGAGAGAAAACTTTGTCTTGCAACTTCAACCCTGAGTTTCACTGATATAAACTGATTTCTTCTTATTATGGGCTTAAATGGAGAGTGTCCTTTATATATTGCTGAACTACTTGTGGTTTTTCTTAAACCATGGCAGGGAAAGATAAATTAGTGGTTTTGTGGAGCATTCAGGATCACATCTCCTCTTTAGCAGCAGATCCAGGGTCTGGAAAATCTCCCGGATCTGGTAGTGCTGGCTCAAAAAGTACTTCAAAGGTTGGACCCAGTGATAAACCTGTAGAAAGCCCTACTATTGGACCACGCGGTACCTATCAAGGTCATGAGGACACTGTTGAAGATGTGCAGTTTTGCCCTTCAAGGTAGGTGTCATTGCCAAAGTCAAATGCATAGTCATCGCTCATTCGCTTTCTGCAATGTGCTTCACCTAAAGATTGTGATTAATGGATTCTTTTCATTATTTCATACGAGTTCATTCTGATGTATCCCTTTGGAAATTACGACTGATGAAGCCATGTCTTGAATCCTTTCTCCTAGTGGCAATAACTTCAACATATATTTATTGTTGTGCACTTTGTTGACTTTGTGCTCTATTTCGTTTGAAGTGCACAGGAGTTCTGCAGTGTTGGTGATGATTCTTGCCTTATACTGTGGGATGCAAGAACTGGTTCCAGTCCAGTCCTCAAGGTTTCGTTCTTTAACTTGATTCTATCAACTTAGCAGCTCTTTGTATTGTAATGCCTGGGGGAAAAAAAATTCTGTCGCACACCATGGGTATCTGTTTATCTTTACCTGTACAAACACAAAGTAGTACTACACAAAGTAGTAGTAGATTGTTTAATTCAAAAATATATGGACAATGATATATGGGTGAGTCTGTGTCTTTTATTTGGAACTTGCCTTGCTCAACCCCAAGGGTTGTTCTTGGAATTCGGTGGTGTCTTTCTCTCTCTTTTTTCATGCCAAGCAATAGGCTGATAGCTAAAACTAGCATGAAAATTATAGCCAACGATTACAACTCAAACCCACAAAGCACAAACTCATACACAACCGGTGCAATAAAGAAGCCGAAAACAGGAGAATTAACCAACTAAAGTGGAGCCCCATAACAGGAAGGAATAACTAAAGGTGAGGATTGAACCTTGACCTCCCGATCAGAAGTATACAAGTTGTCCAACTAAGCTATCCCAGTTGGTTCGCTAATTAAGATGGTAACATATTTCTAAATTTGTGACCACTTGCCTTACACAAAACGCATGGTAAAAGGATAGTGACTGACACCTTTCGTTGTTTTATCTTCCACACTCCTCCCTTGTGGAAACATTTATCTTATGCTAGTGCTCGTTCATAAGTTTGACGTAGATTGCTTGATTAATTTGTATGGCTTATGCTTTGTTGTGGTATTCCATTGCCACTCCTCCTTACGTATTCCTAGCTGGTCTTGAGCTAAGGTGCATGCATTTGTCAAGAGACTCAAGACTCATACGAGATGTTCGAAGTTTTGAATTAAAAGCCATAGAGTATCTCTATGTTTATTTTACCTTATTCAGGCACTCTTCCTCTTTTTCTATCACATGCTGGCGAATGATATCCGCCATTGGTTTCCTTTTTAATGGCTATGTATGGTTAGACTTTGATGGTTGTTCTTCTTGCAGGTTGAAAAAGCACACGATGCTGACCTACACTGTGTTGATTGGAATCCTCATGATGTTAACCTCATCCTGACTGGGTAGTCTAACACCATAAAAATTTATTGTCGATGTCTATTAGTGATGTCTAGACAGGTTTCTGATGGCTAATCTACCATGCTATTTCCTTAAGGTCTGCTGATACTTCTGTTCGGATGTTTGATCGCCGAAACCTCACTTCTGGGGGAGTTGGATCACCTGTTCATATATTTGAGGGTCACAAAGCAGCTGTCCTTTGTGTGCAGGTATTTGATGGTTACGCATGCTCGCCTTGCTTGTTCCTTTATTTATTTAAGTAGTGCATCTGCAGAAAATAAGTGTTTATTTGCCTTTCTGCCTATGCTTAATTGGAAGTTCTGCATTTGTCTTCAGTGGTCTCCAGACAAATCATCCGTCTTTGGAAGTTCAGCAGAGGATGGCATTTTGAACATTTGGGATCATGAAAAGGTCTGGAAGACCTTTCACTGCTGCTATTGTTCTCATTGTTATCTTTTATTAGCTTCTCATCTAAAGTACAGATTGGAGATGGAAAACAACCTGCAGTATAGTGACAGAAATTGAGAAAATATGACAGTAGAAAAGGGAAAGTGCTTTCACAATGTCTTATTACAAGATCATGCGAAGTACATTGAACATAATGCAAGATTAAGTGACTTGTAGTTGATGAAAATCCTTGAAGCCAATGAAACATCCAAGAAAAGCAAAATGCTAAATTTTGCAAATCGACTTGTGACTATGTCGCCTCCATTCCTGTTTGAATCTGGTGATGACCTTTTCCTTGTTGCAGATTGCTTATGAGAGTTTGGTTCCTCTCATTGTTCACACCTTTTTATGTGCTCACACATTGTTAACCACTTCTAGAATGTCATAATAACTCTCAGTAGGCATCAGTGTTTTTTTAGTACAATCATCAAGTATAAATTTACTTAAATCTTTTGGTGTTCCAGATTGGTAAGAGACAGGAAAATGTCGGGGCAAAAGTTCCGAATCCTCCACCGGGCTTGTTCTTCCGTCATGCTGGCCACAGGTACAAATCTTTGTTTTTTTAGAATGTCATTTTATACTTTGCATTTGTCAAAGTGCATCTATCATCAAAATCGGTCTAATATATGGTATCTCTTTATTCATCATAGGTGACGTTATTCTGGCATCATTTGCTTCTGTAATATTTGTACATCGAATCCATCTGCATATTTTACTGCTGTTACCTAGAATTCGCTACCGTCATATGAATATTTTTTTTCTTCTAAATTCACCTAGGGATAAGGTCGTTGATTTCCATTGGAACTCGTGCGACCCATGGACAATTGTTAGCGTGTCTGATGATGGTGAAAGTACTGGTGGTGGTGGTACGCTACAGGTACTAACCTTTTCTCTTCCCTTTTTTACACAAAATGAATGGCTTTAAGCGTCATTTTGAATTTCCATTTTAACGTGGCTCATCACAGATTTTTTTTTATCTTAATGTACTTTTTCAAGGTGGGAATTGCGATTAACGGATTATGGGATAGGATCTAGATTCGTGACTTTTTATTGAGATGATTCAATTTTATACTTTGTCGGAGTAAGTAGTGAGTGTGTTTGTGCAGATATGGCGGATGATCGACTTGATTTACAGGCCAGAAGAAGAGGTCCTTGCCGAGTTGGACAAGTTCAAGTCTCACATACTTAACTGTTCTTCTTGATGTCTCTGAAAATGAACTGGTTAGAAACCCTTAGTTAGGTACCTTGACTTCTGAGCTACTAAAAAAATTGTGAATCAAATGATCAAATCCGGAAAATAGTTACTTCGATGTTGAACTTAATTTGTTACCTGCAAGAGTTATTATGTATGTTAATTCCTGGTGTATTGATACAAGTTCAGATTATGGCAGAGGGATGAAATCATGGATCCTTTTGTTTTTTGGTCTTGTTAAGATCCTCCATTGATTTCCAAGTGTGGAGTCCGAGATCAATGGCTCGGATTCGGCAAGGAAAGTATGCATCGTAGGAAGTGATTATAAGGCGACAAATAAGTCTTCCAATTTTCATTTGTTACCAAACCATAGTGACGAAATTGTTTGTTTTTTTCAGTTCCCATATTTTCAGTTTTTTTTTTTTAAATTATTACCCACATTGTTTTATGTGCCCCAAAACGAAGATACATATAATAAAGTTGCTATTGCGAGTAGCCGAAGCTTTCAGTCTTCCTGTGCTCTAAAAGCAATGCTCATTTATGTCAGATGCGTGTCGGGTTCACACACTTGGAAATAAGACCCACACACTTGTGTGAGAGCAAGAGCAAATCTTTGAGGCACAAAAGTGTTTTTATGCGAAGAGTGTTTCAAGAATTTAGATACACATTGTTAATATCGTACTCACAATGTGTGAACATTAGTATTGTAATTCAACTAAAATTTGGTCCAAAAATAATTTGACCCCAAATTTCTATCAAATAAACAATTCCTTTTTTAGTTTTCGTCGTAATCACTACACCCTTCAAAATTATATAATCTCTCCGTACAATCTTTTAACAATCAAATTTTTTTTTTTTTGTGTTTTTTGTATTTCAGATCGGTAGCTCTTTCGTTCCTGTAATATGTTTTCCTTTTTGGAACTGGCTTGTCTGCAGTCTGTCTCCAAAGGAGACTGCACCTCAGGTTGGCAAAATTTGTGAGGCTTTCCTGATCCCAAAAATGATCGGGAAGGGCCCGCAAATTGCCAATCCTGACAGTACAGTCCCCTGCGCGCGAGCTTCCTATCCTGAGGCAGGCGCAGGGAGAAGGCGTTGAGGTCTCCAAAACCAGTTACTTCACACATTGATGTAGTAAGCTAAAGTCTCTGCATATATATGCTAGAACTCTGGCAAGGCCAGAACAACAAAACTGATCACGATGTATGGGAGTATTGGAGAGCTGCAGCTTTACAGACAAGCTTAATTACTTCATGCTCCATAGATTTTTAAATCCGTATTTGGCCTGCAGAAAGACTCGCTTGCTATAAAAAAAATGAAAAGATCTTGCCGTAAAAAGTTGACTAGGAAGCAGTCTTTGGTGTTTACTCTCCTCTCTTTGGATGACTGAAAACACAAAACAAATTCACAGACCCTCTCTCTCTCTCTCTCTCTCTCTCTCTCTCGTCGAAGAAGATGAAGAGCCGTAGCGCAGCACTCATGGCCGCTCTCTGCTTCTCACTCCTCATCCTCCTCCTCCTTCTCATCTCATCTGCCAAATTATTCTATTACCGCCGTGTTCCTCCTCGCGACTTTCAAAGGGTGCTCTCTCTCTCTCTCTCTCTCTCTCTCACTGATTGATCCTTATGGATTTCGTTTGGTTGCGCATCGATCGATGGTTTATTCTTTTAAATAAATTGTGGGGTTGAAGGGTAGTTTGAGTTTTAGCGAACACGAGAGCATTAACAGAATACTCTTCTAAACTCTCTCTAACGATTTTCTTTTCTTATGTTGTCGATTTCAATTTTTTTTTTCTTTTCATTTTGTGATCATACCCCTGACGAGTTGACTTAGGTTTGCTTTCTTTTTAAGTTCCCGAGTTTGATTCTCGTTGTCAACAACTTTTATTGTCACCTCATCCCCCATAAGCTTGTCAAACAGCTGAATACCGCCTCGAGTAATCTGAGGTGCTTGCAAGCTGTATCGGTCATTACCAAAAAAAGACTATTAAATTTTCTTCAGCGATTAAAAAATGGTTTGGAAAAATAATTTTGGTTTCCTTGTGACATTTTTGTATTTTTGTTCCCTATCTTGTGGACCGGCATATAGCTATTTTCGTAAGAATTGGGATAAGTTTGGCCATAAAATATTCTTTGGGTCATTACTTTTCTAGCTTATGTCTGGATGTCATGTATTGTCCTTGAATTGTATGTTATAGAAGTGAACGCCCATTGGATATTTGTAGTAAATTCTGCTAGCAAATGCCAACCAATGACAAGCAGAAACTTAAAAACTACCATAATCAACAACACAGTTCGTATGTTCCGATTCATTTTCACAATTCTTCAAGATTTTTAGCGAGAAAATGCACGAATACAAAGCCTCCCGGCATTCGAAAAATAAAGAAGTTAGATTGGTTGCAGTGACAAGGCTATGCCAACCCCCACTTGGGAGAAAGCGTAAACAGAAAGGGTAATTGAAGATTCCTGTGGCGACCCTCACACCTACCGTATACCTCAATGTCGTGCTTTACATTGATTTATGTCTGTCTGTTATTTCTTATCCTTGTTTTGCGGGTATCATTGTTCAAAAGCACGGCGTTGAGGGTATGCTTGTGTTTTTTAGGAGTCATGGGGATGCTTAGTTTCATATTTATCTGTTTGTTCTTTCTTTTCTGTATGTGGTCGGGTTGTGTTGTGCTAATTGTTGTGTATATTCTATTATTGTTTATTTTGTGAGTTTCTATAGATGCCTTTTTTTATGATAACTTCATGCTATCTTGTGCTTTATTAATTCACTTAGGGAGTTAAGCTTTTGGCTTTTGACTTTTTGACTTTTTGGGTTGATATATGCGAAGAGAATGACCTGTTTCGTGAAGTGTTTAGGGTCGGCTCTAAGTTTTTTGAGGCTTAAAGCGAACTTTTTAAAGGAAAAAAAAATGGGCATTCAATCTTTTTTGCATAGTGAATGATTACTTGAGAAAGAAAAAACATTCATAAGGAAGGCAATGCAATAATTTGAGACCATAAGTACCCATAATCAATAGCCATTACAATACATGAAAAATTGTTATTTAAAGATTACTCTTCTCGCGTTTTTAGCAGCAAAAGTACTAATTAAACTTGCATAATTAAGTTTCTCCACCATAGCCTTTGCAATAGACAACATAGCCAATCCGTTCGGTCTCTCTTGTAACATCGTCGACCTAAGATAAGTTTTGATAAACTTTAACTTCAAAAAACCTCTTTCACCAGAGGCAACTGTAAATTGGAATAGTCAACAATATTCTGTACGCAATCCACACATTTAGAAAATCAAACTATCCATTGTCTTCAAGTAATTGAGCACATCAATGGGCTTTCTTAGATCTTTTGGTAAAATTTCTCTCAAGACTTTCAATTCCGAACATAATCATTCCCATCAATATCAGAAAGCTCATCTCTTTTCAAAATATCTTCAAGATTACATTTGGGCCCTTTCACTTGGGCCTAATTTTAAATTAGGCCCTCAATTTTTTTAGACAAATTAAACTTAATTTTTTTATTGATACCTAGTAACTATATGGACCTATATTATTGGGGGGCCCAAAAATTAGACAAAACTTGAAGGCTTAAAGCAGTTGCTTTACGGGCTTTAGCCCAGAACTCTGGAAGTGTTGAAAGCCAAAAAAAAACACAATAATCCACTAAGGCTTTTTTTGGTACAGTATGCTAGGCATGCAAAATTATCCCTGTTCAAAAAAATATCTATCAAATAAGAGAGCTTTTTTTTTTTTTCAAACATCAATTTCCACTAAGGCTTTTTTTGTGGCTTATTAGATTTTTGGCTTTTTTTGTGGCTTTTTTCGAACATCAATTTCCCTGGTCGATGATCGTCATCTAATATATATTCTATGTTTCTGTTATACTACATAATACAGTGCGTTCGCGCATGCGTTTATATAAATAGGTTGCCTTTTTGTGAAAAAAAATAAGAACTAGCTAGGTTGCCTTTGTAATCTGATATGGTCCTCTGATGATCGTCAGTAAACTTTGTGTGCCGTGGCCTACGAAGGAAACCAAATAATGCCCTGCACCTGTATGTATTCAGAATATTTTTGTTTTATCGTTATCTACCTGTAGTGCTTGGACATTTCTTTTTTATGTAATTTTTTCATTCTGTTTTCTGTTTTTCTATCTTCCATTTCAACCTTTTTAAGGATTCCAACCACTGGCAGACGGACTAAAAAATCCAACTTAGTGGGTGCATCTTATTTATCATAATTGTAGTGAAAGCTTTTCTTTTTCTAATGAACCGAAAGCTTTTCTTTTTCTAATGAACCGCAATAAGATCATTCTAAGTTAAAGTTAAAAGACATTCATTACTTAAGTGCAAAAGTTTATACTCCTTGTTTTTATAAAAGTGTATCTAAAAATGAGCAAAAGAAATTAGACAAAAGTTTTACAAGTACTAAATATTTTTTCGCGTATGTTTTACACTGACATCAACAAGTTTTTAGAATGATTGATCGATATGGTGTTATTAATGCCTTTCTTTTAAGATATTTGTACAAAATGGTTAAATATAAAGGGAATCAAAGTATGAAAGCCTCAAATAGACAAATAGTTTATAAAACCAATAATCATAAATCAGCTACACAACGACAATTGAAGCATGTAATTATTTTTATATAAAAAGAAAAAAGGAATGCAAAAGACTTGCCGGAAAAAGTTGACTTGGAAGCAGTCTTTGGTGTTTAGTAATTGAAGCATGTAATTATTTTTATATAAAAAGAAAAAAGGAATGCAAAAGACTTGCCGGAAAAAGTTGACTTGGAAGCCGTCTTTGGTGTTTAGTAATTGAAGCATGTAATTATTTTTATATAAAAAGAAAAAAGGAATGCAAAAGACTTGCCGGAAAAAGTTGACTTGGAAGCAGTCTTTGGTGTTTAGTAATTGAAGCATGTAATTATTTTTATATAAAAAGAAAAAAGGAATGCAAAAGACTTGCCGGAAAAAGTTGACTTGGAAGCCGTCTTTGGTGTTTAGTAATTGAAGCATGTAATTATTTTTATATAAAAAGAAAAAAGGAATGCAAAAGACTTGCCGGAAAAAGTTGACTTGGAAGCAGTCTTTGGTGTTTAGTCTCCTCACTTTGGTAGACTGAAACACATAACAAATTCACAGACTCTCTCTCTCCCTAGAATCGAAGAAGATGAAGAGCAGTAGCTCAGCACTGATGGCCGCTCTCTGCTTCTCACTCCTCCTCCTCATCTCATCTGCCAACTCATTCTATTACCCCCGTGTTCCTCCTCGCGACTTTCAAAGGGTGCTCTCTCTCTCTCTCTCTCTCTCTCATGGTTGAGCTGATTGATCCTCATGTCTTTCATTTGGTTGCGCATCGGTCGATGGTTTTTTTATGTCATTTGGTTGCGCATCGGTCGAAAGAGTTAACTCTTATTTGGAAGAGTTTTTTTTAAATCCGGACCGTCGAAACCATGCATGGACGGTCAAGATGTACCGTCCGTGCATATTGCGTAGGCATGCCATGCGTACACATCGAATTTTTGTTTAAAAAATTGTGGGGTTGAAGGGTAGTTTGAGTTTTCGCGAACACAAGAGCATTGACAGAGAGTTTAAGCCGGTGGCAACAAAAGTTTCCTCCAAATAGATTGCATTGCGCCACATGTCCATGTTCTACTATTTGGAACCACTATTTGGACACATACCGCAATGCAATCGATTTGGATGAAACTTTTATCCATCTTCTAAACTGTCTCTAACACTTTTCTTTTCCTATGTTGTCGATTTCAATTTTTTTTCACTTTTCTTAGGTCTTGGAGTTTGATTCTCGTTGTCAACAACTATTATTGTCACCTCATCCCCACGTATGCTTGTAAAACGGCTGTAGAAATGTTGTATAGAGTAATCCGAGGTGCTCACAAGTTGTCACTGGCATCACCAAAAAAGATAATTAAATTTTCTTTGGCGATGAAAAATAATTTTGGTTTGTTTGTGACTGAGATGTATTTTTGTTCTTTATTTTGTAGACTAGCATAGCTATTTTCGTAAGAATTGGGCTAAGTTTGACCATAAATATATATATATTTGGGTTCATTAGTTTGTATCAAGTTTTACAAAAAAAAAAAAAGCTTCAAATAGACAGCCCAAAGGCTCAAACCCGCGACCTTAAGGTGCAATTCCCTTATTCCAAGCAGCACTACGAGGTTTTCTGATGTTTAGTGTAGAACAACTAATATATATATATATATACATTGGACGGATCGGATCGTCAAAAAAATGTTTGGATCATGGAGGTCCGGAAACGGGAATCCCGTTTTAGAAGTGGACTCTCTCTCTCTCTCTCTCTCTCTCTCTCTCTATATATATATATATATATATATATATATATATAAACAAATAAGAGGTTTCTTATGAACTATGAAGTGGTCACTCCTCAAACTTGCGGACACCAGAATCTCCAGAAAAAATTGAATTTATATGCTGAGAGGGATGCTGCTAAAGATCACTCCTCCTCACGGTTATCATGGAAGTTGCCAATCGCCATGTTTTCCTTTTTCTTTGTTCTACCTGTTAATTTTTGTTTCAGTTTTTCCTAAGATAGATGCTGCTAAAGATTTATCCTACTGTGGAACTTCTTTTTGGTTTTATTGCTGATTGATGATATCCGATTCTCCTTCATCTCATTGTTGGCTTGGTAACAGGGTGATCCCCTTGATGTTAAAGTGAACAAGTTGTCATCTGAGAACACACGACTCCGATACGATTACTATGATTTGAGATATTGTCGCCCTACCCAAATAAAGAACAATGCTGAAACTTTGCTTGAAACTTTGTGGGAGCTTATTCGAGGTGACCACATTCAGAATTCCATGTACACTGTGAGCATCTAATTGTATTCCTGTCTTATTGAAGGAAGAACAAAAGAAAGAGCTTCGATGTAATCTTTCCTTTAGTGATGATTCCTCATAAGTTCTCGTATGTTGCAGTTCAATATGAGGGAGGAGCAGCCGTGCAAAGTACTTGCAGTGCGATTACGCCTTCAATTATGACTTATTATATTTTGTTGTTGGCAATAGAAATTTTCGTGTTTTTGGATTCATCTTCTATAAAACAAGATAAATGAATTTGGTTCACTATGTTTAATATACTTTAACAATTTTCTGAAAAAAGAACACTATTCCTTTGGGAATTGGAAAAGATGTGCAAACAATAAGCAGTCTTGTTTCTAGATAGTGCTATGCGAAACTGATTATGAAAACTGCAACCAAACGGCACCTGGATATCGAATAGTTTCTTCTGAGTTCTGAGTAACTTCATCTGAAAATTGTTTTAACAGGATTCTGGACAATCTTCCAGTTGTAGTGACACGTCAACGTTGGTGGGATGGCAGTGAGTATTGCATACAAGGTTTCCCTGTGGGGTTCACTGGAATTTATGCAGGGGCCGGTGAGCTGCGATCGACAACTGTTGTCATACTGCGATTGTGTTGTTATATAATTGTTAACCTATCGGCTTTTTCAGAGCAAAGAGATGAAGTATTTCATATACAACCACTTGAGCTTCAGAGTCATGTTTCACAAGCATCTTGCGAATGATTCCGCTCAGATTGTTGGCTTTGAGGTTACTCCATACAGGTTCTGGCCTTATGTTTTATTTGTGTTCAGTTTTTGCATTTCACTATAATGTACGTTTGATGGTTAATTTGGGTATCTAGTCTATATGGTCCCCGGAAAATATAAAATTACTCATGAAATTTCTGATGTATAGTAGGGTAGGAGTATAAATGAACCGGGAATTATACAAGGACTTGTATCAAACGTGCTTACTTTCTGAGGATTTTCGACTTGTCGCGTATGTACGTGTTTGATCATTGAGCAGTATTAATCATGAGTACAAGGAGTTTCCTGGTCATTTGACCACATGCAACGGACACATAAACCAGACAATTCTAGGAAACACTATGCCGCAGGAGGTTGATGCCCGTAAGGAGATAATATTCACATACGATGTTTCTTTCATGGTAACGTAAAAGAGCCCAGATTTCGCTCCTTTGCTTATTTACAGTTTAGTTGGCTTCCGCTTCAGTTTGATTACGTTTTTGCTCCACAGGAGAGTGACATCAATGGGGAATCGCGTTGGGACCACCTTCCAAAGAATGTTCAAACCAAAACGTCCATCACGAAAACGGCTATGTTGAATGTCGCCTGGCCGTGATGATCGTCATCTAATGCATATATATAAGAATAGGTTGCCTTTGTAATCTGAAACGGTCCTCTGATAACCGTCGTAAATTAACTTTTTTATGTGTGTTGCAACCTACGAAGGAAACCAAATACTGGCCTGCAGCCGTATGTATGTATTCGGAACATTGCTGTTTTATCGTTATTTATCTTAAGAGCTTGGACATTACTGTTTTATGTTTTCTCATTCTGTTTTCTGTTTTTCTGTCTTCTTTTTTGAGGACTGCCTCTATGTACTTTTCACCTGCAGCAGCGAGTAAAAAGGAGAAATTTTTGTACCAGTTTTTTGTGTGCCTGTTACCAACAAAACAAGAATGAAATGCTTCATCCATATTTGAGTATTTCTGTTTTCTCATTTCCCCTCTGGAAATGCTGTGGCCTTGTCCTCGTTTTCTGTTTTCTCATTTCGCTTTCTGTTGCCAAAATGCCAAGTTAGTGGAACAAAACCTAAACGGTATGGATTTTCACCAACAAACGGGCGGGGTTGTTCCAATTCCTGACTTTGGCGTAAATGAGTTTTTAAGTCAATGTATTGTAAAAGAATGAGCCGTCTCATAAAACGCAATAAGCTACTTTTGAGTTTAAGCCAGAAATTGGAACCAACCATGAATCCATGTCTTGAAAGGCAACAACTGGCGGATAGATTCTTAAATATGGCATCTTATTAATCATTATCATCATTCTAAAAGTTATGACATTCAGTACTAAATGCAAAAATTTATAGTACGTAGTTTTGATAAAAATATCTAAAAATGAGCACAAAATCTTAGACGGAATTTTTACAAACCAATAATCAAAATATAAAGAGAACCAAAAATACAAAAGCCTCAAATAATAATAATCATAAATAAATTAGACAGAATTTTTACAAACCAATAATCAAAATATAAAAGCCTCAAATAATTTATAAACCAATAATCATAAATAAATTAGATAGTTGAGACATATAATTATTTTTATATTTTCACTTTCAAAATATTTATTTGCTTATAAGTTTGTATGTTAAATATGGCAGGAAACTTATATAATTATTCTCTGTAACATTATTTATAAAAGAAAATTACTTAGATTCATCTCTCTATCCATATCTTGCTCCCCTTCTCTGAAACGCACTCGATTCATCGATTCATCCCTCTCTCTCTCTCTCTTTCTCTCTCTCTCTCTCTCTCTTTCTAGAATCGAAGGAGATGGGGAGGAGCAATAGCTCAGCGCAATTAACACTCTCTCTCTTCTTCTTCTCACTCCTAATCTCACTCGCACACTCATTCTACCTTCCCGGTGTCGCTCCTCGCGATTTCCAAAGGGTACGTTTTCGCTAATCTCTTGCTCTACTTGTATGTGCCACTTTGATCTCCAATCTATTTTAGTTGTTACTTTGGCGTTCTACTTATTTGGATCTAGGGTTTTGAATTTCGATCTCTGTAGTGTTTACTTTAGATCTCTTGTTTCAATTGGAGCGTGTTTGGATCTAGGGTTTTGGTCCCGAGTTTATGGGGACGTGTTGCATTTTACAGGCAATCACTTTATTTGGTGCAATTGAAATTTTTCTCAAATTCGTATCGTTGTCGATGACTTGGCATGAGGCATATCTGTGTGTCTGTGGAGGGTATGGTTTCATTAACTAGTGCTTTACTTTTCAGTATAGAGCTATTAGAGAAGAGAGTAGTGGATGATAGGATGACTATGTCGATCATGGTACGTAGTTATAGGAGAGAGCATAATAGCTTGGGGAAGGGATGTAAGTTAAGATATCTTGGTTTCAAAATGTGCATGCTCGTGCTTTGAGAGTAGAGAAAATGCTAAGATGACTCTGTGAGTCAGAGTAGTTAAAGAGTAGAGAACCTGAAAGTTTTGGGAGGGATTTAATTATGATGTCTTGGTCTCGACAATGGGCACGGTCATGCACACAGTTAACATTATTTTTTAGGAGAGAGGATGAACGAATTCAGAATCCTATATATTTAATTGGTACGAAGTCCCCAAAAGATCGTCCATCAAACTCGCAAAAAAATGACGTGGAAGTGCCCAACCATGTCCTGCAAAGAAAATATGCATCACTCTGGTTGGCTTACCTTCATGTGTCTTTTTTTGGTCCATGCCTTAATTTGTTTCGATTTTTTGGTTTTTAATTTGTTGATTTGGTATACCCAAGTTTTTCGTTTAACTTGTCGTTGGGATCAGAACGAATGCTTGTGATACTTGGAAGTTGGCTTGGGTTATGGTATAACATTTGCTAGGGTTATGGTATGGAGTAACATTTGTTGTCAACAAAACCTTTATTTATTTATTGTTTTTGTTGATGATTTTACCTGTTATATATTTTTGTTCTCCACCAACATGGATGTTCAAAATTCACTTTGTTGGGGAACTTTCTTTTGGCTGATTGCCTATAAACTGTTTCCATATGTCTTGTCGTTCTCATAATGACAGGGCAATCCCCTTCCAGTCAAAGTTAATAAGCTGTCATCTACGAAGACGCAGCTTCCTTATGACTACTATTACTTGAAGTATTGTAAGCCTCCCAAAATTATGAACAGTGCTGAAAACTTAGGGGAGGTTCTTCGTGGTGATCGTATCGAAAATTCGATCTACACTGTGAGCATCGAGTTCCATTCCTTCTCCTATTAACTTGATCTTGGAAATAATATCCTTCAATGTTGGTTTTCCTTTCATGAGAAGGAATCATAATTTTTCTAATTATTGCAGTTCAGTATGAGGGAGGAGCAGCCATGCAAAGTTGTGTGTCGAGCTAAGCTGGATGCTGAATCTGCAAAGAATTTTAAGGAAAAAATTGATGACGAATATAGGGTTAACATGTATGCCCCTTTGTTATCTTGAATTGTGAATCCTGGTCATCTACATTTGTTTAGTACTTCTTGCAATTACTTTGATAGTCCTACTTTTTGGTAGATTAGGATCTTTTATTAAGTCCTTGATGTGGAACTTCGGCTTCGATTTTTCCTTTTTTTTTTTTATCTATTTGTGTTGGCAATAGAGACTTTTTTGCAAGCCTTAGATTTTGGGTAGTTTCCTATGTGACTTCAAACTTGAGATGGGTGTATAGGATTCTGGATAATCTTCCAGTTGCTGTTCGGAGACCAAGGAGGGATGGCACTCAGTCGAACACTTACGAACACGGTTTCCGAGTGGGGTTCAAAGGAAATTATGCAGGGGTGAGTTTTAAACTTGTGGTAGAGTAGCTGTTGTGTTGTGCTTGTGTTCTTCTGTGACTGATTTGTATTTGTATGCTCTTGCAGAGCAAAGAGGAGAAATATTTTATAAATAACCACTTGAGTTTTAGAGTCATGTATCACAAGGATCTTGAGAGTGATTCTGCTCGAATTGTTGGCTTTGAGGTTACTCCGAACAGGTTATTTCTCCATACTTCTTCATTTTTGGTCAATTTTTGCATTTCTTTTCTAGTGTGAGTTTTGGTGGTTTCAGTATCTGGCATATATAGTCACTAGACAATGTCCAAATGCAGTTATAGTCTCTACTGATTAAGGTATAAAATGAGATTCTTTAGTTTGCCTGAATATTACCCCGCGCTACCATGAACTCATGAAGCTCTCTGGTACTCACTTCAGTACTTTAAGTTAATAAACAAACAATTGTTTCAGTGAAAACCTTTTTTCCATCCGAAAAAAGGTAAATAGCTTCCAATTTTTTTCTTTGGATCAATCCTGGCTTCCAGTTTGACATTAGTAATTGCCTAATTGGACTTGGCCATGCACCTTTAATCTAGCAAGTCCTTGTTATTGAAGGATCTTGCCTCGTCAGCAGCTCCTTTTTAAGTTATGGGTACCGGTCCTATTTTCTGCTGGTAGAATAGGCTGGAGTGTTCTGTGTTTTGTTTTTTCATGAGTTTCTGCAGATGCCTTTTCTAGTTTTTGTCATGCAATTCAAATTTTGATATTCATTCATTTCTTTGTTCATGATTTTTTGCATGAGAGAGAAGAATCACAAGATTACCTCTCTGTATCTGAGCCTATATGATGCATTTGTGTTCATGATAATGTAATGAGCGAGTACTTCAAAAAATCAGGCTTACTTAGGGAGGTTTGTTGTACGTGTTCCTTTATTTCACTCATATGATATTGCTTGTTTGAGCAGTATCAATCATGAGTACAAGGAATGGGATGAGAAGAATCCTCAGCTGACAACATGCAACCAGAACACCAAAAATATAATTCAAGGTAGCACTGTTCCACAGGAAGTTGATACAGATAAGGAGGTCGTGTTTACCTATGATGTTTCTTTCAAGGTAATCTTTTCTTAAGCTCCCAGGCGTGTGCTCCGTTAGTTTTTTCTATATCCACCTGAAATTGTTGAATGTCCCGTCTCCAGGAGAGCGATGTTAAGTGGGCATCACGTTGGGATACTTACCTCCTCATGAATGACGATCAGATCCATTGGTTCTCCATTGTAAACTCTCTGATGATTGTCCTCTTCCTTTCCGGCATGGTTGCCATGATTATGATGAGAACTCTTTACAGAGATATTGCAAACTACAACCAATTGGAAACACAGGATGAAGCTCAGGAAGAAACAGGATGGAAACTTCTACATGGAGATGTTTTTAGGGCTCCAATTAATTCCGGTTTACTTTGCGTTTATGTTGGTACTGGGGTGCAGATCTTTGCAATGACACTGGTAACCATGATATTTGCGGTTCTGGGCTTCTTATCCCCTTCCAACCGCGGTGGGCTTATGACTGCTATGGTTCTCTTGTGGGTCTTCATGGGCTTATTTGCTGGTTACTCATCAGCACGTCTGTACAAAATGTTTAAAGGCACTGAGTGGAAGAGAAATACTTTGAAAACTGCTGTTATGTTTCCGGGTATTCTGTTTTCCATCTTCTTTGTGCTGAATTGCCTTATCTGGGGGGAGAAATCTTCTGGCGCAGTACCATTTGGGACCATGTTTGCTCTCGTGTGCTTATGGTTTGGCATATCAGTACCTTTGGTGTTTGTGGGTAGCTATTTGGGTTTTAAAAAGCCAGCCATTGAAGGACCAGTGAAAACAAATAAAATCCCAAGACAGATACCAGAACAGGCTTGGTATATGAAACCGGTCTTCTCTATACTGATCGGAGGCATTCTTCCTTTTGGGGCTGTTTTCATTGAGCTATTCTTCATCTTGACATCCATATGGCTAAACCAGTTCTACTACATCTTCGGCTTCCTTTTCATAGTGTTTGTGATTCTTATCATCACGTGTGCTGAGATTACCATAGTGCTCTGCTATTTCCAATTGTGCAGCGAAGACTACCACTGGTGGTGGAGAGCTTACTTGACTGCTGGCTCCTCTGCTTTTTACCTTTTCCTTTACTCAGTCTTCTACTTTTTCACCAAACTGGAGATCACAAAATTTGTTTCTGGTATCCTGTACTTTGGCTATATGTTAATTGGCTCCTATGCCTTCTTTGTCTTGACGGGTACAATTGGATTTTACGCTTGCTTCTGGTTTGTGCGGAAGATATACTCGTCCGTGAAGATAGACTGATACAAAGCTACTGGCAAAAGGGCTCTGAGTCAGATTGTGATGGGGTTTGGATAAAATTCGAGACTCGAAAGGAAGCAGAACGAACGTCTCCATGTTTCTTGGATAAGGGACACTGACAAGAAAGTTTTCAACCTTACCAAAGCTGTTGCCATTGCTGTTGGTAGTGTAGATCTTGTAACTTTTTTTTTTTCCTTTGAATGTGCTTTTAGCAGTTTCGTTGCTGGATGAGTTTCTACGGATTTGATTTAGAATTTCCTGATATATCCATCAATACTGTTGCAATCCCAAGTTAATGGCATGAGCCATCTTGGAATTTGAATTGTATTTACTTTTAGGTTACAGGAATCTGGATAGGCATCATGTATATGGAGACGGGGTCGGAGGCACCCGAACATGGATTAGGGTCTCGTCGGTTTTTTTCTCACCAATCTTTGTGATCATAATATATTTTGCCTTTCAAAAAAAAGGACAAGATCTTAGCGGCTCAATAGGATGCGGGATGCGGTTTTGGTGACATAATAATAAGAGGAAATAAGATAGTATGGGGTATTATTTATGGAGAGTGGATACACATCTATGTGACATTGGTAACAAAGGAGGATAAAATAATTTTTGGTTTGAAAGATTTTGGTAATAAAGGAGGATAAAATAGTAGTATTTGAAATGGGGGAAAAAGATAAATTAAAGGGTCGGGTGGATTGCCCCGGATTGGGGAGGAGTCATCCGGGCGGATTAGATATGCATTGCAGAGGGTCAAGCATGACCATAAATAAGGTGGTCTAGGCTAGATTACGGGGAAGGTGTATTAAGTCATCCGGGTGTGTTTTTTTGTACCCAAATCATGGATGATCTATGGGCCCGGGATTATTCATTCAGGCCCAAACTCATCTCCCTTCTAATCCCCCATCCAAATGAGCCTAGGGTTCTAAATTATGGAAACATTATTTGTAATTTTCATAAAGTATGTTAAGCTAAATCTTTGGCTATATGTTAGTGCTACCTATGCAATCATCCTAGTGACTTAAATGACTTATGACGTCATCCCAACATTCAAAAAACACCATTAATACACTTAACAAACATGAGTTTAAGACCATAAATGTAATTAAATCTTATTTCTTATAATTGAGTTAGAGTTTAGCCTATAAATAAGGAGATAGCCTAGGAGCATATAAAAAAATTCCATTTAATCAACTCAACCAATAATATTTGAGAGTTTCTATTTTTGTGTGAATTTTTCATATGACAGTTCCTCTAAATGCAAATCAATTTTGATTTTACTCCCTATTAATCAAATTCCTGCGTCTGTCCAATAATTTTATTTTTAACTATTATTTTGTCTTTTGAAATGGATTTCTGCGTCTGCCCTTAGAGAAATACTTAGGTGCAAATAGGGTACCGCACACGTGGTGTCCGAGCGCGTATCTCTTTTGTTCAAAAGTATTTTTGATGGTCTCTCTCTCTCTCAAATTCGGAACGTCCAAAGCACTTTTCAATAGCCGAGATGCGCGCTGAGTATTGCTACATGGTACCTAGCCAGCACTCAAGTTTTTCTCCTGTCCTCGGCTGTGTGCAAGTCAATTTTGCATTGATTCCCCACTCTAAATGCGACAAAATTAAAAATTTGAGCATATCGAAGTACATACGACATGCAACACAAATACATAATAATTATCGTATGCGCAATATTCTGTATAATTGAGGATTAAAAATGTACACTAATAGATAAGAAATTTCAAAGATCACAATATGGTATACCTCTTTCCTTCTCTTTTAAACCAAGAATCTCACTTGATTTGTGCAAGCTCGTTTGGCTTTTTTCCCCCTATTTTTGCCCACCTAGAATACTTGTAATAATTCTTTATTTCTTTTTTTTTTTTTACTTGTTTATTTGGTGTTTATGAGCCCACATAAATTATTCCCAAGTTGGTTTCTTTTCTGGGTATAAATTACGACCATTTGTAGTGAGGGGAAGACAGGGGCAGCCCTCGGCC
The DNA here is from genome assembly GCA_963854785.1 of Vaccinium vitis-idaea. Classification (NCBI taxonomy): domain Eukaryota; kingdom Viridiplantae; phylum Streptophyta; class Magnoliopsida; order Ericales; family Ericaceae; genus Vaccinium; species Vaccinium vitis-idaea. Next base: position 1,332,130 of record OY978221.1, read on the forward strand.
CGCTCATCTAATTCGCTCCAATAGAAAGGCATGGTTCTGTAGTCAACGCAACTTCATCACTTTCGTGTATTCACGGACAGCGGCCTTTTCAAGAATATATTTTGTAATGTAGTAGTAGTAAATTTTGGAAAGACTGCAGTTGTATCTGTTGTGTACTGGAGTATTTTATTAGTGAGGAAGACACTATATTCGGCTAGTCTTCCACGTAAGAAAGGATTTGGACTGAAAGTTAATGTTAGTGGCAGTCGGGAGAAAGGATAATCTTATGTAATACATTTCTTATGAAACCATACTTATAAAAAAAAAGTTTCACAACTTCCATTTAATGAATTTAAACTTTTCAATAATAAATCTCGAGGCATAAACCATTCATGCAAAAAAATCAGGGTAATTGAGTATCATTTGAATCATCTTAATTGTTAGAGCTCTGAATGTGCATTACCCTTTCGATAAATATTAGAATTTGTTAAATGGGTACTGATGTTCAATCATTTAAGATTTGACAATGACGACGTATAAAAACGAACAGTTTGAATTGTCAAATGACAATAAGGTTTTTTTTGCATCATATCTTTATGGGAAGAGAGTCCTTTAAAAAGATCTTGATTAGTTCGCCTCGGTGAGAGAGAGAGTTTTGATGGATCGAAACTGCTAGAGGATTTTGTTCAAAAGAAAAAAGAAAAGTTTTTTTTTTTTTTGTCATTCGTTAATCCTAATCTACACTCTATCCTAAGGGACTTGAGGAGAGAGAGAGGTGCTTACGGGATCGAGCCCTGTCCATGTACATGGGAGTATAAAGGAGGCACCAATTGCACTCCACTTCACTTGCAAGAAAAAGAAAAGTTTGGGAATGTGATAGGATTGATTGAGTCTCACATGAACGCACGAGTGGCTTCACTGGAAAGTTGTGTTCTCAAATCCAATGCAATGTGCCACCAGAGGCTATCATGGACGTGGGGACTCCCAACAAAAAGTCTGGTTGCACATACAAATGGAAACATATCATGCACTTTATGCAAAGATGATCCAAATGTTCATTTTTCTTAAAATATTTTTTTATGAATTTCTTCATAAAATCAGTTGAATTGGATATATTGATAAGGGCTTTTCAAAATTCGTCTCTGAAATTTTCAGAATTCATCTCTATGAAATTCTAAAATCTCTATGAATACTGAAAAAGCCCTTACAGATATCCAATTGAGCTGATTTTATATAACAATCCATAAAAAAAAATTAGATAAATAAACTATTCAGATCATCTTTACGAGACCTGAGATTGGCCCCACAATAATGTATGTTCATGATCATTTCCCACTTGTCATATAAGATCTTTGACTCCTAATTCTGCCCCAAAGCCTTGTGGCCATTATTCTAAACTGGTTGTAACGGCTGGTTTCCACTAAAAATCCTTTCGATATTTTTGGTATTTTCGCACTTACATTCTAACTGACGAAAATACTAAACGTACTGGTTACATCTTCAAAATTCCCTTTGGTTAGACAAAAAAAGAAAGTCAAGATCGGCCATGACAACCAGGAGTGTTTGAATTGTATTTTTATTTCAAATGTAATAAATAGAATAAGAAGAGTTTGTTTTTCATTCCATCCGGGTTTGTAAAAGAACGATGGGTCCTTCTAATATTCTCTCATAAAATACAAAAAAATAAAAATAAAAAAAGAGATAAATTACAAAACCTCTTATTATTATGTCATATCCGATCTCTGAAATGGAGATATATAGAGATTGATGGGAGGTCTAAGGCGAGATTGTAGTGTTGTTCAACCTCTTCACCGCCACTGTTAAGGTGTGCAGTTTTATGAATATTTTTGGAAGAAATTTTTTTTTAATACAAATAGCCATTTTGATAAGACTGATGGGGTGGTCATGTAATTTATTTCAGGGTAGCTAAAATAGAATTTTGGTGTTTTTTGTAGACAAAAAAATACCCCACGTATTTTGAGCTCTTCCCTAAGCAAAAAATATTATGTGCTCATAGAAACCGTCACGCAGACCCCAGCTAATTTCATAATTAACCATTTAAATGGAGACAATAGATTAATTCTGGATATATTTGTAGTTAAAAATGTCTTTTAAAGCACGTGATATTGTTTCCTGAAATTGAATAATCACTCCATCCTTAATTAGGAAAATAAATAGAAAGGAAGAGAAAAAAATTCTTTCCATTGTTAGATTTCTAGAGAAAAAGATGGTAAAATATAAATAAATAAAAACAAGTTCAACTTTCCCTTCAATCTCTTCTTAACTTTTCCTATTTATTATTTTCCTTTCTTTTCTCTTCCATCCTCAAGTTTCAGACAAAGCCTAAGGGCATCCACAGTGGGCTAGCAAAAAATTGCTCCTAACTTGTATCCTAAGGTGTACACATAAGCATAATTGGGGTCCACTTTTCACTCCTAGAGCTTGTTAAATTTGGAGAGAATGTGTGCACTCAATGGGCTAGCAATATCCTTCTCTATTTTGTAAAAAAATTAAAATTAAAAATATGGGACCCATACATTGATGCATCAACGCCGAGCTAATCCTCTCACACTCTCATAACCAATTATTTGGTTAAACTCCTCCCAAATTCGATCCCACAACCTTGCTCTCGGTTGGTCGATACCCGTTGCAGCATCTTCGGAGACCCTTAGCCACGCCTTGCATAGTGCTTCGTCTTCATCTTTCGTCCAATTAGTATTTCTTACCTTCGGTTGCACTTCACTATTTTTTTTTGGCTTTTTGCGAGCTTGTGAATCGGTCTTTTGAGAAGATTGATGAGTTGAAATTTGAGACGACTCTAAACCGAATTGGTTGAGCGGAGTGAAGGGGAATTGTGTGTTCATGACATATTGCGCAAAAAATTCTACATCGAAAGAGTTGAACTGGGGGTTAGATTGATTATTTGAATTGAAGGTGTAGGTTCCATTTGCAAAGAATGGTGAAGTTGAAACCTTTGATTCAAAATTGTATGAAAGACAACTATATTTATGGACAAGGGCTATGGAATTCAACGGCACTTTTTTTAAAACAACATCCTTATATATCTTCCGAAATTTTTTTCCAAAGGCACCATATTTCTTACCTTCAATTGCATGATTTTTGAGAGATTTCCAACGGCAACTTTTTCATAGATTTTATATTAAAAAAAGAATTAAAGACTTTGGCCCCACTTAGAGTTAGTTAGAAGGCTACCTAAATTTAACTATTGTGTTAGGAGCCAATTTTAGGAGCCACCCTTAGAAGCTTGTTTGGGGAGCCCATTGAAGGCAATACTTGAGGACATGATAGGTAAATGTTAGGAGCCAAGCTTAGGAGCCATTTTGAGAGCCCTAAGATACTAGTTAAAACAACCTAGCAAAGGCGAATTATGATACTCCTTCCGTTCCTTAAAATGAGTAGTGTATTTCATTTTAGACTGCTCTTAAATAAGTATGATGTTGAAAAGTTAGTGGGGAAAAGTTGATGCATTTCTTATTTTGCCCATAAAAGTATATTTCTTTTTGAAACATTAGTGGGTAAAGTTTAATGATGATGTCTCCATGACTCCATCAATGGCAATAGTGGAAAGTGAATGTAAAAGTTGATGTGAAAGATGTAATGATGATACTTTATTAAGGAATCTACTTTGAAATTACGAAGCTGCACACTTAAAAAAGAACGGAGGAGTAATCTTTTTAGGAGATTAGAGCAAGCATACTCTCTCTCTCTCTCTCCAAATTTTCTCGCAAGACCTTCTCTCTCTAAAACACCAAACCCTATCACCACATTTCATCCCCCTTCCTCTAGGGTTTCTCCACCCTTCGCTGCAACAGGAGGAGAGGTTATTCCCTACTGTGCTTTCTTCTCCCGATTACAAATCTAGGAACTCTCCACCTCTCTCTGTCAATCTTCACAGCCGTCCACCGCCCCACTAATCACCGTCCTACATCACGTAGTCCTCGTCAATCTCTCAACGTCTTCTACAGCCTCTCTACCATTCCCACCGTTCTCTCCCATCGTCCACAGCTCAAACCTACTATGTCTCGCCTCTAGTCTTCACTAAAGGTTCGATCGGGGAAGAAATGTAACTGGGATGTTGGCTCGACTTTGGTTTTCTGGCAAGTGGGTGGCTCGGCTCTGGTTTCTATGGTTCGTCATTTTTTACTGTATCGTTTTTCATTTATGTTTTGTTCTAGATCATCTCCTTCAATTGAGATTTTTGTTTCCTCCGTGGAATTTTTGTTGCCCTTTGTGGGTTTCTTTATGTTCGGTGAATTCTTGTTCTTCCCAACCGAGGGCTCCAAAATTTGAGTGATCGTAGTCATATGGTCACTCAAAAAAAAAAAATGCATCTCCAACTGCCTCGGCACTCCTCAAATTTATGTGTTTTGCTACAGCAGAGCTGAAAATGGGACGCAGCAGCCTCGCCACTATCCTTGCCACTTCCCCCTTTGCTATAGTGATTCGTCACACCCAATGAGTCACTGTAGCACTAGCCTATCTCTCTCTCTCTCCGCCTTCAAAGATACCAAATCCATGCCCACGTCGTCGTCACCTTTTTTAGGGTGTGGTGTGACTTTGGCAAAGACCCTCATCTTTGTCGGATCTTGTTCGTCATTAGATTTGTAATATGTAAATGGCGGTGGCTGTGAAAGTTTTTTTTTTCCCCTTTTTCTTTGAACTAGATGGTGAAAGACTTTAATGATATGGTGTTTTGTGTTTTTTTTTTAAGAGAAGTTTTGTGATTGAAGTAGTCATTTTGGGTAGACTATTGGGTTGTTCATGTATTTTATGGGTAGCTAAAATAGAATTGGTTGCTTTGGGCGGGCAAAATGCCTAGTGACTGCTGGTCATTAGATTTGTAATATGTAAATGGCGGTGGCTGTGAAAGTTTTTTTTTTCCCCTTTTTCTTTGAACTAGATGGTGAAAGACTTTAATGATATGGTGTTTTGTGTTTTTTTTTTAAGAGAAGTTTTGTGATTGAAGTAGTCATTTTGGGTAGACTATTGGGTTGTTCATGTATTTTATGGGTAGCTAAAATAGAATTGGTTGCTTTGGGCGGGCAAAATGCCTAGTGACTGCTGGAGATGCTCTCTTTGTCCCAAATTGTTTGTCTTATTTGAATTTCAATGTAATTTTGAACTGTTCATATCTTTCAATCTACAGTATAATTTTTTTAAAGATTTTAAAAACTTTGTATAATACCACTAATTGAGATCTATCAAATAAGATCCATATTGCACATAAAAAGACGTTATAGATTGAAATACATGAACAATTTAAAAATTACATCAAAATCCGTCAGTACCAACATTTGAGACAAATAGAGTATTATAAGTAGTCAAACCTCTATTACACCAGGCATTTTGGTTTTGTGTATTCCCACTAGCTACCAGTGGAGAGCAAGGAAGGCTAAACATTTTTTTTAATAACTGGATGTTCGGGCTAGTTTGCGCGGACCTTGACAAATTTCGGAGCCGTAGAGATAATGTTTGGGCATAACCCTCAGTTGCCCCAAGGGTTTGTTGACAACGGGAATCAAACCTAAGACTTTAGATGGGAGTAAACCCATAAGTTTCAAGGTAATACCACTTTGCCAACCTCTTGAGTTAGGAAGGCGTAAATTGCCTCCTTCCTCCGACCATTGCCTCATTCCTCTCTCCTTGTCTCCTTCTACTCCCTCTGTCTTAAATTGTTGGTCATACTTACTTTTTTCGTTGTCCCAAAAAACATATGGTCAATTTAAAAAGTTAACAAAGAAAAATGTGTATTTCTTTCCTTTTTTAGGTATAATCATGTATTTTTCATAAAAAGTTGGATTCCCAAAGTAAGACCAACAATTTGGGACGGACGGAGTATTTATCTTTTTGCCACTTAATTTTATTTATCCTTTTGCCAACAATTTCCTAACCCATGCAATTAATTTCTTTGCTCTTCAATTGTTCTACCCCAATTACATATACTCCTTTAATGGCACCCGTTTTTAAACAGTTTTCAAATTAAAAAATTAATTTTATCCCTAAATAGCGAGTAGGATTGAAATGTATTAAGGGAAAAATGAAGGATTGGTTCCCATTTGCTAAAATTTGGTTTCCTCATTTAATAGATTTTATCTATCTAATGAGAATAAAAAGTAATTCTTATGAGATTTTATCAACAGGTATGAGATTTTACCAACTTTATAAGATTTCCCATTTTAGCAAACGGGAAATAAGTAATGTCCATACGTTTCTTTTTGTGTAATTTTTCTGACTAAAATAAAGAGGGTCAGAGATGTTCTCACCCAAATGTAACGAAGAGAGAAAGGTAATACAGTAGTTGGGTCCATACTCCATAGGGATAGACTCGGCTTTATCATCTTTCTGCCTCTTCTTTAATGCACAGCTTTATCAAACCTCTGTATAAAAAGTCTCTCTTTTTCTTCTTCTGAACTTGGACCTCTCTAAAGTTTATACCTAAGATTTCAAAAGTCACTCTTCTCTCTCTCTCTCTCTCTTCCTTAATTTCTCTCCCGCGAGCCAACCGAACCACCTTCTTTATTACGGCCGACAACGCACCTCCATTTTCCATTCAATTCACTTAATAAGTCTATATATATACTCGAGAGATACAAAAGAGTATATCGTGTGTGTGAGTAGAAATCAAACAAAACCCAGATGGAAAATCGGTCTAATATTCTGCTGTTAGTCGCAACAATCTTGTTATTCGCCGGAATAATCTTGTACCGCCGGAAAAGATCAAGTGGAAGAAGAAACAGAGTCCCACTTCCTTTGGGGACTCTGGGTTGGCCCTTCATCGGCGAAACAATTGAATTCATCTCTTGTGCCTATACGGATCGACCCGAGAAGTTCATGGACGAACGCCGTCGTATGTAAGTCTCTCATTTCATCTCTTGCGCCTATACGGATCTACCCGAGATGATTTATGAAAAAGATTGAATTGAATTTGTCTTTTCAGATGGAACAGAGTACTCTGTCTCCAAAGCCCTTCTAAAACCCTCTGGTTCTAACCAGTCGATCAAGGTAGCTAAAGCGGGCAAGCGAGTAATGAATGGAAGCGTCAACCCGGTCTATTTGGATATTTGGCCTTGGAATTTGAACTTGATACCTCCTTGGCATGCCCTGTCAACCTTCGATCTCAACCGTTCCATCCCGCAATCAACGGTTCAGATTCACAAATGAATTCTTACTGGTCAAAGTGCATTATTACCGGTAATAATGCATCTGCGAATCGAAATTGTTGATTGCCAAGATGGAAGGCTAGATGGGTTGGCAGAGCCTGCCGTCCCTACCTTAGACAGCAAAGCCCTAGGTTCAGCCTTTAGTTGTTTTCTCCTACAGACTTGGCCAAACCTCTTGGGGTCTAGGGACCCTGCAGCGCACTAGTTACGTTGTACGGCGCAGTGCAGAATCCTAGTAGTCTAAAATTGTTTTCAACGGTTCAGATTTAAAACAAACTCTTTGCACGAATAGTTTTCTCTTCGTGCGAAGAGTTTGTTTTCAATCCAGACCGTTGAAAACACTTTTGGACGGCTAGGATTCTGCACTGCACCTTCCCCTCTGCCAACCTAACGATGTGGGTTGTTTACATACCGATGTTGCGGTGTATTTTCAGTGGTGGGATAATAATCTTGAGAGATGAGAGAATTTGTGTGATTCAATAACAAAAAATGCACGAAAACATGAAACATCTATGCATACTAGTTAGTTTGTGATTTGAGCTCTTTCAGTTACAAATATATTTGTAAGTTGGTGATTTTTGGGTCGTGTACGTAGCTGAAATTGCATTGAGATGGACATCATTAAGAAGTCTTTCTAGTTGCCCTCTTGTCTTAAAACATTGCTTGTTACCTTCAATGTTTTATGTGAGTAGTGTTTTTCGGAACCCTTCGATGCATGATGCAAGCGGGACCTGCAGAAACACATCTGTATTTGGCTCTGTAATAATTTTCAAACCCGTTGTAGATTATTAACAAGTCTTTTCAATATGTATGTTGAGATACTTTTCCTAGTATCTCATAGAAATTCCTCTATTGTAGGTATGGGAAGGTATTCAAGTCACATTTATTTGGGAGCCCAACAATTGTATCAACAGATGCAGAAGTGAGTAGAGTTGTTTTGCAAAGTGATGCAAAGGCTTTCGTGCCATCGTACCCGAAATCTCTCACTGAGTTGATGGGAAAATCCTCTATATTGCTCATCAATGGAAGCTTGCATAGAAGATTTCATGGACTACTTGGATCCTTCTTCAAATCTCCACATCTCAAAGCTAAGATCACCCTTGACATGCAGAATTATTTGAAGGAATCAATGGGGAATTGGAGAGATGATCACCCCATTTACATCCAAGATGAAGCAAAAAATGTTAGTTCTCTTTTCCCTATCCAAGAGGAAATAATTCTTAAAAAGTGAAGGAATTGGTCGTAGATTCCTGGCCGAATCTACGACCATTCGGCCACGAATGGTGCATAAATTAGAGAAAAATACATGTGGGTCCCATCAACATAGTGCAAAACTCTATCCTCCATGCATTTTTTGTGTAGAAGAGCGTGGTTATATGTCTTCTGTGTATTGCTATATGTTACGTAAAAAATGGCTATTTGTTCTTTTCCCGTTGAATCTAGTATACAAACCAATACTTTTGAAAAAACATTTGAGAAACAATGTGAAGCATTATATCCGTTTTGCAAAGAGTGCACTCAACGGTTGCCAAACACTCGTGCTTTTGTAAATTTTTGCTTACTACTAGTAGTTAATTTGAATATTTACTTGCTTGGTTTCTGAATCTTTAATCTGTCTTGATTCAATCATAAAATGAGCAAATAAGCAATGACTACAACAAACTCTTATTATGTAAAAAAAAAAAAAAACTAATTATGCGCTAATTAAGAATCATACTAATCACCTTTAATAATCGTACTATGTAGCACTAGTAATTATGTTCCCTACTTCTGATGGGATATTGCTAAGATCAATAATTATGTCTCTTCACCCTTTCACATCAAAGAAATTACTAAGAAGTCCCCTTTTTTTTTAATCAGATTGCCTTTCAAGTACTGGTGAAGGCATTGATAAGTGTGGATCCAGGGGAGGACATGGATTTTCTGGAGAATCAATTTCATGAATTCATCGCCGGTCTCATGTCATTACCAATCAAAATACCCGGAAGTAGACTCCACAGATCCTTACAGGCAAGTTAATTATTTGACATTATCCTAGGTTCGCAATATTAGAATATTGCTTTGTGTTTTTTAAGGACGGACAAACTTTGTGAATGCATTTTTAAAGTGCAATTTGGACTAAATCAATTATTTTGTGAACTGGAATGACTTGTGTAATTTCGAATGAACTCGAATTTCAGGCAAAGAAGAAAATGATTGAGTTAGTGCAGAAAATTATCCGAGATAAAAGGAGCAGGGGCGTTTCAGTTATTCCACTAGACGCAGCCGATGTTTTACTGAACGATACAAGTGAAGAGCTAACTGACGATCTAATATCAGGGAATATGATAGATTTAATGATCCCTGGTGAAGCTTCAGTGCCGGTTCTTATAACCCTTGCCGTGAAATACCTTTCAGATTGTCCTTCTGCCCTCCGACAATTAATAGTACGCCATTTCTTTGCTCTCGAAAACTAATATTGAGATTTCACATAAGATATACGATATTGTTGCCAGTCAGTTTATTTGTTTTATTAATCTCAAAACTGTGTCATCTTGTTTGACACTGTTTCTGCTTTTGGGGAGAAAAAATTAAGAACTTCCTTTTTTTTTTTGGTTCCCTTTTACTGTAATCCCTTTTTCAAAAGTTCAGCCACAATAAACACCCTGTATAACTTTTGGAATTTGCAGGAAGAGAATTTGGAATTGAAGAGAGTTAAAGACCTGGTTGGCGAGCAGTTGAGTTGGAACGATTACCTATCTCTTCCATTCACACAGATGGTTAGTTCTTAATGCTTTTTCAAAAGTTCAGCCACAATAAACACCCTTCTTGTGAAGAAGTGGGGTGTTTTTAGAAAATTTCTCGGTAATGGCTTGACGATATGTTTTGCTTGTGATTTTGAATATGTACATTAAACAGGTGATTGCGGAAACTCTAAGGATGGCGAACGTTATTGTAGGGGTAATAAAGAAGGCCGTGAAAGATGTGGAGATTAAGGGTTATCTGATTCCTAAGGGATGGTGTGTTTTAACCTACTTCAGATCAGTTCATATGGATGATAATCTGTATGACCGGCCTTATGAGTTTAACCCATGGAGGTGGCAAGTAAGTACTCCTAGTCTCTCTTTTCTCAAGTGATTTAGTGAATTGTTGGTCATAATTGTATTGTTATTTTCAATTCATTTCGACGAGGGGAATGGTACAAATTCGAGAACCTGAAATAATTTTGAAGAAATATGAACCACATACGCTTATGTGTTGGCTGATTTTCGTTTCTAGTGAGCTTTTTGTTAGGTTTTGGTCAAGATTATCTTACAGTCGAATTCATCTCATCTAGACAAATAAAAAATACAAAATGTCGGCAGAAACCCAAAAGCTTTTTTTAGAAACGACAAAAATAAACCGGTTATTGTAATCTGTCCGAACTCTAATACATGCTGTTATTTGTCTGAATTGTGGCCTGATTAAATTGATCACAGGACAAAGAGATGAGCTACAACAGTTGTAGCTTTACGCCATTTGGAGGGGGACAAAGACTGTGTCCTGGGATTGACTTGTCCAGACTGGAAGCCTCCATCTTCCTCCACCATTTTGTTACTCAATTCAGGTACCCCTCTTCCTCCTCCTCCTCCATAATGCATTAGAAAATACTTGAACTAGACATCTAAATGAATTTGGACTAGATAAATTCAAGTTTTGACGAGTGTTCTTGATCCTAATTCTAGCGAATTGCCCGTGCCTTCTTCTTCCAACCTTTTCTTTTGGGTAATTAAGTTTTTTTTTTTTTTTCGTCATTTGTCCCTGTTATCTTTCACAAATCTTGAAACCTCCATTTTAAATTTTCGTTTCCAAATGAAATATTTTTCGAACTGAGATTTTGAAAAATGTGAAAGTTGATACGTCAGATCGATTTTTGTTTCTAAAACAAGTACTTTGCATGATTAAGTTTTCAAAATCGGCCTAACAGAGATGAACACAAAACCGTGGTCCTTTTCAATTTAATGTCACCCACACAAATGTGATCACCATAATAGATATTTTCTTTCTGTGATTCTTTTCAAGGGAAAAGAAATACAAGTAATTGGTAAATTCATGGAGTTTGAACACATTTATAGCCACATAGAATATGTCTACATCATTGATATATACTTCATTATGGAGAGTTAATACACTGGACCTATTGTGACTGAGACACATCATCATTATGGATTGGGACGCAACACCTAATTAGAGTTTAATGACTTTTGAGTTTTTTTTTTTTTTTTTTCTTACCCCTAGTAATTAATATAGGAGCAGATAATATGAGAGGATCGACGATTTTTCCTGTTCTTCAGGGGGCTCTAGGCCGGAGCTGCACAAATGAGTCCCATTCCGACACAAAATGGTGATCTGAAATTTTCATTTTGTGAGATTGTCGTGTGTGCAAAAAATTGAACTGGTTAGACACATTGATTCCATTCCACATATCTAAATAAAAACTCTAAAATGATATGAAAAAGAAAATACAACTTGATGAACAAGGATACACATAAATGTGTGTTTTGACGTGAAATTGTCAACCACGAGAGAGCTTGGCCTATAGAGCTTACAATATTTATGAACACCTTCTTGAAATTTCTGGAGCCGGCCGCCCCTTCTTGCAAGCCAGGATGGGGTGGCACAACAGTCCCCAAGGTTGCCATGCAATTGTACAAGGTTTTTTATGCACTTTGATATGTTCGTATGCACTTTAGACATATACCATCACCTTTTTTCATCTAAAGGACCGATATTAAGCCTCTGAATGTTATATTAAGATCCGTCTCTTTTTCTGTTTAACCGATTCGGAACTTAATATCGACATATGTTCTAGCAAAGTCTTATGTATTCATTGTCTATGGATTTTGTACTTACAAATACTTATGAGAGAAAATGAAATAACCCTTTGAATTTTCTTGAGCTATATGCAGATGGGTAGCTGAGGCTGATTCAGTTATCCACTTCCCAACTGTTGGAATGAAGAAACGAATGCCAGTTTGGGTGAAAAGGAGAACTGAACTCTGATACACAAGTATGTACATATCAAGATTTTGCCCTTTGAATCAACCTTTTGAAGGGGACAAATTCCAGAAAATTTGATGGAAAGACAAACCAACGTGGAAACAAAGACATAAAGATTACAGGAAAAAGGTGCTTTCTGAAGTGCACACGTTGGGTGGAGGCATCTGAAGTTACAGCATTTGTCCTACTTAAATTGGAATAGGAGTTGACATGCACATGTAGACAATAATCACATTTGTCCGGGACCCACATGTTTTTCCCTTGTGCTATCTTTCTTCCAACTGCTCTATTTACTTTTTGTACAAAATTGGTGTCCCTTTTGTTAGGAAGATGGCATAGAACTAGGTTTGTGCTCCTGGGTCCCATAATTATTGGAAGACTTTTGTTTGGAAGAGGGGAGAGAGAGAGAGAGAGAGAGAGAGTAAAGATCTGGGCAGTGGGTCTGCCACTCCCACCTAGGGGTGTGTGTAAATGAGTCGAGCCGAGTTTTCTAGAGCTCGAGCTCATTTACTAAACGAGCCGAGCAAAAAATCGAGCTCGAAATCGACTTGTTTGTAAAGGAGCCAAGTCAGGTAATTTACTTAACGAGCTTCCTTAAACGAACCGAGTCTACATAAACGAGCTGAGCTTTATGGAGCTCGTTTACCAAACGAACCTAAAATTTGAGCTCAAGCTCAACTCATTTAGCAGCTGAGCCACGAGCAGCTTGGTTCGTTTGCAGCACCACCGCCTCCCCCTTCCTTGCTCCCTCTCCTCTCTTTTTTACCCCTTTTTCCGATCTCTTCTTTCCTCCTCCCCTCTCATTCACCTTGGTCTCGATCTCTCTTATTTCCTCTCCTACTCCCATGGTTGAGAAGCTCTCTTTAAGGAAGGCAGATCTCCCACTCCACCCCTCACTTTTAGACTCTGGAGACATAGATATGGTGTTCTAGGTTTGGATATTGGCTTTTGCACGGAGACCCTGGTCGGTTTGGTTCGAGCAGTGGTCCCTGAGGGCACCAACAGCGCAATGAAGGTGAAGAGGTGCAAATCTGGTTGGCTACTTGCGGTGTAAGACCTTGAATGGTCCTTCAACCACCACCTCCACAAGTGGAGTTCGGGTCTGACATCAATGCTGAGCGACTTTTCTGTTTTGTTTTGTTCTGTTTAGTTGTTGTTTTCTGTGTTTTTATTTTGGTCATATACTGTCCATGGATCGCGTATCAAGGGCGGATCCACCCCCATCCTCCCCCAATCTCATATTTTGGAGTATATTTTACATATGTTTTTTTAGTTATTCTTAAAAAAATTTATACAATTTCAAAAATAATTAAAGTAAGAGCAATTTCATTTCGAGAACACTAAATTATGGTGAATGATACCGCGCGATAATGTCACTGAGTTCGTCGAGTAATATGATAACAAAAATCGTCTAGATTAATTTTTTAATATCTCAAAATCATCCCGTTAAAACTCAATTTAGTTTTAAAAAAATCATCATACGAAGATTTCTTTCATAATTCGGCCCCTTTCGACTTTGATTTCTGGTTCCGCCACTGTCGCGTATATACTTGACTTTGTTTATATATTTGGGATGATCTTTACCGCATATAAGATAAAAAAAAAAAAAAAACTATACTGAGGACATTAGCCATCTTAAGTGTTGTGGGGAAAAATTTGGACTATATTCACCCCATTCGATTCACAATTTCGAACCTCCTCAGTTTTAAATTCTGTTTCAAGTTGTGGATGGATTTTCGGTCATCATATTATTTTTAAAAATATGACCTTTTATTATACCTATCGATCCTAATCAAGATAATATCTGTAATAAACGTTCTTCTCAACAAGTCCTACAATATCTGCGGTATGGAATACAGGGCACCCAATTGTCTAACTTTCTTCAATATTCAGATTAAAAAGTTAAAGATTGGAGCAGTTACATCCAATTATGTGATTGTTCTAATTTTTTACAGGTCCACTCAAACAATCATATTATAATTATTGCACGGCTCAAATTATTTGTGTAAGACCCTAACGGTTCGTTTGTCAGACGAATAAGGTTTTGTGGGATAAAGAAGGATGATGGATAAGAGGTGGATATGTGATAAGGAGGATTAGTTAAGGAGGGAGATGCGTATACTGATTTGGGTAATAGTTGATATGGGTGGATAAGAGTTGATAATTTGAGAAATTACTTTTTTGCCCTCATTAAATCATTGCATTGTGAATAGAAAATAGTTTTAGATATAATTTGGTCTTTTTACGCACCCAGATAACCTAACAACACAACACCCCACCCTAGGCTTTGCTAAGATCCTTGGTGGGGGATAAGCTCCCCCTCCTTATCCTCCTTGCAAACACTTTCTTGTGCTACATGATGAACTGACTCCATAAAAATTCAGGCTCTAAAGTACATTAAGATGTTATGTCCCAATCACAACAGTTCAAAACTGGATTGAATTACTTCATGATGATTACACAGAGAAATTGTATACAAATTATAGGTGGCTAGGAGCATATTCAGACCAATCTATGAGTTAGGTCTAGGAGGGTAGGGATTGCATTATATTTCTTCCCTTGCCATTAGTTGACTTGCTAGATGTAAGGAATTTGATGTAGATGATCGCGACGGAACTGAGATTTCATATACGAATGAATCTTAACATAAACAACAAAATTTTGAAATTTCAAGGTTCAGGAATTTAAAACATTGAAATGTCTAAAATAATAGTAGTACCTAATACAAAACTCTATATATATAAGAGCATATTTATCAGATTCTCTATATTTTGGGCCAAATTTAACATCAAAACACATTTTATACTTTAGCAAGTTACTTTTTAAAAAACTCACAAAATCAGGCTCTATTCTAACTTTACTATATTACTATATTAAATTATTCTTTCTTTCTACTTCTACTTTTCTATTCCAATATTTACTACTTCCAAACAAACAAACAAAAAATTTAACACCCAATTCCATTGAATTTCATCATTAAATAAACTTTCATTAGCCACCAAAATTAAACTCTCATTATATAATTATAACTCCTGTACAAAACGAAAAAATTTACTAACTCTTATATCTACCAATGGGCAGAACGTGTAAAGCTATAAACATGAGCATTGAAGAGTTAATTTGGTTAAACATGAGCATTAAATGGTTAATTAGGTCATTGTAACATTTTAGGGAGTGAACAGTAGGTCATTTTATTTGTTAAGTTGTTGTAATTAATCTACTTTGTTAAATTCATTTGTTGAGCCTGGTGCAGTGTAATTTTTCTCCTTCCACTTGCTAGTTTACCCAAAAACATAGTTTGAGGGGCCACATGGGGATACTACAAACCAAAAAACAATACTACTAAATTAGGGGCCACCGTGTAAAGTTTTAGTATTTGACAAAAACAAAGTACTGGGTAGTCTGGGATTTTCAAAGGGGGTGACTTTGGCCAGCATAAGCCAACTATTAGTTCCATAATTTCCAGAATTAGGTCAATAGCACTTTCTCGTAATATGAATTGTATAGTTCAGATTTATTTGGATGTGTGGTTCTTACGGATGAGGAGCAAACACATTTATGTTGAGGTAAATATGTTTTAGATGAGCACCAAATATATATATATATATATATATATATATATATATATATATATATATATATATATATATGTTTTAGACACATCAATTTGATCAATACATTATTTGGCGTCATTGATGTTTTCGATGAGTCCTGATAATGAAATGATTCCGAGTATCCATTTGAAGGTCCGTTGAGGTCATTTAAATATGTTTGGTTCTTTTACTTCTTTGCAATGAAAAATAATTGTGTGCGATCATGCCAGAAAAAGCCTTTAAGTCTTCTCTCTCAAATTAACTTTGGAAAACCAAATCTAATCAGACGATTGTGTTTAAATGGTTCGATTACCTCAACTAAGAGGATTTTTCCTTCAAAGTGAAGAAATACAAACCAATTCACTTAGGAAATTAAATAACAATAAATAAACAAGGTACTTTGATTAAGAAATCAAAGGCAAACTTACTTCGAATTCTTCTTCAACTTCAAATAGAAAGACAAAACGAACTTCGAACACTGGATTGTTACAAATACTACTTTCATCTGCTTCCTAAAACTACTTCTTAAACTCTTCGAACTGAGTCGAAATCCTAAATCTACAATTCTAATTGCCAAAGAACAAACCAAGCATCATTTTTGTTGTTTGTTGAAGATTTTTCTGAGGGTCTTTCACTCTTCAATTTCTCCTATTTATAGGCGCTGCTTGCAATTTGAACTTCTCGCTTGATTTCTTGACTTCGAATTTCATCATTTCATTTCAAAAGGTTGTTTCTTCCCTCCAAAAGCATTTGGACTTAAATTGTTTCGAACTCCTTTCAGAAACATTTGAATTTGAACCTACATGGTTTCTCATGATTAAATTCAAAGGACAACCACCTTGCACGATCTACTTCATGCGTCTCAACTGCCAACCGTCCATTTAAAATGTTTACACGTGTAATCCATGCCTTTTAGCAGTTGAAAATGTAGTTTTGAAACCAACTTCTTTATCTATTCTTTGGCTTATAACCGCCAATAGCTGCCTTTCAAATTGGAGATTAATACGACATCGTATTGATTCTCTTATAAACTATTAATCCAGTGTTTTTCATTAATGTCAAGCCGCCAACGTTTGGCGTTCTTAATTACGTGTCAATTAATTACTAGATGTGTTGATTTTATATGTAAACAAAATATATCAAAGTCAACTAAATATTTTGGTTATTTCTCAAGTTAACGTGAGGCTTGATGAATATTATTTTTGAAAACTAATAACAATGACTTCTAGTTTAGGATTCGCCTGAATCCTTAAAAAATCGAGACCAGCCTTGCATTTGTGAAACATGATGAAGACACGTCCTTTTAAAATACTGGCCCCCACAAGTAGAATGTTGGTTTGTTTGGTAAATGATTTAGAGGGAGGACCCAACTATAGCTACATCAGTTGGTGCACCAAATTACACCATCTTGTTGTGTGAGATCCATATTGGAATTCCACGCTAACGATCGGAGTCATTTAAATATAATTTAGGGGTTTTTTAAAAATCAGCTCATTCGGATATCGATAAAGAATTGATCGATTCATTTAGTTTTATCCAGACGAATTTAATGATAGAATCGATCAAGCCCTTGCCGATATCTTAATGAGTTGATTTTTTAAAGAGACTCTTAAACAAATAGTTTACATAAATTGAACGGTTGCGATATTTTGTGTGGGCCTCCAAAATAGGTTTGACAAATGGACACGGGATGGGTGCTATCCTTGAAGTGAAAGCATGGATGCTGGCCGATCACGGCCGTCCGTGGTCGGCTCAGATATGTTCGGCAGCGAACGGTTTAGATTTGTTTAGACAAGATGTGATCTGAACCGTCTATGGCCGACCACGGACGGCCGTGATCAGCCCAGCATCCATGTTGTTCCGAAGGGACAGCACCATCCCCGTTCCTTGACGGATAGTGTGTACACCAAATGTTGGTACCCATAGTTATTTTGTAAGAATAATTAATTAGTTGCGAGAGATATAGACGTGAGTAATAAGCGAAGAGAAAATTAATGAAAATAGTAGGGAAAAGGGCTTTTGAAACCCATGGTAAACAAGCTGTTACGTCCGAATCGCGAGAGGTCAACCCTATTAAAATAGGGCTGGGTTCCTCTCTGTCCCGAGCAGTTAGATTTTCTGATAATTCAAAAAATAATATTTTTGTATGACCCAAATTACTCGTGAACAAATACAGCTAGTGTCCAGACCAGATGAGGATCCACTTCTATTAGTAAAATATACTGATTGTGTTTGCACATTACAATGATACAATATTAGATATAATAGTATGTGGGCTACAGATGTGTTCAAGGACATATGTATATATACATAGAGAGAGAGAGATCATCGTTTTGTAGAAATTTAGAATACACAGATGGAAAATTGTTGGGAAATTGTGTTGTTTGTCACAACAATAATCTTGTTTCCCGCCGTAATAATTTTATACCAAAGGAAAAGATATTCCAACGGAAGCAGAGTCTGAATTCCTTTAGGGACTCTGGGGTGGCCCTATGTCGGCGAAACCATTGAATTCATCTCGTGCGCGTATTCAGATCGACCCGAGAAGTTTATGGAGAAACGCCGTCGTAAGTAAGTCTCTCAATCCATATATAAAAGTAGAATCGAAATTAACCTGTATACTTGAACTTGAGCCCCACAATATCAATGTGCTGTGAAAAAGGGACGTGGGTGCATGCCCGAGGGCAGTGAATAAAATGTCTTAATTTTTGTTGGGTGATTTTTACTAATATTGTAGGTATGGAAAGGTGTTCAAGTCACATATATTTGGGAGCCCAATAATTGTGTCAACAGATGCAGAAGTGAGCAGATTTGTTTTGCAAAGTGATACAAAGGCTTTTGTGACATCACTCCCTAAATCTCTCACTGACATGCTGGAAAATTCAATAATGCTCCTCAATGGAAGCTTGCATAGGAGGTTTCATGGACTCCTTGGATCCTTCTTCAAATCTCCACATCTCAAAGCTAAGATCACCCTTGACATGCAGAATTATCTCAAGGAATCTATGGGGAATTGGAGAGATGATCACCGCATTTGCATCCAAGATGAAGCCAAAAATGTTAGCTCTCTCTCTCTCTCTCAATCAATTGATCCCAGAGTCAAACAAAAAGGGTCTTGATCCTCTCCGGTTCAACTTTTGAACTGAACGAGACAGTCTTCATTTACACCGTACATTGGTAAAATCAATAGTTCGAATTTGCTAATCAAATCTGACCGGTCAAAGTTGATTAGCAAATTCAACCCATTGATTGCAGCCAATAGACGGTGTAGATGAAGACTTTCTCCTCCCGTGGAAATAGATACGGGTGGGGTCACCTATATTGACCCCCCTCAAGCTTTTTAACTTTCCAAAATTGTTATAGGTTTTTGGTAGTATTTTACAAATTTAACCCTCTGAAGTCATTATTTTCCCAAAGCAGTCAATATTAATCATAAAACTATCCCATGTATTCAACCCGATTAGAACCAAAAACTAATTATGAGAAGATTTTGATAACCGGGTTTGCAACTGGATGGATAATTATAAGTGGTTTTTTTTTTAATTGGCGATAATTATAGGTGAATTTGTCGTTTGAAAAAGAAAATTTTGAGAGAATGACATGTCTTTGTTTTTGAAAAAAAACTGTTTTTTTGTTAGTAGAGCACTCCCTTAGTGTGACGAAACATGAGCAGAACATATTAGAAGAATCGGCATTTAATTAATTATGTGCAGCATCAACTTGAGCAGTGTGTTGCCAGCACTCATGCTTTTGTTAGATCTTTCTGATCATTTAAAACTAAACAGTTCTGAATATTAACATTACCAACTTCTAGTACTCCCCATCACCATTTCACTGGATCGCCAAACTTTAAACTTCACCAAGAAGTGTAAGTCACAATCCCAAGATTGATGATTTGGGCATAAGGAGTGATGATGGAGCGTAAGTTTTGGTGATTTATTGTAACGACCTTCGTATTGAAGGGTAACATTTGCTAATGTCCCGTAAAGTTTAGTGAGTAAGTGCAAAGACTTTCCTAGTGGTGTAATGATTGGTGATGCCGTGTAAAGTTTGGTGATGCAGTGTAGAGGATGGGCATGAATAGTTTAGAAATACATTAAAGAGAATGGAGATTAAATGTAATGCTTAGTGATGGAGTTTGGTGATGCAGTATAAAGTTTGGTGATGAGTGTAGAGGTTGGGCATGAACTTTAAAGTTTTGTAATGCATGGAAGAGATTGGTGATAAAATGTAATGCTTGGTGATGCAATGTAAAGCTTGGTAATGGAGTATAGAGGTTCTGAGGTTGGGCATGAAATTTAGATTTTGGTGATGGATTGGCAATGTGGCAAATATAGAACCTATTTTGGAACCAAGCAATTTTAGAACCAAATTTACCTACTCACTAGAGCTCCAAGTACTCTTTTTTGGTTCCAAATTATACGTAAGTCATATAATGCGAGTGCGAGAGCGTGAGCGTGAAATCATCTTTTAAAAACTTTCCAAACAACTAGAATTCATGAGTGTGAGGATTGAGAGAGCGAGTGCAGAGGGAGAATTGAGAGCATAATCGAATACCATTTTGAAAGATTATGTGAAGGTATAGCGCCGTAATGGCTACCATTGGACTTGCTCAAGATCAATAATTATGTCTCCTTACCCTTTCACATTTTTATAAATTACTTACTGAGAAATCCCCATCTATTTCTTCAGATTACTTTTAAAGTACTGGTGAAGGCATTGATAAGTGTGGATCCAGGTAACGACATGGACTTTCTGAAGAAACAATTTCATGTATTCATTGCCGGTCTCACTGCTTTACCCATCAAATTACCCGGAACTAGGCTCCGCAGATCCTTGCAGGCAAGTTAATCAAATTCTACATTTTCACATAAAGTAAGAAAAAAAAAGCCACAAAAACTCGTCCTGCTATGAGCACGCACACTTGCGTACGCCACATGCACAAACATATTTTAACCGTTCATTTCAATAAATCGATGGTCTGGATTTTAAATACTCTTTGATCGGTAAGAGTTATCCAGACGTGGAAAATGCTTTTGGACGGTTAAGATGCACCATGCGTGCATTTGACATACGCACGTATGCGTACTCATAACATTTTTGAAAACTTTATAAATTGGACATGATTTTATGGGATTTGTTCCTAGGTCTCAGACAAAATTTCTGTTCATCCACAGATTTTTTTTGTCGCTAATTACACTTTTCCTGCACTTTTGTAGTACAAAAATAGTACTCCTCCTATATGCTACATTTAAATAAAAAAAATTGTCCTTTTCTCCTTATTATATTTCTATTTTAATCATTCATGTAGATTTTTGCCAAGGTACAATCAACCTTTTTAATGCAGTTTAAACTAAAGAACTTACTTTTTTTTCATTTTTCTTTTTGCTCGGCAAGAACTTACTTTTTTTAATTAAAAAATGACTAGGTTTTATTCAAAAAATTATTACTTTTGACCATAATTTTATACTCTTTTTTTTTAACTGATAATTTTATACTCTTTAGATTCGTTTTGTCGAGACGAATTCATAAACCACGAAAACTTGACACAAAACTAACAAATACAAAAAAAAATTTGAATAAAGACAAAACCAAAAAAACACTTTTTGCTTTTTTCGCCAAAAACACCCCTAACAAAACTTCGAAAGAACTTGCATTTCAGGCAAAGAAGAAACTGATTGAGTTAGTGCGTAAAATTATCCAAGATAAAAGGAGGAGGGGCATTTCAGTAACTCCCCAAGACGCAGCCGATGTTTTACTCACTGATGCAAGTGAGGAGCTGACTGACGATCTAATTTCAGGAAATATAATAGATTTAATGATACCTGGAGAAGATTCTGTGCCAGTTCTTATAGCTCTTGCTATAAAATACCTTTCAGATTACCCTCTTGCCCTCCAACAATTAATAGTATGTCATTTTTTTCCTCTCTCTGAAAACTTACAGCAGCAGCGCTACATACCCAGAATTCCTACCCAAAAAATTGGAATGGGTGACTCAGATTCACTTGGGAGTGCATCTGAGCTACTCATTCCACTTTTCTGGGTAATTTCTGAGTAGGAATTCTAGGCACTTAGCATTTCTATTTTTTTTAATCTGGAAGTTGTGTTACATTTTTTTGACACACTTTCTGCTTTTGGGAACAAAAATTTAAACTTCCATTTCAAATATACAACAAGGCTATGGGTATGCATACTCGTGTACGCCATATGCACGTAACTCAGCTCAATCGTCCATTTCAGAAATTAATGATCCGGATTTTAAATAAACTATTTGCGTGATTCAAGCGAATAGTTCATTTAAAATCCGAACGTCAAAAATACTTTTGGACAGTTAAGATGCACCGTCTGTGCATTTGGCGTACGCAGTGTGCGTACTCACAGAATTTTTGTCAGATATATCATCAAAACTGACTTCTAGTGACTGAAGATCATGGATGCATGACTTGTCAAATTCATGACATGCAGGAGGAGAATTTGGAACTGAAGAGAGTTAAAGATCAAGATGGAGAGCACTTGAGTTGGAACGATTACGTATCTCTTCCATTCACGCAAATGCTTAGCTGTTACATGAATTAACAAAACAGTAGACAATAATTCTAATTGTTTTTTTTTTTTTGGGTTTCTTTCTTTGATCTTTTTGTTATTTTATTAGTTGGTATTAATTGGACTTGTTTTATGTCTTTTGGGTAGAAAAAATTACAATGACAGTAATTAAAAACTTACTGTAATTGTTTTCTCATCATCTTTGTTTTCAAGCTAAAATTGTTTGCCATAACTTGAAAACATATTTTGGGGTTTTTGTGAAAGAAGTGGATTGTTTTGAGAAAATTTCTAGATAATGTTGGTTCAGAGTCTTCAGACACTAGTGGCGGAAGCAGTATTATGAATTGAATCTGGTTTACAGGGTCCACTCTTTAGTGATTTTACAGAAGGAAAAAAACCCAAAAATATACTACAAATAGGAAGAAAATTCGGAGGAGTGCAGGGGCCAAAGACCCCCTTCCGCTCCTGCTTTAGACAAGATTGTTCGTCAAGCAATTTATATGCGTCAACAACAAAATAAAAAAAGAATGAAATCAATACTAATTTGACCCAAATGGTTTGACAAATGTATTAATTTGCTTATGATTAATTAATTTTAAACTCGTAAATTAAACAGGTGATTACAGAAACTCTAAGGATGGCGTCCATTATTCCAGCAGTGATAAGAAAGGCCATGAAAGATGTGGAAATTAAGGGCTATTTGATTCCAAAGGGATGGTGTGTTTTAACATCTTTCACTGCAGTTCATTTGGATGAAAATATATATGACCAGCCATATCAATTCAACCCATGGAGATGGCAAGTACGTATTTATAAGAACCTCTCTTGTTTTTTTTTTTTTTTTATCGGCAAGAGCCTCTCTTGTTAATCTAAATTTGGATTGTCTAAAAATAAATTACGTTTTCGTAGGTCACTTATTATTTTTTTTTTTTACAGAATTGTTTTTGGAAACTTTTTAAATTATTTCTCAATTCATCTCGTCTAGAGGAATGGTAAAAATAAGAAATTGTGAATTAATTTGGAAAAGACATAAATAATAATAATAATAATAATAATAATAATAATAATAAGCTTATGTTTTGGCTGATTTTCATTCTTAGTGAACCTTTTATTAGTTTTTTGGTCCAAAAAATTTAGTTTCGAATTTCTCTTATCTTCCAAAAAAATAAAAAATTTGAAATAAAATTTCAATGTTTTTCAGAAAAAAACTCCTTCCTATTTTAAAATAATTTTGTTTTTCTTTGGCTGATTAATTGATGGTAGGAGAAAGAGATGTGCGCGAATAGTTATAGCTTTTCTCCATTTGGAGGGGGACAAAGGCTGTGTCCTGGGGTTGACTTGGTCAGACTGGAAACCTCCATCTTCCTGTTGGGAGTGCAGATAACCACGCGGTAGCGCTACCAAGGTTTTGGTGTAGCGCTACCCAGGACCTAATTTGTGAACAGAGTGTTCTGGAGCGCTACAGGTGTTTCCCTGTAGCGCTACCGAGAGCCTTATAATGCCTTTTAGGGTTTCGGCCGACTGTGTGTGTGTTATAGTCGTGTAACAGTTTTCAGAGCGAAAAAACTAGAGAGAGGCAAGAGAAAACCAATCTCAGAGAGATTGTGAGAAGACTTGTACTCGTTGATTCGATTTCATAGTGGACTGGTGTGGCTCCCGTGGTTTTTCCTCACGTTGAGGTTTTCCACGTATATCTTGTCTCTTGCTTTTTTTTCCGGTTTTTCATTACGCACTTATTTGCTTGTCTATTCTGTGATTCATTGTTCCCAAGATCCGTAGGGGCGTTGTAGGATTGAACAGGTGTTCGTCGTTAATCCATAACAACTGGTATCAAAGCCGCGGTTGCGGTAGATTTTGTTCGACAGGTTAGGGTTTAATCTTGTTCGGGCAGGCTAGGGTTTCAGTGGGAGCTATGGGTTCTGAAGAAGGCAAACAGAAGATTGATAATTTTGATGGGTCAGACTTCGCGTTTTGGAAAACGCAGATAGAGGACTATCTGTATCAGAAGGATCTTTACCGGCCGTTGGAAGGTAAAGAAAATGGGAAGAAGGCTACAGAGAGCGACGATGATTGGAAAGTTCTTGACAGAAAGGCGTTAGGGGTTATTCGCCTGTCTCTTTTCAAGTCAGTCACACACAACATATTGAAGGAGAAAACGACGGAGGAGGTTATGGAAGCGCTGAAGAAGATGTACGAGCAACCGTCTGCTGCGAATAAGGTACATCCTATGAAAAAACTTTTCAACCTGTCTATGGCAGAAGGGGTTTCCTTTATGTCACATCTCAGTGAGTTCAATATGATTGTTGATCAACTTACGTCTGTCGATATCGAGTTTGATGATGAGGTTCAAGCCTTGTTAATTCTGTCTCAGTTGCCAGAGAGCTGGCAGGGTACTGTTACTGCAGTCAGTAATTCGGCAGGGAAAGAAAAGTTGAAACTGAGTAAGGTTGTCAGTTTGATTTTGACTGAGGAGGTCAGAAGGGGTTCGATCGATGGTTCAAGTAGTTCAGGTTCAGCTCTAAGTGTTGAGCAGAGGGGCAGAAGCCAGGCCAGGGGTGGTCAGAATCAGAACAGGAACAGGTCGAAATCCAAGGGTAAGGGAAATAAGGCCAAATCTCAGATTCGGCCCATTAAAGGTGAATGTTGGAATTGTGGTCAGACAGGCCATATGTCAACGACTTGCAAAGCACCGAAGAAGAATAACAGTGAGCAAGAGGCTCATATTGTGCACGATGCACTTATTCTTGCCATGAACATCGACGCCGAATCGTGGGTGATTGATTCGGGTGCCTCATTCCACGCCACTGCTAACAAGGAGGTTCTGCAAAACTATGTAGCAGGGGACTTTGAGAAAGTATACTTGGGGGACGACGAGCCTTGCAGTATAATGGGAAGAGGGGATGTTCAGATTGCGACGCAGGGGTACAGATGGTGTCTGAAAGATGTCAGGCACGTTCCGAATTCGGGAAACAGAAACGGGTTAGCTTTCAGAAAGGCGGCAGGCCTCCCAGGGTTCAAAAGCTAGAGCTTGTCCATACAGATGTGTGGGGTCCAGCTACAGTGTCTTCTCTTGGCGGTTCTTATTACTATGTTACCTTTGTCGACGATCACTCGAGGAAGGTATGGGTATACTTCATGAAGCACAAGTCAGAGGTCTTTGAAGTCTTCAAGAAGTGGAAGGCCAGGGTTGAGAATGAAACAAATTTGAAGGTGAAAAGGTTGAGGTCCGACAACGGCGGAGAGTATGAGTTGGGGGAGTTCAAGAGAGCCTGCGCTCTATTAGGGATTCGTTTAGAGAGGACACCTCCAGGGACTCCGCAGCATAATGGCATTGCAGAGAGGATGAACAGGACATTGACTGAGCGTGCTAGGAGCATGCGGATACACACAGGGTTGCCCAAGATGTTTTGGGCAGATGCAGTCGACACAGCAGCATATTTGATCAATCTTGGGCCATCAGTTCCGTTGAATTTTGGCATACCAGAGGAGGTTTGGAGTGGTAAAAAGGTAAATCTCTCACACTTATGTGTTTTCGGTTGTGTTTCCTATGTGCATATTAGCGACAAGGACAGGGATAAACTTGATGCTAAGTCACAGAAGTGCACCTTTATTGGGTACGGCGGAGATGATTTTGGTTATCGTTTTTGGGATGACAAGAACCGGAAGATAATCAGAAGCAGAGACGTTGTGTTTGATGAAAAGGTGATGTACAAAGACAGGGACAACAAACAGAGCAGTGGGAGTACCACTTCGGATGGAGATACGTCCGAGTACTTTGAGTTGGAGGATCTTCCAGATAACAGTGGGGTTGAACAGAGGTCTGGTAAGGCAGAGGAGAGAGCTTTAGATGAGACAGTTTCAGAGGGGACAGTTTCAGATGAGGTAGCTCTAGAGACAGGGACTAGTTCAGCGGTCAGAGTGTTGAGGAGGACAACCAGAGTACACAAGCCGAATCCGAAATATATTTCTTCGCTTGATTACTTGCTTTTGACGGACAGTGGAGAACCAGAATGCTATGATAAGGCTATGCAGGTTTCCGAGTCAGCTAAGTGGAAGACTGTGATGCAGGAAGAGATGGATTCTCTTCATTCCAACGATACTTGGCAGTTAGCTCAGCTTCCCGCAGGAAAGAAAGCCTTGCAGAACAAATGGGTTTTTCGACTTAAGCAGGAGAGTGATGGCAAGAAAAGGTACAAGGCAAGATTGGTTGTAAAAGGCTTCCAACAGAAGGAGGGGATCGATTATACAGAGATATTTTCGCTGGTTGTGAAGATGGCCACTATCAGAGTGGTGTTGAGTTTGGTTGCTGTTGAAAATCTCTACCTTGAGCAGTTAGACGTTAAAACTGCTTTTCTTCACGAGGACTTGGATGAAGAAATCTACATGAAGCAGCCTGTTGGCTTCATTGTGAAAGACAAGGAAGAGATGGTGTGCAGGCTCAAGAAGAGTTTGTATGGTTTGAAATAGGCTCCCAGACAATGGTACAGAAAGTTTGATGGTTTCATGCAGCGCAGTGGCTACACAAGGTGCAATGGGGATCACTGTTGTTACTTCAAGAGGTTTGAGTCTAGCTACATCATTTTATTGCTCTACGTAGATGATATGTTTGTAGCAGGTTCCTGTGTTAGGGAGATCAACAGGTTGAAGCAACAGTTGGCAACGGAGTTTGCTATGAAAGATCTGGGAGCAGCTAAGCAGATACTTGGGATGAGGATTAGCAGAGATAAGGCTCAGGGGACCTTGCGGTTGAGTCAGGCTGAGTATATTGAACGTGTTCTGGAGAGGTTCAATATGCAGAGTGCTAAGGCAGTTGGCACACCCTTGGGAAGTCATTTCAAACTTTCTCAGGGGCAATCACCCAAGACAAATGCAGAGAGAGAGTACATGGCCAAGGTTCCGTATACCTCGGCTGTGGGTAGCCTGATGTATGCGATGGTGAACACGAGACCAGACATTGCCCATGCAGTGGGAGTTGTGAGCAGGTTTGCTAGCAATCCAGGGAAACAGCATTGGGAAGCAGTAAAGTGGATCATGCGATATTTGAGAGGTACCACTGATTTGCCACTTTGTTTTGGGAAAGGGAAATTGACAGTGCAGGGATATGTGGATGCAGACTTTGCCGGTGATCAAGATACGCGGCGAAGTACCACAGGTTATATCTATACTATGGGTTCAACAGCGGTGAGCTGGGTCTCACGTCTGCAGAAATTAGTGACACTATCCACGACAGAAGCTGAGTATGTGGCCGTGACTGAGGCTGCAAAGGAGATGATTTGGTTGAAGGGCTTCTTGGAGGAGTTGGGTTTGAAGCAAGAGAACTGCGTTCTTTTCAGTGACAGCCAAAGTGCTATACACCTTGCCAAAAATCCAGTGTTCCATGCCAGAACGAAGCATAATGATTTGAGGTACCATTTCATTCGTTCGCTTTTGGAGGATGGGGATTTGTTGCTTTTTGGGGGATCGAAATCCGGCAGATATGTTGACCAAGTCTGTTACTGTTCAGAAACTGAAGTTGTGTTCAACTTCAGTTGGCCTTCATGCTTGAAGAGATGATGGGCCTGGAGTCACACCAAGAGGGGTCAGATGACTACGTCCACGTTTTTTATTGAGATCATTTGGGTTTGCAGTTGTTTATTTGCGGATGCTTCAGGTTATCTTCAAGTGGGAGATTGTTGGGAGTGCAGATAACCACGCGGTAGCGCTACCAAGGTTTTGGTGTAGCACTACCCAGGACCTAATTTGTGAACAGAGTGTTCTGGAGCGCTACAGGTGTTTCCCTGTAGCGCTACCGAGAGCCTTATAATGCCTTTTAGGGTTTCGGCCGACTGTGTGTGTGTTATAGTCGTGTAACAGTTTTCAGAGCGAAAAAACTAGAGAGAGGCAAGAGAAAACCAATCTCAGAAAGATTGTGAGAAGACTTGTACTCGTTGATTCGATTTCATAGTGGACTGGTGTGGCTCCCGTGGTTTTTCCTCACGTTGAGGTTTTCCACGTATATCTTGTCTCTTGCTTTTCTTTCCGGTTTTTCATTACGCACTTATTTGCTTGTCTATTCTGTGATTCATTGTTCCCAAGATCCGTAGGGTCGTTGTAGGATTGAACAGGTGTTCGTTGTTAATCCATAACACTTCCTCCACCATTTTGTTACTCAATTCAGGTACCCCACTTCCCCAACAACTCTTTAAATGGCTACAGAAATTTTCATCTACCCAAAATAAAAATAAAAATGAAGAGATATATACATCAAGTGGGTGCACTTCGGGTCTCATACAATAATTTTATTACTGCAGATGGTAATACTTTTGAATATAAATAAATAACTTTCGTTGGAATCAGAAGTCTTTATTTATACTATATGGTTTAACGTTGTATATAAATTTTTGTATTAAATCCAATATTGATGAGATAAAATGAAATAACCTTATGAATTTTCTTGAGCTGTATACAGATGGGTGGCTGAGGCTGATTCAATTATCAACTTCCCCACTGTTAGAATGAAGAAAAAAATGCCAGTTTGGGTGAAAAGGATCAGAAGCCATCAACTTTGAGATATATATGTATATACACACAACTCTCTCTCTATATATATAGCAATAATTTCGCAGAAGAATCAACCTTCCATTGGGGACTTCCATACAATTTGCTACTAGAAGACAGACAAACGTGGAAAGAAAATAGACATAAAGAGTCAAAGACTACAGATAAAAGTGTTGATGAAGTGCACACGTGTGGGTGGAGGCATCTGATCAAGTTTTTGACACATTTGTCCTTTTTCCTTTAAAGAAAAACTTGAGTTCCGGTCCGGCATGATCACGTGGCATCTGACCGTACATTTTGACTGTTCAAAAAAAAGTAGTTAATATACAGTTTATTGGGAACCCACCAATGTTTTTTTTTTCTTTTTTGCTCAGCTGGTTTTTCTCTGATTGTTTCACTGATCTTTCTTCTGCCTACTATTCTATATTTACCTTGTGTACAAAATGCAATAAAAGGTTGTCCTGTCCCCTATGGACCGAGCTTATCTTTTGTTTGGTAGTTGGCATAGTAGAATTGCTTTTTATGATGACGGGTCCCAAAATTATTTAAGACTATACTTTTGATCTGTCATTACACCAACTTGTGCGGCACTAGTTTAAGCACAAATGATCTAATAAGGGATCCCTTAAATGGGATTCCGTGCGGACCTCACCTTTCCGAGCCAAATTTTGACGATCCGAACCGCTCAATGTTTTTAAAATGCATTTTTAAGGGATCAAGCCCTTCCGGGTATTTTTTTTTGAAGATTTTCCGCGTAGGCCTTGGAAAATGCATTTTAAAAACATTGAGCGGTTCGGATCGTCAAAATTTGATCCGAAAAGTTGAAAAAGGGCCAAGTCCGCACGGAATCCCATTTAAGGGATCCCTTAAGGGATCGGGACTGCTAGTTTAAAGTATGCATATCTTGTACGACTTGAGATGGAATTATGACATTAATAATTTATATGTGGGTCGATTACTTCTTTACTAGGGACCCATCCAATGAAGTGCGTCCCGGGTCCGGCAGCTTTCCTTCCACACTGCATAGTGTAGTGGTTCCATCCTGATCTTACACTGTGAAGTGCGGAGAAGGAGCTACAGGACCTGGATTTCGGTAAAATAATCAGAACTGAGGTGGAACAATTTTGGAAAGAGAGCATCATCATTATACTTTTCACATCAATTTTTACATTCACTTTCCACTATTGCCCTTGATCGAGACATCATCATTAAACTTTACGCACTAACTTTTCAAAAAAAGAATCTACTTTTAAGGGCAAAATAGAAAATGTACTAATTTTTATCTACTAACTTTTTAACATTACACTTATTTAGGAACAATAGGATACACTACTCTCTTTAAGGAACGAAGGGAGTAATAATATCGGTTGCAACGTGAATCTTATGTGAATGTGATTGGCGTTGCAAATCTACAAGGCCACCAATAATTTGACCAATCTTTTTGCTTATACTGTATTAATATAGTAATGATGGATTAATTTTGTGTTTATTTGGCCATTAAGGTCGTAGATGTGTCTATTTTGGCTTTCTTGGCGCACTAATTTTGTCTACCATTTTACCCCTCAAAAACCTCCTTTTGAGAACCTCAAACCAAAAGTTTTTGTCTTTCTTACTTTTTGTAACCTCTTTTTGTGACACTCAAAAATTATAACATCATGAAATAGAAAGCATCGTATGAACAAGAGACAAAATGTTTCGGACGTGCTCTCGTTTCCGTTGGACTTGGAAAAGTGCTCAATTTTCCCTTTCACATGTTGGACTTTTAGACCATTTTTGGCCTAACTTTTAATGAATTTTTGAAACTTTTAAGCAAAAATTCGACATAATTTGATTCGACTAAACAAGAGGAATCCGGAAAATAAGAGTTTTGACATGGGCCAGAATGTATCTGAGTCTTTATCACATTGGTCCAGAAAGTCTTAATATGGGCTGGGCAATTTGACCTTATTTCGGGCCAGATGACTGATAAGCCCAACAGATTCCTTTACCCTTACAAGTTACAAGCAAAATAGCCTTTGTCAGAGCCCAAGTCACTGCTTTGATCAGTAGTTGTAGTTACTGGGTCAGGGCCCATTATTCGGTAGCCCTTATGGCCTGTTTTTGCGAGTGATTGAATAACTTCTTGTAGTAGTTCGTCAGACTGAGTTTTTCAAATGATTTTAGCAACCCAGTTGTTAAAAATCAACCATGATTTTAGCACCTGGTGAACTCATTT
The DNA here is from genome assembly GCA_963854785.1 of Vaccinium vitis-idaea. NCBI lineage: Eukaryota > Viridiplantae > Streptophyta > Magnoliopsida > Ericales > Ericaceae > Vaccinium > Vaccinium vitis-idaea. The sequence continues at coordinate 1,363,197 of OY978221.1, forward strand.
GCTAAAATCAGAGTTGAGCAACTCAACCCTAAAGAACTGTGAGAAATTATGAGACCTGTGATACAAATTGATTGGACCGGGTAATACACTTTTTTTAAAACAAAAAAAAGAGTAGGAGGGGCAATCAATGTAGCAACCCTGTGAGCATGACCCACCAGTGGAATGTCCAGTTAGAGCCATAGCTATTGTCCATGAGGACAGCCCGTCGCCACAGCACCACTTAGGTAAACCAAGATATGATTTTTAAAAACTAGCCACACCAAGATACGACTTTGAAAAGAAAAAAAAAAGGGAGAGAGAGAAGGAAAAAACTTATGCATCGGATGGTGAAAAATGAGTAGCCACTCCCAAAGAGCATTGAAACGATAGATCAACATAGTAAGTTACAAAGTATCATTGTAGTAAGTCAAATTTTGATTACGGCATTGCCAAAACTACACAAAACAAGTATTAATCAAGATGATACGTCTTTGTTTTTTGTTTAGCAAACCAGTACAACTAGTTGTTAGTGGAGTTTGAACTCCGGCCTAATACCTAAGAGAACATGGTGCTTATCAGTATTGGACTACAACTCTACTTGCTAGGTTGATACTTATATCGCATACATTATGTTATCTTGTCATGATCTCGAGTCAGAGATCATTTTGTGGCTAAGAAAGGGAGAGAGTGAGATGGTAGGTCGAGGAAGATTATTTGATTCCATATTTTTACTGAAAAAGTGTTAGTTTTGGCGATACATAATTGGTTACGGCATTGCCATTGGTATGTATAACTCTTTGGTACTAAATCTGTTACCAAATTTGGTTTTGGCAAATGAAAAAAATTTACCATACCTAGATACTTTTGTCCAATAGTTATCCATCCAATATTAAAAAATGAGTAGTGATTATAAAATAGCATCAAAGAACTATACGCCCTGTTTGTTAGAGAGATATGTATATGAGGGGGGAAGCGGGATATAATAAGAGGGGGATATAGGGGTGGATATGGTTGGAGGGGATTATTTTAGAAAGGGAGATTAAAATTTACTGTGTTTGTTTTGTTGTTTTATAAGAGGGATATAAATGGTTGAATTGTGTAAAATACCCATTTTGTCCTGAATAAAGAAAAGCAAAGAAAAGAAAAAGTGGTGGGGCCAAAGCCTGCCACACACTTCCCTCCTCTCTCCTGCCTACCCGCCTCTCTCTCTCTCTATCTCTCGGCAGACAACCTGCCAGACAATAAAAGAGTGGGGCCAAGGGGTATGGGGTAAAAACAGTCGGATATAACATAGATGGGGGAGGGGTGTGCCTAAAAATAAGACCCCTGCAAGGGGATATACATCTCCCATCTAAAAAATATCCGGCCTCCCAAAACTAAACAAACAAGGGATATAAAATACCTGAATATATATATCCGGCCATATCCTATATCCCTCTCTTATATACTGAAACAAACAGGGCGATAGTGACATTCTGATATAACGATAAAATCTAATTGTAAAAAGTCAATTATTTTGATAACGGCATTCCTGAAGTGACACAAACTAATATTATTCATCACTTTGATAGTCACATCATAAGTAAAATGTTTTTTTTTTTTTTGTCATGGTGGCAGAGAAGAGAGCGTGAGTGTGGGGTGGATTGTAACTTGCAAGTGAAATTCGTCAATGATGAGTATTTGAGGAAAATTGTTTGGATTTGATTTGATGCGTGTTTCGTATTTTGCACATGTCAGAATAAAAAGGTCTAACACAATGTTAAGCTGAAATCTGAAGTTTACAACTAATTCAAAGAGTTACATAAACCATGTCGCTTGCATTTGAAAGTTTTTGCCTTTCGATAAGTAAGATTTAGACTCAAGAACAAAGGGAAGTATATGGGTGGGGGGCTCGAGCCTCCCCCAACCTTAATAAAATCACCCTACATGAACTATAAAATATACAATTAAATATTCATAAGTTACTATATCACCCTGCAAACATAAAAAAATAAAATAAAAAGTGGCTATGTGGTTGAAAACAATAACTTCATTCTACTTGATAGGTATGCTTTACGAAGTACGAGTAAAAAGTGGTTAATATTTTTCTGATAAAATATTATTGCTTAGATTTCATTCTAGAATTTCAAATTGTATGTAAGAAAAACGTAAAAATTCAACGATCATGTGAATATCTGGCATTCCAAGTTCCAAATTTCGGCATCCACTCTATGATGCTACTACCTCCGTCCTTGTATGCATAATTTAAAAACTGAAAATTGATATTGACACTCCTCATTTTGTCTCTATTAGGTGAAATTAGTAAATCACCCTTATACATTATAATTACATTTTTCTCTTGCTTTCAAAATAAAATGGTGGTTTAGTAACTTCACCTAATATAAACAAAAAAAAAGGAGTGCCGATATCTAAATGAAGAGTATCAATATCAATTCCCTAAAAACTTTGGTTTCCAAGTTCCTACTGAGAAGAAAGAACTAATAGTAGGAGCAATTTGTGATTTTGGTCAAATACTAGGGTTCCCTGTATAATTTCCCCCAAACCGTGTACTACATCAAAACGTACGAGCCCTAATTTACAAATCGATCGGAATCAGAACCACCCCAAAAATCTTAATCTTCAAGCGAACATCAACGTTAAGAAAAGGTCTCTCTCTCTCTCTCTCCCTGATCGTCTATCTCCTTCTGTTTGTAGTTTTTATGGGTAATTTAGATGCTTAACACTCCTTTTTTCGATAAGTAAATAATGGATTACATCAAAAGTTACTCTTGGAACTCCTTCTGGAGCAAAGGCATGTCAAATTCACAAACCAGGAGTTAATCCATTCCAAAAGGTGTCAAGAGAATTAGAAATTTACGGGGGCCTTCTCTATGGGTAGATGTGGGCTCCAAAAGGGATTTGACGTTCAGATTCAACGTGAATAGCTCGAATTTAGCTTTGATGTCTTACATAATACATACATTGATTTTCCAGGGTTTATCGTGACAAATTTAAAATAACTAGGAAAATAAGGGTGATTTAATAAAATGCCTCGTGTTGATTCAGTGTCGAAAAATTAGACAAAGCCCAGGTGTTGAAGTCAAGTTATTTAGATGGAATGGATGGTCTTGGTTGTGTTCTATGAACCTTTAGCTCCCTCTGCCGCGTCGAGTGGATAATGGAAACAAAACAGTATGTAATTATGTCTTATTTTAGCTGATTTTTCTGCACAGTTTATGAACCACCCAAAAAGTGCTTTTACACCCCTCAAAAAAAAACTTATATCCAAAAAGATTCTTCTCAGGGGCTTAGCGTGATGACTAATATCCTATTGTGATGACTAATATCCTAGTAAATAAAACTATTCCAGCACTTCTTGTTCGTTTTGTTTGTCATACTTTGTATTGAATCGCGGTATGTTGACATTACTGGTAAACACTCAACATAACAGGTGCCATAGGCCCATAGTTGATAGATGTTGTTTCACTATATGGAATAAGATTGTTCTCTTGGTCAATGATGCCAACTTTTGTTGGTACTATTTCAGCCCGAGTCATAGTGATGGCTTCTAATGATGTTTTTGTATGTGAGATTATTGAAGCTAGAGGTAAAGGTTAAGGAAATCAATTAGCTGTACTTGTTCAATTTTTATGGTAATGAAACACTGCTATATTTTTTGGAGATGTCTTTCCATTTTTCTCAAAAAAACTAGCCAGCCAAATGAAAGCAAGAAAATAGCTTTTCCACTTGAGTTTCATTTTCATTTTCAGTTCTCATCAATTTCCTTTTCATTTCCCTTTGTATCCAAGAACCAAACATCATAATTCATGTCCAGTTGTACAAACTTCTTGTAGGATGTTTGATTTCGTTTCACACTGCACCTTCAATGAAGACTTGAATTGTTAATTGTTTCGAGGAGTTAATTGTTGTTTTATATGGTTAGTTTGTGTCGCATCCTACTTCAAATGGCTGGAAGAAATCGCATTCCTCGTGATGCATTCGACAATCGGCGTGGGTATCCACCAGAAGGTCCTCTTGTCCGAGTCCCTTTGCCTCGTCAAATGCCGCCTCATCCTGCTATGTTGGAGGAAGAACTTGAAATGCAGCATATGGAAATCCGTAGGCTTTTGGGTGAAAATCGGAGGTTGGTTGAAGATCGGGTGGCTCTGCAGCGTGAACTTGGTGCTGCTAAAGAGGAACTTCATCACATGAATGTTGTCATTGGTGATATTCGTGCAGAACAAGAAATGCATTCAAGGGAGCTTATTGAGAGAGGTTTGAAGCTGGAAGCTGATCTTCGTGCTACCGAATCTATTAGAAATGAGGCAGTACAACTTCGCGCTGAAGTAAAAAAGCTGAATGCTACCAGGCAGGACCAAGCAGGGCAAATCCAGAATCTCACACAAGACCTTGCAAAATTGAAAGCTGATAATCAGCAGATTCCACGTATGAGGTCTGAAATTGATGGACTGCACCAGGAGATTATGCGTGCTAGGTTTGTGCTCTACTCATGTTCAATACATCCTCACATATTCTGCCTGGTCTTTAGATTAACGACACCTCTTGTTGTAACAAACGTTAGATGGTAAACTTGTCTTGCAGAAATGCTATTGATTATGAAAAGAAGGCAAATATTGAGCTGATGGAACAGAGACAAGCAATGGAGAAGAACCTAGTGTCCATGGCACGTGAAGTTGAAAAGCTGCGTGCAGAACTGGCAAATGGTGGTGATGGCAGACCATGGGGTGCTGGTATATTATGGCCTTTTTAAGTTTTCATGATGTTCATTCAGTGGGATAAAAAATAAATAAAAATGATCATTTGGTTGTTATATGACTGTATGTGATTGTACTTCCCCTTAGAACTCAAAAGGTTGAGCTTGTTTGGAAGTTGAAACTAGTATTTTTGGAGTTATGGAGTCGTACTTGTTTAGGGGAATGCCTCTGATGTCGACGACGATTTTATTTGCTCTAGCTTCCAGATACTTTGAATAGCTTCTAGATACTTTTCAAAGGAGTTTTGACTACTATTCGTACTCACGATGAGCTTTTTCGGGAAATCATTGAGTTAGTATCAACTATGATGCATGGGTTATTCTGAATAAATCAAATATACATATCACACACTTCACTTGACACCGGGATAAGGGTGTAGAACATGTGTGTGGTAAGTTCCATAGGATTCTAAAAATACCATGGTCAGCTAATAAGTAAAAATAGATGAAAGAGTATACAATAATGATGTATTTGGCGAATCAAATACCATGGTCAGCTAATAAAGCATTCTGATTTGACCTTGTCATTGTATGTTTATTTTGTTGCACAAATGCTAAGAAATAAGTAAAGTCTTTTTTTAAGTCGCTGCCTGAACACTAGTTTATTCTGAAAATTAGATTAAAATACACAAATACGATATCTTTTGGCTGAGTCCACCATCAATTAGATGTTTGACGGGTTCAACACTAGACATATATCCGTCCTTGATATTGGTACGCGACTCTAGGCAACATAAAGTAAGCTGGATAATTAATAATTTTGATGCAGTCATGTTTATAAGGGTGTCAATGTAAAATTTTGCATTCTTGCTTCTCAGTAACAAAAAAGGCAGCATTGCTTTTGCCTTTGTCTGTGTTGCGTGACTTTACAATGCTGCCCAAATGGAGTAATTTTTCTGCGGTAATTCTAATGATTAACTGATATCTTTCAACCACTTACTCTTGTGTCTGGTGGCCAAAGGTGGAGCATATGGGATGAAATACAGCAGCCCCGAAGGGAGTTTCCCAGGACCTTATGGAGATGGATACGGGGCTCATTTGGTATGAATGCACATATTCCTGATAATGAGTTGTTTGTCTAAGCGCGGATTAGTATGTTTGACTATATGCCTATGCTGCTTCTCAGGGTGGTGCTGACAAGGGCCCTCTCTATGGTTCGGGTTCTGCATCCTGGGGAGGACTTGAGAAATCACGGATGACTCGCCGCTGAGAGCTGGTTTTGGTTTGCATTGCAAAACAAGCGCCTTTTACTCGTTTTGGCTGTCGAGTATATAAATGGGCTAGAAGTATTTAATTCTTATTACGCGTGCGTGTCGCATCAGTAGTCTTCTATCTGAACCGTGTTCATTATCTTAGGCAACTTATGGGAAGGTGACTTTACTTTGACTTAGTGACCTGCTTGTTTATTTGCTGAGATGACATATTATTATCTTAAAATATGGCTTTACTCTGTCCTCCTGTTGTAGTGTTGTGTGTCAGAATACACACTGCGTTTTCTTTACAAGATCAGATAAATCATCTCCTTGTTAGTCTAATTTTGGATAGGTTTGGGTGATTGTTATGTTTCAATCTTTTCAAAGAAACAACTAGTGTGTTTCTGTATCTTAATTGGACGGGATCATAAGGAAGCCTTCTCTGAAAGACAGATTTATCTTCTTGAACAAGTTAGAAAGATGCTTGGATCTTTGAATTGAATTGAGCTGTAAGGAAACCGCGTCTGGTTTTAGGTAGTGAAGTTTCTACTGCGGTGCCTGATGCTTCCTGTTAAGAGAATGCAGTAGTATTGAAAGGTGTGGTGTTCTTTTATGCTCTCCCATATGTTTTAGAATATGAGGTGTGCTATGATTAGTGACATGGCAAGTCAGTTCCATGATCGATCACCTTTCAGCTTCTTTTTTCGGATTTTTCTGGATGTTATTGTTGGAAGTGATCCTCATTCATTTGGATATTAAGGAGTTCTATGGGGGAAGACCATCTACTTTTTTTTGGATCAGATGACTTCAAATGCTTCTCCGGTTCTTCCTCTTGAAGTGTTGACAGTTTAAGCTCAAAACAATCACTTTTTATCAGCTAGTGTCGTGGAAGGATGTGATATTGGAGGTAGAACCATACAGTCTTATGAGTTACGAGGAACCATAGAGCTTCGAGAATGAGAATGTCTGTCCTAGTAATATGATAGAATTGGTCTCTTTAGCATACCCAGCAGTCTTGATGGGCAGAAAGATGACGAGTGGAATTTTAAGAGTTAGGTTTCTAGAACTGTCTGTGACATTATGTCTGTAATGTTATGTTGCCTGGTTTCTAGTTGGTTTGCAGGACCATAGTTGTATCTTTTCAGGAGGGATACTACACCTTATTCTTGTTAGTTATGAAATTCGTGAAGTGGGCACTTTCTTTAATGAAAACAATGGAGTTGTGCTAATGCAAGAAGAACCTCTGATTATGTAATAGCACATTTTATTGTGCTTTGAGAGGTGGCATTTGAAGATTGGATGGGGCTGTCATTGCCCAAAGAAAGAAGTGGCATTGTATGTGTGTTCGTTAGTTGTTCATTGTGCACATCTTTGCTTTGTTTTTATCACTGTAGTCAATCCTTGGGACCATTCTCTATCATTTTCTCTTGATAGTGTCCAAGGGTAATCCCATGTGTTTTAGTATTCGGTCTTGGTTGGAGCTGCTTCCAGTGGAAGTTAGAATTATGGCTTTACTGTTCCTCTACAAAGACAACAGACGCTCTCACAGCTAGGCGTCTGCTGCATATCTGGCAATATCAACGGCTAGGCGTCTGCTGCATATTTGGCAATAGTTCTAGTGGTGTCTATCGTGGAAGCTAGTCATTATTGTCTTTTAATAATGTGGAGGTTGGAGAGATAGGCAATTATGGCTTTAAAAGTTAAGAACATGGTGAAGTATGCCATTTGACCTAGTTTTTGGAATCCTTGAGATTCCTAATGTACCGTAAGCATAGATCTTTGGGCGTATGAAATTTCATTAGTTTTGTGGAAGTTGGATTGATGAGCTTGTTCCTTCACTAAATATGTGGAATTGGTCAAACTTTGGAGCCACGCATTAGCCGAAGTATATAAAGATATCTGGCACCGCCCCTGGATGATTTTCCACTTAATAGTTTATGTGCGAGATGGAACTGGCATCAACAAATGTGGCACGCTGGTATGTTGGATGAAAGAGTTCAACCTGCCATATCTGACTCAACTTTGATGTTCAGATTATGGTTATGCAGTATCCCTGCATCTCTTGTTTCAGTGTGGCCTTTTTAAATGTTCATCTAATTCTTAGTTCTGCGGTATCTTTCAACGCTCAAGATATTCTGGACGTCTCATGGTCAAAGATTTTGCTCCTCTAAGCATTTAAAGGAGCCTCGAATATCTGAAGAAAGGATGTTGCACCTGCCATGTGACGAGAATTTCGTAGAGGCAAGTAATCCTGTCTCTATTCTATATGTTTACTGGTCCAGAATGTTGTGTGTATTTGTAACCTAGATTTCGTAGTTGAATCTACTTTTCCCTGGGACATTTCCTAACGTTTATACAAACACACAAAATTGATACACACGACGATTTAGAATATCATAAGGGTTCGTTTAAACTAGGAATTGGTCTTTTCAAGTGGATTTTTGTACTGTCATGTTTTTCGGTCTTCCCGCTGTACCCTAAACAATAGTCTGAACTGTTTCGGTATGTTTGATGATCAGGGCTTTCATTCTCCCTTCTCCTTTTTTGTGCGTTCTTTGACGAGTCGTGATGGCCTTTAAAAGTTTATTGCTCCACGAGAGTCCATATTGTAAGTTTCACGATTAGTGGGTACTAGATTATACAAATGATTGTGCAGTCAATAATGAAGTTTTAATTAGTTGTGTAAGTTTCGGAGGTTGAGGTGATCAGAGATTTGTGTGGTTGTTGTTTGATGCCGTGTATTGTATGGCAAAAAAACAAAGAGAATGAATTGCTTGTGTAACCTGCTGATGCAGGCTACTTACAGAGGATATGTTATATCCAGTATTTCGTGGACTTGTTTTCTTGGGGAAATACTCTTACTTATGGCGGTGGGAAGTAGTCACTAGTCCCATGTGCAATTTCACCTGTGGGTGCAGGTATCGCAGCAGTTAACAAAAGGTCATTGTTTCAGTGTAGAAAGAAAGTCTATTTTTCACGGAAACCGTAGAAAGGATAAAGCTTGTTCTGGTGAGTGCATGAATGTAACTGTCAATCTTGAATCAAATGAGTGAGTGAGACTAAGAGCCTTAAGCTTTCAGTGCAGCACTACCCATCCATATGATGGATTTTGTTTTGGGGTTGCACAACTAGTATAATCGTGGCATTCGTAGACCTTAATGGAATGGTTGACTGAGATCAATACCCTTTATCTTTTAGGTTACAATTTATCTCGACAGTGTCTTTCAATTGGAGTATTGGACGTGAGAATTCCTCTCTCATTAGATGCCACTTCTAGGGTTGGTAAGTGGAACCGAACTTTTTAGGGTCTAGTTGATTACATTATGGTGGCAGTGGATAGTGGTTCGTTTAGCCCTATACTATCGAATCTAGGTTTGAGGTCAGTTTGAAGGCTGGAGTTCTTTCCGGCTTATGGAAAGTTGAGCTGGATAAGGCAGAGATTATGTTATATGGATGTGGTATAAGACTAGAAGCGACATGATTAGAAATGAAACCGTTCGTGCGATGGTAGGTGTAGCACCCATAGAGGAGAAGTTGAAAGAAATAAAGTGGTTTGGACATCTACCATCGACCTGTAGATGCAGTAGTTAAGAGAGCTGATAGGATAGCTGTGGGTAGTATTTGGGGAGGGGAAGACCCAAATTGACATTGGATTTTGTAGTGCACAAGGATATGTGTCTAAGTGAACAAGGAGCCCTTGACAGAGCTTAGTGGAAAAAAAGATTCATGTAGCCGACCCCAATTGATTGGGACATAAGGCTCGGTTTGGTTTAGTTTGGATTGGAAGTGAACAAAAGAGATCCTTAGAGCTAAGGTAAGTGCGTGCTGCATACACCTGAAGAGACATAACACTAGGGGACTTGTGAAGCGGTCAGGTTTTTCATCGATTGGTGATAGTGTTCCATTGTTTTGTTAGTACATCTTCATATGGGACCCTTTGGATCTTTGGGTATAAAAATGTGGTGTCTAAGCTGCACGAGGTTGTTTTCTCCCATTTGCAATTTATGTTATTTTAGTCTTGCCTGGATGGTGAATGGAAAGCTTCCGTGTAGGTGTAGGTCTTCACTAGAAGTAAAGATGAAGGAGATACATATTGTATATATGTGTTTGGATGGATGCCCTAGGATATGCTGAAGTGGTTGAAGTTTTTAGATACTTTTGTTTACAGTACAAGGCTTGTAGTTCCACCGGGTTGAATGCAGTATACTTCTTATTCTATTATATTGAAAGCAGTATACTTACTCTGATCCCCTTTATAATTACTTTAACTTCCTGCACTGGAATATTTTTTTGGTTTGCATTTTTCTCACAACTTCTAGTTTTTTCAATTTCCAGAACTGTGATAATCATATACAATTTACGTGTTGCATATTTCATCTGATACTTTTTTTTCCCGATATTGCAGGTGGAAGCAGGTGGAAAGGTGCATCTGCTGTCCTAGGTATTGAGTGAATTAACTTCTTGAAAGGTCACAAGGATAGTAGGTATCCTTCGTAGCAGGATTGAACGATGGTAAGATTCTTGAAACTGACTGTGTTGGTGGTGGATTTTTTAGGAGGGATTTTCAGAGAGGAAAAAGTGTAGGAAACCATGAGAAATATCGAAGTGGTGAAGCGACTTTTTCTTTTTCTTTTTATTACCCTACCATTTCCCTCTTCCTCGGTAAATCCACTAATTCATAATGCAAGCACACGAAATAGTTGGAGAAAAGGAGACACAGATGAAAAAGATGCAACAACTGTTTGTCAGGGGGAACTGTTGGTGGCGTGACTCTTTGCAAGGTTTAGTGGAATCGGAATGTATTCTGGGTTGATCCGTTCATCGTTTTAAATGGAGCTAAAGATCTCCGCAATGCCAGCGGAGAGTATTTAGGATGTTCTTGCTGCTATGAAGGATGTTCAATGCATGTTCAATTCAGATTGTGTTGTTTTTCACACACAAGAAGAGTCTTTGCATCCAGTCTTAAAGATCTTTCTTTTCCTGAAGTTAGCGGGTTGAGGTCGGCTTTTTTGACACGGAACACGAATAGGACACAATACGGTCACACGAAAAACTATATAGGTCAAGTTAGGGTTGAGAGAATTCTAACACGAACATGAGATGACACGACGCGGGGTGGAAATTTGTGGAAGGACACGATAACCCGACATGAAGTTAGCGGGTTAGGGTTGGCTATTTCTTACACGAATATGACACAACACGATAACACGAAAAGGTAAACATGTCGGGTTAAAGTTGAGAGAATTTTGACACTAACACGAGGTCACACAGCTCTTGGTTCTCTCTTTCGGTTGTTTTATGTTGAGGAACTGATTGTTCAGTTTCAGCCATGGTGGATGTTTTTGTCTTCACCATGCTGATGAAATTTTGTTCGACTCCAATTGTTTGGGACTTGAAAGGCTTTGTCTGGTTTGGTTTATGGTGAAGGAATTCCATGTATATTCATTGTGCAATTGTACAGCCAATGTCTGCTACATATTGGTTGATTGATGCATTGCTTAATACAATGGTCAAAGTTGGCACATCTCCTTTACTGACCAACACTTGTTCAAACATGTCCCGAGGCTTTAATTTTTGCTGTCTTCAAATCTAATTGATAGAAGAACAAAGTGCCCGATCGTTCTTAACCAGGGCAGTACTCGTATTTTCCAATTGTATGTTGAATGTGTCCTCATGTCCGCACTGATTTGTGTTTTGACATTTCTAGCCAGCAGTGGTTCGTATACTCCTTGGTCCGAGACGCATAGTGAGGTTCTGATCCCGCGTAAGTATGTGAAGTGGCTGTGGGGGGAGCTTTAGGGATAAATTTGAGGTTCATGTAAGTTAGCCCGAGACACCATACATTACCCAAGAAAACAAACTACTTAGAGCATTGATCATTGTCCAAGCATAGTAACAAATTTAAAATCAGTCTCTTTGAGATTAATAAAATTAGAAAAATAGACTTTAGTTAACCATATTCAGAATATTCTCGCAGAAAAGTGGATCCTACGGTCCTACCACTATGCTCTTGAGACGCTCGTATATTACAGATGAATCAGCAAAAACTTGGTTTATTTTCCAGGATTCGTCGGGAAGTCAAAACTGATGATTGTCAATGAGTGCATATTTAGCTAGAAATAAATAGATTTTGATCCTGTGTTTCTAACTTTTTTATTTTTTATTTTTTTATGTTTAAAGCTGTTTTATCAGCATAAATTCGTTCAGAAAGGATAAAATATGTTATTGCCCCATAAACTATCAAAGTTTTGTTTACTTCTCCCTTAAACTATCAATTGCACACGGTTGCCCTTTAAACTATCCAATCATTACTTACCAAGGCCAAAACCCATTTCACCCACTTCTTGGACGGTAAAGTAAGTATCAATGTCTTTTAACCTACCATATATGTATACATCGTCTTCTTCCTTTTATCTCAGTTCCAACCCAAATCACAGCCTAACCAACAGATTTGTCCTTGTGGACAAAGGTCTCCGTTGAGGACATCCTTCAGCGAAGATAACTCAGGAAGGAGGTTTATCAGTGCATCCACAGGAAGGAGGCTTCGCGAGTGGATCTAATGCACTCAACACACGCCAATGTGGAATGGTTTGTGAGGGCTATGTACTACTCCGATCGAATTGGGTCTTGCTACATTCGTATGTTCTATTGATGCCACTCATAAGTCTGCAATCAAATCGATTTTCATATCAGATTTGATTCTGCTCGTTCTCAGGATAGAATACACATCGAGAAGAACATGAAAACTGAGTTTTGCTCCCGACAACACCGTCAAAATCGACACATGGGCTCCGGTTTTTTTTTTTTTTTTTTGTGTGGGTTTTTCGGGTCTACTATGTCAAGATTGCTTGTACTCATGCATTTGTTTTAGTGCATGATTTCTTCCTGTGATTTTTACCTGAATTTGGAGCTTTCCACGTAACTTTAACATGTGTTTTGTTGCCGCTGGTACAAAAGGGGTGTGAATCACCACCTGCTTCATTAAGAATTAATTTTCGGAGACATTTAATTTCTAAATGCACATTGCTAGCCAATACATTAGTAACCCAACAAATGAGAACATGAAATGTTTGGCTGAGGTTTGTTTGCCAAAGGAATGTGCTACTCACAATTATGTACTGTTGGAAAAGAATATTTCTCTACAATTGAATACAAACATGAAAAACCAGAAGGAACTACGGGCACAATCTAAATTTTTATCCATCTTTCGCGAACAAATGTGTCAAATACTCTAATGTAAATGATCTGATCATGAAAGATTTATAAATCGATCGTTGTTGTAACTACGTGGTGAGTATAGGAGGTAGAATTTTCGATCGCTTCCCCTTGACTAGAGTTCTTGTATCTGGAAAAAAACAGCCACCATCCTCTAGATCCTCGATAGAACCATCGGTATTGACACGGACAGGATAAGTAACTAAATGAACACCTTCCATGTCTATAAGTTCATCTCCGCGGTATATTTTCCACATCTGCTCTCCTATACTGCATATTCTTCGAATGCATTCGATGGTATGAGGCTCCCGGAACAATTCTTCAGCTTTTCTAGTATGCTCATACCATAGTGACATACGGTAAGCGTGGATATCCCCACGAGTAATCATCTGCTTCCCATTTTGCAGTTGGTAGCATCCAATCGCGATTTCAGTGTCTCTTTGCCCATCCATTGATCGCTGGTTCACATTCGCGGATCCTATCAACATGTAGGTGTCGTCCACTGAAAAGAAAATGGCAAATCACTGACGACTTAGTTTTACATATTCGATAAACATATCAGCGTAGTCAGTTATGGGGTATGCTTGAAATTGTTTTCTTTTCATGTGTCCGAAAACAAAAACAATGAACAGCTAGGAAACACACACAAAACTTCGAAAACAGATTTTCTGATGTATTTGAAAATGGTTTCCTTGCAGAGAACTTTCCTGAAAATGGTATGTCAAACAAGTTTTCGAGGTTTTCCATGAAAATCGATAATAGGAAATGAATACAGAAAACAAGAGGAGTATACAGGAAATTAAAGTTTTCCCTGAAAAGGTCCAGAAAAGAGAAATCAACGGTTTAAATTCATCCTCATGTGAATCTGAACCATTGATTTCTTTTTCCTAGACCTTTTCGGGAAAACTTTTCATGATAACATTTTCAAGAAAACAAAGGTCATATTCGTACCTATCATGAGCTTGGAATGAACATAAACCATGAACCTCCTATGCTTTTGAGCATTCCAGTATTGTGTTGCAGGATGAGGAGAATCCGGAGGAACAAACTCCTCTGTAGTCTTCTCTTCCCTATTCGCGAGACAGAAGAAATTCAGGTAATCTCTCGGGTGCCCATTTTCGCCACTCTCTTTTATCGCTTCTCCAATCATTTTATACATCATCCCCATCGTCTCCCTCGTCCATTGCAATATATCTTGAACCGGTTCGCTGTCTGGTGCTCCTTCTGGCCACATTGGGATGACAACATACACCGAAAACCTCTCTTTTGCTTTGATTTTACCCACCACCTTAAGTGCAATCTCGACCGGAATCAAGTTTGTGCATCCGCAATGTTGATCTTTCTCCCAAAAACGGCAACTTCCAATGAAATACTGATTCTCTATGTATATAAACTTCTCGGCACGCCTAATTGCTTCTACGTAAGCTTCATGAATGCTCCGCTCAGCAGGATAATTTTCCGGCATTTGGGTTGATGACATATGATCAATGGATCGCAACACTTGAACTTTCCAATTCCTTTCATCGGACATGGTTTCTGGATTATTTTGTTGGTAGAAATCTGAGATTGTTTTTGCTGGGACTAGTAATGAAGGATCACATTGCTTTTTCCACCTTTGCTCAAAATTCTTCAAAACATCCCAAGCTGCTTCGCCGATGATACAAGCATGAGCATCATGCCATGGTTCTCTGGGGCCACCTTTGAGAAGGGTAGCTCCAGAAAGGCTTGTTTGGTAGAAATCATTGGAATGCGATTCTGTTTTAAGATCCCGGAAGAGGGAGTGCTCCTCCGTATCATACCGGCCATCACAGAGATCCAATCCACCGATAAAGCTCATTATTTCTCGGTTGGCAGAATGAAATTTTCCTCGAGTGTCCAACGTTATGGTTTTTTGGTGGTGAGCGAAAACTGTGGGAAACTTGTTGTGCAACCGCAGGCACAATCGGCAAATCACTTTGGTGTTTTTGAAATAGGCAAAAGCGTCTTCGTCGTGAGTTCTCATTAGTCCTTTGTTCTTGATGATTGGTAATGAAGTTTCGTCATTCCAAAGCATAATCCTTACAGCTACACCTTCTTCTGCTTTCCGCTTCAGCAGCTCACCAAGCATTATTCCTCGTGCGTGAGGGATGTTTGTATGTGGATCACGAACCTGCCCAAGAACACATCAGAGCCTAAAGCAAAGTGGTACACATATTGATGTGAAATGGTAATGCAGTTCCCTCATATATTCTACAAACGGAGAGATTCTTTCACTGAGAGTGTACATAATGCAGGTAAAATTTATCCATGCTCTTGGAGCAAGGCTACACGGCCAATCCCTCGGTGATGACACTCGTGTTTCTGTCTTTTTCCTCAATAGTATCTTTCATGAAAAGTTATTTAAGAGTGTTTCCATTTACCAGGACCAAATTTGGATTGAAAGACCACCCTGCAATGTAAATCAAATGCTTTGCATCTTCAATGGCTCTGTACACATCCTCCCAGAGTTTTCTTGGGTCACCACAAAGCCCAAGTGGTGGCTTGAAGCTAGAGCCCTGGTGAGCATCTTGGTACAGCTGAACAATGCAATTGGAGCGTTGAGGAAATGTAGCGTTCTTCAACCCATTGAATCCACCACTGCTGAGTAATTTCCCCCAGGTGGGTTCGAGTTCTGCTGGTCTAAACAAGAGCATGAATCTCAGCTTGAGTTGTGTGTTTGGCTTTCGATTTTCCATGTTGAGTGGGAAGAATCCATCGATCAAGCTTGCTTCATTTAATATTTGATGGGCTTGAATTTGCATTTTCCCCAGGACGTAGCACTTGGTCTTCAATGTAATGGTGATTATGGAATCGGATGGATGAGCACAAAGGATTTGGAAGGTTTGGTTCCAAACGCGGTCACTTTCTTGGTTTGTAGCTGCTACTTTCTTGTCATCTATGTTGATAGTCACATAACTTGGCTTTCCATTTCCTATTATACACTGAGAAATTGAATTTGTTAGGGGGTGTATTGCATGGGCTCTTCTGTTTTTACATACAGTATCTGTGTCTATGAGATATAATGGTTACGACAACATGAGAAATCGCATGGTTTATGTTTCTGACACCCGGAGGGCCGTACCCAATTCGAATACTTCAATTCTTTCAAGTTTGCAATAGTGCAGAAAGAGATGCTCCCTTTAGCTAGGAACTATCAACTAAGTATTTGTAGCATCCCACATGTATGAGAGAAATTTGTCATTTTCGTAAATCCAACTTGATTGAATGCGTATCTGAACATTTTACAGCATAATATCGAAGCTATTTATGATATTTTTTATAAGAGTTTACGATATGTTTCATATCCTTACCTAGCTTTCGGACTAATATGCCAATATGGCAATATCCTAATTCCAAAGATTCTAAGTTTTGAAAGATCTGATACTTGGACATGCTGCTGTATTCAATACTTATACGCTTGTACCTGAGTTCATGTAACATACGTTAATGGAGATGCGCTGCTTGTGCATGTTCACCATTCATTGTGACTACATAACCGATCTTATTGAAAATTATTACGTTAACCACTGAAAAAAATGTAAATATTTAACCTTTCACTTTCTTTTCCTACCACTTATGTTTCCTTTGCTTATTCTTCTGAGAATTGAAGATTGAAACATAGCATAGACTCAACCTGTGTCGGGTAAAGGGGGGAAAAACAATCCGCGATCAATGCAATTAAAATGAACTCCGAGGCACTTACATTCAAGGGGAAAGGTGGTGTGTAAGGCGTTGCATGAAAGATAGTAGCTTCAAGTGTTCCATGGAGGAACCTGTGCTTTCCCTCCATTGCTCTAGTCTTTTAAACAATCCTTTCGGTCACGGAGAGAGAGAGAGAGAGAAGAAAATTGCGGATCCGGGTAGGTTGTGCAATTTGAGGTATCAGAGGCTGTGTCATCATCATTTGTATTTAAAGGCAGGTAAGTTATGATATTCTTTTGATTCAAAACAATGCTTTTGGTACATATAATGCATACTTGGAATGCAATTGAGTTTTCAGCAGTTTGGAAAAACTTGTGAAAATCTGCATATCTAGGCTTAGAGACAACGTACCCTGAAGTCTCCTATAAGTTTTTTACTTTAAGTTAAAGTTTCTTAATCTCCAATCAAATTTCTTCCAAAATAGTGAAAATCAGATCTTCAACAATTAGACTAGGTCTTCCCTTTTCTAAGATTACACAATCCATGTAAATGATGTGCTTCTTCCACACAAACACACCAAGAGTGGAGATAAGTTTACGCATCTCTTTAACCTCAAGGGTTGTCGCAGTGGTTAATCGACTTGTTTTGGCGGGTCGAAGGTTGCAGGGTCGATTCTTTCCGGAAGCAATTGGTCCTACGGTCACTTCACCTCACATAAACGCGTAGAAAGGACTGTGGAAGAGTATAAAGTGATCAGTTAGGTTTATCGGGACACTATTCGTTACTGGAAAAAAAAAAACGTACAACAAGAAGAAAAAGGTCTATCTCTCTCTTTCTGATCTTGCAGCGTTTTGTGTAGCGGATACGACATTTTCATTTCGAATAAGATACAGAAATCAACAACAGTTTTTGGCCAAAATCCTCATAACACCAGTTGTGGGGCCCAGAACAAGTTTTTGGTATATTCTGTGCAAATTCTGTGCTTGTGTATACGTAACATAAGCCTTACCTTTTTGCTTGGTCAAATGAAGGAATGCACTCATTGAGATGAAAGAAGAAATTCTACTTCTAATTAGTTTTAAGACAAAAATTACTTCTTTTATAAATAAAAAAAAAAACATATTAAGTTAGGCCAAACCCATGCACCTAAAATTAAAAATGTAGTAATATTGATTTAGAAAATGGATGATGATAACTTAACAAATAATAATCAAAGCCAGCTTAAGGGCAAAACCCAAGAAGGCTGGGCTTCAGACCCACAAAAAATGTTTAAAATGGGGGCCTCTAATTTTTAGGACTATATATGGATCCAATTAGGTATAGATGATGGGATTCCTATCAAGGACTCCTACAATTCTCCAATTTCCTGTTCAAATTTTCATTATTCAAACTGTCTAATGTGTTTAAAACATGTTTTTAAGGGTTTCCGCGAGGAATCAGAAAAAAAAAATACCGGGAATGACTTGATTCGATCAGTTTTTTATAAAAATGTATATATGTAGTTTTTACAGAAAACAGCTCGGATCAAGCCTTTCTCAGTATTTTTTTCACTGATTTTTTTGTAGAAACCCTTAAAAACACATTTTAAACTCATTAGACGGTTCGGATCATGAAAATTTAATCAGGAAATAAGAATCCTTGATGGGAACTCCATTAGGTATACCTGATTGGATAATTGTTTTGTGTGTGTACATATATAAACTTCTAATAAGGACCATAATATGAGGACTTTTGTGCGGACCTCACACTTCTCGATGAAATTTCAACGATCCGAACCGTTCAATGTGTTTAAAACGTGTTTTTAAGGGTCTTGGCGAGAAATCATCAAAAAAAAAAACAAAAAAAAACCCGGAAGGGCTTGATCCGAGCAATTTTTCATAAAACTTGAACGGTTCAAATCGTCGAAATTTCATCGGGAAGCGTGAGGTCTGCACAAAAGTCTGCATATATAGGTCCTTAAGAGAGTATATAACGTACCAATACCAATGTACATAACAGTGGTTTTCTCTCACCATATGTGTGCAGATTTTAGCCTCCATTGTAATAGTATCATTTTCCTCAAGTCTATCGTGCATATCCTTGGGTTGTCCTCAAATAACAGTATTTTTTTTTAATAACCAGATGTGCGGGTCCGTTTACGTAAACCTTGACTAATTTCGGAGCCTTGAATTTAACGACTGAGCAAACCCTCGAACCAAGAAAAAAAGAACGCTTTAAAAATCCAATCTACCATTCACATTGAATGGATGAGCGTAATATATTTGAAACTCTTATTACTCACGATAAAATAGTGATAGTAACAAAGAAAAATTGCAAAAAGATGATTCATTAAAAATATATATATATTTACTACGTACGGAGTATTTCAATTTTTATAGATAGCTAGCGACTCATAAACATCTAGACGGCTTTGTCGCAGCTTCTTCCCACGTGGTGCCAAGTGGCAGGCTTCGTTGTTTACTAGCCCTCTTTACACTCTCGCCGTCCCCCACCGGCCGTTGGCCTGGGACAGAGCCAAACAACACCTAAAATAAGAGTAACAAGTTTACGTATTTTGGCCTAAAAAGTTAAGCATGTTTTTTATTTTTTGACTTGTTGAAACTCAAAAGAGCAAAAATGATGTTTAATTTTTTAGGTCAAAATAAGCCTTTAACCCAAAACAAATGATTTTTTGAAGCTCAAAAAAATAAAAAGTATGGCCGTAGTAGATTCTATATTCGTATTAACAAAATTTATTAGTGGGTGGTATCAGGGCCGGCCCAGGACCAAGGCCCACAAGGTTTGGGCCTAGGGCACTCCAAAAATGGCTACTTTTTGGGGCACTCCAACAATTTATACAATTGGGCTTGACTAAAACTCTTTTTTGACCCAAATAAAGAAAAAAAAATCCATTATAAATTACAAAAGAGCCCAACCATTGTGGCCTAATATTAAAAAAAGGCCCAAAAACCATTCTGGCCCAGTATTAAAAAAAAGGCCCAAAAACTGTTTAACCATTCTGTGATTAAGATGGGTTCTTTATTTATAGGCATCCATTGCCTTTGAGATTTCAAAGTTGGGCGATGTGGAATTAAGGCAAAGATGCATTTACTTTATTCCTTCACTTCAAGTTCGAGCCTTTACTTCATTCCTTCACTTCAAGTTAATTCCTTCACTTCAAATTTAGATCTTTTAAAGTGCAAAGGCTATACAATAGAAACTCCAATGACCTTCTCACCTAGAGAGTACCAAAATACAAAGATAATCATTGTTCACACCTTCACTTCGAAAAAAGCAGGTAAGGAGGCATTCATTTCTTCCTATAAAATGCATTGGACCAAATCTTGTTTGATGTCATTAGGCGTTTGCAGCCTTGCACATGGTGCTTGCAATGTGTGCGAGCTACACAAGTATGCAATAGGATGGATGAAAAATATATACATACATGTATATGTATTCATATCTGTTAGATCGCGAGCTCACTTGAGTCAATTAAAAAAAAAACTTCAAGCTCGAGCTCGGCTCGTTAAACAAACAAGTTGAATTGCGGGCTCGAGCTCGTTCGTTTACTCAACGAACCGAGATCGAACGAGCTCTTGGTGCATCATTAATAATAATGTTATAATGTGTCTTTTTTTAGTTCTTACTTAGGTGCATCTTCGTAATAATGTTTACTCTAAATGAAGAACTTTATATTGTTTTGACTTCCTCGTATTGTGATTGTTCCTGGAAAAAATTTTAGGGCACAATTTTTAAGATTAGGCCTAGGACACTAAAACTCGTTGGGCCGGCCTTGGGTGGTATCAAGTGATTCACCGATATTGTGGCTCCACCCTCATTTATTCTCACCCTTATCACTTTCGTCCCACCCAAGCTGGAATTTTTGAGGCCAAAATAAGTTTTTAGCCCAAAATAAATGACTTTTTGAAGTTCAAAAATAAAAAGTACGGCCGTAGTAGATCCTGCATTTGATTATTCGTATTAACAAAATTTATTAGTGGGTGGTATCAAGTGATTCACCGATATTGTGGCTCCACCCTCGTTTATTCTCACATTTATCACTTTCGTCCTACCCAAGATGGACGTAAAGGAAATCAAGATCCACTCGTGTGATTCTCATATTACATTAAATAAAATTCCTTGACGATACAAAACTGTTCACTTTTGTATATCTTGGTAGATGTGTTAGATATATAGATGAATAGTAGATGATATGGGAAATCATATGAGAATTCAAAGCTAAAACATGGGGGAGCAGAGTATACTGTTCATACGAGAATTCAGAGCTAAAAAATATGGGGTTTGCAATCGGCTCAGTTCGGGTCGGTTAAAATAAAATTTATCACAGTTGCATTTGACGATTCAAATTGTTAAATTTATTGACCTCGATTGTAAATTGTATACACAAAATCAAGTTGATTAAACACCAATTAAAATATCTAATTGAATCACATTTCACATTAAATCAAATGTATGGTCAACGTTTAACCGTCTTACTATTTTACACGAATGATATGCACATTAACACATACAAAATGAACGACTTAAATTGTCCCGTAAAATCGTAGTAGATCTTATTTTATCTCGTAAAACATCACATTACATACTGTCATGTAAGAACCCGTCTACATGGAACTCGGTGCTTAACGTCATAAGCTTGAGCAATTATTCAGTAGCCCGGGAACACTGTCACTTGGTGCTCTAGACCACTTTAAAACAAAACATTATGTGAATTTATTCACTATAAGTCACAAACCCCACGAGAATGTGTAGTTGTGGAATGACCGGGAGCACCACGTGACTATTCAATATGTTTTGACATTTCCATCCCTTCCCTTCTTATTCTTCTCCCTCCCCCATTCAAACTCCATACAGAGAGAGAGAGAATTCAGAAACTTCAAAAAACTCGCCGGAAAATTACAACCTACGGGACAATCCCAACATCAGCATCACCACAAGTCACCGGCACAAACCTAGAATACATCTCACGAGCAAAAGCCCGTATAAAAGCCGGCCTCGGGACTCGCCGGCCATGGAGACAAATGTTCAACCTCCCCTCCATAACCTTCCCTCCTCACTTCACAACCGCCTTCTCACGTATCCGAACAAACCTCCCTTGCTTCCAAATGAACTACGCGATCGTAATCCTCCTCGTACTCTTCCTCAGCCTCTTATGGCGCCCTATCTCTCTCATAGTCTTCGTAGCCATGATGGCCGCCTGAGTTTTCCTCTACTTCCTGCGCGACGAGCCGCTTGTCGTTCTTAATCGGACGATCGGGGAAAGGGTGGTTTTCTGGGTGTTGCTTGTTTTGACGATCGTTTTGCTGTTGTTGACTCACGCTACGGTGGAGATAGTGGTGGCGCTTTTGGTTGGGGTTTTGCTTGTGGTGGTTCATGCTGCGGTTCGGAAGACTGATGACTTGGTTATGGATGAGGAGGTTGGTGGTGGTGGTGGTGGCGGCGTGTTTTCCGGCGTCCCATCATCTTCTTCGACTTAACAATGGGCAATTTTCCTAATAGTCCACTACAAAAAGGCGTGTTACTCCTCTTTTCTCCACCAAAGTAAATACTTTTATGTATAATTTCTGAATTTCTTTGGGTTAAATTTTAGGAAATAATTCATTTCTTGATTTGATAGTACACGGCGTTTCGCAAGGAGCCATCAGTTTGGGACTGAGGGATTATAATTTTTAGGATAAAAATCAAATATTTTTGTGCTTAATTGTTTAACTTTGTGCATCAAGTTGAAGGTTTTAATTAATTTTTGAAGTCGATTTGTGAGATGTTTTATAAAACTTATGCACGAAAGTAATTTTCTTTTCTTTAGAAATTACTCGTCTTTTCTAGTGAACTAATTTTCACTGTTTCACAGACGGGGCTAGTAATTTTGTTTGTATTGACGCGTTGTCATTATTTCGGTAATTCATTTTTTTAAGGGCTCCTGGAAATGTACCTCTCTCGTGTGTGTTATTTCCCACTTTATTGTATAGCTTCTATAAGAAAGCTGCCCCAATCCATCCCTTGTTCTTTATTAAAACTAGATTTTATCTCCTAAAATTAATTGAAAAACTAAGCCTAAAATTTCTTCTAAGCAATAGGTCACTCTAGACATACAACGCACTAGAATTTCGAGACATTTGAACCGGGTTCCAACCTTGCCACGAAAAAGGAACCACAAATACCCTACAGGCTACAATACACATCTCTAATTCCGTCATACTATACATGAAAGCGAATTCATAGATCACGTCGGACCAAAGAGAACGGTGAATAGCAGAAACGAACACAAAAAAAGGAAATACTATATAGGCAGTGGGAGAAGAGGAAGAGCTCTTTACAAGTTATTAATTTCCACATGATGTCCTCCTGTTCTTACCATCCATTTCCCAGAAAACTGGCCTTTGTGTCTCAAAGGACAGCTTCCCTCCAAACCCTTCCAATATTTCGGTCGACATTGGACCACTTGAGTGTTGATTTTGTCGGTGATGTTCAAGCCAAATCCTTCCGCTCCGACTACCCACTTCATGCCCAGGAGTTGAAATTTGATTCGAGTCCATAACCACATCTCCCTCTAATATACGTAGCACCTGTTACAGAAATGCAAAATAAAATTATCAAAAACTTATCGGGATTAACTTAGATGCTGTGAACTTACTTCGTGGAATGACACAGACGAATGTTTCAATGATATTCAACATTCCACAAGATGAAGACCGATTTGGTTGAACACAATTTGAACCGGCTTCGCTTGCGAATATTACCAGTGAGAATCAAATCTGAACAAGTAGAATATCTTACCTGCGACATTCGAGGCCTTGAATGAGGATCTCGCCGAATGCACAAGGATGCAGCATGTAACATGCAATAGACCTCGTGTTCATTGTAGTTGTTTCTTAGACATGGATCAACCAGTTCGTGGATGGCATACTCCTCCAATAGTGGACGAGCCTGTTACAAGACAATAATATGATTTAGTGAAAAATTGAACTCCAAGCGATTCGTTTCAGCAAGTTGCAGTGCTTCTGAACAAAATTATATGCGCTTTTACGGGTAACATTTCGTCCTTAATAAATAAAAAATCATCCACACGTACCCACTCTGTCAGGCACTGCTGACCCTTTGGCCGGCTAAGGTCTACAGCTTTCCTTCCGGTAACAAGCTCCACCAAAACAACCCCGAATGAGTAAACATCTGCTTTTTCAGTTATCTGTCCACTTTGAGCATATTCTGGAGCCAAATACCTAAATTGAAGCATTAAAGCTTTTTTGATATCATGATTCCACAAAGATGGGCTAAGAAAAAAGTAATCTTTATCTCAAGATATACCCGAATGTTCCAAGTACTCTTGTTTCCACTCCTTCGTCTCCATCTGGTTGCCATCTTGCCAATCCAAAGTCTCCAACCTAGTAAATGCATAGTAGGAGAAACGTTACAGTTTTTAGAATATGTCCCCTTTGGATGCAGACATCCTCAGACAGTACAAGCATGTTGAAACATTAGAAAGGAATTGATGTAACGTGGAAGGGTGGAAATATTTCATCCAAAATTACATTCTCAAATTTCATGGTAATTGATGTTAAAGAGTGGATTCAGCAGAAATTCAGAGCGTACAAGTCAATGATGTATCTAGAAACCAAATACTGATAATGGAGTTAAAGAGTTCATTGAACATTACATCCCAGCTAAGATGACTTGAAAAACTAAATTATTGAGCTAACCTTTAACAAGGAGCAGACATTAGAGTACATTGGAATGAACTAATATCTTCATCCCCCACGGGCCACACTTCTTATCGACACAAGGTTCCTTAATGAAGGCCACAAGGGGAAGATAGTATTGTACACAGAGATTCCATTCGGTAGGACATTGAACAGGATTTCCATGTGGGGTGTTGAGCTGAGGCTCTTATCAAGATACTAAATACAGCAACAACAAAAAAGGAACAAGATAAAAAGACCAAACGTACAGTCCAGAACTGTCCAAACTTTTAGTCATAGAATGGTACGTCAGGTGCACGGGAAGAACCGACTTTAGGTGTTCTACATTGATATCGAATCAACACAAATAAAATTGTATACGCAAGGTTAAGAACTTTACATACCAGTGGTTCAAAATCATGGGTGATGAGGATGTTGTTAGGCCGCATGTCTCGGTGCACAATGCAACCCACTCTGCATTCTTCATGAAGATATCGCAGTCCTCGAGCAGCTCCCACGGCAATTTTTTGACGTGCAGACCATTCTAATGGGTCCCGATTACGACCTGAAAGTGCTGAAATCTTGTATAAGCCTATGAACAGTTATAAGAGGACAAAAAACTAAAGCTATTCTCAAGGGAAACTAAAAAAAATGGACTTGAACTCTGGATTATTAGGTTGGACTCATCAAGGACCCAAAATAAATGTGGTCTTTGAGAAAGGAAAAAGAGAATATGAGTTCTACATCTGGTGAGTTCATGCAGAAGCAATTCACATTTATATATACCAAAAATCTTCTTTACGGTACACATGTTTTACTTAATGGGACAGAAGATCAGGTTTCATAAGATCACTGCCTCATAAACAGAGTAACATAAACACTTCCACTAATGAGTACATGTGATATCACACAGGCCCAAATTTTATATTCTACTGTAAACTCGATTGTAATTACAAGTTCACAGCCAAACTCCGAAGGCAGAAGGTCTATTCATAATAGAATAGATGTTGACTATGTATCTTTGCAGATAGACTACATCCACAATTTAATTGCCTAAAATACAGCGGACCCAAAAAAATAATAATAAAGCTTACCACAAGAAAAATGCATAAAATACTCCAGAATTGGGGGAATGACATATTACCATACAGATGAGAATCCAGCGATCCATTGCATATGTATTCATAAACAAGCAACCTTCTCTTCTCCTCAATACAGAATCCAATCAACATAACCACATTACGATGCTGAGCACAACTGAGGACTTCTACTTCTGAGCAAAATTCTTGATCCCCCTGAGAGCTAGCCAACTTGTGTTGCTTAACAGCAACAGCCTGACCATCTGGAAGGACACCTCTGTGGACAGATCCATATCCTCCCTCTGCCAAAAAATTGGCTTGCGAAAATCCTCCAGTAGCAAGCTCCAGCTCAGCATACGTGAACCACCTCGGGGGTTTTCCAAATACAGGTGCCTTATGCTGACATATTGAACAGAGAGGAGGGTGCCCAAGAGGTATATTTCTAGAAAGAGAAATCGCCTCTCTCACATTTCCTTTGAAGTCTAGATCACGTCTATTATTCTGCAATCTACAACAAGCATCTCGATCAAGTTTAGAGAACTTCTCCAGCAGAGCCTTTGTTGTTGATGTTTGAGACCTCTCATTTGATCTATGTGAGCTTTCTTCCAAGTGTTGAGATGATTGATGATGAGAACTGAGAATATCTGCCATCCATGGTTGGAACCTTAAACTTGATGATGATGAAGATACATCCCCACTGTCTGTATCTGAACTTGATTCATCAAGGTCAGGAGTTTCCTTTGTGCCCAATGAGATTTCTTTCTTCCGCTCACCATTAATTTCAGAAATGAAGAATGGAGAGGTCCCAGGATCTGAGCTTGACACCGATGAAGTTCCAGCTTCAGTTGCAGTAAATAGCTCTGGACTACTCGTCGGAGTAACAACGGGTCCTGGAATTGACTCCATAGAATCATTCTTATTTCGAGATTGTTTCTCAGATGATTGATCTATTGAACACTGTGCTTCAGCTTCCTTCTTGGGTGACCCAACCAAGTTTAGACGCAGAACCTTTGGCTGGGAGCGCTTCATAACCACAATGTTACACTGTAGATCTTCCATACAGCGCTTCTCTTCGTGCTTGAGATGTCTGCAAGTAACGCAGATAGTTATCACATAAAGAATATAAATTAATAGAAATAAGATGCATGACAAGTCAAAGATAAATGGATGAGAGCTAATCATTTCCAAATGAACAGAAGAAAACCATGGATTCAACATCCATAGCTCCTATCTTATGCATGTTAATGGCATTAAACCAATTACCATGAGCTCTATTTGCCTCAGCAGCTAAAGATAAGCTGATGAGAGCTGATAATATCCAAATTAATACCAGAAGTTAATGGAATTCGAAACCCATATCACCCA
The DNA here is from genome assembly GCA_963854785.1 of Vaccinium vitis-idaea. NCBI lineage: Eukaryota > Viridiplantae > Streptophyta > Magnoliopsida > Ericales > Ericaceae > Vaccinium > Vaccinium vitis-idaea. The sequence continues at coordinate 1,390,117 of OY978221.1, forward strand.
TAATCGCATGCATGTTAATTTGCATTATTGCAAAAAGTTATCCATACTTGTCCAACACAACCCAATTAGCTTGAGCTCTCTTGGCCTCAGAAGCAACTGCCCCACATGGTGATCCAGAGACAACTTTTATCTTCACATTAACCTACAAAGTAGAGTCAGGATATAAGTCAGATTATAAGTTTTGGAGTATGTTTAGTAACACCTAACATAGAAACATAAGCAAAGGTGCTGACTTTGTTGGGATCATAAACATCATGGAGCTGAAGGATCATTTGAGAGCAGGAATCTGCAAGATCGGATTTCTGCTCTGAACTTGTTCCTGTGTGAGATTTTCGGTGGCCGTTGGCACAGTCTCCTGCAAATCTGGGGAAACCCCATACTTTCCTACCTGCATAATAGGGAAGCAACAATACAGTCACTAATCAGTAAAACATCTGATCTGGCATAGAAAATTGATTATCATACTGTCAACTCCCCACTCTTAATCAAAACTGAAAAGACAGAAGAAATACAGAGAGTTTTGTCTTGCTAGGTTAAGCCAAATGAACCATCAACCAAGATACAAGTACGACAATTAAGGCAACATGAGACAAAGAAACCCAGACAGAAGTGAGCGTTTATGTAAGATTGTTCAGTGTTTACGTAAGAACAAGGAGAGAATACTCTTAACCCCATGCAACCATGACAGAAGTGAGCACATTTTGAACAAATACATCATCTAGCCAAATGATAAATTCAAAATCAATTCAAGTACCAATACTAACTTGATGTTGATCCAAAATGTAAAAACGATTCATTTTGACGAGGGAGTCAAGAAAGAGTCGAAAGACTATGACTACTAGGGACATGTAGACCCCATGTCTCATATACAAAGCTAAAGAACAGAACCTTGGAATCGCGAAGATATCTCAATCTACAGACAAAGAATGAAATTCACTATCAGAAAAGCATGAACCCAAAAGTGGGCACAGAAAGGCACCTGAGCTCTCGGACGAGACGACAACTACCAGCGTGATATAATCCCCGGGCTGAACAACATGAGTCAAAGCCCAAATCAGAGCAGTCTTTGGAATTTCTTTTGATGCCTTGACGGCAACCACCACCTTCTCTTTGACATCCGAGTCCTTCTTCTCTTGCTTCCCTCTCTTCAATTCCCCATTCATTGGCCCAGAAGAATGTTATCCTATCCCTCTCCTTTCTCAGCGGATGTACTCCTACAAACCAATCAAGCGAAATTCAGCAACATGATATCAGAAGAACACAACCCCACAACCCAGAAAACCACACACGTTATAGAAAGGACTATAAGGAAATATCGTTTGAATTATTGAGTACTCTGTCCGCTCCAAAACAAAGCCAGGACTCCCAAAAAGGTAGAGTCGACATGCTCCTTTAATACTTTGACAAGGCTAGTTTAACCAATAATTCCAACCAATTTTTTAAACCAATTCAAACCAACAAATGCATTGTTCTAATTTGACAAACAAAAGTAGTCCCCCGCCGCAGTAAAGCTACCCTAGAAAGTACGGAGTGTTTTGTCAAAAATAATCTAAATCTTTGTTCAAAAAAATTGCATTTGTTAATTTTGCGTCGATTTTTTTGTGGATTATTGGATTATATTGCAGATGGTAGAAATATCAACGTCTTGTACAAATTCTGGAGTGTGGTCGCCGTGAGGCACCTTGATCCATCACAGGTGGTAGTGAAGTAACAGTGTTTGGCACATGGTGCACAGCAGAAAACGACACTACACTAAAGAAGACCTCGAACCCTAGTGCATCTTTATAGGTTTCCATATCAGAGAGTCAAATAGCTATCTCTCTCTCTCTCTCGTGAAAGGTCGATCTCAGATGTCGAAATTTCAGCCCTCAATCGCAACAATACACGTCCATATCTAAAAGCCTAAAATGACCAAAACATCACTTATGACACATCAGAATACCTCAAATTTCAGTTCAATGTCTGTCGTCTCTCGCAAAAACTTGTCAAATCAAAAACAAAACTGAAAACACGAAAATCAACTTCACAGCATTCAATCATTCACAGAATCGTACACAATCATACACATACGTTTCCATTCCCAGGCAAAATAGCCAAAAATCACCGATGAAACATCAGGAAATCGCAACTCTTCCTTTTTAAAAGCCAAAATTTCAGCTCATTCTCTTTCAAAACAAAACTGAAAACACGAAAATAAACTCCACAGCATTCAATCAGTCACAGAATCGTACACAATCACACACATGCGTTTCCATTCACAGGCAAAATAGCCAAAAATCACCGACGAAACATTAGAAAATCGCAAATCTTCCTTTTTAAATGCTAAAATTTCAGCTCATTCTCTTTCAAAACAACACTGAGAACAGGAAATTTGAATGTGCAGAAGCAGAGTAGAGACATTACCGCATATGAATAAACTTGACGTTATTATCAGTTGATCACAGCAAATGCTCCAAAAAAAGAGAAGAATCGCTGGTGGTGTTGATTTCTTACCTGTATCTATCGCTGTGTGCTATCGCATCAAAACAGGAAAAACACACGCCGAAGAGATACAGGAATTAAATATGAGAGAGAGAGAGAGAGAGAGAGAGAGAGCGCGAAGCAAGGAGTGCAATAAACAAATTTATTTTGAGAGGGGTATTCGTCAACTACCTCACCGACCCATCCAAAATTTACTTCCGACTCGTCGCAAGCCTGCAGGTGTGTGCCGTTTGCGTACATTAACAGGCCGTTTGGACGGGGACGTTTAATTTAAAGCTCAAACGAACGGAGCTCTTATTATATCGTAGATTTGAATCAAAGAGGTGATCTCCAATATGCATTAGTATCTGCAGTTCAAAAAAAAAAAAAAAAAGCAGTTCAAAAATATGCATTAGTATCTTTTTAGCCCGTTTAGCAGTTTTACGCTAGGTTTCGTACCCTGAAAAGAAAATAGAAGAAAGAAAAATAAAAGAAAGGAAAGAGCGAGGAAAGTTAGAAGATGAAATTTTTTACAAGTAGTTAAAATAAGGGTCATGCTAACGGGTGTCATAGTGCACCTGTTAAGGGTACAAAAAGTACACTTTTATGAGTCTCACTTGTACAAAAAAGTATAATTTAAAAGTACACTTGCACGTTAAAATACACTTAAAAATGTACTTTAAAGTACAAGTGTACTTTTAAATTGTACATTTTTGTACTCTTAACGGGTGCTGCACCCGTTACCATTTCCCTTAAAATAATTCAGTTTAATTAGTTTTCCACTCTTTTTCCTCTCAACCCAAACAAAGGGAGAGGAAAATTATTTTATTTTAAAAGACATGACTTTTTCTCATTAGTGTATTCAAAAGACATGATTATTTCTAACGTGTGTCTACTAAAGACACAACTTTTCATAAAAGGGTCCCTATAAGTCTATAAATAGGCCATTTGTAAAATCATTCTGTACTCCGAAAATTCTATAGTGAATTGCTCTCTCTCTCTCTCTCTCTACACACTATATTCCTAAAATTTTAGGCATACTGATATTCCGCAAAAATAGAATATCAGTTCTTGATTCTGTTATTCTCATTTAGCGAATATCATGTATGTCTTTCTTTGTGCAAACGCAATCAGAAAAAACCTAGAGTTTGGTTTCGTTGTATCTTGAAGGCGGATTTGCTATTAACCCAGTGCGCATCATTTAGTGGGGCAAATACTGTCTTTAGAAAAACGCTTACAACGTGCCTCGAATGTGGTTTATTGTTCCGAATTTTTCTCTAGAGACGACTCCATCAACACATTTTGAAGATCTAATTTCCAACAGTTTCTATGTTCTATTATTATGTTTCCTTTTATGATAGATTATTATTCGCGTTTCCAAGTTAGTTTAGGTTTTCTTTTGTTATGTATATTTCCTTAGTTGGTTTCAATTTCTTGGTCATAAAGACTTGTAACCTATATATAAAGGCATCTTAGGTCATCTCCAATATGCATTATCTTTTTAGAACGTTTGGCACTTTTAGCAAAAACAAGGAAACTGTCTAGGGTGTCTATGATTGGATTTAATTTAAGATTATCGAATTTTAGAGCCATATATAGTGTTGTCAACAAAGTGCTCAAGCAACTTTCAGACTACGGGTCCAGTAAATGGTCTGATTGCGAAATGCTCGAGCAACTCCAAATGTCCTCGAGCAAGCACTGCTGCAGCTTATGAAAATAACAGGTGGGGCATGGGGTTTTAAAGCTTATGACTTTTACAGCCACCATTTATACTTCAAAAAGCAAAGAAAGTTATTCAAGTAGATTCTTACCTTGCGTCTTAGAGTACAACTAATGGATTGTTAAGCAACATAATCAACTCCAAGAATTTTTCTTCAACCTAGACTCAATTTCTTCAGTTAACTTTTAGTGGATTTCTGAAAGAATCTTGGAAAACTTGAGGATTCAAGGTATTGGCGGTCAAACACTTGGTGTGGTGAACGAGGAGTCGGCAATCGGTCATTTGGTAAATTGGGAAGGGTTTTAATTTACACGATGTTATTTTTTAGTATTTAATTATTTCCGTGGTTTTTTTATCCATTAAGGTTTTCAACGTATATCCTTCTGTTCATCATTGTTCTTCAATTCCTATTTATTTGCTTTAATTGATTAGATGGCAAAATGGGAATTTCAAATTTAATGTGTATGAATTTTTTATTAATACTTGAAGTCTATTTGCATTAACCAACGCATGTTGGTTCAAGTGGTTCGGCACTTGTTCCCCTTAAGCAAGGTCTCGAGTTCGAGTCTTGTGAATGGAGGAAAGTTGCGTTGGGAGAGCTTTACCCCTTTGTGGGCCGACCCGGCTCGAACCGGATTTAGTCGGGGTCCAGTGGGCTTCCGGATACCGGTGGTTAGACCAAAAAAAAAAAGAAGTCTATCTGCATTAGATGACTCTTCGAATTCGAATTTATGCACATGTATCTGTCTAACATTGCTTTGTGTGCTAAAAGATTAGTTGTTTAAGTCATACTTTTATTGCTGCTTGCGCAAATTCATTATCCAAGAGCCTATAATTTTTAGTCGACTAATCAAATGCTCAATCATTGTTTGGCAAATAGTTTGACAATATTGTTGTAATAGTGACCTACCAAAATAAATATTGTGCTAAACTTTTTTTTGGTTGTTTTTTAGTTGTTTAATAGTGCTAGACCATTTTTTGGCACGACTATTAGTTTATTGAATTGGAATTGATTAATGACATGGCTATTGACAAATCAAAAGCCTTTGTTTGGTTGAGAGTTTTTAGAAGAATATTTTGAGAAATATTTTTTGATGGATTTTTGGAAAAAGTAAGAATTAGAGAGAGGTCTAATAATTGGAGAGAGATAGAGAGAGAGAAATGAGAATAATGATTGAATAGAGGGATATGAGTAGAGAGAGAAATGTGATTAATGATTGGAGAGATGAGAGATGAGAAAATAATCTTTTTGGAAATGTGAAGTGAACACAGTAAAAAATTTCTCATGTAATATCCTCTCATATGTCACGCAAAAATAAACCTACCACTGTTCTACTTGTTGATCATGTTGTTCATTTATAAGTCTAAGGCCCCGTTCCGCTAAAAAAAAACAGTTTTGTTTTAACTCAAAAACTATCTCATTCCACTAACAAAAAAACTACTTAGTTTTTTTGCAAAACTAAAAACAAAAAAAGCCAAAAAAACTAGTTAGTGGAACAAGTTAGTTTTTTTGCAAAACTAAACATACAAAAAACTAGTTTAATGGAACAAGTTAGTGGAACAAGTTAGTTTTTTTGCAAAACTAAAAACCAAAAAACCAAAAAACTAGTTAATGGAACAAGTTAGTTTTTTTGCAAAACTAAAACATCCAAAAAAACCAAAAAAACCAAGTTAGTGGAACACCCCCTAAATTGGTTTATCATCAATGCAAAAATCAAATCGATCAAATAAAATTGGTATTGGCTTGATCGAATCTTGTTGGTTGTTTGTCCCAGATTTCGTCTGTGCCTTCTCATGGCTTGAACTGTGTATCCTTTTGGATCCTCTGCTTCCACGTCTTTGACGGGCTCTATTTACCAACCTCATTGTTGGTCTGCTTTTGCAATATGTGCCTTTGAGCCTGCTAGTGTTGTGCTCCGGTCTTGTTTGTTGGTAGCTTTGGTTCAATCCATTTTATTGTATCGAAATCTGTAATACCTTCGGGCTAGTTTAATGCCATTAGCGATGAGTTCAAAATAAAAAAATAAAAAAAATCTTGTTGGTTGTTACAAAGATGAACTGTTATACATTGACCATTGAGTTATGCTCCATTCATGTGGAATCATGTCCGTTTAATTTTTATTTTATGTCCTACGAAATGAATGACTTGAATCATTAAGTGAAAACGTAACAGGACACATTTTACATCACACGAGAATCCCTTAAAGAGATCAACACGAGATCATCACATGATTCTATCCGCCCTTCAATTTGACTTGCCATTTGGTAAAACAACTCTCAACTAAAAAACATGCCTCAAATTAGAGATATCAAAGTTAAATTTGATATTGGAGTGAGGAAATATAAGAAATGCGATGATCGGTAAGAATTTCCCCAGCATGTTAAGGCCCTATTACAACTACAAACACTGACTCTTATATTCCTAATATTGGACAGACAGCACTTTCAATTTGTTTGGCAATAACAAAACCACCAATTGTTAATCGATTACTGGTTGATCGAACAAAAACTTCAATAATAAGTAAAATTTTCACCCAAAATCCTCGTAATGCTCTTATTGCGAAAATTTGAACGTCCAAAAGCCAAATTCTTATAATGTCGGTCCTTGTAATGTGGAGGCTGGTAGTAATAGACGTCAGTTCTACAATAAGACAACATTTTTTAATGTTGGGGTGCAGACAACTTTTAGCAGTACCGGGGGGTGGGGGCTCCCGCCCCCACGAGACACGAGTGTCCCGCAGTCCGGAGTGTGACTCCGGATTGCAGCGAAAACGATATTTGAGGGACCTTGGTGTGTAAATTCGGCCATAGGCCTGACCTAATTATTTCGCTGTTAGTGTGTAATTAGAGTTATCAGTTTTCAAAAAAAAAACAGAGAGAGGCGAGAGAAAACGCAGATCTCAGAGAGATTGCGAGAGAAAACGCAGATCTTAGTGTGTACTCTTGATTTTGATTTCATAGTGGACTGGTGTGGCTCCCGTAGTTTTTCCCCGCGTTGAGGTTTTTCACGTATATCTGTGTCTCGTTTCTTTTCCGTTTTTCCATTACGCACGATTACTTGTTTTTCTATTCTGTGATTCATTGTTTCCAAAATCTATAGGAGTGTTATGGGGTTGCGAAAATCCTAACACTTAATACTTAACGCCCCATGAAATATCTTGCAAATTTCTTGTCTGCTAATGATTCATTACTAGTACTTGTCTTACTTTAAGATTTACACAATCTTACTCTACGTTTTGAATCGCTCGCAATCGCTCTAGGATTTACATAATCGTTGAAAACACTTGTTTTTAATCTACACCGTTGAAAACACTTGTTTTCAATTTTATGCACAATAGGTATTGTGCATAATCATATCCGTCCACAAGTGTTTTCAATGGTTTGGATTGAAAACAAACTATTCGCGCAGATAGTTAACTAAATACGGAGTAGTTTGTTTGAAATCTAGGTTGTCCATCCTGTTGTTTTAATTTAATATTTTACAATTTATATTTTATTGGTTAATCCCAAGTAAAAATTATATGTTTGAGAGTTACAAGGAGTTGGTTTCTATGTTGACTTGGTCTCCTATTTTTACTCCAACAAATAAACCACTTTCCTACTTAAATTATAACTGTTGCTATATTATAGGATTGTTGGGTTTGAACGTTACTTTTCTGTTCCTATTTTTTCTCCACGTGTGATCAGATATTCAGGAACAAACTGATGTATATTCGTTGCTTATAAATTACAGTGGCTGTTTTTTCCTATAGATGACAACTTCTATCTTTTTATCTCCTGATACACAACACTTGTTAACACTGCCTTCATATTTTTCCAAATGTTGCTTATAAAACCCGAGAGCTTCATATTCCATTTGTCTTTCTCTAATCCATACAAGAGCTCCATATACCTACTTCACTTCTTTGTATTGCCGTACGTTTATTACTATTGGTTTTATTCGGATTTCGAGTGTCGGGAAACAACTTGGTTCGTGAATTTGCTTCACTGCTCAGAAAGAGGCTCGTAGGTCGTTGTATCTTGGGGAAGGAGCGCCATTCAACCCCGTGCAGGAGGGGGTGTATCTTTCCTAAGGAGAGCGTTATTCGCGTGCCTCGACCATAACCCCACAGGCTATTCTAACTTCTCTATTTTAATATTAATTTGCATTTGGTTATTTATTATTTGTTGGCATTTTTATTTTTAACAGTTAATCCTAATCTATAATTTCTCCAACACATCCAAATAACAGACGGCCCGAATTCTGCACAGCAACCTCCTTGCGTCCATAGTAAATCTAAAAAATTGGGACTGTGGTGTCCTCTGGTATTCTTTTTCGCTTGTTTTCAAGGATTTCATGCGATGTCATTTTCATTACACATGGAGTATTAACCAACAAGACCGAACAGCTGAAATAATTTGAAATACTTAACTTGATCCTTGTCGGTAACTTAAAAACAAATTGTCGTACGTTAAAATTAAAGTAAATATCAGAAGTGGGTATGATTAATTTTGGGCAAGAGGTCCGAAGACTCCGAACTTGGTTGAAGTGGTCCTCGTATTGTTTTTGAATTTGGGGCAGTGCCTTGGGAACTGAGGGAAAGGCAGAGCTCTTCTTTTGGCTTTCAACTTCGTCTTTTTACTTGGTATTTATCATCAGAGACCTCCATTTAACTTCACAGGTGTACGTACCCCCTTCCCAAGGGAAAAGGATGTAATGATGTTTCCTCAGGCTGTGACCCAGTACTACTTTCTGGGCTGATCCTCTTCTCATGGATTCATGCAAAAGTGCTGATAATTGTAGTTTCTGGAAACGGAAAAGATATGGGAACAGACTGTGGTGCACCGACAACGTACTGACAGAGTCGCCGACGCCATTGTGGGTCCCAACCGGTCGATCCGAGCCGTTCATCTTTCTCAAAATCAAATTCCGAGTGGGCCTTCGCGGGAATCAAGGCAATCGGACGGCTGTATGAGCTCGATCCAAAATCACCCCATTTCGATCCAAAATTTTGAAAGAAATAAGGGTGATTTTGGATCGAGCTCATATAGTCGTCAGATTGCCTCGATTCCTGCGAAGGCCCACTCGGAATTTGATTTTGAGAAGGATGAACGGCTTGGATCGACCGGTTGGGACCCACAACGGCGTCGGTGACGCCGTCGGTACGTGGTTGGTGTACCATGGTCGGTGCATATAGAAGGGTTTTTCTGGAAACCGTGTTGTGAGGGTAGCCTATCCTCTGTCTGGTATCCCTGTTCCATCCATCTTCGCTATCCATTCAAGCAATGAACGGCTCATATTGCAGATTAGGCTTGTCAACAGGCCGAATTCGAGAGGATCTGAATCCGACCCGGATCCGATAAGTTTGGATCCGAATCCGGATCCGATAAGCACAAATCCGAAAACGTTAATCCGAATCTGATCCGATAATATAATTTTTTTTATCCTTTCCAACTAGCTTGCTTGTGGCTTTTCCAATTTGCATGCTTACGGGTCGGATTTGATCCAGATCCGATCCCGATCCCAATCTTTTATTAGAATTTTCAGTTCCGGTTTATCGGATTATCGGATCTGAAATACCAGATTCGGATCCGAATTTTTCGGATCGGATCCGGATCAAATCTGATCCGTTGACAGGCCTATTGCAGATGAATATAGACGGCTCAGATCTGTTCAGAGCTGAGATGGAATTCAAATTGTTGATTGCTCGGATGTACGGTGCACATGGTTGAAAAAGGAAATCGGACAGAGGCAATTGGATAGAGGATCTGCTGCCTGGTGTGAGTGAGGGAATGGTTTTGAAAATCCAAAACGAAACACAATACTCCCATCCCAAGTTATCCCTTTCAGGAATTTCAACTAATTAGGGAATGGTATTGAAAATCCAAAACGAAACACAATACTCCCATCCCAAGTTATCCCTTTCATGAATTTCAATTAATTAGGGAGACAAAATCATTGAATTTATCATATTTTTTCTTTTCTTCTTTAACACTTCAAACTTCATCATTATATATTCAATAAAGATATTGTTTGATAGATCTCGATTAGTTTTATAAGAAAATGTTTTTAAAATTACAAAAAACATTAGTATAAATTATAAGATATAATTATTTAAAAAGTGACATGAACTGTCAAAACAGACTAACAAATTCAGACGAAATATTTTTCGCACTTTTATTTTTAACGATTAAGCATGTGCCCTCAAATATACTATGTAATTATCTACAGTAACGATGTTGGAATAACACGTGATGAAATTACCAGTAGTGATTATTAACAGTGATTACCCCTCACCATTAACCAGGAATCCATTTCCAATCCAAAATTCGGGGGCTTTGTAGTGTGGAATTCACTACAGGGGGCGTCTATCTCAGTACCGACAGATCAGATTTAATCCAAACTCTAAATAAATTGAGTTGTTCATTGCTTAGATTCAAATCTAATTGTTCATAATTGAAATGGACGTCCAAATTATCTGACAATACTCCTGTAGTGAGTGACAGTGAACTCACGGTATAGGTCCCATGTTCCCCATATCTTTCTTGATATGAGCCTGCAGCATCAATCACGCATGAGGTCCTTCAAAAAATTGGGACCCACTGCCGTTATCCATTTCCCGTCAAGAAAAACTCACCCACCTCACTTGTCCCCTCACAGCGCTACACTTCGACCCACGGTACGCTCCGTTTTGTCACCTAACTCACCGTCGTTAACTGCCCACCGTTCGAACTGCATTTAGGCCTAGTTTTCCAAAAAAAATTAACAATTCAGTTGCTAAAATCAACCATGATTTTAGCAAATGAGTTCAACAGGTGCTAAAATTATGGTTTTAAAATCCAAAAATAAAGTTGTTCTGTGTATCGTTTTTCGATTTTTTTCGCACCAAATTAAAGTACTCCTCGTGTACTTTAATTCGGTGTGAAAAATTCAAAAAATGATACACGAAAAGACTTAATTTTTTTATTTGAAATAACATTATTTTACCACCTGCTGAACTCATTTGCTAAAATCTTGGTTTATTAATTCACTGCAGCTGAACGCCCTGAATGAGGCGGTGACTATACGGTAGTACCCGGCGGCTGGGACTCTGGCGCCACTCCCAATGGATCGATCTAGTCTCAGCTTAACCTTAAATTTGCTTTTACCACCCCATTTTAGTAATGTACGACTCGGATTAATTCAAATGATAAATTTAAATTGACCGTCTATTATTTGTATTAAGGGGGTATTCCATTAACAAAAAATAAGTTTTTTAATCACCAAGACAGTTCATTATCTCACAATACATCACATAAAAAATCGTTAAAAGCCAGTTTATTCTAAAAACATCCTTAGCGGAACACCCCCTAAATCCGAGCTTTTCATTGTCGAAATCGACGGCCGGATATAATGCACTATCCTGTGTAATGTGATCTACGCACTACAGACTAACAGGCTCCTTTGGTCCCAAATACGGATGGAGAAAGTACAAAATTTTGTGGACCCAATACAATGTGTTATGAATAAGGGTATTTGGGCACCGGCACACCAAAGACGATTACGATGGGAAAATTGGTCAATTATCACACCCTGGTCCATCTCTCAAATTTTTTGGGGTAAACAATTTGCATGAAATTGGAGAATTTTGAATCAACCACTTACGCACGTCTAATAAAACTGATTTCTCGCGGGGGCCCTCGAAAAATCATTGTAAGATGCATGAATAATTCGGATCGTTCATGTGGACTCACAAGTCGATACACCATGGCGGGTACCAAACTACCAATAGCAGCACGCAATTTTTTTCCCCTCATTTTCTCAAGGAGAAAACAAAAAATATAGGAGTACTACTTATATATAAACACCTTGGCTGAGGAGATGGGTTTTTTCAGATTCCATAGGGTGATACTCCCGGATTTCAAGGTTGTCTCTCCTACAAATGCCCTTTGGATTCGTGGTTCTCGTGCTTTATCTATTTGGTTAACAAATTAAAATATAATAGTAGTAGTACGTAAATCTGTAAATAATGCTCTTCACATGGTAAAAATCACAACTTCCCGTAGGTTATGATAATGCCATTATTTGATGTGATGATGATTCAAGGGTGCAAGAAAGATACCCCATATGACAAAATCAATTACATCAGTGATCTTGTTAATGAGTGCTCTAATGATATTAGATAAGAATATAAGATTGTGATAATGATGAGAGGTAACATTGTAATAGGGGTTTTGGTGCAATTATCGAAGATCTAAACATTTATTATCGGGACCTAACCCAACTTCTGAGAGTCCAATTATTCTATGATCTTGAGGTACTGTCACTATTCGTTGCATATTGTACTATGTCTCCAAGAATGTGTGGTGGATGGGAGAGTTAGGCGGTGCTCAAGACTATGGTAAAATTACTCCTTCCGAGGCCTAATCACGAGTGTATCGATAATGGATGGGCCTACTTGGGGTTTTGCAATTATCGACACATATTCAATGCGAATGGGCCTTTCTTGATGCTGAAGCTGTGGGTGCTCATGGTTGGCATCAGACACGAAGACAATATTCAAACCATTGCTCCCATCCCTAGTAGTAATGTTGAACTCAAGTATTGGCTTGCTGATTAACGCCTCGGACTAAGTTAGTTTTTTTGATAAATTGGCTTTTCATGGTTTTTTATGTGATGTATTATGAGAGAATGACATATCTCGGTTTTTGAAAAAAATAATTTTTTGTTAGTGGAACACCCCCAAAAGTATGA